>OY987263.1:12768708-13444575 GCA_963920665.1 Straminergon stramineum
CATTCTATGTATGCGTGCTTTATTATATAGATATGAATTTCTGGAGTCGATAGTGAAGACTGAAGAGGGAAAGGAAAGTATGAATGTTCTATCGTTGCCGCTGTTTTATTTTGTGATGAACTGGTAGATCTTCCTTTTCGGGACTGTCGGAGAAATTTTCATTTCTTACACTGGACAGCCTTGAAGATTATGCCGAGGTGGTAGAATGAATAGTCACAGTCCTTCGCAAGAGGTGGATGTACAGATGGAAAAAGAGCCATATGGGCGGATTGGTCCAGAGCTAGAATGGGGTCTTGAAGCATCAAGTTGCATTGTATCATGGTCATTGTTTCGGAAATAAACATTACAAGAAGTCGTTGACGTGAAGTTTCATGGATTCATTGGACTCGACTATGTTGGTGATGTGACCCAATGTTGGTTTGGACATGGATTGGATCATATTCTCATTTTTTGCTAGCTTTCATATGCAGGGCGTTTCGTCTCTGTCCACAATCACAATCAGCAGGCATTGAGCTTGTGGAATTTGTGAAGAATCATATGATCATTTACTTCAATTTAGGCATTAGTGAGACTTCATCTGCGTTCGTTGAAAACCAATAACCACTGAATCGCCTGGTTATGTCAACTTTGAATGGTGAAAGCTTACAATTCTATTATTGAGTTAATTCACAACTGCTGTGAAAACATATCGTTTGTCAAATTGAAGCAGGCAGAGTTCTAAGAAGGTTTTGCTCAACTAGTCAATTAGACACTCAGAATGAAGTGAAGGCATGTTTAACCCCTGAAGGCACGGGGTCTTATTGGGTTCAAAATCATCATTGCTTTTGAAGTGTTATAGGTCTAAATGTCACTAAGGTATAGAAATCTCAACCATATAATCTTGTAGTGTATTTGTTGTAGATGGCATGAATCTAATTTGGAGTTATTTGACCACATAGATTGCAAGATTACACTTTGTAATGTTTTCATGTTTTAGTGAAGGATGCTGAAATTTTTCAAGCAACACATTTGGAGATGAAATTCGATTTCTAAATCTACTCAAATAATAGAAACTTTAAATTATAAAGTGCTTTGCATTCAGCATACAAACACATTGATGAAAAAAAATTTGAAATATCAAAAAACAGGAATTTTTTTGTAAAACACAGATCAAAGGCTGAACTTCCTTTACAAAAATGCTTCTCAGACAGTCATAAATTCTTGGATTCATATGAAGTTTTAATCACACAAACTACACTAGTATTTGCAACTTTCCCAATTTTTTTTATTGGAAACAGACGTTGTATGAAGAAGAAACAAGCCTTTGAAGTTCAATGCAATCCAAAAATGTCTGGATTTTGAACTTTGAATTGCTCCCAAAAATTCAAAAAATCTTGGATTGACATGAAAATTTTACCACAAAAACAAAATTTGAAGGGGAAAATAAATCAACATATTTTTTTTTAATAAAAAACAAACACTGGTGAAGGAGATACAAGTCCTCGAAGTTGCAACCATCAAAATGCAATTTGATGAACTCAAATTGAAGCTGTGAGCTTTGAATGTCTTCCAAAAAATCAGTAAATCTTGGATTGAGCTGAAAATTTTACCACACAAACTAGAAGAGATATCTCAAATTTAACAACAAACTTTATTGAATTAGGACATTGAATGCAAAAGTTACAACACTTCGAATTGGACTTTCAGACTATGTGAGGACACTTTTGGTTCCCTTGGGGTGCTTAGGGGTTAACTGCTGATTTAAGAGAACAAATCTTACCAAACAATTGAAGGGATAAATGGTTCACAAGAAGCTTCTTACTCGGGGAGACATTATCAATGAGAAATCAAACAAGCATCCCTGTGACGAGAAGCTGCGTCTCTAATATTTTAATGTAAAGCTATATTGGTACTTGCGTGCTGCTTCATATTGCACGTTTTTTTCTTTTGTATGAAACATGTGAAGGTTGGACTATGCTTCACTAGATTACAAGGAATGTTGTCCTCGAGTCTGCAGTACATGTTGCTACATATTGCTCATGTAATTCATTGATCATTTGACGAAACCTCTTTCAGATTACTTATTCTACAATACTAAGCAGCTTCAAATGGAGTCTTTTTGCAACGCTTCTATGGGTTTTGATCGTACGATCAATACCTCGATGCTCCCATGTATCACCCAATGGGTTTGCAGGGAGTATATCGATTGCTTTGAAGGCTATTGAAGCATGAAATGTTGACAAAGTTGATGGAGACACTCAGCTGCAAGTCCAACATTTCTCTCCAGCTTCGCTGTTCCTGCAGTCCTACCACTGTACCCTAGCCAGTCACTGTGCACCTGAAAACTCAAGAACTGAAGAACTGAAGAAAATTAATTGCCAATCTCAGAGAATTGAAGAACTGATGAAAATTGTCAATCACAAAGAATGTTGAAGAATGGAGAAGAAACTGAAGAAAAATTAGAAAGAATGTTCAACAGAAAACCGTAAAAGGCCCAGTAGTGAATCGACCCAAGGAAAGAATTCTTGTCAGGCCTTTCTTGGTAGTTAAAAAACGATTGAACGTAAAAAGAAACTCTTCGGCATGTTTATAAGCATCGCAGTTCGATTTGTGATCTCACTGGCCATCAAACCTTGCACGGGTCACTCAATTCTTTATTGCCGGGCGGTGGAATGTCAAAAATATTACATTCAAAAATTACGTCACTAGATCTACTTGAAATGGTTGACATGTGTACATTGAAACAATAATCCAAGTTTCACAACTCCTTAATCTGACAACCCACCGATGTTTCTTTTGAAGAAATTAGTAAATGTGAGGTGTCTTTTGCACACTAGAGTGAAATGAGCACAATATGTGCGTAGGGCACCAATTGAAACTGCCATGCATAACTTCTAAGAGAGAATTCAATGTATGGATAATGGATGAGCTTATTGGAGCTATATTACTTATGAAACAATTGAAGTGCATCCAAGTATGTTGAACAAGAAAATTTTGTCTATTCTTCAACAACAATGCGACTGGCTTACTCACTTGACACTTCAAGGTTTCTTGAGCAAGGTTCTGAATGAGTGCATGCGGACATGGGAAGTAAAGAAAAACCTGCAAAAATGAAGATTTTCTCCCAGGATTTTTGTCAAGTCCATATACAGTATTCATTTGCCTCTAATGCTGCAGGTGTACATTCCTCCTGCCAGGCTTTCCTGGGGGTTGATGATTCTTCCTGATTTGACCGCAACCAAGGCCACCATGACGAACTGAAAAGGGTGAATGATGAATTTGTGTTCCAGATTGATTTATAACGATTTGATGAGCTAATTGATTTCTTTAGGTGTCCATCAGATGTGTAGCAAATCTGCACCAAGCTTGTTGAATGCTTCTATCTAATCTTACAGAAAGCAACGTGCTCAACCTCATACAGATATCATTTTGCAAAACTTCAAAATCTCAAATAATCGGCCTGTCTCAAGGATCACATTGGAGACAAGACCTCAAGGTTAGCAGCAAACACCACACAACAGTAAGGTAATACAACCATTGCGGTCAAAATTAGGAGTTTGCACTCATGCAATTGCTGAATTTTTTTAAATATTTTTCCCCTATAAAGAGAAGTGTGAGAAACAGTGAGAGCATTTGAAATTATATTTTTTTGACAAAGTATGAATTTGTTATGAATTTTTGAAGTGTTCTGCCCATCTTGGCCAAAAAGAGTCTCTAGACTACCCCAAAACCAACAAAAACTGTATCCGTAATATTCATCTTACTCACCTAACGTAGTCACAATATTTTTTAAGGCCTAAATAAGTCACTTTCTCCAATGAATTTACATTGAAAAGATGAAAGTTCCTAAAGAGGTCACCAATCACTCCATTATTGTTAGTTAAGACATTAATTGTGGCCCAAATCTTAATTATTGAAAAAAATTCCAAAATGGGGTCATTCTCTAAATGTCAACTAAGAATCTTTTGATTGCAATGGACTAATCTACCTTACTATGCTTCACAAAATACTCCATTGAATCATCAAATGGTCTCATTGTTAATGAAAATGCAAATTTTATTTTCCCTCTCCTACTTGTTGTAAACCTTCAAGAGTTTAATTGATTTGGAAGTTCGAATTTCATTCTAGTGAAGAAAGGTGTAATCTATTAAATTACCAATTACACTTTTTTATAGGAGGTCAAAGAAAAAAACAAAATTATGTCAAATTGACAACATTTCACTGTTTTGAAAAAATATTGTACCATTTTGATAACTAAAGTTTATGGTTGCCATAGTTTTGAAGGGAAAAATTGCTTGAGTTGTGTCTCATTTTTTTACAATGGAATGTTTATCAATTTAACCCCTAAAGGACCAAACGGTGTTTTTTGGCAACATGGCAATTTTGGGCAGCTCACTACGAATGAAATTTTTATTTTTTTCTTTGAAATTTTCACACAACATGTGCCTAAGGAGTAACTTTAAGACCCAACAATTTTCATAACTTCTGAATACATAATTAAAAATTTATTGTATGATATGTTGTTTTCATTACTTGGTGGACAACCCAGGCAACAAAAAAAACTTCTTTAAAAATTACTTTTTTTTAAAATAAAAATTTTAAATTTATTTTCTTCATTTATGTATACATGGAAAGCTTTGAATCATTCCATTTTGATTTATGAGATGAAAGTTATGAAGAGTTTTAGTTGTGGGTAGTTTGTGGGTAGTAATGGAATCTCTACTCTAAAATAAACTTTGAAGACCTTTATTTAACTCAATTTTTCATATTTTTGGATAAAAATAAAAATGTGAGGTGTAGATTGTTTATTACAAAAATTTAACCATTGGGATTGACATTTTTCAATTCCATAAATAAATTATTAACAATTTATTATTTTGAATCATTCTCTACTTCTTTCAACTTACTATTATTTTCCTATATGTTGTACAATTTCAAATGATCTAAAATTTTTCAAGCATGTAGCCAACATGACTTGAAGAATGAGTCCAAAGAGTGAAAACCATTTTGGACATTTTTTCATGATGATCTGACCTTGTGAAGTGCAGCTGCCCGGATTTTTGTAGGGCCAAAAAATGGCTTTTTGTCACTTCAATCCGAATTGTGGAAATTTCTGAAATTTTTTCCACATCTTTCAAAACCAGCTTACTACAAGATCCTACGGTTACATTTGTCCCAAAATGTATTTTTTCTAAAATTTGGTACTTGTACTAGAGATGACAGTTTTGGAGCGTTTTTGGTGAAAACATAGTCAAATACCTTTAGGGGTTAATTATAATTGCCTATTGAAGGGTGGGTGAAGCTAAGACTTTACAAATTTCAAACAAATTACTTTGATTTGCACTAGATTGGAGGCTTTTACTTTTTTTCAAAGCAAGTTTTTCACACCATCTAGTATTAGAATTTCAATTTAAGAAAAACTTAATGAATGTTTAATATGTCAACAAGGAATCAAAAGACCAATGCTCTGCAAATTTTGAGTCATATTCAAGTAGTTGGCAAGGAATGAACTCCATTAATTTACTAAATGAGTGCCCAATTTTATGAAATTTCATTGTCATTTTAAGTGCTATCACTCTTCAATGATTGTCATAGATATTGTAGTTAGTATTTCTTTCATTCCTAGAAATGGGATCTCTTTGGAATAGAACCTTTTTAGCATATTCTACCTTAGCTTCACTAGAACAATTGAATCATTCATGCCTATATTCAACTCTTTATCAAAAGAACCTTAAAATAATAGTGATGGAAAGTCCTTTGTGTCATTGCACTAGAAGAAAAACATATTTGCCACAACCGGCTAACATGCAACTAAGTGCCCTATACAATTGTCCTATAATCCTCTCTATCTAGACCAAATTAGAAAGATACATAGTTGTAGTTACAAAATAGTTGTAGAATGAAGTGTAGGATTATAGGACTATAATGGAGTAGCCATTTAGAATTACGTGAGGTATTCTACATCCAATATTCATCACAGTTGTCAGTGTTGACAACTGTATGTTTTGTATAGTGGAGTCTACTCTATAATTACCCCATTTGCATAGTATCTAATTTTGACTACAATTCAACTAGAGTTCAACTAGAGTTCAACTACAAAACAACTACAATTTAACTAGACTGCAACTAGAAAACAACTAGAATAAACTACAATGTGACTAAAAAACAACTACATTTCGACTAGAAAACAACTAGAAAACTATTAGAAATACAAACAATTGTACTAAAACTATATTATGACTTAGAATTAGCTAAAAAACCACTAGAATTTGACTAGAATGCAATTACAAAACAACTACAGTTTCAATTCTTTGTAAAAATGCTATCAAATTTGTTTACCAATTGTAACAACTACAACTATAAAATAATAGTAATCACATGTAGGTTGTTTTCAAGTTGATTTCTAGTCATTTTTTCATTGTTCTATAGTTATTTCTAAGTTGTTTTAATATGTAGTCGTTTCCTAGTCATTCCTAATGTCATTTTCTGATTGTCTCATATCAATAGTCCCATATCAATTGTCAAGAGTATCATTAGGTTGGGCATACAAGACTTCTAAAAAATCTATAGTTCGTAGATTTTTACATTTTGTAGATTTCAACATCTACAAATTCTACAAATCCCTGGACCCTATACTTTTCTAGTAATAAGATGCCTGAATAAGAGCCCAAACAAAAATCTGATTGATAGACACATTTGAATGCACGCTTGTAAAAGAATCTGCTGGCCAGGGTTCACATGATCACATCCACTTCTTCGGGAATGAAATCCGGGCGGGAAACGGAATCAGTTCCCTCTCCCAGTCTACCTCGTGTCGATCTCAGCTCCATAGAGACCTGCCGGAACCTACAGTACTCTTCCTCCCGGTCAGTGATAAGATTCTTCACTCGGGACGAAATGGAGAATGTTGTCCACGCGCCCTCCAAGCGAAACAGTCAGGCCTGCCAGGGCGAGGCCAGATTCCTCCAGTCGAAGAGTGTAAAATAATAATAAAACTGATAAGGTAAGTGCTTGTGGTCATGAGAGGATTGCCTTGCGACTGTTGCGAGGGCGGGCATCCTGGGAAATGGCATAAAAAATAACACATGCAGAACTGCTGATTTGCTGGCTTGCATGATGGAAAGCGCCCCTTCCGTGGAGGCTCTGCTGTCCCGTTGGGCCCAACTGGACTGATGCTCTCTCCCGGGCAGAAGGGGCCAGTGGCCATGCTGCACAGTGCACAGCACAGCACCAAAGGCCGGACCGCCGGAGGGCCTGTTGAGGCCGCTCTGCCGGACTCCGGCTCCTGCAAGCCGGGAACTTGGGAGTACCAGGATGATCACCCATTTCCGATCACTTAGAGCATCGCCACTGTTGCCCAGTATATGGGCCCGGCACGGTGGTTGCTGAGCCCGGAAGCGATCTAGCTCCCCACTGTGGACTCAGGGACAGTGCAATTTTGGCCGGCCCACTCAAATTCATCGTTTGGCACTGCATCTTCCCGTGTCATTCATGGTTATACTGAGCTGCAATTTGAGAGTATCCTCGAGGAACAATTGTCAGCTTTTTGTCTTATCTACCTTGTTGGGATGCGAGGAGGCCCACCAACATGACACGTAATGCAAATAAGAACATACCGCAGTGCTCCAGCGTCGAACAGTGGGGGACCAACAATACAGTGTCTAAATCCACTAAGTCAACACTGCACAACTCCTTTGCTGAGCCACATTTCTTGCGAAATGGTGGCGATGCTCTTAACCCCTCACCGCCCAAGGCCTGCACAGGTCCAAAAACAACATTTTTTTGAAGTGTTATAGATATAACTTTCATTGAGTTATAGAGATCTCAACCGTACAATATTGTAGTGCACTTTTTGTAGATTATATGCACCAAATTTGGTGTCATTTGACCGCATAGATTGAAAGATTTTAATGTTTTAGTGTTGAAAAAGGATGCTGAATTTTTCCTAAAAATACATTTGGAGGCGAAATTCGATTTCTAACTCTATTCAAATGAAGAAACTTGAAACTATAAAGTGATTCAAAATCAGCATAAAAACACATTGGTGAAAAAAAATATCATTCAAAATGACTTTGAAATGTCAAAAAATAGCAAGAAAAGTTGCAGAAAACCCATCAAAAACTGAACCTTGTTCTACTAAAATGCTTCTCAGTCACTCATAACTTCTTGGATAGATATGAAATTTTATACACACAAACTAGACTAATATGTGCAATTTTTCCAAAAAATATTATTGGAAACGAACATTGTATGAAGAAGAAACAAGCCGCCAAAGTTCACTATAATGGGATTTTGATCTTTGAATTGCTCCCAAACATTAAAAATAACTTGGATTGACATGAAAATTCTACCACAATAACTAGACTTCAAGGGAAACATAACCTAACAAAAAAATTTGAAAAAAAACTTTGGATGAAGGAGATACAAGCCCCCGAAGTTGCAGCCCTCAAATGCAGTATGCTGAACTCAAACTGAACTTGTGAACTTCGATTGGCTTCCAAAAATTCATAAAATCTTGGATTAATCTGAAAATTTTGCCACAAAAAGTAAAAGAAAGAGCGCAAATTTTCCAACAAGTTTTATTGAATTCGAACATCGGGTGAAAAAGTTACAACACTTTGAATTTGACCTGAGGACACTTTTGGTCCCCTTGGGCGGTGAGGGGTTAAGCAATTCAGCCTATCTGCGGCATGCAAAAAGTTCAGGAAAAAATTTCCTCTTGGAGAGAAATAGATTTCAGGAGGATTTCATAATTTCCTTAGTTTGTTCTCTTAAAAGAAAAATTATCACGAATTTTTGTTGTGAAGATTCTATTTGTCCCGTAGGCAAACCTATTTCCAACCATAGGATGGTTCCAAAATCGATGTAAGGCTTCCAATGTACACATTGTGATCATCTAAGCTTTCAATGTACACCACCTAAACATTTTTGTTGTTCCGGGGGTCCTATGGTGCATGAGCTGTCGGAAATGGAGCAGCCTAAACTACAAAAATGGGAGGCTAATCGGAAATGGGTGATCTCCTTTATGGGACCTCTCAATCTCTCATGGGTGATGCCAATTGGGCTTCTAGACTTCTACACTAAATAGTGAAATTAGGTTGCCTTAACAATTAGGTTGCCTTACCCCAAGAAAGTTACTTTACAAGTCATCAAAGTCAACAAAAACTTCTAAAAATATTTCCATTTGTACACATGGAGGTTCCTGAGTCCCAAATACAACGATATGAATTCAAAAGTAGTTCATTCTAGTACAGTAACTGTAAATATTTATTTAGTGTCAAATGTCGAGAAATTAGTGAGGGGCAACCTAATTTCACTATTCAGTGTAGTGATTGGGGGAAACTGAAAAAGTTCAAGGATTCCTGGCGTGGCCACCGTCACTCATCCGTGGATGCGACGGACTGCTGCATCTTTGATACTCCTGGGAGTGCATATTTGATATCATTTTGGTTTTTACTTGTTTTGGGGTCGATGAGCATGAGAATCTTTGATGATTGTCGTTTTGTATGTGGCGTTTTATGCAATTATCTTTGGAGATTCGGTAGCGTTCTCGTGCTGTTGTGCAGTGTGATGAGTGTGGCAGGCTCTCTGTAAACAACCCCTACGGGCGTTGCGCAGTGCCCTAGCCTGCGGGCTGCCGCCTGTATTTTTTGGCAACCTTCCGTTCCAAATCGAATCTTCCACTTGGTGATATTAGGACTATCAGTGAACGGAGAGACGGAGGCCGCGGCAGGGCACCACGGCACAACTGAATGCCGGTCAATATTCTTTATCGATCATTGATGATGTCATATGCGGAATCAGAGATCCCCACTCAGCTCGAGGAGGTTGAGAAATACTCATCTCTAAAAAGAGCCCTTGTCGTTGTGGATGAAGGTCCGTAACCAGCTCTGGTTGTGTGCATCCGTGTGTTGGACAGTTTTTCATCCACGAGCAGGATAGTTCAATCATAATCACAGGATATTCATCCACGTAGGCAACAACTACTTGAGTTCTCATCTGCATGCAGAGCGGTTACATCCTGTAACTCACTCGCCGCCTCCCAGCGGCTCGAAGGTTACCTAGTCCGTAACCAACTCTGGTTCCGTGCATCTATGTGTTGGACAGTGTTTCATCCACAAATAGGATAGTTCGATCATAATCACATGATATTCATCCACATAGACAATAGTTATATGAGTTTTCATCCACGTGCAGAGCTAGTTATGTCTTGTAACCCACTCGCTGCCTCTTGGCCGCTCGAAGGTTACCTAGTCCATATTGCACTATAAGGTAGATACACCCAAAAGTGCCAAAAGTTAGTACTGTGCATTGTTACTATTATTGGGCTGATCACAAATTTATATTTCCTTGTTGGCAAGAGAAAGGAGGTTCCAATGCACCAAAGAACACCTCATTTGGATATTATATGCAAAAGTTATTCACAGTCAAAGTCTGTTTCTAAAAGTGCTCTATGCAAATAGGTACATAACTGAATTTCGGAATGTTCACCTGCTGTAGATGGCGCTTTTAGACACAGGGCGCTTTTGGGAGTACCCACCATAGATGCAACTTTCATAGAATTAAAACTTAATGACCTTCATATGACCTTTGTACTGCATGAAAACTTCATATGATTTTCATATGAATTCAATACTATAGAAGATGTGATTTTCATATAAACTTCAATAACTTTAAAATGTTACAACTTCAAAAGTTACAATATTTTTATAACTTTTTGAACTATTTGAACGTTTGCAAGATATATTTAAAACAAATATGGATTTAATAGAGAGCTTCACAATTATGCAACTCTTCTAAAGTTTTAACTCTTAAATGTTATTTTAAGTTGTAACATTTTATAGTTACTGAAATTTTAAATCATATGAAGTTCATATGAAAAGTCATATAAAAAATTGAAAATCACATCTTGTGTGGTATTGAATTCATATGAATATCACATGAAATGTAATTCTATAAAAGTCATATCTAGTATAATATGAACCTTCATAAGCATTAATATCATATGAAAGTCATATTACATTGGCAAAGGTTCTTTTTTGAGATGTACAAGATTAACCAATACAAAATAAGTAAAGTTTTATTTATTTATCCATACATGGTTTTGATGCCTTGCAAATTGTGAAATTTTGTGCTTTTCATGTTTTTGGTTGTTTAAGAGCAAAGGAGGTGGAGAGTATTTAGAATAAAAAATTTCCCCTACTTTTTATTGGAAGCTTTTTCATACCCAAAGGTGGGTAGAGAATATAATAAGCAAACTATCAAGCACATGGCCCAAGGGTTTATAGTATGGGTGTTGTGAAACATGAAGATTCTTCTTTGTGAATTTGTGCAAGCTTGCTAAAAATTCTCATTTATTGGAAGTACATTTACATACAAGTGAAAATGCTCTAACATGCTAACTAAACGTTTGTTTCTTTGAAACATTACTGAAAGTTCAAAAATTTAGGCTCAATTCAAACGATTATCTATTGTGTAAGCCAAGGTGGTTAGGCCACTACACCTATGGGAAGAACATTCATTCCTAGATATTTCCAAGCTCTCTTTCAAGTTAGATGGACCATGTACAATTGGTGAACAATATTTTATTATTTGGAGAGTTCATGTAAATCACTTCTATGATTTTTTTATGTTACTTTCAACTTGAACACTTTCGATAGCAAAAAACCCCAAAATTTGTGGATCCTTTGTATTTGTACATTTGTGCACCATTGGTAGAAAGGAGTTTTTGAAACTAAGAGCTATAATGAGAGTTTGATTATTCAAAGTTTCGAACCTATATGGGTTGATCTAGCTTTAATATAAGAGTTTGGACCATAGGGATATGCGAAAACAAGCTCTAATAATGAAACTTGGTGCCAAGAGCCCTCTTTTTTTACATATTATATATTTTATTTGTAAGTTTTGAGGGTCAATGATGACAAATTAGTCTCAAGTTCTAAACCACACATAACCACATATAGCATTTATTGTAAGGATGGGGTTTGGTCAATGTTTTCAACTTGTGAAAAAACATTATGACATATTACTTACTTCTAAATAATTGAATTTGGAATTTTTCAATCCATGTATGGAGTAAAGACCTTGAATTATCTAGTGGAGGTAAAAAATATACATTTAAACAACTACATAATAGAGGGATTGTGAGCCTCTAATTTTTCACTTGGAACTCTTAGTTTTCATTTTTTTCATTATTATGCTTTAAGTTATGTTTATAATAAAAAAATACCAAAAAATTAAAATATGTATGTTACATACTACCATAGTATATGGTACATAATAGAGAAGAATACCTAAAATACCTCAAAAAGTCAAAATCCTTCATGTATATAGGTTAGAAACCTAAAAGTAGTAAAACTATAGAATACTTTGTGAATACCTCCCAAAATGCCTAACTTAGTATAGCATATGGCAATTCATGGCTAAAATACTCTAATGGAACTCTAATGGGATCCCTAAGTCAATTCTTAAAGGTAGGTTTCAATTTTTAGGTCATTTTGAGAAAAGTAGAAACTCCAATTGTTAGTGTGCAAGTTTTAAAACTCACGACATACTAGAAGGAGGGTTTCTAAGATGAATGCACCTATTACCAACCATAGCCCCATTGGCAATCAATAGGATGTCTAAAATTTAAGAGATATTGGGGTTCATTTCCAATTTCAAAAAATGACACATGTCCCTCTTCTTGTGTGTCATGGCATGTTTAGGTATCAAAGTGCCATATCACATATCCTTCATTTTTAGTGATTCTAAGTGAGCAGTTTTAGAAGAGTGTAGACATTGGACATGGGTCTAAACCAACTTTTGGCTTTCAAATTCATAGTAATTGAAGTTCAAGAAATAAAATTATTATTTTTTTGGCAATTCCCATCATTTATATAATTGCACCTCTAAAAATATTTGCTTTGACTTGCACTCAACTCTAGATCATATGTAAAATTGCTCGTTTGATTGGTTATGGGTGCCTTCACATTACACATGGAGTAAAGCATTTTTTATGTAGAAATCACACCAAGAATCCAATGGCAAAATCGGTTTGCTAAGATTTCTTTTCGTGTGAAAAATTCTATGGTCACTAATAATTAAAAGAGACAACAAGATTTCAATCTTCTTCTTTCAATGTGTAGCATTAGATGAATTTGAGGGCATGAAGAGGTTGTGAGTTATTTTGAGTTCTCAAGCTGTGGGAACTTGCCACATCAACAGTACAACGTGGCACAATCACTGCCACGTTAGAAAATAATAATATTTTTAATTATTTTTTTAATTATTTTTTAATTCAATTATAGGTTTATTGGTATTTTTTAGAAATTTTGGAGAATTTTTTTTCCAAACATTCAGCCTAGTATGGATTGATTCCCAATTTCCAGAAGCTTTTGTACTAATGCAGGGAACAACCTTGAAATGGGCTCTTGAAGCCCTCAAATGTCCTCTAATGAATAAAAATATGAGCTTGCACATCTTTTGTGGTATTTCATGAGAGGTTTCATAAAAAAATTTGAATCTTCTAACTTACAAAAAATCCTCTTCCAACAATGAGATATTCCTAGAAATTAAACCAAAGATGAGAAATTGTTAAACCAACGATGAGAAATTCTTAGAAATTATCCACATTGCAATTAAATCTCACTGAAAATTAGAATGGCTTGCTTTATACTAATAATGTGCCCAAACAAGTTTCAAGGCTTTTTAACTCCAACAAGTACCAAAACCAGCAAGCTTCCCCAATTTGTAATGCCCTTTGGTAGAAATATGCCCACCTAATGTGGGAACAAACTAGAGAAATTGCAACTCTAGATCATTAATTTTTGTTACCCTAGAGTACTCAAACCTCCTAAACTTGAAAGTGTGACAAATTAGCAAAATTGACTTTTAAATATAAAATAAATTTGTTTAATTTCTAAGAAATAAGGGATATCATTACAATGGAAACATTAATCCATCTCCAATACAAAAATTCAAGCTCATTTGGTTCATACTTCAAAAGTTATAGTAGATGACAAGGTTGTCATGCTACATATGCCAAAAAAAGATCAGTGTTTCTTGCAATCACCCATGAGTATAGAATCAAAAAATGAGTTTATTATTTATATCACGGAGCCATTCACATCTGGTTTGAAGTATAAAATTTCAAAGCCCCAAGTCAAAGCTTAAACATCCTTAACCCCCTAACTACCCAAATGACCATAAATGGTCGATCTCAAATTTCAAGGCTCATTTTGGGATAGGCAGTGAAATTCTTGTAACCAATTTGAAATTTTTTATAGTTAGTTTTGAAGGTTAACCATTGAAATTTTTTATTTTTCACTAAAAAAGGTAAATACTTGGTTTTTGAGAGGTCCTCAAAGACATATATGTACCTTAGTAGAAGAGCAAAGCTTGCCAATTTCACTTGATTTGTGATCTAAGAAATTATACTTATCCATTTGCTTTGAAAATGGTTCCAATGGAAAGAGTAAAGTGTTTTCATGATTTTCACTACTAAAATTTAAACATGCAAATGCTGATTTGGAACTATTTGCGATTTCTACTTATAGAAAAAAATTGCATTTCAACAATTGCAAGATTATTGTGGAATGAGTTTGATAGCTCTTCATTCGAACTTAAATTTTTGGAAGTGCATTTTAGTGTGCTAACACAATTTTAGTTGGTCATATCACCTCTAATCCCAAAAAACTCTTATGTGCAAATTTCTGAAATATTGTGGGAAGGGGCAATATACTAAAAATAGAAAATGTACATTTCTCGTGTTATAATCTCACAACTTCCATGCTATATTGCACTCAAAATTGGTGTGCACACTAATAAACAAACTCTTTAAACATCCACACGATTAGATTTTGAAAAAAAGAAACAATTTGCTTCACTAGGGATAACTATAAGTCCATGCTCTTTTTTCATAGTTAAAACACATTTGGAAAGGCTTGGACATTTAGGGGTCAATGTAATATAATATATTTAAAAAATTTAATGTGGAGCATAAATTTTCAAGTCCCAACTTTGAGTCCCATTATCCGTAAGAGACTTGTGTTTTTAGCAAAAGATTAACCCCAAAATGGATCAAAATGAAAATTAGTATGAAAATGGAATAATGAAAATACAATGAATAGGGATCCCTACTTGGTTGAATGGTTGAAGCTACTAATCAATTTTCTTTTCAATTGCTGATTTGAAAACTCTACGTTGGATAGTTGCATGTTGAGTCAACAATAA
Organism: Straminergon stramineum; assembly: GCA_963920665.1. Taxonomy (NCBI): domain Eukaryota; kingdom Viridiplantae; phylum Streptophyta; class Bryopsida; order Hypnales; family Calliergonaceae; genus Straminergon; species Straminergon stramineum. Next base: position 12,783,901 of record OY987263.1, read on the forward strand.
TGTTGCATGTTTGTGTTATTGTGGCATGTGAAGATGTATTATTAAATTCAACTAGTGTTATCATTTTAGGCAACAATAATGCAAAGACAAGCTTTCATTTAAGATGACCTAGAGTGAAAGGAACCTTGATTCATGGAAAGCAGAGGGGCCCACATCTTGAAGTTCAAGAATGTTGTAGAAAAAACACTTATTTTTTGTACTCCAACTTCATTGTTAATCCAATAAGGACGAAGAGATAATCCTAATTTCCAAAATTAAGGTCATGTTTGTTATACTGAGACTTGTCAAAGATTTTGAGATAAAACACTAGTTATTGGAAAATTCATTTAAAAAAATAGTAATTGAAACCAAAAATAAATAATGCTCAAATAGTGATCCTATAATGAAATTCTAAAAGTTGATGTTGTTACCTATTTATAAAAAAAATACTAGTAAAGAAATAAAGCAACTTATCTTTGGGTTGAGGATAAAAATGAGACTACGAAAAGTCTCAATATAACAAATATGGCCTTCATTGTGAGAATCTATTATAAAATACAACTAAGAATAATAATTTATTGATGAATTGTAAAATATAATCCATAGATCATATCCATTTGGCTAAATCAACTACTATACCAAAAAAATTAAATTAAATTTGAAGTGAAAAATTAAAAATTCTTTCTAAAATTGGTTGTAGAATGTAGATTGAACATTTGTGATTTTCACAAGAATTTTTTTTCTTTTAAGTTCAAAATTTTAGTTTATAATTATAGTGATTTTTGAAGATTTATATTTTATTTTTTTATTCAAGTCATATGTGAAGGGTCATGTTTTGGACTGAAAAAGTTATTATTTGAGGCAAGGCCTACTAGTATCCTTTGAATTGTAGAATATTTGAAAAATAAATTTTTCATAATCTATATGATACAAATGTTAAAGAACTAACACAAGAATCTTCATTAAAGTCAATGGATGAAAAAACAAATTTTTGTATACTAGAGATGTGTCTTTAAAATTTGAACATTTGATCCTCAAAGGATTAAATTCTACATATATATATATATATTCCAAAAACATTTTAGCAATTTCATTACATCCAATCTTAAACCATTTATAAATTTATATTCTCAAAATTTAAATAATATATGACTACAACATTGCATGTTCAATATATAAGATTAACTCCAGCCACCCTCCAAATAATCCAAATTTGTTGGAAAATTATTAGCCTTGGTTTGGAAAACAACACATGTTTTAGAATATACCTTGTTAGTTGTAATGCCATGAATGTCTTTGTTAGTAATCTATGGTATAACAAATAGTTTTCACTTTGCTTATGAGAATTTCCTTTTACGTGATTTAGGATTTGGGGAAAAGGTTGCCAAGACCTTTCTTATCTTTTGTTGTAGTGTTATCAACCTGATGTTGATCATTAAATAAAGGTTTTAGAGTTTTACAATTGAAAATCTTACTCTTTTAAATTTCTTATATAATTTTGAATTATTCCAATAAATTAGGTAGCATTAAAGAATTTTTTTTGCAACCTTTAGGACCCTTCAAAAGTTTGTATATACTATTTTAAAAACTTGAGAGATTTCAAAAAATAAATAATTTATGTTTGAACCCGACCTTCATATAGGGTATATGAGGTTCATATCAAAGTCACATCTAGTGCAACAATATTGGAGTTATATAAATCTATACCTTAAATGAAGTTATTTTATTTTGTTTGTTTGTTATGATGAGATCTCTAGAACTGTATGTCCCCTGGTCATGTTCTTGGTACCATTAGAAAGCTCTCTACAAGAAGCGGTGCACAAACTTTGCATTGAGCATTTGAACGTGCTACATAATAGATATTAAACTTCAAAGTTTTTATGAATTTCAAAACCAAAATTTCAAAAAAAAAATTCTTATATGTTATGTGGCAACAACACATGGCACACTATTTGTACCTTAAGTTAGGCTATTGATTTTGTTTTGTTTGTTTGTTGCGTTGAAATCTCCCAGATCGTGCGTCCCTTAGCCATGTGCTTGGTACCGTTGGAAAGCTCTTGGTGAGGAGGGGTGCACGGGCTTTGTTTCATGGCATGTGGGCCTAGGATGTAAAAGTTATTGAATTTCAAATTTTTATGAACCAAAAAATTAGAAAAATACTTTTACTTTTATTTTGATTATGGCAATAGCATAGGACACACTAGTCCATACCTTAAATTAGGTTGTTTGTTTTGTTTGTTTGTTTGTTTGTTACGTTGAGATTTCATAGACCGTACGTCCTCCGGTCACATTCTTGGTACCATCTAAAAGCCCTTGGTGAGGAGGGGTGCATAGGCTTTGTTTCGTGGCATTTCAACATATGGTGTGAAAGTTATTGAATTTTGAAGTTTTTATGAATAAAAAAATAAAAAAATACTTTTACTTTTATTTTGATTGTGGCAATGGCACATGGCACACTAATGTCATATAATAGTGACAAGGGCCAGGGGTCAAGCTTATAGTTGTATGACAAGCCTCTTGCGGAGGTGGTTTTGCCCTTATATTTTACCCTTGGGGAAAACGCAGGAACCTTTTATTTGCAGCACAAATTTTGAGTTCATATTTGCAATCAGAGACCCCATATTCGCTAGGGAAGGTGTAGACATTGAAGTTATTACAGCACAAAATAGGGGGGAGCGGGGCTTTTTTTTATATTCACCCTTGACTGGACCTCCGCAAGAAGCTCGTCATACAATTATAAGCTCGTCCGGGGCCAGGGGGCCTAAAGTTTCCAATTCCTGTACTGGTTGTTGCTGTAGCAATATTCTAAAATTTGACTTGCGCAGTCTGGACGTCTGAACGTCTACGGTCAGTTCCGGAGCTACTGTCTGGCGGTCCCACGAGAAGACGTCTCTTTGCGATCCTCCCCGCCATTGATGCCGTGAATTCCATGAGTATTTTAGAGGAGTTCGTGGGGAGGATTCCCCATTGAAAGGCCAGTCCCAAGCTGCTTTCCTCCATCGCACTGCCTGTATATGAAATGGTATCCTACCTACAGCAAGAGAACGAATGTGATCGTGAAAAAAACTCGTAGTTTCGTCTGGGGTCTTGTCTACTAGTTTAATGTGCAACTTCCGTCGCGGGTTTCCTTTCCTGCCGCACTGTCAGTCAGTCAGTCAGTCAGTCAGTCGAGAAGGCAGTGTCGGGGAGACTGGGAAGCTTGATCTTATCAAAAGCCAGGGTTGATAGAAATCTAAAAAAAAGGGAGTTGAAGAAATTAAGTTATCCATGTTTTGAAGCTTCAATCCGAAGGTATACCGATTGAATGATCTCATCTGTTTTGTATTTGTGTGTTGATGGACATGGTTTGTAAGAGGAATGACGCTTAGCTTCAACATTTGGGCTCAGGCTTGGCGTGTCGGTACTCTTGCTGGATTGAGAATTCCCTGTATGTAACGTGGGGTGCAAATTGGAGGTGGGGCTGTAGGTTTTGACAATGGGGGGAATTGTTGGCAGGGGATATTGAGTTTGCAGACAAGAGGATCACGCCATGGCGAATACACTATCCGATGAAGACACCTTGGATTCTGCGGGTTTGTTTTCCAACTTTCATCTTCTGTAGACTGATGCAATATGAAATTTGTCACAAACCCATGAAAAGAGGGAATTTGTGAGGGTTTTAAAGGTCCGTGTTCACCATTTTTCATGGGTTTGTGTCGAATTTCCTGTGTTTAATTCTAGTGAATTTGATATATATAGCCTGCTCTTCGAGTCGGATTCTTTAGTTGGTCGAAATGGAGAGACCTGCTGAAGTGTGTGAGAAACGAGAATAGCCATACCGAGAGTATGAACTTTGGTTGGTTTCAGGGAGGAAGAATGGAACAGCATGGCAGCGCTTTAAGAAAAAAGCCTTTCGAATGAAGATGCTGATTTGGTGGACCCTCGGGGGAGTAGCGGTGGGGGTTGCTTTGGGGGCTGCTCTGTACTCGACTCACCCTTCAACTGTGGCAAAAAATCTCATTGGTACGGGTGTAAGCAAGCCCTCTGTTTTCTAGAAAATTCCTTTTCTCCCAAGTTCAAGACGAATACTTGCTCTACTTTACACTTGATCCCTTGCATGTGAGACCCTGAGTTTATGGTGAGCTAATGCCATCAGGGTGTGGCGTGCAGGGTACCCTGGAGAATTGCTGATTCGAGCGCTTCAGGAGCTCGTGTTACCTCTGATGGTGTTCGCTCTCATGAGTGGCGTTTTCAACCTGCGACACTCTGGAAGCGGGTATGTAACTGGGATCCATTTTTTCAATATTTGGTCAACAGGTAGAAGATACACTTTCTGTCACTCAAAGAATTTTAACGAAGATGTAAGAGTGTGATTTCGTTGGGGATCACACAATTGAACTTACTGGAGAGACCAATTTGGGTACAAGACCGAAACGCTCTTGAGATCATTTTTTTACTATGTATGAACTTACGCAATTATTCAAAGTGGGAGGTGTTAGACAACTCCATTTTTCCATTCAAAGACCAGTGGCCATTACCTTTAGCCATGTCGTGCTTACACTCAACTTGCAAATTGAAGACTAACCGAATATATAGGAAGAGAGGAATTGCTGTTGGTAACAGAGCGTAGTCAATAGGAGACGAGATCTGGTTCTTAAAGGCTTATTATTCTCTGCCTTAAATTAATCTGCATAGTGTTGGTGAACAGAAAAGTGATCTGCAGTTTGTTAAATGATGCTGTTTATGCGGAGGCTGAGTGTTTTTTTTGCCTGAGGGAGCACAAGTGGGGTTGCCATTTTACAGAACTGGACGTGTAATTCGGTGGTCTCTGCTGTACTACTTACTGTCTATGATTCTGGCAGTGATCTTGGGTATCGCTCTTGTTTATGCCATCCGGCCTGGACGAAGCAAGCCCTTCGCTGATAATAACTTCTCGAACTGCAACAATGGGAATGTCACATCCACGTATGTATCCTCAGACCTGCTTTGTGGTGAAGCTCTTCTAATTGTAATTCCTTCTTAGGATGGATAAAAAAAATCAACCATGTTTGTTATTTCTTGCAACTCACTCAGCTGCACTGTCACAGAGGAACTGCGAATGCAGACAAGTCAGTCGTGGATTCGTTGCTCAATATTGGACGAAGCATCATCCCAATCAACATTGTGGCTGCCGCTGCGGCCCCAAATTTCTTAGGAGTTATTACGTTCGCAATTATATTCGCAGCTGCCCTCGTCACATTTGGTATTCTTTCGCTACAGTAGTATTCGCTGAAGTTTTGGGGAATATTGGTCCTTTTACTTTGACGATTTCATCAGACGTCCATCAGACTTGCTATGACATGTTCATTGGAAATGTCTACTCTTGGCTTCGGAACTCATTTTGGTACTTTTTTTGCTATTTTGACATTAGAGAAAAAACCATAGTTCTGCCCCCAACACTCACAGTTCGCACTGGTGGCACTTTGCAGGGGAACGAGCAGAACCTCTGATTGCCATGCTGGAGATTTGCAACGATGTCTTCATGAAAATTGTAAGCTGAGATTGAGTCATCTTCTTGCTTAACCGGTAATTGTTTATGCAGGTCAAGTCCCAAATTTTCAGTGTCATACAAGTACTGAACAGAGTTTGTAATAAAATTAGATTGTGTAAGGAACTTTTAGACATCATAAAGAGAAGTCTTTCCAGTAACTTCTGTGGAGGTTTCCTCACAATTATATTGATTATACAGAGTCCTCCCCATGAATTATACACAAGGGGCCCTCCGTGTGATCCCTGTGACCATGGGGAGACCTCCCTATGAATTATGGGGAATATTCTTTGTACGATGCTATCTGAAAATTCTTTCAGCTGTCCCAATTTTAGTGAAAACCTGTTTTTTTGAACTTTCCAAGCCAGGACGTTGAATCTGACCTCTCTGCCTCCCTAACCCCCACCCCCCTTGTGTGTGCAGATATACGTGGTGATTGCGTGCACACCGATTGGGATTGCGTCGTTGTTGGCAAGCACAATTCTGAAGTCATGCAGTATTGTAGGCTTGCTGAAAGCGCTGGCACTCTACGTGGCTACCGTGTTGGGGGGATTTGTGATTCATTCGACTTTGCTCCTGCCCATCACTTTGATGATTCTGTCTCAGAACAATCCCTTCAAGGTCCTTAAGTATGTGCTGCATCCACCTCCATAATCTCAATGGATCCCACGCTGTAGAAGTGGTAACCAAGTAGTGTGTATGAAGAACATAGTTACATCTTATAATCCTGTTTTGTTTTAGTGTTATGGTGTCCTTTTTTCGACTCTGGAGTGAACATGATTGAACAAGATCCAGTTATTGAAGTTGTGTCTAGTAACCAGCCTTATAATGGAGATGGCATTCATGGCGAGACTCTACTTTCACGTCACCGAACTAGTACGTAATTTTCAGGAGATTAAACTTGGTAACGAATATTGAACTCGGTTGTTAGGAGATTGTTATATAGGCATCACCTCATTTTTCTGATTTTCTGTTTCAGGGCATTTCTACCAGCGTTAACGGTCGGTGTGGGAACTTCTTCAAGTGCGGCCACCATGCCGGTGACTATGAAATGTGGGGAGGATTATGGCTGTGTATCCAGCATTGTCCGCTTTGTGGTGCCCATGGGCACCAACATTAACCGTGATGGAGCAGCGCTCTATGAAGCTGTTTCGGTTATATTCATAGTTCAGGTGGGCTCTCTCAAAAAAATTCGGAGTGAACTGTTTTCCCCAGTTTTGTCAGAATTTAGTTTTGCTGCTGTGCCATGTTGAAAAGGGACTGAATGGGCACCTCATGCTCTCCGTCAGCTCAAGAGATTGAGCTGCAGATTCTCTACTCTTCAGGCAAAAAAATTCGGTCATTACAGTTTGTGATGCTTGGATAGTGAGCGTCAAACTTCACTTAATTGTACCGAGTATGAATTCCGTTTTCAAAGAGTATTCTAAAAATAAAGCAGTGCTACCCACGGTGAGAGAAAATGTCAACGTGAAGTAGATGGATTTTGCAATCATTGAAGAATATTTCAACTTTTTTTGTTGACTTAATCCTGAAACCAGATGAAGAAAGATACAGAGAACCCCTTTTTATTTTCAAACTCTTTCCATTCCATGCGTCAAAGCTCCTTTCGTGTTCAGCAATCACTTTGATGTTCCATTAGCTGCTTCGTATGAATGAAATCTCATTCAGTTAAATTGATTGAGATCTGACACCCACTAATAAGTTAGGTTCACATTTGAGTATATTGTTTATACCAACTATTTGTCATTCTGGATCTTTTACTGACGACAAGCGCGGGCTTGCTGGCATGGCAGGCACACGGGTTATCCCTTTCAGTTGGAAACGTAATAGTAGTGTGCTTGACTGCAACATTGGCTGCCATTGGATCAGCCTCTATTCCCAACTCAGCTCTAGTATCTATGATAACCGTGCTGCAGGTCAATTTCATCAACAGCACTCTAATATTATTGCAATTCTTCACCTCAAATTCAAAATCTATGTATGATTTGTTGCCATGTCATTTGAGCATTTTAATACATCGGCCCTGACATGATTTCTTAAACCTGGATGCCTAGGGTGTCAAATTAATGACTGACATATTTTGAATGAGTGACAATAGTGATAAGAGTCAATTACACTCTGACAAATGGGGAAAATATCTGAAAATGTCGTTGAGGTAGTTGTGTTCAAGAGGTTTGAGTGCACTAGATTGTGGAATTCGCAATTTCTCTCACATTCTCATTTTCAGCTATTTTGATTCGTCACTGCAGGCACTATCTTTACAAGAATATATTCCCGATGTAGCAGTGTTATACTCAGTGGATTGGCTGCTGGGCATGTTTCGAACTGCGACTAATATTTGGGGCGATGCTTGTGCTTGTGTGGTTGTGGACACTTGGGCTCGTCGTCACGCTAAAAAGCATGGCACATTGCCAACCAAGGTAAATCCTGCATAACTTTCTTTAGGCGTTGAAGTACTACACCCTTTCCATTTACTAATGTTGAGATACTAAGTTACATTGACTCATTACTGTCCTTATTGGTTCTACGTCCCTCAAATGTAACCATGTGCATCTATGCTTTCATCATATTCCTTTTTACATCCCTCAACCGTCATCTTGTATCTTTAGGAAGTAATATTTAGTGACAACCTGTGAACGTTGCAGTTTGCAGTTTTGGAGTTGAGGGTATGAAAATCTTACTGCAATTCTCAAAATTTCAATATTCTAAAGGATGCTCTTCCTCTTTGTTCTGCAGAATCCAGATCCTTCAACGGAACTGGAACTGGGCATGGAATCAACCAAGAAAGATGACGCTGTTCATCTCAGCCATCTGTAAACTAATGATAAACAGAACTTTTGGAACTCGTGAAATCATGGGATCCCTTCTCTGGGGAATTTAAGTGAATTCAAGCCGCGGTTATCACCCGTCTTCAGATAGTCTGATTAGTAAGAATGTGAGCTACTGACAAAGGTTCATTGTAATGTCTTTTCCAAGTTTGTACGTTTTCGATAGAATTGATGGACAAGAAAGCTGGTAACACACTTTGCGTGTGTTTAGGCTCAGTCTATTAGTGTGTCGTCTCTTTTTCCTTTTGGAGTGTAAGAGATCAGTTCAGGAGCATCTGTATTTGTATTGGCTGCACTGTAATACCAGCACACGTTCCGAGGGGCCAACATTTTGTTGGACACTTTCTGCTCCTATCTTTTCTAGTCTAGTAGCACTGATGAATGATACCGAGTAAGAATCCCAGCAGGGAAAACGTCAGACTCGTACAACAAATCTGGAGAGGGATGACAATTCTGTCACAACTGTAACATTAACGATGAGAGAAGAATGCCTAATACATTCACAACGTGAATTCACATACTGGGTACGTAGATAAGTCATGAATCATTTTTTGAACACAGGAAAATGAAAATAAGGAATGGAAGTGGAACTACGATTTCCTAGTACAAATTTGACATGAAAATGCTATGAATTTATTAGTGTGCTATCCTAATAGCCCGTAAGTGAAACTCTATCAACCTCATAACCAACAAAGATTGCATCCACAATGGTCCTCTCTCATCTGTTGTAACCACAATTATTTACTTACAACCACCGTAATGTCAAGGCCCTATTGTGAATTCATTCTTTGCAAAACTTTCCACCAAGACCCTACTAAGATTTCGTTTTGAACATTAGATCATTCCATTCTCACCACTTTGAAACTTTGAAACTTTGGTTTGTGTGCCAGTCACACCCAATTGCGGCCCAAAATCTAATTTATTCGAGAGTTTCACACCAAAACAGGGCAAGGAGATGGCCACAACAGGGCCTTCTACCTCCAGAAATAGAGAGTTTCATCTGCAATCTCCAAACTAAATATGATCAATTCATCATCTGAAATTGTGAGTAATTCAATTGCAATCTCCAAAAATCTTGTTAGACTCTACACTGGTATTGAACGATTGCTGCGCATCTAATCCTACGAAACGCGACATAATTCTTTAACCTGGAGTAATTTGAGTCGTACTTTGAGATTAGGAGCTAGCATTACGAGCACCTCCTGGAGTCGATTGCCGCGTACTTCCCCCACTTTCCAAAATCCGGGTCATCCACTCTTGCTCAGGAATAGAGCCAGCCCAGTCAGGTCGAAAGTCCAGCGTGATCCCCCGCATAGCATTCCTGATGGTTTGACACTGTTCTGCAGGCAAAGGAGCTGCTCTGCGAGCTAGGTCAGCTTCCTCCGCTTCACGGATGGCCCTCTCGGCTTCCATTCTCTGCCTTTCTTCCTCCTCCTCCTCCTCTGAATCTACAGCATCCACGTCTACCTCGGGAGCCCTGTCATTCCCAAGGTTCAGAAACTCAAGACCTTGAATATTGCCATACACTGTCATTTCAACTCCGTTGATGCTCACCACTGTCCCTTGCGACCTCGGTCGCTCTGTTTCTAGGGTTCCATTGCTTCCAGCATGTTCTCCATCGGCCATTCCATTCGCTACAGGGGTGTAACCGACGCCATTTTCCTGCAAATCGGTCGGACTCTCGGACAAGTTCACATAGCCTGAGCCATTTGACAAGCCATTTGCTGCGACCTCCTCCTCCTCTAAATCTGTGACGATGAACGCACAGCCCAACGGAGTTGTGAGTCCAACAGAGCAGACAGAAATCTGCCATTAGGTCACAATGCCATGGCGCTGGTGTCTAAAACCACAACTTAAATTAAAACCAACAAATACCATAACAAACCGTCATGATCGAAACCCTAAAATCTAACGAAGACCCAAAGCATCTAAATCCACGCGGTCTCAAATTTGTCACAAGCATTTCCGAAATACAAATTGAAACCATACACTGGAACGATTAGAAAAATTGCCGGAAACCCAAACCCCGATCGAACATGAAATCGACAGATTTTAACAAGCAATCTCAAAACAACCTTTCAGACATGATTTTGCATCAGGAGGATCGCATATGTGTTAATGTGTGGGAGTCAAGAGTGACTGACCTGCAGACGGGGGCGCCATAGCTGCAAATCTGCAACAATCCTGTCCTCAATACCAAAGTTGGTATCGCACGAATCTATGCTGGTAAGAAGGTTGAACTGTACTGTATTAAGGTATCCTCATCGTTTTGAAACACCAGCTCTTTGTCACCAGCTAGAATAGAGTTCTTCACAGTCACTCAAAGACCTAAATATGACAAACCGTTTGCTCAAATTCAATGGAAGCAAGGTTTTTTTTTGCGATTTAAGGCTATTTCCGTGGCTAACTGGTGATACATAATTTTGTAGGGAGTTTCAGAATCATTGAATATAAGTTGAAGAGTTATTTGAAGCAACTAATAATAGTTGAAGCATTTTGTACTTCAAGCATGTCCAATTATGGGTAGTCTAGTGTGTCGATAATAGGTATTTCTATGACCTCAACTTTGAAAATTTGCAGTATGTTCATACAAATATTACACAAAATGCATTTGCTCAAACCAATTGCATTTACTAATTCTTTCATTTGCTAACATTGTGATATGATACTTTTCCCAAATTGTATTCAATATTGTTGGTTTGAAAAAAAAAGTGTAGTTATTAGGTATGGATACCTTTATCACAATATACAATGGAACTTGAAAAATGCGCTCTTGTTTTTGAACAAAGAACACAAATGTACCCTCCTGGAAGGGCATCTCTAGAGGGCTTGTCAAAAGTTCATCCATGCAAAACATCATGATTGTAAAATGAATCAATCATATGCCCTATCTATGCAACTCGCTAACTTAACTTCCAACCAATGACAAGTCTCTCAATGTTATTTTGCAATTGATGTCGTCCTAAGTACTGGAACTCCTTGAGTTCAATACTAAGTTGATATTGAATTGATTAACCTTTGAGTCTTAATCTAAGTCATATTGGTTGTGCCATTGTTTTATATGGAATCAAGATATTATCCACCTTTTTTTTATCACCAATAGTGAATACTCAATTATTGAAATTATATTGGGATTATATTGGGAATCGGTATTGAACTAAAGTAGTAATTGTACGTCACTTTGAAGATGGACGATTTCAACATTTGTTTCAATATTGTTTTCTATATCCATTAGGTATTGTGCAACTGAGTTTTCCAAAGAGTTTGATGAAAGAGGCAAAATATTCAACCTTTGACAATGAACTAATTTTTAAACAAATAATTTCTAATTTTATGAAATTATTTTTTGTAAGTACTAAAACCCTAGATTATGTTGGAAGAAAAGTAGGAAGTCATCAACTATATGATGATTTGATATGTGCTAAGTTGACAAAATTAATACCCCAAAGGACCAAATGTCCATTTAAGAAATGTCAATTGGAATAGTCAAATAGGTGGTGACAAAGTGAAAAATGAACAAATGTTTCTAATAATTTGATGTAGAGTGGAGACATTCATCTTGTTTTCAAGAACAAAAGGATTTGAAGAGGGCTTGAAGTTATAGTTGACTTTGTCTAGTAGGAATGAAAATAACATTTTTCTCTCAATTCAAACATTATAATCTTTCAATCCATATAGTCAAATGGGATGAAAATTCTTCCACACATTTCTATAAGAGTCTAATACACTTTGGTATGGTTGAAGCTCAAAAAAATTATTTGCAATTTTGACTAATGTACTAAAAATGGTAGCTCAAATGGAAATTTTTGTCAAGTTCTCTTGAAAAAACTTCAAGTCCTATAGGGGTTAAGTGCAAGTCTTAATGACTCCTACAAACACCCTTGACTCATTGTTGGATAAATAAGTTATAGAATCAATATTGAAATCAAATTGAATTTTATATTTTTCAACTTAATATTGTTTTAATATTCAACTCTAGTACTTGCCTAATGTACTCCATATATTTGACATTTGTACGTTAATGAGGTCATGCACCAAAAAAATTCAAGAAAGCATGGTTCCTATTATTTAACTAAATTTTTTGTAGGATCTTCAAAAATAAGTTCTATGTTTTATTTGATTGCATTTTTTGCACATAGCATAAATAAACTATAAATTTTCAAAGTGTTGAAAATAGATTTTTCAAAAATCAACCCTAGGTTTTCATGATTAGAAGCAATACATTTATGTTCTTAAATTATCATTTTTTTTTAGATTTATGATTTTCAATTGCTTATTTATTTTAAATAATCTCATTCTACTTCAAAATACAAGGAATTTCTTAAAGTGTTGGTTGCATGTGTTTCTAACTTAAAAGATGATTAAACATATGTCTAGGCTAGTAACATAAAAAATCTAATATAACATCTTATATTACTGAATGATAACATGCACTCAAGTCAAGTTAGGGACATTTTCTACTACGCATTTTTTCTACTATGCACAATTTCTATTATTAGATTGATAAAAAAATGACATTCTCATTGACAAATGAGAGAAGATTTCAATGCACTCAAGAATGCAATTACATTTGGATACCATACACAAAAGTTATGAGGGATCAAAATTTTTTTGGTAGATGTTCTAAGACTGTTTTTTCAACAATTGGTATATATTGATGAAGGAGATGTATATAATCAATACATCTATTCAATAGGTGCTATTATGCACCTGACACATGTGTGGTGTCCCTATTTTAGGTAGATCAAGTTGTCTTTTCTCTTTATAGTAGTATGTTGTTATTGCAACCATCCTCTTCAAACAACCTAGGAGGTACCTCTGAAATGGACAATAAGTGGTTCTAAAATGGATTGCCAACAATGTGAGAGCATAATCAAGATTTGTCAAGTATTGATTCATACTTTGCCAATGGATGGAATAAGAGCTAGAAATGGTCCACTTAAAAGCCAGGGTATGTCCACTTAATTTTTCAAAATGAGAATTGATTGCCCAATTGCCTTCTTACAAATGTTAAAAGAATTTAGGGTCCATTTAAGTTTAGTAATGGTTGCATTTAGGAACCTTGTGTATTACTTTTTGAATGCCACAATTCTTGTTTTTGGTCAAGCCATGTCTTTTTTTAGGATGCATGTGTGTGGATTTTGCCAGGCCTATGATCAAGAATAGGTGCCTAACACTGAATTCTTTGAAAATTCATAAGTAATTCATAAATGCTCCAAAAAATATGAAACTACTTGTGTTAAATTTCACATCAATTTTTCTTCAAGTGAAAAATAAGGGAAAATGTTTTTGGGCATCTGAAAACCATCAAAACAGCCCAACAGCTCTTAAATGGACGGTTTATGAGCACACTACCTTAAATTGAGGTTTATGGTCCCACCTTTAAAAGTTACTATAGAATATTATTTATTAGCACGACTTCTTCTTGAACACGTATTTCATGACTTCGAATGAAGTTGCAGCAGCCGTACTCACTGTATATCGATCTAGAACATAAAATAGTCTGGCTAAAAATCTGAACGTTTATCACGAGCGTGCATCTGCATCCTCTCTTTTTAGCTTGCAATTGGTGTAAGCTTATTTGCATCTCCGAGAAGACACCGTACCCTACAGAGCCTAGAAAAGAGAGTGGGAATCTCCTCGTGTTACAGTAGTAGCACATGCAAAACACCAGTTGGGTTTCAGTTATGGGAGGCCGAGCCAACAGTACTTCCTAAAGCTACAACTCTATTAGTAGCTAGCTAGTGGCTATAACTTTTAGTATGTCTGAATTGCATGCTCTGCTCGCAACCGGCACCTTGCAAATTCTTCTGTTCCAACAGTGAAAGTTGGAAGCTCTTCAGTCCAGTCCAGTCCAGTCCACTAACAGAAAGACGGCCAGACGCACTAGCATTATTTGAGAAGATTTAATAGAAATATTTGAGCTAGACCGATATTAAGTATATGCTTCAACTTTGACAGACCGACCTTGACTTAGGGTGTAAGCCACGGAAGAGACTTCTTAGGTTCCAAATCGCTGTGCAGATTGCTGTGCTGATCGTTGTGCAGATTGTGGGTGCAGATTGTTGTGCAATTTCGATCCCTCTCTGGTGACGAATTAATTAGTGAGTTGGCGAGGCCAGGAGCTGGCCGGCAGAGACGAAGCAAGGATAGGTGGGAAGATCTGTGAAAATTGAATCAGTACGTGGTAGTGGCTTGCAATTTTGCACAGAATGGGGAGCATTGGAGGCGACTATTCGCAATTGGCGACCCAGCAAGAGTTGCAGGAGGAGCACCAAACCGAGCATGATCAATCAAAAGCAGTAGAAGATGCTGCACAGATTCATTGTTTCGCAAAGCCGGACTCCACCACTGTCGGCACGGTGCTCATTCTAATCTTCTACCACATGCTGCCATTCACCGGTGTCCCACATTTTATCCTCTGCTACTTGGCTCATTACTTGAAGCGAGAATCGCCATTCATCGGATTGACAGCTTACTTCGGCATCCTGGTCTTGCTTGTTTTCTTGCCGCCCTATTACTCCAAGTCGGTGCGAAGGAGAGTGAGGGTTTGGTATGAGGCTCTGGCTGTGTATCTGCCGTCTGCGAAGTTTATTATTGTTCCCAAGGAGGCGCTGCCGCAAGACAAGGCCTACATCTTTGCCTTTCATCCCCATGGGCGTATGTTTTATGCCTACACTATGTTCTCGCAGTTGCATGAGATATGGAGAGCGCCTCTCAAGCTCAATCATGGTACAAATTGAGGTTCTCCGAGAAGTCGAAACTGCCAGTCTCATGCAATTTAATAGCAGAATTGAGTTGGTCACAAGGGGGCTTTCTTTAGTCGGATTTTGATTAGTTTTTGGACTATGACTTCCAATGCTCTTTTTGTTGATGCTGGTGACATAAAATTTGGCTCGATCTGAATTATACTATTCAAAATATGATCCAATCGAACTGATTTGAAAATTTGAATCCTTGGACAGCTCCTTCAGGGGTGAATTTTGGAAGTAGAGCCTGAGGTCTGATTGATTTTTAGGTTGATAGAAGTCTCTGTTTCCTGAGTCTTTAGGGGAGTGCGCGCAGGGGATTTGTTTCAAACGGCTGCTGCAGCATTCTTCAATTTTCCAATTGCGAGGAACTGGTTCTACATTATTGGAATCATGCCTGCTGGCAAGAAGGACATTGTGGACAAGTTGCGGAACAAGGATCATGTAAGCTGCCTCGATTGATTTCCTCCTGGAGCTTAGAGATTGTTGTGGAAGATACTTGTCATAGAACGCTTAGCTCTGCTTGATTCTGTAAGTGCAGGTGACCATCGCCGTGGGCGGCGTGAAGGAAGTGTGCTTGGGCACTCAAGACCATGCTGATTTCTTGTACCTCAGGAAAAGGTTCATTGCTCAAGGCTTTGCCTCGCTGACAATAATTGTTTGTTCTTGTACGACAAATCTTGAAGCCCCATCTCCTCTAAAGCACTCGCTACTGCATGCTTGCAGGAAGGGATTTCTTCAGATAGCTATGGACGAGGGCGCCGGCGTAGTGCCTGTGTACGCCTTTAATGAAAATCAGGTAAGCCTTCAATTGCTTTTCTGTTTGGATCGAAAATGTTTCAATCGAAGGTTGACGACAAGAATTGTGGACTTGTGAGCAGATGTTCAAGCACGATCCTAAAGCAGTCCTGGATTTTTGGCATTCGGTGAACAAGTATGTGAAGATTGGCGCACCTTTCTTGCGGGGAATGTTTCACGTACCCATGCCCTATCGCAAGTAAGCTCCACTGCGCGACGTTCCCTGCAAGCAATTCTATTCCTGCATATCCTCTCTTCCAGTTGAATACTTGAATTCTGGAACCTTTGAAATTCAGTATAATGTGTGGCTACGAACGCAGGGAGCTTCTTCTTGTCATCGGCGATGCTTTGTTCTCGAAGGAAGGTGAAAGCGTAGACGAGTTTCATCAACGGTACATTGAAAGTTTGAGACAATTGTTCGACAAGTATGTAGGATTGTCGCCGGATCCCAATCACAAGCTCATAATTGAGTAAAATTGATTTGTCACGAAACTAGAGCACGCCGCAGCGCCGCTGGGTAGTTAGGGTTTAAACCTCGCAATTTTGCAAGTCGCGATTGATCAAGACTGTCGTAGTAGCTTGTGAGTGGGCAGTTCGCTTCTCAAATTGAATGTATCAATCGGAACTGTGTGCAAGTTCTACCAGGAAATGAAATATTCAAATCGTCGTTTCCCATCGTCTGCTACACCTGGACCTTAATTTCAGCATTGCTATCGTTGACAAGTGAGATACCTCCAAGTAGGATGGAATGAGTACTTTGCAAGCCTTCGTGTCGCAACTTTAGTTTTGCTAGCGTTGTTAGCACGCAATAATCATGTCAGGTAGTGTTACCCGGCTGTTTTTCAATAAACCAGAGATTGTTACCGTAACATGGTTCGTATTGGACAAACCGACTCCCTGTCCCATGAACAACGCATGTACATATCATCGTGCTTTCATGTTGGGACATTGCAACTGCGAATCCCTCGTGCAGCGCGGACTGAACTCGGGGCGTTAATGGATCTGCTCACCGAATCCTCAGCCCCAATAGGAACTTCCCGCTGTGGAGGCGAAAGTTTGTAAATACAATTTAGGAGTTTCTGAGCATGCAGCTTCTCAGTGTCCATGCGAGGAGATTACAAAGAGAACTCGAATTCAACTTTCATCGAAGTTATAGCAATATGTAGCTTTTGATCAAGCCTTCTCGTTTAGATCTAGTCTGGCTATGTGGTTGTTGGAGCTGTAATACTTCAGTTGAAGAATATTACTCCTGCAAGTCAGCGCTCTGAGGAATCGTAATGAGCGCATGAAGTTTTCAAGGATTGAGTCGTGACAATGACGCAGCGACAACGCGATCTTGCTAGTTTCGTCTAAATGGCAAACAAGATGAAGGTAAAGAAGGATTAAGGAGGAGCTTTTCAGGAAGACTTGCTCGTTTCGTCTAAACGGCAAACACTATCTCCGCGACGAAGCATGGTGGACAGGATTGCCCAACCAGATGAGCTTCTCTAGTTGCAGGGAGTCATTTGACGATGAAGTGCGATATTGGATAACAAGAGATCGACATCAGACGGAACATGAATTCATTCAAGCAAGATTTGCCGACTGCTTCACACGCATGCTTTAAGTGTCCAGAGACGAATGGCGAAAGCACCACATTCTCGTGCTAGAAGCTGAAAGAGGGGCAGCTGTTCGTCATGAAACCGCCGGACCAATCACCAGGTTCTACAGTTTTATGGAGCCACGGATTGCAGCAAGTTCATGGCAAGTATTTCTTACTCCTCCATACGCTTGTGTGTACACGTTGTACAGCTTGTTGTAGATCTCAATTTCTGCAGGCGAAGGCTCGAATGCTTGCTGCTTCTGAATCCAATCCCCTTTGGGTGTAAGTGAAGAGTGCCAACCAAGCCAGTGCCCAGCAAGCAGAGCAGCTCCCTTCACACCTACCTCCTGCCATGACCACATGTTTTTGTCAATGATGGAAGGTTCAATAGCTAACGCAGTGACACCAAAAATCGCAACTTTTGTACGTTGTCGATGAATAGTTCCAATTTTCACAAAACTTGTCAAATTTTATGTGTTCTTGTTGGTGAATGAAAGAGGCTTTCATCGCATTAAATAATGCTTTATCCGGATTGCGTCTGCAATAGTTATCAAGGGGTTTTACTCTAAAAGATATTGACGTACTTTTGATCAATATGTACCTATTGTCTAAGATTTTAGTGTGGCGCTTTTAGGTCACTGACTATTTTTAGGGGACCCTACTATGGGTAAGCAGTGGCACATCAGGAGCTTCAATATTGATTCCTAGAACAGGTGAGATCATGTGTATGAAGCACCTGGGCGTCTGCAAGGACCTCCACTGTCTGGCCAAACACCCCTGCAATTATAACAGGCCAGACTGGAGATCTGGCTCCGCCACCAACTAGGCGCAGAGGGGTAACACCTGCATGTGATCAAAAGAAGAGAAGAAAGTGAGTCTCCTTCTAAACCAGTCTCGTCTTGTTTTTGAAATTATAACTTCAAGAGTAGAGAGTAACTACCTCTGTTGAGGGTCGCTCCTCCACCGAGGGCATCACGGCTAGAACGCATAGCAAAGGCAACCCCTTCCATGACCTGCCAGTATCAGGAAGAAGCGATTCGGCGTGAATGTCTTGAAGTTGAGTTCTGTTCTACATACACATTGCTCTGAGCTTGATAATACAAAATCTACTCAGTTTTTAACACTAGAGATGGCATACAGCGAGAAATCCACAGGAGGGAAGAGCTCACTCACAGCTCGAAACATATGTGAACGAGTGGTTGTTGTTGAAATGCCTAGAAAGCATCCACGAGCGCTCCCATCCTCAAATGGGCACCTCTCTCCTGCACATAATCACAACCGATGATAAACTCAATTTGGAAATTAACCCTAGAAAAATCTGACAATTTTTATTTTTTTCCCAATCAAGTACCAAAGCAGAAGTACGTCCAAAGGGAATCAGAAAGGTTGCAAACAACATACCGTTCAAGTAAGGAAGGTACAAAAGTCCTCCAGAGCCAGCACTTTCCAACTTGACCATTCTATCAATCTCTTCCAAGCTTGCACTCCCTGCCAGGCGAGCTTTTCAATTGCTAGACTCTCTCCTAGTAGGCCAATGAGCTCGGCCCCAATGACCATCTCATTAAAGGATAAACAATCGACAACCACGACTAAGAAACAACTCACCGGGACCTCCAATATTGGCAGCAGACCATGCAAGATTACCTCCAGCAGTCATGATGGATCCTGCATGATCAACAGTCCATATCACGTGAATGTTTTCAAACTAAGAGAGCATGCTCATATAATTTCACTCCTTAGTGCCCAATCTAGAAATAGAATATCTACTTTGGAAGCTCATAGTCAAATACTGACATTGAAACATACTTCTATTATTACAAAAGTTATGGTATGATTTCTTCTTTCTATAGGTACAATTCATTACCTAAAGGATTAATTTCAACACCTATCGATATGGAAATGGTCACTTTTCTCCATTTGGACATTTAGCCCCTTTAAACACATGGCATCTGCAAATGTGAATATTGCAGAGTGAAGGATCATTTGGGGCTGAAGTCTAATTATACCCGTTTTGAAAACCAATGATTCATCAGGGTGTCCCAGTCTAAAGACTCCAGCAGGTCTTGATGCCTGCACAAAATTAAATCAAAACAGCAAAACCTCAGTGATTTCAACCTCGGTGATCGTCTGAATGTAGTTTGGAAAGGAATGTTGAACAAATAATATCTATTTTTGCAAAGAGATATGACAGCATGTCAAGTGCGTTGATACGATGACATTAGGATAGGATTCACTAACAAAGAAAGACTACCCCACTGTCAACTCCAGATCCTACGGTGCGTCGCTCAAATGATCCTGCCACCCACCTACATCATCCAGCAAATTCCAATTTGGGATATATATTCAATTTTCTAATATCAGAGTAATTCCAACAAAGCCGTTCATTATGCAAATTTCGAGGTCTTGAATCAATAAAAATTGTTGGGAAATAACATAACTCTCCCCAAGAGAAAGTATGTGAAAGATCGGTAAAGTACCCAGAGGTGCCTATGTATGCATACAAACTTCCAGGACAACCTGCACCAGCCCTGTAACATACATGTGCATACATGATAGCAAGAAGACTTGTCAAATTCTTACTCATCATGAAAGTCAAATAGAGATGGTAGACTCAAACTCAAAAATATATCATTCTAGACTAAACCACTGACTTCTAGGACAAAAGTCAAGCAGCCGCCTAAATTATTGATACAAAAATTGTTAGAAGCAATGAAAATGACAAAAACATTTGAGTTTGATTCAAACACATGGAATCTTCTTTAAAGTGTTCCAAACAAACCAGAAGTCCAAATTTTACACTTAAGGTGACCGGTGAAGTGATTGTAAACCGGAGAAAGTTCTCGAATAGCTGAATTCGAGTTCTCAAAAGCAAACATAATCAGTATACGAAGTTATTTGGACGTCCATACGAAGTGAATCTGTTCTCATACGAAGTTATTTGGAACAACCCCGATGAATCTTGAGTTCATGAATATTTCTCTATGCTATGCACTGCACTGAAGACAGAAAAGAGAGACCTACCCGAGTGTACACGCACCTGCGTCACCACAGCAGTGCAACACTGGGACCCCGCGTAAATTTGGCATTCCGAGCTCTTCAGCAGCTATCGAACTGACGGCTCCTGTTACGCAAGCTAGTTAGAAATGTCTTGCAGATCATACAATCACTGCATACAAGGACATTAACATATATTCCTCTCTATGATCACTTGATAAAATTTGATGTGGTATCGACAGACAGTACAGAGAACAACAGCCAGGCACCCCATGCGAGTTAAAATTTACATACCGCAAGGTAAATTAGCAGCCTTGATTGGAGGTAGCTTGTCCATCCAATGCCCGAGCTCCACTGAGTTTATCAGACCTTCAGCATACTGCAATCCAATATCAGCCAGTAGGACAAAAATGACTGCATTAAATTGGGCATCCACTTCCAATTGAGGGTCGGATCAACTTGGCCAATCTATAGAACATAAAGTCAGGCAGAAATCCAATCTCATTGCAGCCTTGCTGACAAATAATACTTGTAATACTACCAAATAACATTGAGGAACAGGAGAAAATCATAGCCTGCCCCATGTCATGACTAAAATCCCGGTTATTCTTTAAAGTAATAACGGTTACTAATGGTCGCTCTCTGTTTGAGGTGACTGCAGTCTTCACCTGGAAAGAAAGGTCCAGAAGGCCAGTAGTTGAGGCAGTGGTGGTGTCTGAGACTAAAGCTCCACAAAGCTTCCAGACAATATAGTCATGCCTGCCAAAAACTAACACCTGATCCAGGTCAATACTCCAGGTGCCTAGATTTGCAATTGCTGACAGAGACCGCCGCACCACAAATGAATAGATAACGTCAGCATCTTCACATTCCATAACAGACGACTTCAAGCAACAGAAGCCGGTAATCGTATGAAAACATACCCGCCAAACAAGAGCGTTTGGCATTGCTCAGCAGCACTAGGGATGTGCTTGTCTAGCCACCGAAGCTTGGCCAGTAAACTGTTGAAAAGAAAGAGAAGTTTTAATAAGAACAAAAACACCAATAAGAAGGATCAAGATCTAGTTCTACTAACAGAAGAGCACTATTCTTTAGCATTAATTAGTAATGCCTTACCTGGAGGCACCTTGGTGTGTCCCAGTTATAGATGCCACATACTCAGGCCCTCCTGCCATCCCAGCAACCTTCAAATCCATTTTGATTTCCATAAGTGTAAAGCAAGGATTCGGGAATTATATACATATGAAAAACGTTGTCTCTCAATCCCCTCATGTAGCAAGAACAAACCTCAGCAACTTCTTCGACAGCACGAGCATCTGAATACAAAATGGCTGGTGGAACCGGTTGACATCCATCCTGCAAAATATGCAGGTCAAACCGCAATCATGAAATTGCACCACTGGAAGGGAACATTGCAGCACAGAACTTCATGTCCCCCCCCTCCCCCGCCCTTCTTGACATCTGCACATAAGTTTTCTGAGGCTCAAAGCACATGCCTCAGGCAAAAGGATGACATTCTGCATTTGTCCCGTGACAGCCAACGCGCCCACTCGGCCACCACTGCTCTTGGCCCAGCATGCCTGCACAGCCTGAATCGTAGCCCACCACCAGCTCTCCACTTCCTGTTCAGCACTTGCTGGACCTCCCCTGTTGGCCCCGACCGCACCAACCGAGTAGCAATTTTAGCTAACTTGAATTAGGTACAAAATGCCCGCATTGCCCAAAATGTGCAGTTACCAGATTGGTGCAAATTCCCACTAACTACCTTGCAATAAACTTTGATTCATTTCCCCCAGTCAACTTAAAATTCGTAATCTTGTACCAAAAGCTACAAGAAGAAGATAGATGATGGTCTCTCAATAATGGCCACGCCAGCCAAACTTTACGAATGTTCTTGAGGTTGCCACCTATGATGGCGAATGGGGAATTCTCAAAATTGCTGAACAATGCAATGTAATCTAATAATGCCTACATCAATGGTTTGAAGTGCTAAATCCGCCCACACGAACCAAGTACCACCAATCAGGTATCTGACTAGGGTGATAACGCCCATTAGCTACTTGAACGCTAACCACACACTCCATTCAGATTCCCAAACCCTAATTCAGATTTCATTAAAGAACTCAGGAATCCAGGACAAGGTCAAGACACAACATAAAATAAGCAAGAACCTCATTACACAAGTACTCATTATAACGTGGCTAGAATACACGATCATAATCAATCCATTCCAGATGCAAACCGGAAACCCGGAACCCAAGAGATCCCACCAGGTGAGCCCAGGAGACTCACAGACGAGAAGGGGCAGGGTCCGGGTGTCGATGGAACGCCGAAGCCACCACAGTGCCGAGCCTGCTGACCAGAGCGGCCTTGGTTCCCCCGGTCCCCACATCAATGGCCAGCACCCACTCTTCACTACGAGTATTCTGCATCGCCCTCACGGCCATGAACTGGCGTCCTCTCCTGGTGGACCTGTTCAAGCCAAAGCTCTTGCTCCTAGGGACCAGAGGCGCTGTCCAAGGGTAGCCATGGCAGATCATGCTTGCGCAACTGATTGATGAATGTGGGAAGCGAGCTCAATTGTTGAGCGATTTGTTACCCGATGGCGATGACGATGGCAATTCCGATGCCGCAGCAGCGCAAGAATCGTCCTCTCTCGAATTCGACCACGGTGGATGCAAGTGTTCGGTGAAAAAGCAGCTGGTTAATTCCAACAGCAAGCGCATTCAATTCGATTGCATTGGAGAACAGTAAACGGAAATGGTTCCTACACTCACTTCTGTTTGCCGTCTTCTACCGCCAGTCTTCCAACTTCGGCATCTCCGTGTGTTCAAATCTCAGTGAGTTTGCATTGTGTTACTTAGGTTGTGTTTCTTGAGTGTGGGTAGGTCCGTATGCCCCCGTTCTCTCAAGATTGTCTCAAGAGTAGAAGCACCAAGCACTGGTGCAACTTTGAAGCGGTGTTTCAATACAAAAAGTTGTCGACCCTCAGGGTATGAGCCAATCTTTCGTAGCGTATCTTAAGAAGAAAAGATGTAGAGAGCAAGATTGAGAGACAAAGAGGAGGGTGTCCAAACTCCAAAGCTTCTTAGGGCCGCTTTACACTTAGAGGCTGGTCCATTTCCTTTGAGGCCGATTAGACAAAATTTCAACCCTTTTTGGGCTAAGGGCTGACCTCAACTACTTATTAGAATAAGATTATAACATGGGCCAATTCTCCTATATGTAAAGGCCTTAAGGCCAAGAAGTTGGGCCGATTCAATAAAATCTAGAAAGGAGAGAGAGGGAGGGGCTGAAATTTTCAGGGTTGCTTTACACTTAAAGGCTGGGCCAAATTCCCTTGAGGTCGATTGCACAAAATCCAACGGATCAGATTTGTTGAAAAAAATAATATTTTATAACAAAAAAATTTTAAATGAAATTTGACATTGGCCCCTAGGCCAAGAATTGGCCTTCCATTTTTGGTGCACCCAATCCAACAAACTTGGGCCATGTTAGATCATGTCTTTTTGGAATTAATTATTCATTCCACCCAATTGGCCTAGCCTCTAAGTATAAGGGGGTTGGAACTGATTTCAACGTTTTGTTCAATCACAAGTGAGGATTCTTGGCCTCCAACAAAGCAAATTGGTCCAGCCTCCAAATGTAAAGCGGCCCTTACTAATCAAGAGAAGAGGTGTTGTGTCACTCTCATTACTAAAGGTTGATCTAGAACTGCATCTCAACAACAAAACAACTTTGTTCTTAAAGAGGCAAAGTATTGTCTAACATCATTACGAGGTTTCTTTGAGAGAGGCTAGATTGGGTGTACAAGTGCAACAAAAGAAGTCACATTTCAGTGGTATACATATTCTTGCATGCTTGAGGTTTGTTCAAAGGTATGTGAATTAAACTATTGGGGATGAGAAACACATGATTTCCAACAATGAGACAAAGATAAATAGGTTTAACTCAAATGGTAGGTCATGGGGTTGGATTGAAGATTGAGAACATATTGGACCACAAAATGTCCATTAGACCGTGAAGCATAGTAGTGGATTAGTGATGATTTGGAGATGTATGACAACTTTTGGTTTGGAAGCTTGATATAAAATTGAAGGTAAGATGATTAGGCATCTGTATTAATTTATTTTAGAAAAGAATTCTCGTGGCTTACAATACATAATTTTTATTTGGATCAAGTAGGTTGATCTTTTAGTAGGATAACAATTCTAATTGCTAAAATTCAAGCAAGATTGTGCAATCTTGAGTAGTTGATATCACAACCATTTCAACTAGCTCCTTCAATCTCCTACACAATCTCCCAAATCCTATTTGACATATATAACTTTTGATGACGCACTTGAAGAGGACATAGAATCTAAATATATCTTAGTTCTACTCTAAACCTATTTTCATTTGTATTCTTCATTTGTGTTTTAAACCTCTTCATATACAAGGTTCTAAGGAATTGTGAGCTCAAATGGAGTTGTCATTTTTCTTCATGAGAATTTTAAAATTTTCAATGAACAAAGGTTTTTTCACATGAATGTAATTCTAGAAATTGACTGATTAATGAAGTGAAAATTTTGTAGCACACATGATTTTGTATACAGAGCCATTTTATTTTTTTTGCTTGTCCATTATATAGAGCTAAATTTGTAAACAGCATGTTCAATACTTCAATGCCAACATATAGGTCACCTATTCATTTGTAGTCACTTAGGTGATAATGCTTCTTAAACATTTGGATAATTTGTTAAGGACTCTATGGGTTTGACTTTTGAAATTGTAGAAGGGTCTTCGACTATTCAATTTTCAAAAAATATAAAACAAGTACCTAAAAACCAAAAATCTAAAAAATGAGAGTATCATTAGTATTGTTAAAAAAAGGCACTAGAAACTTTTGTATATTCTTTGTTCAAAAATTGCCAAAGGTAATACTTATATAATTTGGATACACACATAGTATGTACCTTACCTGTAACTGACATCAACTTTCTATGCATATCTTGTAAATTGATAACTTTCATATGTTGAAAAAATTGTTTCAAAGCATGTACAAAAAGAAAGTTTTACACTTCATAAAAATATATTATGGTATTCAAATGTTGCATTACTTGGTGTGTTGGAACTTCCTTTCAAAATCTAGTAATGAAATAGAGAGTTTAGAACAATCCTCTAACATTGATTCCTAGAAAATAGACATAGTAGGGATAACAAACCTATATGATAAAAAAAAATTGTCAAGTTTACTAAAGTGAATGCACTTAATATGAATATAAAATCAAAATTCAACACCAAATCAAAGTAGATTGCAAGAAAGAGCAATCCCTCTTTATGTTAGTGAAATGTAGTAGAATTTCATTGATCAAATACAACTTCAATATAAAGAATGTTTCCCCAATGAGGCAATGAGCTACTACATTGAAATAGGACTATACAATAGTTGGTAACACGCAATCATTGAAATAAAGAGAGGAATACTATAATGAAAGTAATCAAGAAGAAATTTTGTAAATAATGTAATAGATAATTTATTAGAACTTGATGATGAGCCTTTCCATGTGGTTGTCAAGGCTATCCATGAACCCATAGCCACCTTCATGCTTTGTGTCATGTCCTTGTTGTTTACTACAAGCCGTCCGATGAGCTCTAGAGCTTACTTCTAATATTTTATTTTCGCACTTGATTTTGGATTCTTTGATATAGACAAAGGCATTAGTTTTGAGTTCTCTACAATCATTTCTTCCCATTACTCTCTAAGTTGGGCATGTCACTAGAAGAAGCAAAAACATGTTTTAGTATGGATCCATTCTAGTGATACCAAGAATCCATGGAGTTGTAGAACTTGCAAGTGTAATGTGATTCTCTAGAAATATTGTTTGAAGGCTTGTTGTCCTTGTAAGCCTTGTACACATCATAGAATTTACTCTTGAAGGCCTTAGAAGTTTATTGAAGTTAGGTTGTAGGCATAGGAGCTTGGAGTGCAACTTCAGCCACATGTCAACACCTATAAAAAGGATTACAAGTCAAAAAAGCAATCAACCTATGAAGGTGGGAAAAACAAAAAAATGGAGAATCTAGGATGTGCACAACAAAATTAAAATCATATTCCTACAAATAACCATGTCAAGCAAGGAAGATCATATTGCATAATTAGAAAGAAATTGCAATTAATGGTCCATGGAGAACCTAAACCAATCCAAATCCATTTAGATTTGGTTTAGTGTTATTATTTACTTAATGCCAATTGATTTACTATTCTAAATGAATAATTGCATTTATTTATAATTAGCTTTGTAAATTGAGGAATGAACCTAGAAGAATTCATGTGGAAAGCATTGAGATAATGGAAGAGTTTCGAAAGAATTTCAAAAAATTTACCAAAAGAGAGTGAACAATCTTCTCCAATAGGTGAGAACATTTGAAAGGTAGTTAATTAAAAAAAAAACAATTTATACAATGCATGGCATGAAAATAGACATGTAGACTCATTGCATTGACAAGTGAAGCTTAGCAGGGAAAAACAAATGGATGTAATGTTCATTTTACTTGAGAAGACATATTTGCACTAAAACCTTGATTGAAAATAAGTGTACAAACCTTAATTCTTGAGTCCTTGAAGTTAAAAATTCTAAGGTTTTTAGTAGTTTCTTGTACCATATTTTATAGAACTTAGCAAGAAATTGCCTAGGGCAGTGAGATTGATCAAATAGGTAATGGAAGGAGCCAAAGAAAATAAATTGAAACCCTAAAATCCAAGGTAGTTCCTAGCAAATCATATTTTTTGGCATTCTTTATGAACTTCACTTGCATGTCCCCCTTCAATGTGATCAATGCTTTTACAATGTTGTCCAACCAATTGTATTTGTTGTCATCTTCTTGAAGCTATATTTGTTTTGATTTTGATTTTTTTGGCATTCCTTTGATTTCACTACAAATATTTCACAATCTTCATCATCCTTATTTCTCTCAGCAAACTTGAAGTTGGGACTCTCAAAAGAATCTACATTGTGTAAATTCTCCATCTTTCACCAACATGCTATGACAAGTGGCTAACAATTGAGATGAAGTGGCTAAAATGAAAAAATAGTCACACTTGCACTACCAAAAAAATGGCATGCAAAAAAGATATAGAACTTACAAAAGAAGCACCACAAATATAAAGCAACTTTGATAGACTAGAAAAGGCATAGACTCTTAGATTAGATTAAGCTTACTTACTCAACTTAGCATTGATCATAGATTTAGAGTATACTATAGAGTTGCACCTTACAAGTAACAAGAAGTCACACTTGTTTAGCTTTCATTTCAACCTCCTCTTCCTATAATGATCATTCAATTATTAATATATTCATTTGCTTTCATCGTTCATCACTATATGTGTTAGTTATCTTTCATATATGTTATCAAAGCATGTAGTGATCTCATCATGTATTTTCCTCCAACCCCCAAAGCAAAATGCACCAACAAGAATGTTTTAGACCTATTTGTCATAGAAGCAGAGTGACCTCAAATCAAAAATCATTTATGTTTTCTCAAGAGATTCTTTCAACATCCTCTTGAATTAGTTGAGCTAGAATCCAAAAAAGAGGATCAATAGTCAAATGAACAGCCAACGGAATCAGATACCTCTATACATAGGATGCAAAATGCACCTACAAGTTATTTTAATGCAATAGCCAAGTTTGATGAAATCAACCTCCAATTTTTTATTCAAGAAGATTTTTTTGCCAAGCTTTCTCTTATACATCAAGAACTTTTAAATCATGGCTTCCACAATTGTTAGTTCAATACTCCGAGATTATTCCATCTCGGCTTTTAGTGCAAGGAATTATACAACAAGGAGCATCAAACTTGAGATGATCTTCATCTATTCTAAATTATGGAGTGTTTTCGATGGTATTGAAGTTTCTCCAACTTCTAGTGATCTTGCAAGCCTCATAGCCTGGAAATTAAAGAATTCCAAGGCCTAGTTGGATATTTTACTTCATTGTGGTGAGAAGCAATAAATCTCACTTCACCCACTCACTCCATCCAAAGTTGTTTGAGACTACATCAAAGAACTTTACAAAAGATTGAACAAAACATCTCAAATACATCTCCATAAACAACTCTACCACTTACAAATGAGGGAATCCAATGATATTATAAGTTTCCTTGAACAATAATAGTCCACACTATAAAAGGTTGTTATTTCCAAGTGTATATTTACAAATTACCAACAAGTTAATTTATTACTTGGTGCATTACCAAATTCATAGAGTGCCTCTATTAGCACTCAAGGTGGAATTACAAATTTGACATTCATTGATCTAATTTCCAATATTTTACAATAAAATTCAATCAACATAACTAAATCTAATAGTGCACAAATAAGTGCATTCTATGTTGAAGGGAAATTTACCAAAGCTTCTCCCTCCAAAAATGGTAAGTTTCAGAAGTCAAAATTTTCTTGGAATTATACCTCAAGTTCATCCTCTTAGTGTCCCTCATCTTCAAACAGACAATCTACAACACCCATTATCTACCACTATTGTGGTATACAAGTCACAAGGACCCTAATTGTTGAAAGAAGAAACGAGATGTGCATAATTCAAAACCTCATGTCAATAATATTACCACTAATGATCCAATCCATCTGTTTTCTACAATGAATACTCCAATTCTTTTCCAATTTTGGTTTTTGGATTTAGGCATGAGTCAACACATGTCACCCCAAAAAATATTATTTTGAGGTTATCACGTGTTGGATCCACCACAACTTATCATATTGGGAGATAATAGCTCTCATAGTGCCATCAATTTCGCCTCCATACTCTTACACCTCATTACGTGACAAATGCTACTTATGAAAGAAGTATTGTTTGTTCCTTGACTCATCAAGAACTTGCTATCTTTGTCTCAAATTACTAATACGGGACACACAAGTGTCATGTTTACTTGTGATCAATGCATCATCACGACCATTTTCCCAACCTCAAATAAAAAATTGATTTTTTGTATTGATAAAAGTAGTAATTTCTTTTCCCTCAGAATTGGTGTTGAACCTTCCAAGTTACAACTCTAATTATAATGCAACAAGCTTATCTAAATATGAGCTTGAGATGATTCAATGGCACTATCATCTTCACCACTTAAATATTCACTCTTTAAGCACTATGCACAATCATGCAATGGTTGGTGGCTTACCTCCTATTAAGAATTTGATTCCTTTATGCAAAGGTTGTCTCTTTGGGAAGCAGAGAAAAGAACCCTCTCCAAAAGACCATGTCACTCATGCTACTAAAATTTTGGCAT
This sequence comes from Straminergon stramineum, assembly GCA_963920665.1. Lineage (NCBI taxonomy): Eukaryota > Viridiplantae > Streptophyta > Bryopsida > Hypnales > Calliergonaceae > Straminergon > Straminergon stramineum. Next base: position 12,813,619 of record OY987263.1, read on the forward strand.
TAAGTCACATAGATTTGTGTAGACCTATGAATACTCTGTCACTAGGGGAAGGAATCTACTTTCTCCTTTTTGTGGATGATTTTTCCAAATACACTCATTTCTTACAATATAAAACACTAGTTGAACAACATAATAATAAAAAAAATTTTATACTCCATTCAAATAATGGTGGCAAGTTCACCTCCCATCGATTCACGAGGGATTCACTCAATGTACTCAATGTATATCATGTGTAACAAAATCTTTGCCCCCCTATATTACATTGTAAAAAATCAATAAAAAAACTTGGAAAAATTATAGGATGTTCTTTTATGTTAAAAGCTTATATTGAGAATTTAAAAAAAAATTATTCTATATAATTACTTACAAATTTTTGAAGAAAAAAAAAACATATTGTACAACTAAAGAAATTTTTGGACACCCTGTTTTTATATCATAAAAAATAATTTTAAAAATAATTTTAAATTTCCAATAAATGAAGGCTCATTGAAAGTTTATGTAGAGCAAAGTTGGATACTATAGTCATCCAAAATGCATTCTTAATAAATGTTTGAAGTAAAAAAACAACCATTTTAGTTCAATTTTTAGTTGTGTTTTTAGAGGTGGTATTGATTTTAATTGAATCAAGAATTTTTTTCAAATTAAAGACATAATGATTATGTAACAACAATCAAAAACTTGGAGCTAAATCAAACTTTATTAAAAAACTAAATAGGGGGGGTGAAAAATCACTTTGTCGCACGTGATATACATTAAGTACTTTGAGTGACCCCCACCCCACCCCCCGTGCATCAATTTAACAAATATTGTTAGGATGAAGGCATTTAAAGACAACTTACTAATCCATACAACCCTACTCAAATGGAGTCTTAGAAACGAAAAATAGAACGTTGGTTGAGTCCTCTTGAAGTATGCTCAAAGTTACCTAGTTAAGTAATTCCTTTTGGGTTGAAGCACTTTACACTTCTTGCTACCTTCAAAATTTCTCTTATACTTCAGCACTTGACAATGTGACTCCTTATGAACTGTGGACAAGCTTAAAACCTAACCTTCAACATCTCAAAATTTTGGGGTGTCTTACTTATATTCATTTACTACTTAAAAAATGTCACAAACTTAACACCCAAACTGAGAAATGCCTTTTTATTGGCTACAATGAGCCTATCAAAGTCAAAGGATATTGATTGTATCATCCTAATACTCAACATGTATTTTTAAGTCATGATGTCATATTTTCTAAAGATCATTTCTTATATGGAGGAGTTAATCCATCCACTGAATCTGCTTCTTGGTTACACCCTAGGGGGGGACTACACTTTAAGTGAGAATAAAAATATACTTGATTTATACTATCAAATGGTAGAAAATTGCCACAGGCCACAAATTGTGCCATTTTTTTTCTTTTCATTGGAGCACAACTCTAGTTGACTATTTTTCTTTGAAATAATTTTGTCCCTTTTGTCTAAGGGTATAGGACATCATCTTTTCATTGCAAGAACACAAAATATTTCTCCAGTTGTTGGTTCCAATGACTATTATTTGGTTCCTAGTTTGAGTTCTCAAGTCCACTATATAGTTCCTAAGCCTCTTAATCTTGACAATATGCTCAGTGAATCCCCACCATTGAGCCTTAGCCATGATTGTAGTGCTGAATCTAACGTCGCACTTTTAGTTACTAAACCTGTAGGTCCCACATAAGACAAACATACTCCATCAAAACCTTATCTCTCCCCTCGTCTTTGAGCTCACCAACAACAAATTCAATCAAATGACTCATCTTTCGTGCAGACTTCACAACACCAGAATAAAGGCAAATGGAATTCTACAAACTTTCATAACTTTTGACTCATTGATCAAATGGAATGATTCAAAGCTTTCCACTTACATATACTTCTAGATAACCAATATCAAATTTTTTTCCTGAAAAAAGTGATTTATTTGGATTTGCCCAAACTACCTACCAAGGGGAAAAAGTAATATGTTAGGCCATAAATTTTAACTCATATTTCCAAATGTCATGAAATTTAGTGCACACAAAAAATATTCCTTGTCCCCACCTTCTATTAAAGTTTCAACCTAAAATATGTAAATCTCTATCCATATGAGCCAAAAAATTTTATGTTGCCAAAAAACGCATGATGGTTCTTCAGGGGTTAAGGAACTTTTTAGACCAATTAGTGGATTTTTTTGTGCAAGAGAGGTTGGAGCTCCTTCGTATGGGATTGGAAATAAGTTTAGTGTAAGATTGGAGTTCTAAGTTATGTTTGTGAGTTTGAGAGAAAATATTGGAATGAATATAATTTTTTCTTGTATTTTATAAGTGTGTTGATTGTGTGACAATGTTCTTGAATTAATTTAGATTGATTGTGAATGAGCCAACTGAAGAGAGAAAACCACTTGTAAATTAGACATTAAGAATTTTCTTTTAAATAATTAAAATATCACACTTTAAGGTTGATTTAAAAGATACATATATAATAACAAAAAATAATTAATAAGATAATAAGATAGAAAAATTTTTAAATATAAAGACTAAATAATTAAGAAATAAGAATAGAGGGTCATTGTAGTAGCTAGATAGGAGATTATGACAATTGGAATGAAGTTAGAATTATGTCATAATTGAGGATTAATTGAATATTAGGGGAAATTGAAATCAGACAATAATTGAGTGCATGAGTGGAAAAAATTAATAGTATTTGTTGTTTAGAAGAACTTCGTAGATACCATGTAGCACCCCTTAGTGACACTTACCACCTTAAGTTCATCTTCTAGTGTTTTCCAAGTACTTAACCCTTTGGAGACACCAAGAATCACACTCTCCTAACACTGCACATGCCACGCACCTACAATGTTAGGTTCCAACTCAAGTCACGGGGTTTTCCATTCCTCTGTGACTTTCAACACTTCCATTCCAATACTTAACTCCTACTAGACACCGAGCATGTCATTTGATGACATGGGGCAGAACTTCCATTGATGTCCAAGCACTTGGTGGAGGCACTACTCCCCACTAGTGCTAACCGCCCTTGAATGGGACCCAACTCCCCCACTAGGCCCAACCCAATTCATTTCGGGACTCACTAATCAGGACTCACCAAACAGGACTTACACCATGGCCTAGTGTGGAATGGAACACCACCCAAGGCCACTTTCGCTCACTATAGCACCATCCAGGTGTAAGGAGGGAGACCACCCCTCCTCATAATACTCTCTACAAGATTCAGCAACCCTCCCCTCTACTAGAGGTCACTGGGAACCCCGAAGATGCTCTCCATCTTGGAAGACCATCCGATTCCAAGTGGTTTCCTCAAAACCGGGCCCCCAAAGACTTCTGATCTTTTCATCGGGATAACTTTGAGCTCCGAGTTTGGAATCCCAAAGGCAATCCCATTTTCATGATCTACATTTTCGTTAGATTACTGTAGACTATTCACTTTTTCAAATGTGACAAGTATTGAGGAAGTTATGGCTCACCAAAAGTACGAGTCCCTTGGGAAGTGTAGTTCTTCGGGACTCCACCTTCTTTGGATGTCTATAACTTTTAGCTCACAGCTCATCTCTTCATGAGCCTTATCATTTTAGAAAGCTTATCTCCTTAGCTTACAAATGATACATGGCATGCCCTATTTGGCTCAAAGGATTCCTCCCAAACCTTGTTTCCCACGTCCCCATGCCTCAGGACGCAATCGAGACTTTGCCAACTTTAAGGAGCCATAACTTTTGACTCCCAACTTGGATTCTCGCTTTCTTTGAATCCATAGACGCATCTTCTCACAAGATTTCCAAGAAAGTGTAACACCCCCCTAATTCATCTGGATTAGAGTGCTACAATGCTTTGATTGCTCAGGACTCCTAGTTCCCTTCACCCCATCTTTTGCAAAGCTTGGAAAGTCACCCCCAACGTCCTCCTTATTCACCAAAGTGACAAAAGCACGCCTCTTGATGAGGGTTGTAACACCACAATTCGTACTTAGACTTTTCAGGCAGAGGACTCTCCATTGACTAGAGTTGATTCCTGATCGTGGATAGAATTAGTATACCGTCCATGTGCCTTTGTGGCATTCAGTGCATGAAGGAGTGTGGGGATCATGAACGATTGTGTTATTATTGACATTAGCATTATAAAGTCACCACGAGCTATCTACACCCTCTTGGTCTTCACCTAGTGTATTGCAACATCACAAGCCTAGAAGAACGAGCTACCACTACTACATCGTAAGCCTAGTGGAAGGAACTTTAAAGCAGGTCAATATTTATATCCTCAAGCTGTTGTAAGAGGAACATGGATTCCATGATTAGGGAATGTGATTTCGGCAGCTCAACATTAATATCTAATTGTAGTAATTATTGAGGACTAATTTGTAAGTTAACAACCTCAACTTGCATGATCTTGCTCTGATCGGGCTTGAGAGCTATGAGTGAAAGAGCAAGGATTTGAGGGGATTAGATTCTATTGATTAGACCTATAGATAGGTAGTCATCATTAAATGAGAATGAAAGACTTTCGTTTTCTATGCATGCTACTATAATGTTTTGATTTGCTATCTATCTGCTTAGTCATTAAAGATCAATCCCCTCTCTCTGGGTTGTGCATTGTAGGGACAACCCTAACACTAAAAAGAAGAAGAAGAAGGCATTTAATGTCGGGGGAGAGAAGGGAGAGTCACGGAAATCGAGACGATCGAAGCGAAGTCTTCGAGGACGCGAGAGGAAGAAAGAACAAAGCGCAGGAGCAACGAATAGGGATGTGTGCTTTGTAGACGATATGAGGAACCACAATGATTCCTCCTCCGAGGCAATGGAGTCTAATGATGAGGCCATCACGAAAGGTATGATGAATCTCGCAATAGTTTGTTCGCTTATGCAATAGCAAGCCACCTTGGAGGCAGTGGTGGCAGGTAATTGGGTGTTACGCTTCCATGAATTGAAATTAGGGTTTTCAGGATTGGCAATGAACTCCGCCTTGCTATAGTTCAATTTTGATTCACTCATGCTTAAGTTCTCTCCACCCACGATCAACAAGCAGAGCAACAGAGCCTACATTTTCACCATAAAACCACAACTGAAGCTCATCATCGTTGTTGTTTATTGGCTCTTGTAGCAAATGAGGTTGTCAACTCTAGCGATGAAGACATATCCTTAGAGGATGAGGAACCCACTCCCGAGCCCTTGCCAAAGCAGCGATGAGGGACAACAATTCCAAAGAAATCTTTGAAGAAGATCGCAATCCCTATCTAGCCGTTCTTTGAGTAGGAACACTAGTAGAAAAAAATAGCACCCAAATCAACAAAAAAGTGTTGATTTTTTTTGTTGATTTGGATGTGTTGATTTGGATACTAGTTAACAAAAATTTGTTAATTTTTTTGTTAATGTGGACATTATTTAACAAAACTTGTTAATTTTTTTTGTTAATTTTTTTGTTGATTTGGACAACTAAATAAAAATAAAAATAAAAAACCTTCAATGACCAGCCAATGAGAAACTGACACATGACAAACGCAAGCAAATCAAAAAATTGGACTACCCGCCAACAGGGCAGTGCCAACTCAACAACCTGCCAACGATACAATGCCACGTCAACTGCTCGCCAATGGGTCGCGCCAACTTAGCAGCCCACCAATAGGGTGGCGCCATGTTACCTGCCCGCCAATGGGCTGCGCCAACTATCCGCCAACGGGGCAACGCCAATTCAATAAGACCGCCACGTAGGCAGGTTGGCACCAACAAGGTTTGAACCTTGGACCTCATGGTCCAAGGGGTCCATCCATTGCACCAAGCAACAAGTTAAGTGACCATAATGCAAAAAAAAATTATTTAGTTCATTTCTCGATTGTCTTTTTTTTGGTTTGTAATTTCAGCCAACTTTGGTGACCATTTTGGCATAGTAAAACAACTTTTTTTAGAAAACTTTGAACTAAGAAAAGTTGTAAAATAAAGTTAACTTCCACTTGAAAAAATCCTTTTGCAATTTGGAATCTTTAGTCAAAAGTTATGAACAAAATTCAGAGAGGATGTTTGAAATGTCAAAAAATTATTCGTTCCAACCCCTCTTTGAACTTTGTCCATAACTTTTGATTGAAGACTCAAAATTGAAAACGAATTTTTGGAGGTGAAACTTAACTTCATTTTTCTACTTTTCAAAATTTTAAGTATTTTAGAAAAGTTATTTTACTATGTCAAAACAGCCACCACAGTCTGCTGATTTTAATAATCATTGAATTGTTCATGATTAAGTTAATAAGAAATTCTAGAATTCCAACCATCATGATTTATATCAACATTCAGACGTTTGGAATGTAAACCAAATGATGAAAATTTATTTGAAATTCTTGTAAGTTAAAAGAACAAAAAAGTTTTTATTTTTATTTATTTTTAATAAATGATTTCAATGATGAAATGTAACCATTTGGCACAAGTTAAAACTATTTTTGAAATCCAAGCATGCATTATAATGTGACAAATGATGAATTTTCTTATCTTACAATTTTAGAAGGATATATTATACAAAGCTAATTATATACAAGTTGGATCCTATGATTAAATTCATTGAAAAAAGAAATATATATGAAGATTTTAGCCTACTTTTGAATTCTCATATTTAGAAAAAATTGGGGTTAGGTCTTAACATATATAAGAATTATAGGTGTTAAAAACTTCAAATTTGAATAATTCTATTCAACAATTCAATTTGAGTTTGGAATTGTTCAAATTTCATTACTATAAAATTGAAAACTTGAATACAAAGAAAATTAAAAATTTAATTATGGAATTGAAAAATGCCAATCCCAATGTCATAATGTTGTAAGAAACAATTTGCATCCTATGATTTTATTTTCTTCAAAAAAATTGAAAATTGAGTTAAATAAAAGACTTCAAAGTTTATTTTAGAGTGAAGATTCTATAACTATCTGCAAACCAAAACTCCTCAAAACTTTCATCTCATTGATCAAAATGGAATGATTCAAAGCTTTCCATGTATACATAAATTGAGAATATCTATTTCAAATTTTTATTTTTGGAAAAAGTGTTTTTTTAAGAATTTTTTGAATTGCCCGATGATCAATGAAAATTGCATATCATGCAATAACTTTTTTATCATGTTGTCAAAAGTTATGAAAATTGTTGTACCTTAAAGAATAAAGCTACCTCTTGGGCACATGTTGTGTACAAATTTTAAAGGAAAAAAAACTCCATTCATAATGAGTTGCTTGAAACCACTAAGTTGCCAAAAAACGCAGTTTAGTTCTTTAGGGATTAAAATCAAACAATATTCTACAGAAATTTGAATAGAATTAGAATTTTGTATTCTTATTTTCCATAAGATTCTAGGAGATTCCAAAAGATTCCAAAAGATTCCAAAAGATTCTGAAAAGATTTTGTAAGATTCAACAAATTTTTGTTGATTTGGTTATTTTACTATTCAAATCAACAAAAGGAATGTAACCATTTTGTTGAGATGTGCAAAATCAACAAAAATTTGTAAAAATGGACGATACAATACCCACGTTAACAAAAAACTAGTTTTTTTTGTTGATTTGGACGTCATTTTCTAGTAGTGGAACTAGATGTAGTAGCTTATAGGTCATACACTTTGCAGTGGGTGCCAGGGCATTACATGCCTTCCTAAGCTCCACCCGCACGAGTTCCATGGTCTCAAGAACCACCCCCGCCTTATCAACCTACATGGCTGGGTCTTCTAGGATCAAATACATGAATACATGGCTAATGACAAGGAATACTTGAAGTGTTATCTATGGCCCCTACTAGAGGCTCTCTTGAAATGCTTGGATGCGGCTAATTTTCACTTGAAGTACCCATCACTAGTGCACGAATCAATGGATGACATGGATGCTAAACGTAAGCAATCCACGTGGTTGTGCTTAAGAATGTCCCCTCACCTTCACTTGAGCAACATATCTAATTGAGTGTGCATGTCTTTATAGGAGAAGGAGCAACCTCGGGAAACAAGGTCAAAGGCAGTAACGAGGACAAAGAAGAAGCGCAATGCATGGTCTAAAAAGGTGCCTTCTCCAACCCTTTTCTGTAGGCTTAAATGTACTTCAAGTTTGTAGTGAGAGTTTTTTTATGTTTGTTGAAGTACAAGATGAAGTAGCAACGCATCATAGAGACGAAGACACATCAGTCCTATAAATGTAATGTTTGAGTTGTGAGGAAGTAGTGCATGAGTCGACTTGTAGTATTGTGTGCACAAAAGTCATAGGAAAGTTATGTGAAAGTGGCTACATCGACACCACTTGCTCCATATTTGCATTTGCAAATCGGCCTATTTTGGGATACATAATAATTGTCTAACATGTTGTTTTGTGTAGTTTAAGGTAGGCAACGAAGTCTTCCTTTTCAACCCTCGATTTATACTTCAAAAAGTAGCAAAGGGGAACATCAACGGACTAGCCAATGAACATAAGTTCCACTTCAAGGACATTCCCGAGCCTTGGATGAAGGTTGACATCTCTCAGATATTTCAGTTTGATGTGGCGTTTATGTTCCCTAGGGGTGACCCTAACATGCAGAACATTGAAGATGCCAAGGGGAGCTAAGTGCTTTGGCATGTGAAATATATAAAGCATTTGACTTGAGGCGCCCTCTGTGCTTCCAACAGATTCGCATGGTTTGGGGATTAGTTTAGGAAATGGAACATGCAGAACTGTAAGTAATGAGAGCAATTGTAATTTTTTTGGGTGCCAATGCAAAACTTTCATTTTGAAATCAAATGTGTATACAATAATGGATTTCATGATACCTTTGTGTAAGAGGCCATGGCCAAGGTTTGTCCGAAAATGCAACGTGAGAGTGCAATAGGGGTCATTGTGTAGTAGGGTCCGTTCAATTTAGGGAATGATTTTGCTCCTATAACGTCCTTGATGTCTACAATCATGTCTCCCCAGGCATCCTCTAAACCCTTGAGGCACTTTTGACTGTCTTTCTTGCTAACGCTATACGCAGCTAAAGCTTGTTGCATTCCACAACTACACCGAAATAGATATTGTACTTTCACACAACTGCAGAATGACTTTTGCATAAATGATAGTCTCTACAATTCGGTCTGCGTAATTTACAGTCACTGTTACCAAACTGGAAAATAACATAGGTCAAGGTCGTACTAGTCATCAATGACTCCTTGCTGCTTATAAATGATTGCCCAACAGTTGCATGTCACCCTAAACCTACAAGCCCCACAACTCCAACACAACTAATGTACAACTCCAACACAACTATTGCATGACTGTCTGATGACATCTTCTAGGCTCTGCCATGTCAAATTTAGGAGGGGTTTGGCCCAACGAGTACTATATTGCCAAATGTCCTACCACATCATCATCCATGTCAGATGTATAAAGGGTTGTCGCAACTTGGAAATGACAAGAAAATGAATGCGTACGTGGAAGTCCACGGGGCATGCTTGGTTCCATACTTTCCACGTTAGACTTTGTCATCTATTGGCCCTGCAGAAAGAAAAAGATGGTGATAATATACACATGTAGATATTAGGAACACGTAGATTTTAACTCAATGACAATGACATTTTGACGATTGCGTGCATCCCAATCATTTTCTAGTCACATTTTCGATAAATGATTTCTAGCAGTCGTAAAACAATCATTTTTCACAATCATTTATACCTCCATTTTCTTGTAGTGAAAGTATGTAGGAAGAATTTTACTTTGTACTTGTATATTTTGAAAAATGAGTGTGAATTGTTGATCAAGTTCTAAATCATATTGGGCACTTGTATTTTAGACTTGAAAAAATTTGTAAGCTCAAAAGTTCTCATGGGAATTCCATTTTCTTACTTTTTATGAAGTTAATGTGTTGGTATTACTTTGTAAAGCTTAGTTTAGTTTGGAGAGTCTCAAATTTTTGCTTCTCCAATATAACTTTCTTAGTAACTGATATATACATATGAGAAATGATGTAAGACCCAAATCAATTCTATACAAAAAAACAAAAAAACAAAAACATTATAGTGATATGAAAGGGTCTCACTTTGATTTTTTGCCCTCTAATTGGGAATGTCTTTTGATAAATAGTGAGAGAATGAATCTTAAAGATGGACAAATTCTTTTTCTTAAATAACAATTTCCTACAATATTCATAGCTAAAAGAACAATTTAAATTTGGATCCCAAAACCAATTTATATTGCATTGGTCTAGATTTTTGGCTAGTAGTGAGAGGTTGACTTCCTCTTATAATTGAAATTGAGGAACCTTTTTTTCTTTTCAATTTTCTTATCATATTCCTTTGTTACTAGAGATAGTATGTTGGAAATTTGTGAGAATTTTTTTTTGTTCTTGTGGTTCTAAGAAGATATTACAAACTAGATTTAGAGCTTGGATGAACCCATAATTATCATTCAATGTACACAATGGTCTAGTTTTCCCTATCTTAAAGTACATAAACTTTGACACAAAATATGTCTTAGTTAAAGAATTACAACCACTTGAAATATGGGTGTAATGTACATTATTAAGTTGGAATTCCAAAAAATATATTTATGCTTCCTTTGAAGAAAATTAGAGTGAGTTAGAGTAGTAGACATTTGAGTAGAGGGAGATTTGTTGTTCTTTCTCCAACCATGGTTAGCCTCTTCACTCTCCAATAGACCAAGTAGAGATGAAACTTTCTTCCATAATTTATCTTTTCACTAATAAATAGATGAATGGTTTAGCTTAGAAGGCAAATATGAATAAAGAGAATTTCCATTCTTCCCCTTCTCATAGTTGTTTCCTTGATCTATATATTATTTTCAACTCAAACACTATTAAGTACTCTTTGAAGCTTTTGAATGTTAAGCAAAACACATTAGTCCATTGAGGTATAAAAGTTTGATGGACATTAGTCTTTAATTAATTTTACTATTTAGGATTTTAGATGACTAGATCACGTCATGGAATTTTCAATATTGTATTGTACTCACTAATCAAACCTTCTTAACATAAATTATAGAGATTCAAATTTTTGGATGAATTTGGGTCCTCAAATCTTCATTTGTATGTATATTCCAAGGTTTTTAGTCACTTTTGGTTTTCTCAACTAATTTGGGCAATAGGGTATAAGTTCAATTTGAAAATTTATATATTTTCTTGATTTCATGTTATCATGTAATTTTTCATTGAAATTTTGTTTAAATAATGTTCAAACTTCATCCTATCATACCATTCTTGGTCTTTGCTTATTTTGGGGTTGTAGCATATTTTTGGAACCTTTTTTCTAAGCTCTTTGTGAAATTGTGAATGTTCAACTAAATCAACTTGCATGACATCTTAAATAATAAATAAACATTGTTCTTGCAATTTTGAAACAAATTAAGCATCCTTCTTTGTGTTAGTTCAATCAATAAAGTACACTAATTGATAATTCAATTTTTTTCTACTTTTTTTTCTCCAACAAAAAAACCCATCCTAGGACACTTTACACAAATTCATTTTCAACATACAACCATCAACAATTCATAGGCTCTTCTTGACATCAGAAAATTGGACATGACACTAAACAAGTTTGTGTAGCTATATGTGCAAAATTTTACATTTCACAAATACCCAAAAAGCATGCCACAAAGACAAATGAAAAACTATGCATCGATACTTATTGTAGTTTTGTTCAAGTTCACTCAGGAGTTCATTACAAAACCTTCAATAATTGGTCCAATAGCCCCTTTTCTTCAACACAACAACAATTCTTCTTGACATGCTCTCATAAAGTGCCATGAACTTTTTTTTTAATTAAAATTAGAATACATAGAATACACATACTCCTCCTATTCTTGAATTCATTTTTGAGGTGTTGTAAATTTGTTTAAGAGCCATTTGAAAAGTGTCCAGAAATGTTCAATAGGATTTGGGAGATAGTGTAGGAGATTAAAGGAGCTGAAATGGTTGTGATACCAACTACTTTTGTACAATCTTTCTTGAATTCTCGCAATTGGAATCATTACCTTACTGAATGATTAACCTACTTGATTCTAAAATGTAATTCTCTATTGTATACCACAAGAATTTTTCTAAAATAAATTTGTACAAATGCCTAATCATCCTACAATCCTACATTCAATTTTGTACCATGCTCTTGAATGAAAAGTGGTCATATATCTCCAAATCATCACTATCCACTACCATACTTCACGGTCTAATGGACATTTTGTAGTCCAATATGTTCTCAATCTTCAATCCAACACCATGACCTACCATTTGAGTTAAACCTATTTTTCTTTGTCTCATTGTTGGAAATCAAGCATTTCTCATCATCAATAGTCCAATTTGCATATCTTTGAACAAACCTCAAGCATGCAAGAGCATGTTTACCACTCTAACATGGCTTCTTGTTGCACTTGTGCATCTAATCAAAACAACCTTGTAGTGATGTCAAACAATAATTTACCTCTTTTAACCCAAACTTGTTTTGCTATATGAGATTGTTGCGTTTATCAAATGTTACTTTCATGTGTTGTTGCATCACTTCTATACACTAGAAAATCAACCTTTGAAATTCCATGAATGCCTCCAAGTGCTCCAATTCATTTTTAACTATTGAACTCATTTGCACTTTATCAGTATTTTTACTACCAACTTAGTATTTGAGCTAGGATTGGGATAAAGACTTTAATTTCTCCTAAAGGGTTGGGGATCTACATTCAATCATGTGGTTGATCATTTGCTATGAAATTGTCTAGTTTGAACATTTGCTAATAGATTTTTAGCATCCAGAAACAATGTATTGATATTGAAGTCCATGTTGTCACTATCATCTAGATATCTAGCAAAATAAGTAACTCTTTATGACCTCCTTCATTAGAAGCAATTGAAGCATTTACTTTGCTAATTAACAATGCTTTATCACTAGAAAAGGCGGATGGTGTTGTAGCCATTAGAGAAGAGAGCTATCATCCACAAAGTCATAAAATCGTAGACTAATACATTTGATGAAGCCTAGATCAACAAAAGCTTCCATCCTACAAATTGGGTGAATGGTAATTCATGCTTATTATTAGATCTAAGCAATGGATATGCACTATTTACTAGTAGACATATGGTAACTTGTATTTACCATTAAATCCAATAGTGCCAACCTCTATTGACAATATAGATTGCAATTTTGCTTATTTTTTTTGTTGTTTCACTAGAAGAAAATAGTGTTGAGTTCAATAGAATCTAGGTGACGTGAAATTCTGAAAACAACCAAAAAACGCATTTTTTGCGTTGGCTGCAACGCAGTTTTGGGAAAACTATGTTGCAGCCAACCCAAAAAATGCGTTTTTTGGTTGTTTTCAGAATTTCACGTCACCTAGATTCTATTGAACTCAACACTATTTTCTTCTAGTGTTTGTAGATGTGCATTCCTATACTACATCTCTAAACTAGTAGAAGAAGTCATGCCCCAAAGGACTTAGCGGATATATACCATTTGCTTCTTCATTTAATGCATGACTTTAAAAGTTATAGAGGACTACTCATTAAAATTATGAACTTATTAAGATGTAAGTTTTCCAAAATTGCATGTGTACATAAGTCTTGGCCTAAAAGAAATATTAAATTGGTTCAATAATACCATGCAATATATAGACCATTTGAGTTTTTTTTAGCTTTAATGACCATATTTTGGTTTTCTTGAATTGCAATAAATAAATATCATAGTGTGAGACAAAATGATCAATATATTTTTAATTTCATCTTGTTTTGTTGGTTGTTAACAATCTATGTTTGCTTATTTAAAATTTGTATTATTCGGTGTCTCATGAATAGGGTAAAACAATTCTCCTACATTATTCATTGGAAGAAATATTAAGCCTCTTCATTGCAAAGACATTATCTTCAAAGGTCTCACAACACTAAACTTCCTAAGCCTCCAATATAACTTTATTGTCATCTCACTTATAATCCATTTTAACATTTAATTGCAAATCTTACTTGATCCAATTTTCATCTATGATGATGAATGATTCTATAATTCATTCATTCACATTCATTGAAATGAATTAATTTAATCCCCAAAGGCCAAAAGGTATTTTGAATGAGTGAAAGTCCAAAATTGCCAATTTTTGATGCATTGTCCAAAATCCAAAATTAAAAATTTAAATAAAAATTCAAATCATACAAAAATGTATTGAACAAGTAAGAAAATGTGTAGAAAAAGGGTGATTGCGAGAAACAACTATAAATTTTGTTACATTTTCACAATACTCATGCTTAATTTCACGAGTACTTTTAAATTAGAAAAACAAATTTTATGAAATTCAAAAAATATGGCTAATGTAAACTTGTATATAACATATGATTCCATCTTTGAAAAATAAATATAAAAATTTTCATTTATATCTAAGGTACACCAACCCAATTCCTTTCACTGCCCAATTCTGTCATCCTACTTTTGGCCTTGATTTCATCCAGAAAAACATCCAAATCTGTTCATTTTCTCACAAAATCAGTGCATTAATGCCAAATTGGTATAATATGTCTATCCTTTATCAACGGTGACTGGTGAATACTTAAGTGCCACTAGATACATGGACAAATGTTCATGGGTTGCTTATGGAATGTTTATGACTCCACTCTATAGATGATTTTGGAAATTCAAGTGAGACAACTTCAAAAATTCACAGAGATTACAATTTTAATTGAAAAATTATAATTCCACTTGGATTTGGTTCATGAAACAAACACACTCCTCTAGAAAAATATGTGCCTCTCTTGGAATTGACCCCAAGATATTGAGATTGCAAATGAGAGTGGTAATAGACTTGTCCACCTTAGTTGCAAAATGGCAGCACGCAAACAGAGTGATGCACTGTGAGGCTTTTGAAATCAGTGGTCATGGGCCTGTCCTTCTATCTTAGGGTTAAAACACTGGCAATATACACGTTACATGCAGATGCTTGATATTTGGACAATTTTATGCATAGTCCCCATTTCACAATCTCTTCATTACAATTACAATCTCAGTTCATGCTTTTGGTTCTGGACCACTCTCTCCGATATTAATATCAGTTAGACTTGTCACTACTTTTTGATGAACCAACTGGAGTTATCAAATCAAATACTGAAGGCCCAAAAAACATGACTTGTCTGTCCTTTGCAATTGTCACCATGATATTTCATATTTTATATACTCATCTTTCATCACCCAGTCAGTGCTCCACCACAGCAATCCAAGAAACTCTGGAGATCCCCAAATCCAGTTAAATAAGCTTATCACACGTGTGGAAGATTTGTGGTCAAGATAGGAATTCCAGTCTTTTTGTAACAAAATGGCAATCTTGTGATGGTGATGAGGCAGCCTTCAGAAATGTGTGGCAATTTTGGTTGAATTTGAAAAGATTTTTTATAGAAAAATTGGGAGCTGTTTCGAGGACATGGGTATGTGCCTCACATAACCTCAGTGGGAAATGTCTTCAATATATTATGGAAGTTCCTAGGGTTAGCACTCACAGCAGGTATGGGATAATTGGGGAGCTCCACCAAGACAATGAGATTCAAACATTTCATTTAAAATACTCTTGATTTTATCACAATGCTATTTATTTTTATTATATTTTGAAAATAAGTTCCATCTCCTTGGTAGCCCATTTTCTAGAATGGGTTGGTTGGTGTTCTTGTTTATTCTTTGGTTTTGTTTATGCAATGAAGGTCCCTTTCATTCCATTCAACAAAGCAAAAGCTTCATAAGAACACGGGTACAATTGAATCAAAGAAAAATTGTGAATTTTCCATTTCTCCCAATACATCTTTCAATACTAAACTATTGGAATTATCATATTATATCATAGATTCAATGATTCAATAATACTTTAACATGGCATGTAGTACTCATATTATTGTAAGGTATTTCCATAAGATAATAAACATAGGTGATAACATAAGGCTAGTAGAAGTCATTTGCTTCTCACAAAAATAGTGACCCTAAGCCTGCCCCATAATGGGAGAGATTGTCAATGGCTACCCCTGAAATGCTTAGGAGGCTAAAAAATGAACTTTGGATGACATTTAGCACCTATAAGAGATGAATGAAATCAATTTCTAATTCAAATTTTTGTGGAATTGGTTGAGCAATTTTTAAGAGGGCGGTGTTGGAAACCCAATCTTTTTCAGGTATTGCTAACTTTTTCTATATAGGAAGATGCTTTATCCATGGATCACCTGATAGTGTATTTTGGCAACTTCAAGCTCTTTGCTCTTGATGTGAATTTGAGCTGTTAAAATAATACTTTTTGATTTGAGTTCATTTAATGAAATGAAATTAATGAAGCATGGTTCCATTCCAACCATTGAAAATTTGAAAAATTCCTAAAATTGAATATTTTATTCTAATTTAAAGCTTGGGCCTATAACCACAATCTATTGATTTTCTAATTTTAGGAAGACATGAAAATTATTTTTACTCCATAATATTCTACACTATCATATCCCCCCATTGAGAAGTTTTCAGATTTTTGGAGCTAATTTTGTATTTCATATGACTTTTTTTCACTTTGTCCTTAAGAAAATCACAGTACTTTCAAATTTTCACAAAACCATCAGAAAATTTCTTGAATGAAAGAGGACATGTGATTATGTCTCTTAAAAAAAAAATCGAAAAAATTCAAAAAGAAAATAGTCACAACCTAGGAACACACAAGGTGTAAAGATTTTGCATTTTATTTCTATGGTCACAGGTCTGTCCTTTCAAGGTTTAGGGTATGTGCACCCAAAATCATCACATGAAATATACAGTACGTGAGGCATTTATTCAACTGACTGTTCCAAGTGCTTGAAATCCCTCACTACGAATCCTGAGGAAAGATTCTTTCACATTCTCCATGTGACCAGAATTCTCTGGGTAACAGAATGTCAAGTAACTAAACTAAGTTAAAGGTGCCAATCTCCATGTTCCCTAAGTTCATTGCTCTTTCTACTGTGCAGCAGCTTTCACAGAACTGGCTAAAATTTGCTCCATTGCTACTAAAAATTTTCAAAAGCTAAATGCATATTCGAAAAAATCCTTGAAAAAAAATTAGATTTCAGCCAAGACTGCAATAACCAATACATTTTGATAGTCAATTTGCAACTTTCTCCACATTGGAATTAGCATCCATTTAGTCAGTTTTGTGTTATATTACTTCCAATAATCCTTTACAACTTGCAAAATCCTTTCTTTTCCATTTTTTTTTCTTGAACTACTTTATCTCAGGGTAGCTAAAGTTGATGCATGTTTATCTTGAAGGTAGCATATTGCACAAAATTCCATAAACTAGGTAGCCTATTGTACTAAAATCCATAAACTAATTTTGGGATCACTGCTGTTCAGTATGCAGTGTGCACCTTGGCAGTTCCATTAGGCATGTGTGAGCTTGGGATTTGGGACAATAAGCACACCCTGAGAATATGCCATACTATTGGGTCATCATGCAAATGGTGCAGTACTCATTTGTGTCAAAACAAACAAACAAATGGTGCAGTACAAGCTAGACCCAATTCAGAAAGGACTGGTACTGGTAAAGTTATCAGGCTCAAATGCGATTTGGGCATCATGCATTCCCTGCAAGGTGAACCCCAGGCAGACAATCCAGCAATGGTCAACAACGATTAAATGTGGAATGTGTGGGCACTGGGACCCCGGGAAGCAAGGTCCACACAGGGTGTTTTTTTAGGCAATTAAATGCCCAATTGCCTCCAAAAAAAATGGGCAGCCTCAAGCCTATAGGAAAAAAAGGGGATAAATGTGTTAAAAAATGCCAGACTATCATCATCGCCCTACACATTGTTGCCACAATGTTTCCAAAACCTCATTTTATCCATCATGTAGAGTCAATACATACAAATATTGCATACAAAAATTAGATATTCAAAATTGTATACTAATAATTGGCCTCATTCAATTCAAATCCCCATAATGAAGGAGCCAGGGAATGCAGAACCTTCTTGAAAGGAAGGCCACATAACCATTTGTCTGAAAACCAAAAAAAAACACTGGGTCCACCAGCTTTGTAGGAACCCTAGCATTTAAGATATTTCAAGGGCTGGGCTGATTTCGAATTCCTCAGCTGGCTTGCCAGACGAATGTAAAAATATGCCCCTCTCGAGGTTGGATAATTCTTTACAAACTTCTATCTTCCTGATCTCGTGCCCATCTCAAGCAAGTGACAGGTCTGTGAGTTCAAATACGAGTTCAGGTTTGCCAAATTGAACCATCTAATTGTAAATAATGAATTAAGCTTACTACCATTCCCCGAGGTGAAACTTCGGAGTCAGATCGTCCCTTGCAATAATTATTATTGCTGGGGTGCGAAATACTATAGGCAGCAATCCCAAGCCTAGTCAATCAAGGCGGGTCCTAGGATTGGCGGCAGACTCCATATTTGCAGAATGCAGACCTTCCAGAGAATTGGTCCTGGCCAAACTTTTAAAAAGGACCCAATGAGAAGGAGGTGGATTGCAGCAAGGCTGACTCGGAGGTTGCCAGGTCATGCTCGGCTACTGCAACGTGTGAACCCCAGGATCATCACAAAGGTCGATCATCACCACATGGGCAGCTACTGTGGCTAGCTTCCCATAAGCCCCCCTCGCAAACTTCGCAAGGAGTCATCAATGACTGCAAAGCGGCGTGCTTTGAATCACAGTGGCCTTGGGGACCACGTTTCCACGGGAATTATCCGCTCCGGATAATCACAGGCAACCCGCCAGTCACACACTTCACCGGTATCCGGCGGCGTCGAGTCTCGGCGTCTCCCTGCTTTTAATTCACTATTAATAAAGAGAGTGCATAGGCAGCAACTACCAGTCCCTGATGAGTCAGTCTCATTCAAAGTCTCAACTGTCGAGCACCAAGTGAGAGTTGGGTACATCAGTCTGTTGTTTACCCTGTAGCTACAACAATCGAGTCGAGCAGATTTGAGCAGGTGTACAGAATTTGAAGCATCTATCACTTACTCTGAGAATTCCGAAACGGCCGATTTTAGCTTGAACTGTTTGAATCAGAAGGTTTTAGGAGGTCCCAGTAGAGGTCGGGGTTTACATTGTGTGACATACGTAGTAGTAGCTCAGTGATTCAAGCATTCAAGTTCTTCTAGCGCACTGTTCTGTAGATTGAGGTTTGCATTTTTTGACATACGCAGTTGTGACACAGTGATTCATTTATTCAAGTTCAATTCTTCTAGCGCCCTGTTCGGTAGAAAATCAAGCCGAACCATTTGCGATTGTCATTTGGTGTTCTTACACTTAAGTACCCAGAACTGGCCCTGCCGAGCTGGTTTTAGTTTGAAAAGTTTGAGCCACAAGATTCCAGTGTGGATTGAGGATTGCTTGGTTTCCGACAGAGTTCGGGTCTGAGTTGCAAGGATGGGGGTAGAGAGTGTCCCGTTGAGGGATCTTGGGTACGCACCAAAATTTCCTTCCAGGCTCAATCTCTGTTTTGAAGACGTAGAGCTCCGGGAGAGCAATGGACATGGCAAGACCTGTGCAGACGATACGTTAATGGTTGAGGAAGTGTTGTCGGAGTGGTGGGGATATCGAGCGTTGATGCAGAAGTTCGTTAACACAGTCCAGCTGCCTACTGCTGAGGACAATGGAGGTCGTTCTGATGTTATGAGCTTGCCAGACGACGTCCTGACGATGATTTTTGCACAGTTGCCGAGGCAGAGCTTGGCGATGGCGCGGCGCGTGTGTTCGTCGTGGAAGCGTGTGGTGGAACAGCAAGAGCTCGCTTCATTGCGTCGCAAGGTTTTAACCCGAACCCACTGATCGATAATTGCTTTCAAGAATAAATTCTTATAGTGCTGGGCGACTAACATTTCTATTTCCGTGTTTTGCGTTGATTGATGTTTGCATTTTTACTGGATTGTTGATACGAACTGTGTCAGAGAGTACGTTCACCTCTGAAAGAAGGCACCGAGGTAGCACTCATTGTAATTAGTAGATTTTTCATTCATGCGAGTCTTAGGATCAAAGTTCTTATGACGGTTGAATTGCAGGAACATGAAAATAACTGTATCATGATGAATTTCAGTCACTCCAAACTATGATTAATATCATTAGGAAGATTCAGAACCAGGCAGTTATCAATGATACCAATGGCATACTTTCAATTACTTCATTATCATTCAATGTAGACCACGTTTAGCTATTGACGCATACCACCCTTTCTATCTAGAAATGCGAAGATTAACTAATTCTATTTCCTCTTGCTACATATGCGTATTCATGCTCACAATATATATTTTTCTTACAGTCCTCGCCCTTTTTCTTGCTCTATCCTTTTAGAACGAATGGGAGAATGGATACCCAAGTTTCAGGGCATCATGGTTGATTACAAGGCTGTAGTAGATGCCGGACTGTGACAATGGATCGTATTTTCCATCACTTTTCTAAACTTCTTCCGGTGTTGTTCATTTTCAACTGCAGATGGGTGTTGCGGAAGGGTGGATACACGTGCTGCCGGAGTCTCTTGAGGGATCACCATTTCGTGCATACGACCCCATAGCTGCCAAATGGTCAGTACTGCCCCCCACGCCAGGCAGTTCTGAAAATAATCACTGGCAAGGCTTTGCTTGCGCAGCAGTGGGCCATAAATTCCTCCTCATGGGCGGCACACGAACACAGAAGAGCCCTACTCCAGACAAACACTCCTCAGGTACAACCAATAGCCTCTTACAAACAACATTAGTTTAGTTAAATTGGCGGAATTCCACTACTTTGGTGTGGCCTTTAATGTCAATCTACACCAGTCCTAGTTTTTTGAGCTTTGTGCAAGTTTAATGTCACAATTTTCGGCACCCAGAATTGCACCAATTTAACGAACTAGTATATTCTAACCACAAGAGCTAATATATATTCTAACACCCACGGGCTAATATATTTAAACGATGGTTGTAGGTCTAATGGTACATAATTTCTTGCACTTGTTAATAAATCAAGAGAATTTCCATCAATTGTGTAATCCAGAGATTCAAAAGGTGGAGTCATAAGAGTGGACATTCTTCCATTCTCTCACTTTCAATGACTAGGGAAGTCATCTCGCTCGCGTCTTCGAGGTGGTATTTTTAACAGCAAACTGGTGAAGTTCTCAATCGATTGAGCATTGGAGATGAATTTCAGACTAAGCGATGAAGAAGTTTGTATGTTATACAGAATGCATTAGAGCTTGTCACCACAACCCCCCACTTTTGGTGTCAAGAGAATAGGGATGAAGTGGAAGGGGAAAGGAAGGAAGTTTAGAATGCAGTTAAGTAGATTGCGACTCCCCTGATGTTCTAACTCTCTTCGTTTTGAATTTCTTGCAGCGGTGGTGTGCAGTGACGTTGTGATCTACGACGCGCTCACCAACAAGTGGACGAAAGGGGCCCGAATGAACACAGCCAGGAGCTGGTTTGCAGCAGCGGTGGTGGGGGACAAAGTCTTTGTAGCTGGAGGGCAAGGCAACACAAAGTTCCTGGACTCAGCCGAGGTCTATGACTTGCAAACGGACTCATGGAAGTCGCTCTCCAGCATGGCGGTTGTCAGGTCCAGTTGCCATGGAGTGGCCCTTGATGGCCAGTTTTGGGTCATTGCGGGCGAGTATCAGAGGAGCTATCAGAAGAGCTCCGCCGAGGTCTACGATGCTGTGACTGACTCATGGCGTTTTGTGCCTAACATGTACCTCGACAACAAGAAGGTCAGTTATGCACCTCACTTCCTGTTTGTTGGATTGGCGAATTTCAGAAGTTCTAATAGTATTGAGAAGTCATCAAAGTCCTGGACAGGTTTTGATATAAGGGTTTGGATGTGCATCCAAACCTCTGCTGAGTTGACTATCAATTTAGAGAATAACCTGGTAATTACACCGAACTGTTACCCTTCACCCAAAAGTGATCTCTGTAGATCTTGCCTACAATGTACACAATTTGAAAACATTTGAAAACATGAAAACGTTTAAAAGTTTGATTTCGGATTTCCCTATTATCAACACTTGAAAAATTCATAGTTTATTCATACTGCCCCAAAATTACGTACCAAAACGTATTGAAATCCTCTTTCGATACCCAGCAAAAATTGAGGAAATATTAGTAGGAACCACACCCAGACGTTAGCTTGTTTAGACAGTTTACCTCCAATATGCCACTTTTGAAGTCTCTGATTGAGTTTCTCGTTTGGTAAGCATCATATTTAACTCCACCTGATTTTCTGTCGCGTGTGTTCAGGTTATGGAGCCGAGTGCAGTGACTGCAAATGGAGAGCTCATTTGCATCCACCAAAAGAGAGTCATGGCGTACAACACGCAATTGAACGACTGGACTCAGCTGGGACACATCAATGGAGGCGAAGAGTACGCACGGCCACACTTGAGATATGGATTTGCCTGCGAGAGTGTGGGCAGCAACTTGTACATTCTAGGGGGCATTCGAGAATACTCCCAAAACCGATACCGGTCCTGCACGCCGCTCAATACAGTGGAAGCCTGTGAGCTTGGAGGAGAGAAGCAGAACTTGTCTCAGTTATCGTGGAAGCTGGGAGCAGACATGTGCAAGGGTGGGGGTGTTATTTCTGCATCCTTGGTTACATGGTTGTAACATGCCATTCCTTTGATTTCTTCCCCTGTTTATGACTTACGCAGATGAAATGCCAACAACATTCTGTGAACATCTTGTGTTCCGACTTCGAAGTAGGAGAGGACTTAGTGAGCATCGTGTACAGTAGATGGATTAATAGTTAGTTCCAATTGATTCAGATACAGCAGTTGTGAATTACAACTACCGTAAGCATTTTTGTAGTTGAGACTTTGAAGAGCTAGCTAGGAGATTTAACGATGTCTGATTTTACTGAGATTAGTATTGGCACTTTCAGGCAAAGCCTGCGGTTTCCTTTTTCTTCAAGAAGATTATTCTGCATTATGTGAATGGAAATGGGAAGAGTGTCGAATGACGACTTGTAAAGTTGACTGCTGTACAACCTTCAATCATCCAAGTTTTTCCTCCATCTGCCAAAGTATCTACACTTGTTCTGGTGGTCTTAATGGGATTTGACCTTCTGTTCAAAACTTTATCGCTGACACAAGAGGCTGTTGAAAAACGTGGATTTTTTTTAAGCATGTCAGTGAAATGAAAAAAACTTGGAAATTTGAGTTTCGTTGTGTCTTCAACCACGTGTTAGATTCGTGCTCCAACCACGTTCTTTTCTTTGATCCATTTGACGTCATAACATTCTTGAGCTCATGGGGATGGATGCCAGCGTATTCACAAGTCATTGGTGAAAAAGGAAATCAGATACTTGAAGTGAAAGATGGTCAGCGAAGATTGGTGAAACATCCCTTTTCATCTAGATTACCATACCTGACGATCAAGGTCAGCAAAAAAACATTTCTAAAAATATATGCCGTAATTTTTGAGATGTTATTATTATTAAAATTGTATGGGAAAAAATTATATTTTTTAGATATTTTGTTGATTTACAATTGCAAACTTGATTTAATTATTTGGCAATGAATGTTGGACCTAACCACCATGTACGATGTACACAAATTTGTGCTTTCTTCCACCTACCAATTTGAAGTACATGTAGACTGATACAACCTTTAGTCCTTGTCTTTTTTTTTTTTGGTCTAATTGACGATTGCTACCCTCAAGCAATAGTATTTCAATTTTTTGTTTTAGGTCAAAATGAAAACATTACATGATTGCGTTAAGGTTGTATCAACGAAGTGAGTTCATTCAAAAATTTCTAACCCTTTAAAGTGACTTGCCGTGTCGTAGTATTTCAAAAATACTTCAAAAAATATTTGAAAGTGCATATCGGCCTATTGAATTTAGTAAACAATTAAAATTTTCTATTTTTTCTGAAGCCATAATTATGTGTCCTAATATGAAAATGGGAAATACCAAATGATTTCATGAGAAAATGTTCTTGATTACTAGATGAGTTTGTTCACAATTTGCAAGCTTCATTTAGTAAAATAATGAGTTTGTTTCAATTTTGTAAAGTGGAGTACAAACTCAATTTTGCAAGCTTTCATCCAAAATTTGAACCTTCAGTTATGGACACCAAATAAGGCAGAATGTGCTCGGATTTTGGAACACACTGTAAGTTGTGGGGAAAAGTAGATGGGGAGCTCTGGACTCCGTCGACGGTAAAGTGGACATATTTGACGATAGTTGTCGACGTTCATCGAGCTTCGTCGTCTCGCTCAGTAGAGCACAATGCTGCGAAGGATACTGTGCTTGCCCAAAGAAGCTGGCGCGAGCTTGCAAGCTTAGCCATGGCTATGGCGTCCTCGGCCTCTGTTCTCTCACGGCCATCGAATTTCAACCGCATCGTTCCTCTCATTAGCGGCAGATTCTTCGGTGAGACACGTGATTTTACGTGATTTCTTTCTTTCTTTCTTTCTTTCTTTCTTGTTATTACGTATTTGTGTCACTGATGTACGCGGTTTCCGCAATTACTCTAATCCGTACGTTATTATGACACTGTGATAATGCAATTATCGATTTGGAAAGTCCTTTGGCTAAATACGAAGTGCAATTGAATTAATTTTATCCTTTTTCATGTTGCGACATTAGGCACGGTATCATGTAACAATTTGTTTCGTCTGGTGCAAATTGCTCTGGAACAATCTACAGGTTCAAATGGCACATGTACGGTAGACTTTTCAAACCTAATTCTCCAGAAGAGGCACCAATCAGCTATCAGGTGCGATGCGGATAATAATGCTCCTGCCTCCATCGGCAGACGTCCCCGGGAGCTTCTTATCCCTGTTTCTCAACTAGTGGAGGCGCGCGTAATCTTTGCTGCTGCTCCGGCCATGGGCCATAACCAGGTTAAGAATGCCTCTCTCTTTGTTGCTCATGTGGACAACTATGCAGTGGTACTGGAAAACAGAGTGCTGTCTTTCTCCGATTCCTAGTTCAGTAATAATTGAACGTTTTTGAACGTTTTTCAATCTTTGCATGTGTGCTTACTACTTAAGAACAGAGTCTTTTGGAACCAGAATCGAAATAAACGCAGTGTAAGGCAGTAATAAACGGAAACGAAATAAATGTGAGAACTAGAATTTTCTGTTTTCCTGCAGGATCAATAATAATACAGTTGGACACTGCATAAACGGGGTCACCGTCTTCAATTAGGTCTGTTATTTTTATTGTCATGCTTAATTGTGTGCTGGTTATTGTATCAGGAAGGACATCCAGAATGTAATGCAAGAGTACCTTCGATTCTGGAGGCTTTAGAAAAGGGAGAGCTGACTCCTGAGGTGAGGTAAGCTATTGAGCGTTCTTTAAGCCGATTATTTGTCTCAATCCGTGATGCAACCGTGGGAATTGATTTTCTATACCTGAATGCAATTTGTGATTTAAATGAACCTTTAAAATAGAGTGGACATTTCTTATTACACCTGTAGACATGTATCCTAAGGAAAATAAGATTGGAAGTCTGTTTACTTCAGCTTCATTTTCGCTGCCAGTAGCTATGCGAGATAGTCATGCGCATAACAAATTAGTTATGAATGCTGTGTCTTTGTAAATCTTGTGTCTTACAAAATTATCTCGGGGGGCACGTTTGCTCGAAAATTAATTGTGACAAGGAGGATACCAACTGTTGGGCATGAATGCGCAGCTGCGTGGCAAAGAAGTACTGAGGATTCAGGACTTTAAAGCAGCATCACAGGAGGATGTAGCAGCTGTTCACTCTATGGGTTATGTCAAGGGTCTAGAAAGGGTAAGTCTCGCGTGCTTTGATTGGGTGATGATTTAGTCTCCTTCGAACAAGTCATCTTGTTGAGAATTGTGAGGGTTTCCGTGCATGAGGTAGATTGCTTAGAGTACGAGGCTCTAGTTGTGCCAGGACGGTTCGTGTATCTAATAAGTGCAATTACCTTGGGTATGACATCTCAGGTCCCAGTTCTCAGGTTCCTTAACCTTTAGGTCGAAATTTCACTGATGTTGTACACCATGTCAGCAGGCAATGCAGAAGGCAGAAGATGAAGGGCTTTTATTCTTGGAGAGCTCAGGGCCCACGTTCGCGACATCATCTGTATGTTTCAAGAGCTTTCTATATTACCTTTTCATTGCGTTTATTGATCTTCTAAAGTTGGAATTCGTTAGTACTTCAAACTTGTAGAGGGTATTAGATTCAAAAGCAATGCTACGTATGCATAAGGCCGAACAGCGTTGTTAGTATGTGAAGTTTTTAGTTCGCATTTGCAGGCTTTAGGCAGTTAACATTGTTTTAATTATGAGTTATTATTTCATAAAATTTGTATTTGCTATTGGGCTGATCTATACTGAAGTGGATTGCGTACAGACATACTATGAGTCAATGATGGCAGCTGGTGCAAGCTTAGCTTTGGTGGATTCTGTGGTGTGTGCCCTGCTCATTTGCTTTGCAATTTGTGACTCGTATCCTCCTTTCCCAATCGTTGTCTTGCTGAGTAATGCAAACTTTAGTGCTAAATTTGAAGTTTGAAGGAAAACATTATTACGTTATTCTTTGTGCTATGCTGTCTCGTTCTACATACTTGTAAAATTTTCGTTGCATTGCAAATGTAAGAATACCTCATCTGCCATTTTCTTTTAGGTGGCAGCAGCAAAAGAGACACGAAACCCTCCTGTTGGTTTTGCGCTAGTTCGACCTCCAGGTCATCATGCAGTTCCTTCAGGGCCGATGGGGTTCTGTGTATTTGGGAATATCGCTGTGGCTGCTCGTTATTCGCAGCAAGTACATGGACTGCAACGAGTTTTCATTATTGACTACGATGTCCATCATGGTAACGGTACCAATGATGCCTTTTATAGCGACCCTGATATATTTTTCCTATCAACACACCAGGTAATCTAGCACTCTTTGCTCAAGGCGGGGGCATGGCATGCTCATACCGTGTTCATGTTTGCCTTTGTTGGGTCTCTGCCCTCTCTCTTAGAAGCAGTCTTTCAAATCGACAATCCCGAAGCTCTGATTATACTGCCAGTGTAAATTAAATTCAGCAGAGCTGCAGTTCTACCTTCTGCGTCAGACCATATAATGGCCTGGTGTTGTCATGGTGGTCAGGATGGTAGTTATCCAGGGACCGGCAAGATGAATGAAGTTGGTGCTGGTCCTGGGGAGGGGTCAACCCTCAATCTCCCTTTGCCAGGAGGGTCGGGGGACGACGCGATGGCTCGTGTATTCGAGGAAGTGATTGTCCCTGCTGCTCAGCGATTCAAACCTGATATTATTTTGGTGTCTGCTGGGTATTCCATCTTTCCATACCGTATTTGTTTCTGTCTATAGTCATCTTGCGTTTCTCCTTAAACTTGAAGATCGTTTTTGATTAATCGTCATCTGAGCTTTCTGGTTAGTTGCATCCTTGAGGATTTCAACCCTTTTAATGCTGATTGCCGCAGGATAGATAGTTGAAGAAAATTGGAATATAAAGAGGCTAGGAGGCTGAACATATTTGTCGAATATCAAAATGGCTAGGATTATCTGTCATATGAAAGCTCTCGATGATGATTTGGAGTTTATCTGTGTCCAGGTTTGATGCACACGTCCTAGATCCCTTGGCGAGTATGCAGTTCACAACTGGAACTTATTATCGACTTGCATCTGACATCAAGAGGTTGGCACATGAGCTTTGTGGGGGTCGTTGTGTATTTTTCCTTGAGGGAGGATATGACCTCATTTCACTATCAAACAGTGTGGCAGATTCCTTTCGAGCGTTTCTTGGAGACAAGAGTTTGTCAAGCAGACTTGATAATCCAGCTGTTTTGTACGATGAACCAAGCCTGTATGCAAGGCAAGCCATCGATACGATACGATCTATCCATTCCTTGTAAACTGTAATCTTGATAGGAGGTATATGAATTCAAACTATTCTACTTATGCTTATGCACACGCGGGTGCTGTATTGTACTCTTTTCACTAATTTAATGATCTCTGGAGGATTACAACTTCTGCATCATTTCATAATTTTGTTAGCTGTGAGAGACTCTATCTGCCTGATTCAGATATGAAGATGGATTTGGGAAGGGTGTTGTAGAATTTGAAGGCAATTTCTCATTCTCAGGTCTAGGATTAGGCATAAGCCCTCTTGGTTGATTCTTTACACATATTGTGCAATTACCACTCAATGGGCGGAGAATCAATGTGCCTTGAATGTGGTACAGGTTGTAAATCTACAGATCTGTGGATTTTGGAGAAATGAAGACTACTATGGCCAGTATCATGTACACGGTCTTGAGTTTATGCTCACTGGTCCAATGTTGTTCAAATGTCGGGCTTTGCCGTATTATTGCCTAATATGTATAGAATCTAACTATGAGAACCTAGAATGTTTAGTCTTTCAGAGATGGATTTCTGAGACCCAGTTGATATTCCTGTAATCAATAATAAAAAACACACATGCTAGATTGCTTTGGCGCCCTCTTCATTCTCAATCTTCCATTTTATCTCAATCAATAAACCATTATTGTTTTCTTCTTCTATTTTATGTTTCCACAAATGTAATCACATACAATATAATCAGTAATTCCTAAAATTTTCTAATTTGTTTGTGAAGGTATGAAATTACCAAGAATTTGAAGGAAAAGTGAAGAATCGTACCAAATACTATTTTCTAAATAAATTGAAAATCTAAAAATTTCACTACAAGTACATATTCTTGTGTACGACTCAATTACCCTCAAAACAAATTTCTGGCCGATTTCCCAACTTCAATTTGCAACATAAATCTCGTTTTTCTAAAATTCAAAGTTTTCCAGTCCACTAAAAACTCGACTTCGTAAACTACACTTCTGCTCATTTCAAAAAAAATAAACTCAACAACGGCAGGTTTCGGGAAAAAGCTCAAAACAAACTTCAAAAAGCAGATATTACTTTCCAGGTTGTAAAGCTTGACAAGTTTAACCCCTAAACGACGGACTGGTCCCCGCGGGGAAGAGGCGGGCTGAGCACTGTTCATAGTGCACTGACCGTGGGAGAGAAACACGTTCATGAACAGTACCAAAGAAAGGGGAACTCTCGTTGCCCTCATGAAAATTGTGGGAGGGCAGCCTACGACCTAACACCGTGCACGGGTATTTCCGTGCTTTGTTCTCAATTTCCATGCTCCTTAAAAATAAGAATGCATCCAAATTACACAATTTTTGGCCCTCCATGATGCAGCACATCTCCACGATTGTGTTAAAAAAAAAACAGATGAAAAAATGCATTCCTGCATCCCACAGATTAACTTCTTGTTCCTCATCGGACGAAAATCGTCCGCATCGGCGTTTATGGGTTAAACAAAGGAAACAGGATTTTCGAAATAAAACTCAATTAAATCCACATTCATTCTTACAATACTATTATAGGTAATAATGATATCAAAGTCGGCATCCGGTTTGAGTTTTCCTATTGTAGGTTGGAACCTAGGGCCAACCTTCCAGAAATTCTGGGGCGCCCTTGCGGGCACCGCAGGGGGGTTGGAAATAGTTTTCAACCAGCAATTGACGCGTCTCGGTATAACCTCACTAACTGCGTCATTGCCCCAAGCGCAAAGATACAGGACGTCTCGCTCCCAACCGTATATGTACCCTGAGTAGACCTAAATATCTGCAATACTTATGGGACATATCATAGGAGAGCCACAGGGACTTCTTCAGACTTGGAAATTTTCAAGGCAAACCATTTTTTTGCCGGCACTTATTTTGACCGTCAAGTAGCTCATATAAGCAACGTGTCATGTAGAATTTCTTTGAATTTGATTGTCACGATCGGTGTGGTGTGAAAATAGAATAGCAAGTTGCTTATCTAGGTGAAAGGGTTCACAAATGATTGTCGTAGATGATAGTGAAGCAAAAATTTGGTAGTTAGGGTTTTGGATGGTAGCCTTTGCTTGTCTTGGCTCCCTGGCCGGCATATCCTGCGCGTTTACAAACGCCGGAATGAAATATCTTACTGGCTTGAGGCGAATTGAAATCAGGTTCAAAAGGGTGGCAAATTGAGCGAAGTTCAAAGGAGCTCACTCACCGTAGTATCTATAGAAGTTGTATCTCGACGTGGCAGGCAGAACACTCTTCTTTGCAACTGGTGGTGGGCTGCCTGGTCGTTTCCTGCCTCTAGAATTTGATCTTGAAGATACTACCTCAGAATTCAATCCAACGCCAAATCCCCCTGCTGATCCCACTCCCCTTGAATACGTACCCCTGCACATGTTTGTCCACCCTTCCTCCTTCAGATGATGTTCTCATGGGGCCATTGAAGAAGAAAAGCTCGGTTAGAAGCCATAAAATAGGCTCCTCGTTCTGGTTTCTATCTGACAATTAGTTCTCAAAATTTGCTTGGTTTACCATTGGATCACCCAAGATTATAGCATCCTCACTGAGATTTATGCTAGGTTTGAATTTGGAGCCAAGTTGTGAAAAAAGCACACCCTTTGCCACTGTTTGCAGTAATGTCTACCCACAACAAGAATTCGTAAGAGGAACCAAGCTTATGAATGTGCTGAAATAGGTAAAGTATCCATCATAGGCACCTCTGTCTTACCTATTACATTGTTGCCTCGACTTTTCAAGAAGCATATGCAGCACAATCCCATTTGCTCTGTTCTCTACAACTACAGCGCGACAACTACAACCCACAGTGCATATCTTACTACTTCTGTTGGTGTCTATGCCAAATAGCACATCGCCTGCAATAAGCTACCTAGAATTTAGGTGGTGGGAAATGTGTGACCAAATTTAGTAGAAATTCTACCAAAAATTTTACATAGCTACAAATAATGTGAATACCAGAGTGTTGAATTTGAATTTAGCACATTTAGCCTCGTTTTTAACAGCTTGAGCTAACACTTGGGACTACTGCCGGTGGAGGGGTGGAAACCAAAACCATGACTTAACTTACCGTGAGAGCGGTCGATTCGATTGACCAAAGAGCACCTTGGGCAAGACCTGAGGCTTGGGAGCCAAATGTGGGTGGTAATGCCGCACATGATCTTCCAAAAACTCCGGTTCCCGCTTCTGCCCACATGCCTTGGGCGTGGACGCAAAGGAACAGATGTTTTCATTGCAAGATGGGAGTGGCTGTCCACAGTCCTGTCCCTGGGGTGCACCTGAACCAGCGTAATATTTTTTGGAGAAAAGAAAGACCTCATAAGGTGAGAGCAAGAGCAGAATATTCTGTTGCAAATTCTATGGTTTCCAATGGATGATATCTCCATTTCGTTCTCCAAAATGAAATGTATGGATATACTTGTTTAATCTTTCTTTTTAAAGGAAACTATGTAACCCAAATGAATATGTGCTGTGAGAGGATCCATAAGCTTTCTCACACAATGTCAAGCCTCCTCCACTTCGGTCCAGAGGCAATGATTTCCTTTAACGTGACATTTTTGCCATCATGTAGATCCAGATTCCAAGAAACATGGGAAATTAGGACCCAAAGGAGTTAATATCCTTTTATTCAAACAGTTTCAGTTCAATATAAAGAAGGCAAAACCAACCCAAAGTGACCAACTTGTTGGACGACATTAGATTGATCTCTTGGATACTTTTACACTAAGAAGGGTCGATAATGAAAGGATATCTGTAATAAGGTCAGTATCACTTGTCCAAATTTTGCTTCATATTTTCATAGGCCTGTATGAGATAAATTGTGGGAATGTTATGCTCACCTCTGGGTCTTCTCTGCCCCTGATCAAGCATTGCGCTTGTGCAGTCAACCCCCTCCAAGCATGACTCTGCTTGCTGCAGCTGTTCAGTGACCTCAGCAATTTTTTTGTTGCAATCACCGTGCAGATCGTAGTCCCTCCTAATCTGCAGAGACGTTTCGCAAGATAATTCAAACGAAGTGCCCTTAATCCTTTGTAAATGTTCTTCCGCAATTGCACATTTCTATTTCATCGCTATGAATCTGTTATGTTTGGAATACATCTGATTGGCCCGATTCCACACGTGACAGGAGCCCATTTGTGTTCCCAAAGGTGGTGCAATTAGAGCGTCTTGAGTGTGCATTAGGGGTGTATACGTCAAGAATGCTTTGAGAATGCACGTGCAGGGTTAGTATATCCCAAAGTACTTGTCTCCTTCCCAAATGCATCCTCTATTTGTAATTGTCCAAGATTTCAAGGTTAAAATGTTGCATAAGAATTCCAGAGCTGATATCTTTGATAAGTGTAGATAGAGGACGCAATTGGAAAGAGCATGCTTTGGGGGGAGGGTTGGTTACCTCGCGTATTGCTGTTCCGTAAAAGTCTCCGTATACTCCATTTGTTGTGGAATAATGTTTGAATCTATCCGCAGTTGAAGGGAACAGTAGTACTGGCCAAGCAAAACATCAAGCTCTGTGTCAGTGCGTGAGCTTGCAGATGCTTGATCCACCATAACCTCCTTGAACCCTCTAGCAATCTACATACTATTGACCGTATGATCAATTTTTACACCCCAAGATGCCATTTAATTGGCTCCCACATTTGGATCAAAACTCTGCAATCTTGTTTCACAGTAGTGAGTTTTTGACTTTGTTGGACGTAGAAGTCGACAGTGAAGTCTTCAACAATTTAGTTGTTTTTGTCTCCTCTCTGACTTGGATAATAGCACCATATTGAATTAAACATCATCATGTTATTCATCATATCTAAGTCCTGACTAAAGTACTACTACGTCTCTTGTCACTACTGATCACGACAAGTATCGCACGGGTCCTCAAACTTTCGGTATTTAACGTCAATTTCGTTAAAATTGCAGGATCCCACGACTTTGGCACTTTTCAGAGCGGTTGGCCTGAAACGTCAAATTCTACTAAGCACACCTAAGCACACCTAGTTTTGGGATCTTTGTGTAGATGTATGGCAGAATTTTTGGCACGCAGAAGGAGGGGGAGCAATAATTCAGGTAACGGTGTCTGGTTTACCCATTGTTAGATGATGCAAGAATATTTCAGCTGAAGTTGCTTGCTTGGACTTTGGTAACAATAGCTGATCTCTATTCCAACCGTCTTAAAACAATTTTTGTTCTAGCAAAGGTTGTAGGATTGAAAATCTCTGTTGCCTTCAAAATCAGTCCAAAGTAGGGTTGTCGAAGTGTAAAACTTTATTCTTATTTGTTTATATTGTGCACGTTTTCAAGTCCCAAATTCTCACAAAAATACTAGCCTTGAGTTCTCATTCCTCATTCTTACGGAATATGAATCTCAAACTCTGGCGATCAGATTAGCTGAACAAGAATTAGTTACACTATTTTTCAGTAGAATTCCCCAGCAGTACTACCGCACATGTTGGTCCTGTGAGTCATTTACATGAGTAGCTCACTCTTGACTAGACTGTCCAGTGGGGGAAAGATTTAACTCTTCGCCTACTTGACCCGCTTTGGATCTCTTGAATGGTTGTGACTAGGAGCTTTTAACCCTCCAAATCATAAATTCTTGTCCACTTTTCAAGAGGAGCAATTTTCTTTACCACCAACAGTCACAAACGATTAATGAAGAATTCCTCTATCCCTAATTGAGGTAGTCAATTCACTCATATGTTAGTGCCCAAGTGTCTAAGTGAGATTCCTTTTGCTTGCATTTTGAAACATATAAAATATTATTTTGGTGTTTCTTTTGGTGAATGACCATTTTCATAGAGTTTATACAAATCAAAACTTCAAAATACCTATTTTCCTGAGATTTTGTACCTTTTTCGTTCTCCTAATTAGAGAGTTTTTCTATACTTTATTTTCCTAAGGTACAATCTTCTTAGAGGTGTATACAATGGCCATCTTTTTCATCTTTTAAAAAAAATTGTTTTTCTAATTTTCAAGTACTCTAAAACAAAAAATCACAAGTATTAAGAATACACAACACAATTAGTAGGTGTTTCTTGCAATCACCCTTGTATATCTTAGACATTCTTTGCAAGAATATGTAGGAATTTGTTATAGAAAGGGTTACAACTAGGTGAAGTGACTTCAGTGAAAACATTGACCAAGAATGTTTGGGAGTGAAATGACTTTGCAACCCTTATGATTGAGAAAAAGGTAAACATCAACTCTACATCATCATTTAGGGGGAGTGACAATAGCTTTCCTCGTCCTTCGAGCTGTCTGTGTAAGTTAAGTTACGAATTGTTCAACGAGTATGGTGAAGGCAATCTAGCTGTGCTAAGCTCCGCCCAAAACAGCGTGGCCACTCCGGAAGCCGGCAAGCTCTGCGTGACGGATCGCCCCGCCCACACCACCTTCACCGTCCCCGCCGCACTCCCCTGGTTCAGCACCACCAGCGCCTTGTGCCCATCCTGATTCTTGAACGCCACTCCCACGAAGTTCCCATCCGCAGAGTCCGCCGCTCCAATCCTCACCGCGCCGGGCCACACGAATCTCGCGAAGTGCGCGATACAGTAAAACTCCTCGTTATACGACACCTTCCCGCTGCTTTGGTCGATCGAGATCACCCCCCTGCAATTGTCGCAGCCACCCGTGTGGGGGTTCCCACTAGGATCCTGCGCCAAGCTCCAGAGCAGCACCGTCTTGGCCCAGTTTTTTGTCCCCCCGATGAAGAGGTTCTGCATGTTCCACTTCATGTTGTCACCAAAGTTGTTGTTTGCGAACGTCCCGCTGCATTCCGTGAAGTAGATGTCCTTTTGGGGGTAGGCGGCTTGCATCTCCCCCATGGCGGAGACGCTGCCGCCGTAGCAGTGCCACGCGGACCCTGCGTACAGGGAAGCCCCCTCGTTCATCACCGCTTTGGGATACCAGAGCATGTCCCAGTTGTGATCAAACGTCAGCAGTTTCAGTCCTGTCCCAGCCATTCGGGGTGCGAGATGGTCTCTGACGAAATTGAGCTCGTCGTACCATTCGTACTTCATACCTGGATACGTCCCGGGCTCGAATTGCGGTTCGTTTTGGATCGTCATCGCGTCGAAGCGCACGCCGCGTTCGTTGTACGCGTCGTAAGCACTTCGAAGGTAGGTGGCGTAAGTGGGGTACCAGGCTGTGCTGAGTTTGCCGTTGTTGAGGTTGTTGCTGGTTTTCATCCACGCGGGAGCGGACCATGGCGTGGCCATGAACTTTAAGCTTGCGTCGATAGTCTTCGCCTGGAGAGCGACGGGGATGATGGACTGGAAGTCGTGCGAAATGGAGAATCGCTGCAGGTTGGGGTCTGGGGCGCCGTCGTCGTAGGTGTAGTCGGAGAGGGCCATGTCGGAGGCGCCGAGGGGGATACGTAGGTAGCTAATGCCGGCGTTCCCGTCGTTGAAGCCGAAGAGGTGCTGCATCGCGTCGGCGCGTTGTGAGGAGGAAAGCTTGGTTTGGATTAGCCACGCTGCGGAGTCTGTGAGCGACGCGCCGAAGCCTTCCATGGTTTGGTAGGTCGTGGATTCGTCTACGGTGATGGTAGAGGGGGTGATCTCTGCGTCGGGGACGAAAGTCCTCGTGCCGTCCCAAGAAATCAAGCGACTACGATCCGGGAATGTCACCCACACATCCGCCGCGAAGCAGTGTTGCAGCATTAGCAACGCTAGCAACGCCACCCATTTCGTCGCCACCCTAACACCCATGGCCACAAACCCCGCCACAAACCCTCCCCAGGGATCGACCTACACACATTAATCGATGTAATGGCGCAACCAGACCAGATCGATCGACACAAATGGATGCAATTTCTGCAACAGCTGATCAACCAAACACCAACCGATGTGATTTCTTCTAGCAGCAGATCGATCGATCGATCAAACACGACAATTCTGAGCTTTCTAGCTTCCTGCTTTGCAGATAACCTACAGACTGTGGAACTTGCTTTGGAAACTTCTTATTTCTTAAGAGATACTTGTCTGTACAAACCATCGACTTTCATAGCAGATCATTTGCCGCAAGGACTGCAATGCTACGTACGGTAGTGTGCGCAATTGACTTTAAGTTACTGGAAATTGATTGCGGGGGGCGTTGACTGAAAGTCACGACAACTTTGTGTCTCTCTCGGAATCACTGTGTCTCTCGCTGCATGTGTGAAATCGCAGAGCCATGGGAGACTGGCAGACCGGTTGGTAAGATATTTACTCTGTATAATGGTTTATTATGCTCGATCTTTTGTTCCAGGGTCGTAGTACGTGTACGGCAATCACCTCGTTGTCGGGAATTCTGAAAATAAACATGCTGACCACTGATGAGGAGGACGAAGACTGACAACTAATGCCTGCTTATTTTCAAAATTCCAGACAACGAGGACATTGCCCAACCTCAACGTCCGTCTAGAAATGGATGAAATATGTGATCAATGAATGAAAAATCCGTAATCACCAATTTCTTGAATTTCATGTGTCAGAAGGAGATTATGGGAAATAATCCTCCAGCAAAATGAATCAGACATTTCTTGGCAAAGGTTTATATTGTTAGAATGTGCCAATATTAAAGTGCCATGGCTAAAATTTTCCAATTTTGTAGCCTCACCTTACTTGCCTTTTGTGTTTGGTATTAAGCTTACCAAGACACTTTCGGCATTGCCGCAATCGATGGCTGATGATGGGGACCATGTTAGTTAAGTCTTTTCAGTAAAAATTTGTACATGTATAGACTACCAACAATAGAAACACCCAAAAACGTCAATAGAAACAATTTAGTATAGTTGGAGTCACCTTTTCCTACAAATGATATGTTGTAGTACTAGCAAGTGAAAATCATGAATATTAAAAAAAAAAAGATTTTTTGGATGTGGTATGTAATTTCTATGATGTTTCTAAGTGTCATCTCCCTAGACCACTGGAACTATCACATAGGTGGACCCTAAATTGAAATCTGCAAAAATCAGCAATTAGCAAATCAAAGTGAAGTATGTGTCCTTCAAATGTGTTAGCAAATCAAAGTTAAACATTTGGAAGACACATTAACTAAAGCCTAGGGACACATTTAGTGATAGTCTAGGGTACAAGGATGGGATCAAGGATGCTAATGGGTGTTCCTACCTTAGCCCCAATTTCTTGAAGTCCCATGATTGTGATGGCCAACAACCCAAAGGCTTGATTTGTTAAACTTCATAACAATATTATTGTAACCGGGAGTCACTAATGCTAGTTCTTCTAGACCTTTGTGTGGGATACAATATGAACAACCTTCTCATTTATGCCAATCCAATCAAAGGGTTTGAGTTTTTATCTCTATATTATTTTAAACCTAAAATATTGAGGAGGCCAAATATGGCCAATGGATGACTTTCAAGATCACTATAGCTTGAAGTCACCGTTGGCACATTTTTTTCAAATAATCATTTCAAATTGGAAGGGTTAGCTTAGCAATTTATTTTTTTATTAATGAATTATTTGGCAATTATTAAATTAATTTTTCTTTAACTTTCAACAACCTTTCAAATATCTTGGAAGTTGGTTTTTTTCATTGTATAGGAATCAAATTTCACCTCCAAATGTGTTTCTAGAAAAATTTCCACAATGTTTTTCTACACTAAATCATTGTAATCTTACAATCTATGTGGCCAAATGACTCCAAATTTGATTTGTGTCATCTACAAAATATAGACTATAAGATTGTACAGTTGAGATTTTTATACCTTAGTGACATTTTGACCTATAACACTTTAAATGCAATGACATTTTCAAATCCAAAAAGGCCTCGGGCCTTTAGGGATTAAATTCCCAAACCATTTGGCTTTAAAAATTCTAGTTTTTTGTACTAAAAGTGACCTCGACTCAAGCTATGGTACTATAGAAATGAAGATTGCATCAATTGGTCAAAAATGAGACCATTTTTGGCAAAGTACCTTAGTAATAGGCCTTGTCCTTTTAGGGGTTAACACTAGAAGAAATTCTCATTCATCGAGTTGATATGTTTTTGTTAGAAAACACCAAACCACATTAGAAAAAATGCAGTTGTGTATTTTCTAACAAAAACACATCAACTCAATGAACAAGAATTTCTTTTAGAGTAATTACGTCAAAATGTTCCACATTAACCCCTAAAGGACTGAGGCACATTTTAAGTAGAAATTGTGAAAAACTGCCACTTTTTAGGGCAATGAGAAAAAAATGGAAAAAAAAAGTTTTTTTTCAAAATTCAACTATACAAATTTGTACTAGACTACTATGGGAATGTGTGGAAAAAATTCAGAAACTTTGACCGTATGGATTGAAAGATTATAACATTTGAAGTTAGGGGGAAAAAAATTTTCAACCTTGCCCGGTAGGGCCAGCATGCTTTAACTCCTCCTATAGTGAGATTTTTACACTGCACATGGTTATTTTTTTTGACATTTGGATCTTACATCATGTAAATTACATACCTACCAAATTTCAAAAGTAGAAGAGGTGTTTTGCACATGCTACTTGAAGCTGCCTGAGCTGCTTGAGAAGTTTAGGGCAGCATAACTTTTGATCCGGGCACCCAATCGAAAAAAAAATTATATTCCCACTTAGGGGGTATATATTCACACCTTGTATCAAAATTTGAACAACATCCATTATATAATGACTTTATATGCACCTACCCAAGATTAGCTGCGGACATTCAACAGTCATTCAAGCCTTTAGGAGTTAATGGCTATAAGTTGAAAATTTTGAGACTCCTTGAATTTGTTTCAATAGATAGTAATGGAAATTTCCTCATTAGAGGTATCATCATATTGTTTTTTGAGCAGAAGATGCTTAATCTATGGGTTTTAAAGTAAGATGTTTTTCTCATGTATTTTACCAACTTATAGCCTTACTAACATTTGAATTGAATCTTAGTCACTAACATGATATTTTTCATTTGATCCAGGTTAATGAAATGAAGTTTATCAAGGCTATGCCACATTTAACTACTTTTGGACTTTTGAAAACATCAAGAGATTTATGCAAAACATTTAGAGATCTATACAAACATCAAGAGATAATCATCTAGAGATCTCCAAATGTTTTGTCTAGAACTCTCTAAATAGTATAGAAGGGTAGGTGCATGGTTGGGTGTCTCAATAATTGTCACTAGTTAATTCTCTAATCAACAAAGGAGATCCATCTAATGAGAGCCTTCATAAGTTCACATATCATATCTAAAAAGAACCTTCATAAGTGGTTGATTGAATAACATGCCCACTTAGAACTTCAAATATACTATGTAAAAGAAAGGGAAAAAATTGAAAAAAGAATCAAATCCACAAGAAAATGACTTCCAAATTTTGGACCCAATTTGTTCTCTATAAAAGTCCATAACCATATGAGATACAATGATATTTGCATCAAAGGATTCATTTTTAGATAAAGAATGCTTTAGTTAACTCTTACATTAGTCACAATAAACAATCTCTATGTGTTTATGTTTAAACATTCATTGTTGTGACATTCCATACATTTATCTTTAAGAGTCAATAAATCAATGTTGATAGACATTGATTGTCAAAAAAAATACATAGATGTCTTGTTAATCAAGTTTTTATGTTCTTTACCTAGAAGTAATATAAAGAACTATAATGCTTTGTGTGATATTCATTTTGAAATGCATACCTTTCTATGAAATCAATCTCGTGACATGGTTATTGAAACACACAACCATGCATTCATCCAAAAATAGTTAAAATGTGGCATGGCTAGTTTCTTTCCTAATTTGAAAATTACCTAAATTAAATGTTTTATTGTGATTTGAATGTGTGACTACAACTATGGTTTATCAATGACCCATTACCAACCAAGCCCCATGGACAATCCATAGGTATTGGTAAATTCAACAAAGAGATGACTGATTTCTAACCATTAGTTTCTTGGTTTCTGACCATCTTCTAGCCATCACTGTCATAACACATTTGTTTGGTTTTGAGAGCCAAATTAGTCTTTGGATGAGCAGTTATGGAAGATTCTATGTGTTTGGGATGGGTGCAGGCCAACTTTTGGCTTCTAAAATTCATAACAATTTGAATTTAATGCAAAAAATTATGAAAATTTGACAACACCCATCATTTCTATTTCTCTACAAGGCAAAAAAATTCGCATTGCCTTCTACTACTCTAGATCATGCACATAATGCTTAAGTGTTTGGTAATGGGTGGTTCTACCATATTCAAGATGACTTGGGGTGGGGTGTAATTCATTTATAAATTAAACCATTCAACCATAATGCTATTCAACCATTCAAATTTGTAAATGCACATGTGAGTTTATATGGTTTGTATTATTATTGTCCATGAATTATCATGTAAAACCATGAAAATTAAACGAAAAAATTCACCAAAAACAGAGTTTTGTTTTTTGAAACTGAAATTTGGTGTACTTGGTTGTTATTGCATAAGAACTGAATATTAATTTTACAAGAAAAAAATTTCCAATTCTATTCTACATTATGCCAAATTCTTTGAATGGCAGAATAGCCAGTTTGTAAATGAATTAAACCCACTATACTGAAGAATTTGAAAAGCTGCCTCCAGTGTGACGCCCCTGGCTAGTCTAGTGTTTTGGAAAAAATCTCGCCAATCAAACCCCATTTCGCGGGGGTTGCGGTTGGGCATGCCGTGAGTGGGTCTTCTGATTTCTCATCCATGCACATTCTAAGTGGATGAATGTAGCGAGGGCACTTGTCCATGCAGTGCATTCCCTTCACTGAGGAGCTTGCGAAGACGACGAGAGCGCGCTTCCCGTCTCTGTTTACTCAAGAACCCCTGCTGTGCATTGATCTGGTAAGTTTAAGTCAAGCTTTCTCCCATTGCCCGATCGTGGTCTTGGAAGGGTGCCTCTTTCTCCCAGATTTCTGTTGCAGAATGGTTTGATGTCTTTTCTCAGCTGTGGCAATTAGACGGGCTTAATTTATTAGGGTATGCTGTTCAAATCTTTCGTCTTTCCTCGCTTTTTCATCTCCACTTCTGTACTTCCTTTGGGATTTGTGCGTTTGCGCTAACCCTAAGTCAATTGTATCACGTGGGAGCGAGGTGAGCTTGCAGTGTTGTGTCGTAGATGCCGACCTTCTGCGTGATTGTTACGGTCGATTAGACCTTTCGAAGAGAGAGAAAGAGGTGTAGGCAGTTCGGTTGCAATTTCTTGGTAGTTTGATTACAATTGTTGGCATTTTGGTCGCAATTTCTTGGTAGGTAGATTTAATTTTTTGGGTTTATTGGATGCACTCTGTTGGCTGTTCGAGTAAGGTATGCACACCTGATTGCAATCCCTACGTGATTGCATCATAATGCATACCTTAAATGTATGAAGAACTTCAGTCCAGGGTAGTCGTTCTTCTCTTGTTCCTGTGGCAAAAATCTTATAAGACAAGTATGATAACCTTATACATAGGTTTTGAACTTAGACTTTTTTAATTTTTTAGCGCAACTAGTTTCAAAATT
Organism: Straminergon stramineum; assembly: GCA_963920665.1. Lineage (NCBI taxonomy): Eukaryota > Viridiplantae > Streptophyta > Bryopsida > Hypnales > Calliergonaceae > Straminergon > Straminergon stramineum. The sequence goes on from OY987263.1 coordinate 12,854,809, forward strand.
TGAGCCTTCCTGTACTGTATTTTTCTCATAGCGTGTCACCAACATTGGTTTTGTTCTATGAATTGGAAAGAGATATCAAATCTAGGAATATGCAGTTTTTATTTATTGAATTTCTTTTTTGGAGTTGATGTAGGCGGAGTTTGATTATAAAATTGAGCAATCAGAATGGCGGCAACGATGATGAGAATGGGCCGAAAGTCGGTGCCCGTGATGACAGGGTGGGCGCAGCGGAGGGCCATGGTCACGGCCACGCTCCACACTGAGACGTTGCCGGATCTGGACTACGACTACGGGGCACTGGAGCCCTTCATCAGCGGCGAGATCATGAAGCTGCACCACCAGAAGCACCATCAGACTTACATCACCAACTACAACAAGGCACTGGAGCAGCTGGATGCCTCCAACGATCCTGCAGTAATTGTTGGCCTGCAGTCGGCCCTCAATTTCAATGGCGGAGGTACGTGATCAGAAAGATTTGGCATATAATCTTGTTCATGCGGAGTGGAATCAATAATCTGTTCATGCTTTTTATGTTTCTAATCATCTGCTTGTGTTTCATTTCTAGGACATGTAAACCACTCTATGTTTTGGAAGAATCTGGCGCCCACCAGTGTAAGCTCGTACTCTTTTAATCTGAACCTGGATTTGAGGACTTTGATACTCACTTTACATTCGGAAGCACTATGTGCTCAGCGCTAATATTCGGTCGGAAATTGCAGCAGAAGTGGATGTCTGATTGGGCATATGTCTGGCAATTTCTTGTTATGGAATTCTTTTGCAAATAATTCTCATATGCTGTGGTGGAGTACTATGTGAACTGGCATGGGGTTGCAGTGAATATGGGGTTTCCCGCTGAAATCTTGCTTGATATTGCAGGAGGGCGGAGGCTCACCCCCTCAAGGAAGCCTTGCTAAAGCCATTGAAGCTCAGTTTGGAGGTTTGGACAAATTGACTGCAAGAATGAATGCAGCTGGTGCCGGTGTACAGGGATCTGGCTGGGTGGTATGTGTATTATTGACCTATTTGTCTCTTCATAGCGTGCGATGTAAAGATGTCTAGAATAATCCCTGTTTGTACCATCATACATTTTTACTCGGGTAATAATTACAATAGTGAAGACTATTCGTTCATGTGATAAACTGATGCATTGGTGTACTATATGCTGCAGTGGTTGGGTTTGAACAAGGAATTGAAGAGGCTTTCAGTGGAGACAACCGCAAACCAGGTTTGTGATATTTTTTTTCTTCATGCAATGATAGGCATTTCATCCATTTTAATTTTTTGCTGTATATTGCGTACTCGATCTTTCCAAGGCTGCAATTACTTGGAGAAATTAGCTTGGATAGGAGTTTGAACCAGATTTAAAGTTTTTAATTATTAAATGTGAACTTGAAAATCGTTTGAATTCTAAGGATACGCTGGCGCCGAAGGGCCTCATTCCTTTGCTTGGAATAGATGTTTGGGAACATGCCTACTACCTGCAGGTATAGTTCTTCTCTTTTGCCCTCATACGTCTCCTGTAAATAGAGGGTCTTTGTTTTCTTCTCATGTGATGTGGAATCAGATGCTAGTAAGTTGTATTGGATTATGCTTCTAATAAATTCTTACAATGGAATCGTTCCATCTTTCGGGTATTTGTCTAATTCGGAAACTTGAATCGGTGGTGGCCAGTACAAAAACGTAAGGCCGGACTATCTGAAGAACATCTGGAAAGTCGTGAACTGGAAGGATGTGGCCACGCGATTTGATAAGGCTTGACTGCAGCAGATTTGCGCATGGTTGAGTAGTCTCAATGACCATTGAGGGTTTGCAGCTTAGTATTACAGATGAGTGAAGAAACTTATAAGAGTGCCTTCACAGGTGCCGAGAGCTTGCCTAGTTTTGCGACTGTTTATCTTGGAAAGCCCGAGTTGACAACGGCATAATTGTAAAGTTGCTTGTTCTTCAAAATGATAAGTCATTTTCGTACAATAACAGTTATCTTCATATGATTTTGTGCATTGCCGTTGTATTTGATGTGTTCATTGTTGCCATTGGACATTCTCACCGGGCAACCTGACAACCTGCGCGGATGCACGATAGCTACATTTGGATTTAGGGTTCCAGGGTAACTAAGATCAAATTTCCCGGAAATTTAGGTCATCTAGCCGCGCTAACCTTTCTAGTCCAAGGAAGACAACCTTCTCGCTTTTCCATTACAAGTTCGATATGGAGGCTGCAAGTTCGATATGCTAATTCGGTTTCTAAAGGAGAGTTCAGAAGTAAGGCAAAGTGTTATGTTTTGAATAGAATGATCTGCCTAATGCCATCCTAATGAATGTTTTTGAGACATTCATTTAATTCAGGATTTATGTTACATGAGAAGGTCACTGCTTCAAACCTTATTACATTGAAGCAATGTTTTTTGATGAGCTTAAGTTTTTTTTTCTCTCGAGTTTTAGTGTTAAAGTCAATCTAAGTGTAGGACTCACTTAGGTCCGTGAGCATCCCTAGTGTCTTTCCAACTTTACTTTTAGGGACAATTTTCACACTTTTTTCATGATGTTATGAAGAGGAGGATTCAAACTTAAAGGTTAGTTTCATGGACACTACTTACAAATCTATACAATGAAGGGATGTTTGCCATCTTTTTTTTGCACAAGCATCAACTTTTTATTTATTATGTCCACTATTGTGAGTTGGCTCTTGGTGCTATTTTTGGTCTCTTTTTTCTCAATATCCATTTTGGCAATGTTGAGAGAGTGTTGTTGTAGCCATGAGGTTGCATATTGTAGACTTGCTTGCGCTTGCACAATTGCAAGATGGCTAAAGAAAAAATCTTTTAGATGAGCATCATTGTGCTTTGCTTTTTGGTCATTTTCTTAGGGTTTTCATGTACAATCTCACGAAACAAATGCCACTCCAAACTTTTTTCCTGTACACCAAGGCTAGTTCTTACTATCTAGGTCCATGTAGCCCTAATTAGTAAAGTTGACTTCCTAGAGAAGGCTATTTCGAAAATGTGTTTCAAAATTCTTTGAAAAGGCTAGTTTTTTTAAGAACAAAGAATGGTGGTGTGCCCAAGTTGGGAACAAACTTGCAAATTATGGAGGAGGAATCATGAGTTTGGCACCACTAGTCCTTCATTCTTGTACCAAATGCTTCACCAATTATGTTACTTGCCTTATACATTTTCCAATTATAATTGTACTTCATCATGTGTCCATAGTTTTCTTTACAATAGGATTAATTTGTACTTTTATAGCCCTTGTGTTGTAGCAATTGAGATTGGCCATGAGGTCACTATAATAGTGAAAGGGACATGATTTACATTTTAATGTGGAATTTTTTTGGTGGACAATTACTAGGTTTTGAAGTAAGAATTGAAAAAGGATGATTCCTTAGTAATTCAATTTATTTATTGCAAATTTTCAAGTAGACTTGCTAGCAAAGATGTTAATTTGTTACTTTTTTGGAAGTTGTAACGCCAAAGAAAATTAGCTTTAATAGTTGATAAATGAGACTAATGATTGAGATGCTTCATCCTTGAATTGACAACAGTATTACACATAACATATTTAGTGAGTTTGAGTAGTAATAATATAGATTTCAACTAAATCTATTTAACAAGTGTAATACATTTATCTCTTATATCTATGTCTCTCCATATTTCTTTATTGCATGCATAATGTTACATGTGTAGAGAGGGGTGGTGATTGGATATTGGATGCTTTGGAATATACTGACCTTAATATTATTTGGTAGGGTTGGACTACTATCATAGTTCAATGTCAAAAATAAAATATTTTGTCTTCATTGAGTACTAGAAATTCAACAAATAAGATAAGAATGAAGAAGAAACCAACATCTTGACAAATTAATATAATTAGGAAGAGATGAAAAGAAGATTAACCAATATTAGTGTGCTTTGAAGTAATGGCCAATTTATTTATCTTTTTTTGCATGTACTCAAATGACACCATGTCTCCATTGTTAAATAGTGTTCTTAGGTCTCTTAATAATCTTTATTTTTCAATTATCCTAAACATGACCTTTTTCATAAAGGGTAGTTCCTTTTACTACCAAGACACAAATTTCGTACAATTTAATGATAACAACCAATTCATCATCAAAGGCCTTAGTCAAGAGGTGTAAATTGGGAATTTATGCCTATTTGAAGAAGGGAGATGCATAGAGGAGACACTTGCATTTCCAAGCAAATAACATGAATCTTGTTATGCATAATGTATGTGCCCCAATGGCTAAGGTAGTAGAAATGAAAGTTTCTAAATATTACAGCCATATTTCATTACAAACCTTACAATCTGAACCAAACAATGGTTTGCTTTGCATGTGAAAGGGAACCTTCCAAGATTGTAAGAAGGGCCACTTTTGATACTTGTGCTCACACATGTTTACAATTTTTTTGACTCAAACACTCCCCACTCTCCAAAATATGCAATACCGGTAGTCATAGACAAGTATTTGTAAATTATTGATGAATGGGTTTGTTTTCAATGATGTGCGTCATATTTTGTTCCTATTTCAATGATGTGCGTCGCACAGCGTTCTATTTGAAGGTTCTTGCAGTCCTGCGGTCCTGCCTATTGGTGTCTAGGGGTTGTGATATGACTTCCGACCCTTGGGTGTCACTGCTGATGTCAATGCTTTCCTGTGAACAAGAGCTTGGATTCCCCAAAGTTAGTGCGAATCTGCTTCCAAACTGAAGGCCCAATGGCGCGTATGAAGCATTTCCAGAACAGTCCAAAGCAAATAGTCTATGCCTATCTTAGGCGGACATTTATATATTGCCAAGTAATATATCATCGCATTTTCAACCTGCACGAGTCGAGGATTTTGCATAAAGACGCAGGACATTCAATGTACCATCACTTTTCAGTACAGGTATTAAGTATTAACTAATAAAGGAAAATGCAGAAGAAACTGATGTAGAAAAGCAAGAACGTCAGGAAAGTGAATCCTTGACAAGGACAGGTCCTTCATCTTCACAAAACTCCAGAAAAAATCAAATGAGTCACATATCCATCAATCGTAGCATTTCTGCATAAGTTGTCCTACATGAGGTTGGTAGACCCATAATCTATTATACTCGGTGTCCAAATATGGACTAGCTAGATCTGGAAACAAGAAAGATGGCTATTATAGACAAAAAAAGATCACAATAACCCAGAACTAACAGAAAATCCTTCGGGTCCTGCCAACCACAGCAGAAAGAGCTATCATCTACATTACAAAGAATTCGAAAACCTATGTTGCGCCTGCCAAAGCAACGCAGATGGTGATACACGAGACGACACCATTCTGAGAGTAGTCGTCCTATTCAGTAAATTTCTGTACAAGGAGTGTAGTTCCTCACTGGTAAAACGAAATTGACCGCTGCTCAATTCGCTGGTTCCAGCCAAAGCAGCGAGACAAACTGCCAAACCAGTCCTCGGTTTGGTCATGCTTATTCACAGTGGGCATGGGGAACTCACTCATGGAGATTCGCATGGACTCACCTTTGCACAACTGCTGCCTTTTCTTGCCGTCGAAGGACACCCAGGCGTTGCTTCGGGCTTCGTCAGGGACCTTCAGCTCCAGAAGCGCAGAGTCGGGTAGAATGACAGGCCGGAAGGACAGAGAGTGAGGGCAAATGGGAGTGAACAGCATGCAAGGTACGTTTGGGTGCACCATAGAGCCTCCTGCTGCTGTGGAGTATGCAGTACTGCCAGTGGGAGTGGCCACGATGACTCCATCCGCTTGCACCTTCGTGATGAGCCGAGAGCGTTCGTAGCACTCGATCTTGCAGAGGTAAGGGTTGGATCCCCGGTCCACCACCACTTCGTTGAGCACTTCAAACACCTTCCCAGGAATGGGTTCTCCATTCCGAAAGAGCTCACACCTGAGTCTCATGCGCAGCGTGATATAAACGCCACTTCCATGAATGATAGATCTCAAGTCCATCTTAAAAACCTCGAAGGGATGCGCTGTCAGAAACCCGAGTGAGCCCAAATTGAAAGAGATAACAGGAGGTACAGCCTCGCGGAACAGATTGGAAGCATGTAGAATCACTCCATCCCCGCCCAGACACACCACAAAGTCCACCATCTCATGCAGCTCACTGCTGTCCTGGTTGTAGAATGTTTGCACAAAGCCATAGCCCGGAAGCCTGGCAAACTCATCGTGCACTTCAGGTTCCACCATCACATTCATGCCTTCCTGGTGAAACAAGTAAGACGCCACAATTTGGGCCTGGTCCAGCAGCTCATTCCCCAGTTTTTTCAGTAACAACACGGTTTTCGGTGCGGTTTTCCACATGAGCATTTGCTGTTGCGTGCTGGGATGCGTGAATGCGAGAGTGGACTCTTTTACTCGCTCCCGGGTACACGAGAACCCGTCAGTTCGGACTAAGTACATCTCGGCTTTGCGTCTGGATTGAACTCTCACAACGCCTGTCGTACTTGCGCACATATCTCCCTCCACTACAGGCGTATTGTCTTCAGATCGTCCTTGGCTCTCGCCAGATTCAACTCTGAACAATGCGCCATTCCTTGATTGCTCGTCACTCGAGGGAGTTTCTGAGTCAGCCCTCACGGCGCCATTCGTATTATTCCCATTTCTTACTTTTTCACCAGTTCGATCATTCTCTGCGCCAGTTTCTTGGTTGAGCCTCCAATTCTCACTCAGCTTCACGGCGGCACCAGGAGCTGCCCGAGGAATACCTGGACCAGCTAATCCCCAATGCCCAGCCGGCCCGGAAATCAAACCCATTCGATCCCTCCTTGCTGTAGTTGTAGCTAAATCGTCTTTTCCAAAGATTGGACCGGTTTCCTGAGGAGTCGTCTTTGGTCGCCTCATGAACTGCGACATTGAATTTTTACTGAACACATCTGGACCAGGTCGTTGCGCTTCGAAGGAGCTTCTAACTGCCCTAATCATTTGCCGATTATTATTGTCTTTGTCCGCACCTGAATCTTCACCACTCGAAGATACATCCATTTCAGTAGTAACGCTCTTATCAGAACCGCTGGTATCAGAGGCATACTCATTAACTGCTGTAGCAGAATACACAGCTGCCCCTCCACTTTCATTGATATCATCTTCACTGCCTGATGACAAGCTCTTCGCCGAACGCGTCCCTCCCTGGAGGACAAATTCACGCCACCTCGACACCATAGCACAAGCACGCCCAATTCCACCCTGACTGTGTAGATACAGAGGCTTATTCTCAGGATCCGCTACCAGTTTCGCAAACGCCTCCACTTGCTCTGCAGTGGGAGCCGTCCGAAACGGAACAGGTAACTTGATGATCCTCAGCTTCTTAGTCTTTTCGGCAGTTTCCAGCATCGACTGCGCAAATGGACTACCCGACTGTTCATATCGCATGTCAACCACCACCTTGAACCCTTCCTTCAGGAGCCACTCCACACCCTCCTCGGTGACTTGACCCCCTCGCCAGAACGCAATCTCGTCGTCCCCACTGCCATTTTGGAAAGGACGCAGCTTGACCGAAGCAAGGTTGGGAATGTCAGCGTGACTAGGAGATCCTGGCATTCTTGGAAATCCAGCATCCAGGCATATGTTATGCAGCCGTTGCAACGGCCTGTAAATACTTTCGGGAATGAGCGATGGATATAGACATGTTTCCAGGGCCTTTTGAAGGGATTCACAAGCCTCCTTGAGCTCCGCCCGCATTCGTGCCAACGGAGGAACCTGTTCAGCAGAATTCACTATATTGACAAGATGTCGGCTTCCAACAACCTCCCCACGACCCTGCTGCAGCACAGCCCCTATGCGAGCAAGACCAGCCACAACTTTCTCCTCCAAAACAGGGATATCTCGATCGTTTGCATAGCCCATCGACATCGTGCGAAGCGAGGTCATCACAGCCACGTGCAAGACTTCCGTCAACCTGTGAATGCGGCAATAGGCTTCCACTTCTGCAAGGTCTCCAGGGGGGGGTCCATTCCGAAAGAAACTGGATTCCTCCTCTTGGGCTTGCAGCTGCACAACTTCTTCAATGGACAATGACGGTGTCCATTCGGCTGACACCATGTCGCTGGAACTAGCGTTCACTTGCCATCTCCTCCTTGGCGTTGGACCGATCTTACAGGACAGGGAGTCAAGATCCACGTGTCGCAACACCCCAACTCCACCCTTCCCAACATTTCGGTTGCAACCCAATTTCCAGACTCTCCGAGAGAAACTCTTCTGGGGTGAGCCAAGAACGGTGTGGAACCCTGTTGTTGCCATGATCCGCCGTTCACTGCAACATGAAAGGCAGATGTCAAGAGCGCTGCACCCTATTTCCATTCAGAGGGGATATTTTGCTCCGAACTAGGAAATTGTTTCACCGACTAACGGAGAGTCATATCCCGGCATGTATGCGGGACCAGATTATCAGATGTCTGAGTTTGAAAACCACTCAAGCCCCCAAAATCCTTCATCTCCCAGGGCCGTCAGAAGAAATCGTCACCTGCTCCAAAAACAACAACAAGGAGGTTTGCTAGAATTAGGTCAACAAAACCACAAGATCCCTAGTTGCAGCACCACTAAAGTGAGGCTGCAAGAAGCATATCATGTCCCCGAGGAGCTGGTCATTAGAGCATTGCATCCACAGGTAGCAGCAAGTAAGCCTAATCTTCTGTTCATCATGTGTCCAATTTTCGGAAAAATATTCACTAGCTCATATTCACTTCTAACCTCTGTACCCTAATCATAGAGACCCCAATAAATTATTATTATTCCCTTGAAGAAATTCAAGTGATCTGTAGCAACATCCCAATGAAGCCAGAATGCTCAAGGCGCATCTGGAATTCAGAATCATTCTACGACCAAAAAAAAAATCCTTTCCAATCAGCCACACAATCAATTGAAAATTGAGAGCCACAAACTCCGACGTATTTGCTTGCTAATCTCCATTCAACAAAATTCTTCCAATCGCAATTCCATTATCACAACCGAAAAGAAACACCAAACAGAAACCGTGCCCCAATCTCACAGACCATTCCAAACCCCTCCAAAACAATTGCCGCACCCTTCCCGTTGCGAAGATGACACCACCACAGCCAGACTCAATCCACAACAACCCCAACTACGAACCTCCACATCAACAAAGCAAGACACTAAAATGCTTCCCCTGGCCAGAAAACGAAATCCACCAGTCCAAACAATTGGAATTCACGCACCAGAGGCTCAGTAGTGCTCCGTTCCACCATCACCTGCTCCTGCCTCTGTCTTTGTCTCTGTCTCTGATTATGATTTTGGTCCTTTGCAACCTGGAATCCTGTCACCCAGCAAACAAATTTGGAAGAATGTGGAAGGCGTGTGATTTTTCTTCCTGGAGGTCTTCGCGGCTCTTCTCCCTTATCGACCCAAGTCGCGGAGATTCACCAGCTGAACGAGGGGCTTGAGCGCCCGCAGCTTGGATGCGAAGACGTGACTCTCAGATCCACGGTTGGTGTGAACCATCGCTTACAGGGCAATGGGAGAGGGTCCGACGTAGCAAGTGAGTCACACTAATATCGGAGTTCACAGTATTTTAGATAGAATCAGTACCCTACATGTAGGTGAGTTTCACAAATAATTAGGGAAATTTGGAAAATGTCTAAAATTTGAAAAATTGTACAACTGTTTCTGAAAATCTGAGAAAATTTCATTGTTACCAATTTTAAATATGAAAAAATTATTCTTCAGAAAATTTAGATAAAGAAACACATTTACATATGAATAGAAAAACTCAATCCTTTCAAAGAGGAGTGTCAAAAAATTAGATAGAATGAAATGCCGAAAGCCAAGAAATTTACATCAAGTTGCTGAGTTGTTCAAATGCCAAAATTAAATTATTTCAGCACCAAGGTGATGAATCTGATTTGAATGCATAGTACATGGTGATAAAGTTATTATAAAAGTCATTTTTTGCTTTTTCATCTTGTCTTTTCTTTGTCTTGTTTAAATATTATTTGTATTTGAACTTTACTAAAATTCCAAGCATAACAACATAATTGTACTCATTCAAATTCAATTAAATCTTCAACCGAATGAACAACAAGAGTTATAAAATGAGATGAAAAAGGGTAAAGGATAAAAGCAATGGACGTCTTGTTTCATCCTTGGATTCTTTTCACTTGTAAGAAATGATTGTTGTTGAAAATTCAATCGAATAAATCTTTGACTATTTTCAGACCAATTATACCCTTATAAACTCAAATTTCCAATTTAATTAAGCATTGGAGTAATCAAACAAGAAATGTAAAAGTCTCCTAACCTTTATACCTCATGTTCAGTAAAACCAATGATTATTTTGGTTGAAGGGTACAACTCATCTTGTTCAAGTAAAAAAATCATTAAATTTCAAATATATTTGGGAAATATGTGCAATAAGAAAAATAAGAAAAAATAAAATATATGAGTAGGTAGAAAAACAAGGGATGACTTTTTAATCAAATGTGATTACTAGATTTTCATAAAATCTCAAATAGTATGGTTTTTATCTAATTTTCATCCACTTCGCGCTACATTCATCTTTTTTCATCCAAATTTTATCTAAATCTCATCCAATTGTTCACCCTAATTAGACCATTGCCATCCACACTTCATTCAATTTGTATGAAGGGATCTTGTATTCAAACTCTCATATTATTAAAACTCTTGACTTACTTGGATTTAACTTGAGTAGTATAATATAATTTTAAAAATAATCTAAAATTTCTTAAAGATGCAAAATATTAAAACTAAAATTATTTTCTTTCAAAAATTATTGAAAGAAAAAGACTTAAAACTCAAAAGGAAGTCAAATTGTAACTTCTAAAGGTCCTCACATCTAATAAATGAATGTGCCTTTAGTTGGTCAAACTTGATTATAACTTCAAAATATCTTTTTTTGGTGTTTTTATACCAGAAATAAATAAAACCATAGCCTTAGTATTTTTTTCTATTTTTCTTGCATTTTGTAATCATAAAAAAAGGAAAAAATCAAAAAATTATTGTAATTGCAAGCTTTATATTATGGAATTAAAATTATAAAATAAAATATTTTTTCTAATTATATTTTCTACATTTAAGACAAAAGTGAGTGACTCCAAATATCTATTAGGGTTTAGAACCATAAAAAATTTACCCACCAAAACCAGATTGAATAAGCATTGCTCAATCTCAATTGTTCCCTTCAAATTATTTAGTTTCTTGTACTTAATTTTGATCCAAAACTGAAGCTCTTCAAATTTAATTACTATTCTAATGAAAAAAATGAAAAAAATGAAAAGAATCATTGTGATTGAAAGTTCAATGTTTTAAAATCCAAACCACATTTGTATATTCTTCATTTGAAGTTTTCTCTTTGAAAGAATTTTTTTAGTTTAATTTATCCTTTTTTATTAAATAATTCTATTATCATGCCATTTGAGTTTAAAAAAGATATCCAAAAAATATTTCGATACCATTTTAATACTTATTCTTCAACCATGGAGTTGAAATAGTTGATAAATAGTGGGGATGAAAGTTTGAAATGATCTTTGTATCCTTTCCAATATAGTGTAGTATCCTTTCCAATATAGGAGACAAACATTTGACATGGTCTCATATCCTTTCCAATACAAATTTTGCTTCAAGTAGATTGTCAAAAAGGGAATTGAGCTACCTTGTATCTTGAGTTCATAAAACAAATCTTACTATCTATGATGCAATAAACATTCAATGTTCTCAAGCTATTCCAATAGTTAAGAGACCTCTCCCCTCCTTAAAACCACATGATAAAGAAAAACACAAATCAAATTAATTGCCAAGAAAAGTAATGCAACTAATTCACGATAATTTAGAAGGGGGGATCTTTTATAATTATATAATAAGTAAAACACAAATTATATCCTCAAAGAAAGAAAACACAATCCACTATTGTGTGAGGTTATAAACAAAATACAACCACTAATTGTGATCCCATTGTACTTGAGAAGATGCTAATTGAAAGTACCATCTTTCTTGAAGATGTGGACACTTTTTGTATTTAACTTCTAAACAAATTTATCCAATGAAATTTCTTAAATCTAGGATTTTCCTAATAAAAAAGTCGGAAAGAAAGAATTGTATTACAATTTTAGAATATTTTAATGGAAGAAACCTACTCACTTTTCAAGGCCTACCATCTTTTTTTTGGCAATCCTAAAATTGTTAGAAAGATCCATTATCCTAATTATATTTTTTAGTAAAGACTTTAGTGCATGACAATTCATGACTTGTAGTTAGCCATAACAACAAGTCAATGAAACGAAATTAAATTAAATTCAATTTAGATGACTTGTTGGATTAAAGAAGATGAAATGAATGAAGGTAGATGGAATTCACATTGAATGGAGCGTGTTATAGGCATTATATTGATTTTTGTCTTCAATATATTGTGAATTGCCATATTAATACATTGAGCAAATTCTTACAATTCTAAAAGCAATGCACTTTGTGAAGGTAAATCAACCTACAAAAAGACAAATTACCCAATGCAAACACTTAGGAAATGACCCATTACAATCTTACATTAACTCTTAACAAATTTTTTGCAATGAATGAGATTTGAGCTAAATAAATCAAGTTGAGTTAAAGGCTACAATCAATACCTTGGGTGATGGTGTAAGAGTTATTAGTAATTGCAATAGGAACTTCCACCTTTTTAGTTGAAATTCATCACTAGAAGTATCTTTTTTTAATTCCTTCATGTCATTACCATGTTAGAAAATATTGTAGCCATGTTTGGAAATATTATGATTGCTTTAGGTGGGAAGATGAACAACATGGGTACACTCTTTGGAGGAGCCTAAAGACTATTTTGAGGCCAATTGGGCATCACACTTCAAAAATTCATACCAAGTTCATACTTTGTCAAAAAAATAAAATTTCAATTGCTCTCTCCATTTCTCACATTTCTCTTCATACGGAATTTTTTATTTTATTTTTTCAATAATGTCAATAAGGCAAACCAGTCATTCTGCCTGTCATTGGCTGGTTTACTTTACTGCGAGGCGCAATAATTGAATTAAGTTGAGTGGTTCTACTACTCCAAAGCTCCATTCACAGTTGCAGCCACTGCACTTCCTCTTTTGTCAGAAATTGGAGGGTAATCAACTTCGAACTCAGTTGAATCATTGAGTGCGTCTCTCCCGCTGCTTCTCCTTGCAAGGGTGAGAAGGCTCCAAGAGTAACAGTTTCGGAGTTCACCACTTTAGATGCACATCGCTGACTACGTAGTCTACCACTGCTGGAGTTTCTATGTGAGTCAAAATTTCCTTCGAAGGAAGTTAAGTTATATCGTTGAATGGACGCTCATTTGTGCCGAACTGCGAATGCACGCATTGATTATTCGCCTAGATCCATGGAACGGTTTGCCTACGACGCACCACGTGATCGATCCTTCCGCCCGGAGTCGGTACCATGTTCAAGCAAACTATGACAATAGTCGGTATTCCATGTTCAAAGCGCGGCGACTTCTGTTGACTTCTCCCACATGTGCAGAGCCCAACCAATCTTTCCGTAGGAGATCGTGAACAGGAACATTCATAAGGTACTCGTCTTGGGATCACTCCAATTTCCTCTTGCAGATGCGCTCGGGAAGCAGTCTTTGTTTTTGTACAGGTCATGGATGAAGGGCAAGCGTTGAACGAAGAAGGAGCTGGGACATGCATGGCGTGGTGGAAGATGAAGGGTTTGCGAGGTGTTCGATTAGCATTCTGACTCATGGCAATTTAAACTGAAGCTTGCGGTAGATTTTAGATTGGGTTGTCAATCGTCGCTCGGAGTGGTCCAGAGACCTGGCTATGTAGGAGCTCTGATCTACGGGAAACATTCAATTTTCCATCCGGTTTGGAGTGTTAGTTCGCGATCAGGCGGCGATGGTCACCACCGCGCAAGTGCTGGTGTACGAATTTGCTATGAGTCGTGGAAGCTAGCGTCCGATGCTGTATTGAAGGCAAAGATCGCTAGAATTAGGTATCAGAAATGCAGGAAGTCGCGGTAGCAGGCAGACACCACCATGGATCGGGGATTCGAGTGGGACGAACGCTGCTCACACTGGCCGCCGGAGTGCTTCTGGGAGTCGTGGCCACGCTCCAAATGTTGAGCTACATGCGGATCACGACTGGGGTGCACGTCGAACCCAACTATGGTGAAACCCTAATTCAGCACGGGCTAGCTATGGACGACGCGGAGCTTCTACGCAGGGCGACCATGCCCGTCTCCCGCACCCCCAAAGTCGCATTCATGTTTCTCACCGTGGGCCCGTTGCCTCTGGCGCCTCTCTGGGAGGCTTATTTCCAAAACGCGCATCGGAATCAGTATAGCATCTACATCCATTCGCTTCCAGGTTACGTTCCCGATTACCCTTCCTCTTCAGTCTTCTTCCATCGCCATGTCGCCAGCCAGGCGACAAAATGGGGCGAGATTTCCATGTGCGACGCCGAGCGACGTCTGTTAGCGAACGCGCTTCTCGACCCCGACAACGCCCGCTTCATCTTGCTTTCGGAATCGTGCGCGCCCTTGCGCAACTTCACGTTCGCGTACCATTACCTCCTGAATTCGGTTCAAAGCTTTGTTGGTGTGTTTGATGATCCGTCTCCCGTGGGAAGAGGCCGCTACGACGCGCGCATGCTGCCCGAGGTCGCGATCGAGCAGTGGCGCAAAGGCGCACAGTGGTTCGAAGTTTCTCGTGAGCTTGCGACGTACATCGTGGCGGATGTGAAGTACTATCCGAAGTTTCGGCAGTTTTGTCAGCCCATTTGTTATGTGGATGAGCATTACATTCCGACTATGTTGTGGATCGAGTTCAGGAAGTTAGTAGCTATGCGGAGTGTGACGGCGGTGGATTGGACTAGAGGAGGCTCGCACCCGGGGGAGTTCGGGAAAGAGGACGCCGTGGAGTTTTACAAGCGCATTCGAGGGGACGAGGGGTGTGTGTACAATGGGAAGCCCGGGCATGTTTGTTACTTGTTTGCTAGAAAGTTCATGCCGGATAGTTTGGAATCCTTGCTTGCAATCCAGTAAATGCTGGGCTGCGTCCACTCGGTTTCTTCATCCGACATCAGGAGTCATGATTGTGAGCTTCCCTTGCCCCCATCTTGATGAAAGGGATTCCTTCCGTTTGCACTTTCTTCAAATTGACTGAAAACCCCAATCATGGAATATTAGCCATTAGGGCAGTCATGATTTTGCGCTCACGATTCTTCCATCTTGATGGATTGGGGGATGTAGCTTCCTCATAGTCCTTCAGGTAGTGCTTTGAAAGAATGGGTTGAAACCGGATCCATCAAGCATTTGAGTAGTCGTATTCGGCTTAGTTCAGTGGATTGCTACCATGTGGGGAGTCACAGTTGTGCTCTCCTCATTCTTCCATCTTGATGAATGGGAAAGTACCTCCTCAAAAATCCTCCAGTTAGCTAGCACATTCAACGAATTCGTTGAACCTAGTTTAGTGAGCGTTGGAGATGATCTAGTAATCGGCTCAATCCATTGGGCTACTACATTAGTGGCAGTGACGGTATGGCACTCCCCATTCCCTCATCTTGGGGAATGGCGGATGTGGCCTCTTTAGAGTAGCGCTTTGAGTGATAGCTAAGCTTAATTGATCGAGTATTAAAGTCGAAGAATAGGAGATGAAGAATTTTTACAGAGAATGTACTAGAGATTGTTACTTAACCCTTCGCTTTTTGTGCCAAGAGGTGACATGAATACAAATGAAGTTTAGAAGTCAACCAACTCACTGACATTTACTGTGTTCCCCTATTTTTGTTAATAATTCTTCTGAAGAATCCTGTTTTTTCATCGTTAGGAGGTTGTATGGCATCTGCTAGGACATGAAATTAGCGTCTTGTTCGGGACAAGGGCAGCTTTACTAGTTATGTAGTATATTATTCGTTGATCAATATATTATGATTCCGTTCATTTCAGTGCAGGTCTCTAGTTAGTAGCTGAGCAATGGTTCCTGCAATGGAGTGAGCTTAGAGCATCATCAATCCAATTACATTTCTCATGTATTCAGCACCTTTAACAGTGTCGGATTGATGATGTTGTTACACATAACATTGCCAAAACATTCTTGACCCAGTTGGAAGTTCATCCTCTGAAAGAAATTATGTGTAGGATTAGGTGGGACAATTAGAATTATGGAAAGAAGGGTGGACAATATGATGAAAGAATCAAGTACTGTAGCTCGGAAATAATGGAGCAGAGTTTTAACCCCTACAGGTTTTTTACTATGTTTTCACCAAAAATGCTCCCAAACTGCCATATGTAGTACAAGTACCAAATGTTAGAAAAAAAAGCGTTTTTGGACACATGTAAGCGTAGGATCTTGTAGTATCGTTGGTTTGAGAAGATGAGGAAAAATTTCAGAAATTTCCACTATGTAGATGGCAAGATATTATTGTTTGAATTGACAAAAATCCTTTTTTTGGCCCTGCAAAAATTGGGCAGTTGCACTTCTCAAAGTCACATTTGTAAAATATTCAAAATGGGGGTGCTTCTTTGGATTCATTCTTCAAGGCAAGTTGGAA
Source organism: Straminergon stramineum (assembly GCA_963920665.1). Classification (NCBI taxonomy): domain Eukaryota; kingdom Viridiplantae; phylum Streptophyta; class Bryopsida; order Hypnales; family Calliergonaceae; genus Straminergon; species Straminergon stramineum. Next base: position 12,871,317 of record OY987263.1, read on the forward strand.
AAAAATAGTAAGCAAAAAAAAATAGAGAATGATTCAAAATACTAAAGTGTTAAGAATTTGGTTATAGAATTAAAAAATGCCAATCCCAATGGTTGTGATGTTGTACTCTGAAAATAAAGGACCGTAGTTTATTTTAGAGTAGAGAATCCATAACTGCCTACAAACTAAAACTCCTCATAAATTTCATCTCATTAATCAAAATGGAATGATTCAAAGCTTTCCATGCATATATAAATATGGGAAATTAATTTCAAATTTTTGCTTCTTAAAAAAGGAATTAAAAGAAATCGAATTGTCCAAACTACCTATTAAGCAATGAAAATTATATACCCTACAATAACTTTTTAATTAACCATGTTAGTAGTCAAAAGTTGTGAAAATTGTCAAGCCTTAAAGCTACTCCTTGGGCACATGTTGTTTGAAAATTTCAAAGGAAAAATAAAAAAATATTCCATTTGTAGTGAGTTGCCCCAAATCACTATGATGCCAAAAAAATGTAGTTTGGTGCTTTAGGGGTTGAAGTAACTAGAAAGATATCTTTACTAATAATAAAGAGATCTAAAAGATGACTAATATGGTACTTGTTTAAGAATGTTAAGAATATAGTACAATTTGGTAAAGGTATGATGTTTGAAATAGGATGAATTTGTTACAATATTAATTGTATTCTCTAATCCTTTGAGCTTTAGTCACTAAACTCTCTATTGTGCAACCTCCATGTATCTACTTAAATGATTGTAATACACTTTGTTTGGCAATTCAAGTGAGTTTTCAAATAAAGCTTAATTTCAACATTAGTTGAAGTAGGCCTAATATTTGCAACACTCTCTTGCATCTTTGAACTGATTCTTGAGGTGAAACAATGAACTTCACAGGCTTTCAATACTCTTTCCTGAAGTTCTTCTTATTTCTCCTTTGAGAATTATATAGTACTTTTGCATAGGATTTTTCAATCTAAAAAATCAACAATTCTATAAGATTCTACATAGAAAGTTTTGTGTACGATTTTTCAATTTGAACAATTAACAACACTACAAGGCTTAGCCCCTATTGCACTAGCTCTTTTTTTAGTAAGGTCCTCTATAAACTTTTTCACATGTGGTTTTTATCAATGCAAAGCCTCCTTTTAATTGAAAGGTAAAATGATAGAAAGCCAACAAATGAATAATGGAGAACTTGTTAGACAAGCTTATTTGTTGTAAGGTAGGAGGGGTAGAAACCACCTATTTAACAAAATATTGGCTTAGGATCTCTCATTTGTTGATCTAATCATTTTCTAATAAATTTTCAGGGAAAGAAGAGAGGGAGACGCATCCATTACAATTTGATTTGTAAATTTTAGACCTAAATTGGATTAGATATAATTTTCTAAAGTTCACAGTAGTAGGGTGCTATTGAAGGCCATAGGTACTACCATAAAATTTCAAACAATTGTCCATCAATGGTGCTAAGGTAGGAACACCTAAAATGGACATGAGTTGTTTATGGACACCTAGAAAACAACCTAAATCCAAGGGCTTGTGGATCCAAAGTAGACAAGTGGGGTTTTGAAGTAGACAAGTAGAGTTCCAAGAAGTTGTCACTCTTTCAAGAAGTAGCCGATCACTGGCACTTGATTCAAGTTTAGAGTGTGTCCCTTTTGGGTGTTTCCATGCCCACTTTGGTATTAGTCTAGTGTCCACAGTAGGTGCATCTACAAAGATGTCTTCAAAAATTTTTAGAATATTCATACAAGCTTGGAAAAATATGAAACTAATTTTGTTGGTTTCCTAAACCATTTCCTACCCCGTAGACAACATTTTTTTGTGCACAAACCTTGACAATCATGTCATCTATAATAAGTGTCCATTTTAGGTGTTCCTACCTTAATGGTGTCCCAAATGAAGGCATGCAAACCTTAAATTAGAACAAAATCATGCATGTAATTACCTAGGATGGTATAGAGTGTCTCACCACTCATAATTCCATATGGAAATTTTGTTATTTCCACATCAATCTCCTCTCTAACCACTCAAAGAATTGAATTTTTTTTCCAAATCAAACTCACTCCCTAAATACTCATGAAATTGTCTAACTTAATCCCAAATTGGCATGATTTCATTCCTATGGTAACACTTCATGGTCTAATTATGTACAATACAATACAACAATAATCTACAATTGCATGAATTCATCACTAGACAATTTTACATTCCTATAGTAATACTTCATAGTTTCATTATATACAACAATAATCCCAGATTGGAATCAATTCATCACTAGACAATTTTTCATTCCTACAATAACACTTTATGGTCTAGTTATGGATATTTTTTCATTCTTGGAATAGCACTTTATAGTCTAATTATAAGCGTAGTTTTTGGAGCATACACAAAATTAGCACCTCCTACATTACATGACTCTCACTTAGTGCCCAACATTTATCTTCTTTGAGTTGTGTTCCATATGTCCTTCAGCCAATGTTTATCTTCTTCAAGTAGCTTTCTATATGTCCTCCTTTTCAAACTATGTACAAAAAGATTTTGAATTGATTTTCTCCAAGTGTTCATCTTTTTCAAAGGTTGTAGATTAATTTTTTATGGGTGTTAATATTTTGAAGTTCAAACATATTGTAGGAAGAATGTCATTTTTCATTGAATTTCTCTAATTTGAAGTGTTTTGTTCATAACATAAATTTCTCCCCTTCTATTGCATCCAGACATGAAATGTCTCAAAACACCATAATAATGCCCTAAAACAATGCTAAATTTTTCTCCTGTACTTTCTTAGTAAATCCAAGTGTTGGATAATGTTTCATCATTGCCTTGCAACTTTAGGAACAAGTGAAAATTTCCTAACAAAAAACATTTCAAATTCATACTTGAATATGTGTTTTTTACATAGACAATTGTATTGATTGGAAAGAAACAAATACTTGTGAATAAACTAGAAATATATATATTTTTAAAATTCCACTAGTGAGAATGTTGGTGTAAAATATCTATATCCTATTCTATTGATATTCTACCCTATTAAAAATATAAAAATTCGACTTCAAATATTATTTTTGAAGAGAGATGCAATGATTGCCTACAAAATGAAGCTTGTCAAAACTTTCAATCCATCAATCAAAATAGAATAGTTAAAAAAAATTTCATACTTTTATAAGATCAAATCAATTAATTTTTAAAGAGGCAAAATTTCTTCATTACTCAAACACAATTGTTGGTGAATTTAAAGAATTCATAGAGCTTGTTCTAAATTGCAAAAAAACATTTTGGTCAAAGAAAGATTTAAGGGGTTAATTCCTAAAAGATGAAAAGTTCAAATTTCCAATAACAAATGAATGTAAACATGTCCCTTATACATAGAAGGGGGGGGGGGGAGGCATTTGTCTAATTGTTGTAGATTCTTGTGTTCTTTCTCTATCATTTGTATAATGTAGATTTTGAAGACTTTGTTTTGAAAATATTTTAAAACAAAGGGTTTAGGTATATTTTACTTCATAAAAATAAATTCTTTATTTTCAAATTGATGCATAGAAATTGATTTAAATAAGTAAACAAGAATCTTAAAAATCACAATAAATAGAAATAAAAAAATTGAATTTGGTGGAGAATTCACAAGATATTAGATGAAATTTGAGGACAAGAAGAAGCCGCAAGTTATTTTGAGTTCCCAAGCTGTGGGAACTTGACACGTCAGCAGTATGACATGGCACAATCACTACCATGTCAGATAATAATATTATTTTTAATAATTTTAATAATTTTTTAATAACGAGTTTTAATGCAGTTTTAAGTTTATTAAGACTTCTTTTTTTTAAATTGGAGAATTTTTTTTTAATTCCAAAAATTCGGAAATTCAGCCCATTATGGGTTGGTTCCCAATTTTTGGTAGCATAGGGAACAATGCAAAGAACAACCCTGAAACGGGTTCTTGAAACCCTCAATTGTCCTCTAATAAAATTACAAATATTCAATCTATAACTAATTTTAGTCAAAATTTACAATTTTTAATATTGTTGATAGATCTTTGTTAGTAAAATAATAGATCCAATTCTATAGATACTTGCATGGATATGATCCATGTTGTTTTTTTCATTTTTTATGAAGTGCCAAAGTGCCAATATAAAGTGTTATAGTGGTGCTCCAAATTTCAACATTCATCCACATATTGGATAGAAAATATCACATTAGCACATATCACATGTCTATCATTCTCTTTTCATCTACAATCTAGTGTTTTCATCTAAGATTTTTATCTAATTTTGAGTTTTCTAGCAAAAAACTACACAATTTTTTGCCATTTTTTAGCCCAATTTTTTTCTACTGCAATCTGGTACCAAAAAACAAAAAAAAAGCCTTCATATGATCTATGAATCATATTTTACAAATTTTGTTTCAGATTTACTATTAAAATTTTTCTTTGTGTTTCATTTTATAATATGTATTCACAAGTCTAGAATTTTGAACTCTCCCTTGATCCTTAGAAGAAATTTATTCATTGAATATAATAGCATGTGAATTTGGTAACAGATGGTGAGGTCCTCCAAATTATGTAACATACTATTATATTTAATGATTAGATTTCACCAAATGCACATGCTATTATATTCATAAATAATACATAGTAGTCAATAGTATTTTTCTATGCATATTACTAAGCCATATAGTTAGTTGTAGAGGATGCTACTTTGGAGTTAAATGGAATTTTTGTATAGTTTATATACTGAAATCTAGATAATTTGGTTCAACTATAGCATATATTGTGGGCTCTTTAAAACCATATATTATGAGTTCAAATCATTCATACAAAATTTACAATGCCTTCAAATTCTCTACAAAAGACAACTAAAACAATGAACAAGATTGTTAAAGATCAAAATGCTGAAAAGCCAATCTTACTATATTTAAATCATTGAAGTAAAATAGAGAAATAGGTAATATGAAATTTTATTTGAAGAATACCAATTCTAATATCATAAAATACTACAATATACAATTCACATGTTAACAAGTATAGTAAACTTGCCAATCACTGCACAAACAAAATTCAAATCCTTCTCCACATAAATATAGAGACTTGCATGTTTTTATATTTGGCATGATCATTAAATGGCATGTTAAGATTCACCTTCAAAAAATGGAATGCAAAAAGATTTCTTCTTACAAATTTTATTTTATTGCAATCTAAAAGTGATGAAGCTAAAATCTAGTTAAAAATTCTTTGCAACCCTTCACTGCACAATGTGTGATCATTGGGTGGTGATACAAAATTTTGTCCCTATAGCAATTGAATTGGTAGTTGCATCATGTGGTTAGTGTACGGTAAATGGCAATAGTTGTTGTGTGGTTTTTGGATGTGTGCGGTAAATGGCAAGTTTACTCTAGACATCCAAATTCGTAGATGAGATTTCTTCTATGTTTTTGTATATGTAATGCACAAGATGCTCAAAATAATTTTTATTTTTATTTTTTATTTTATTGTTTTTAAATGTGTAAAGATGAAAGATAAGTTTACGTCAATCTAAAAAATGATTCCTTGTAGATTTTGGTTAGGGCTAAATCTCATCTAGTCTTGTAGACTGCTAACTCCAAATTTCCCTTTAGAGGAAAAGTAGAACTTCACTAATGAATTTCTTAGAAAATTTGAATTTACATATGGAATTAGAAGAACCCGAATTGTCTAAAGGAGGTGAAGAAATTGAGAATGAACCAACTACAAAAGTATTGTAAAATGTATCCTTCATAGGAAAAAATTGGAATTTTTACACCTCAGGAAAGACTAGATGATCTCTAGCCATAACCAAGTTAGGTATTTGATCCTAGAAGTTTCATTTTTCTAATTCAGTCGATTTCTTTTAATGGAATGTCAACGGGGAGAAGCATGTATTACACCTTGCCCAATTCCAAAATGACCCAAAGTTGAAGAGTTATTTGTGGCAACCAATGGAAGTTGAAACATTTTGTACTTCACTAATTTAGTGACACAAGTAGGTCCTTTATCCTTTAAACTTTTTAAAATCCATAGAACATTGTTTGACTCAAAAAATTACAAAACAATTTGAATTGGTTCTCTTTACATAAGTCCAATGTTCTAAAAATAAATTTAAAAAATACTATTTAGACCACCTATGTAAAAGCATTTGCACTATTACTCCAAAGATAAACTCAACAAAGCTTTCAATAAGGCTCCTATATGTTCTACACCATCAATGTGCCAAACTTGAAAACTCATATAGGCTTGCCATCTAAGGACTCCAATTCATCAAGTTTGAGGCGGTTGTGTCCACCCAATTGCATCCCATCTATCTATACTTGTCCAAGAGTTTTGGGCTTATATGTTAGAAGATAGAGGATGCAATTAGGTAGGGATGCTTTTAGATACACTTATCTTACTTTGACCTTTCAAAGGCCAAACATCATTCCATGCTCAATTTGGCCATTTAAATTATATGAATTTTTATTTTTTATTTTTATTTTCTATTATATGAAACTATATATTTTCGATTAATTTGAAAAGGTGAATCAACTTCACTAAGAAATGAATTTAACAATGTTGTTTTGATAAACACCCAAAATAATCTAGTAAATGTATCAAAATTAAATCTTTTTGGTCTAAAAATTCTTCATAAGGTACAATAAACAATGAAGTATAGTATAAAAATTTCTTAAGTAACTATTTCAAATTCCACCCCCAAAAATACTATTCTATGATTTTTAAGTCAAATGCTTCCATGTTAATGCTTGGACTAAAGAGAAGATGTTAATATATTGCATTTTGGTGAAAATCCCTCCAATACAACTCAAAATAGGACATTGAGGTTTTCAACCCCTAAAGCTCCTTGCAAGCCGAACTAGTTTAGGAGAAATTTTGGCATCTAAATTGAAGAGCATTTTGATTTTTTTTTCCCTCCCCATTTTTCTTTAGATTAGTAAAGCATCATGCATTTTTTTTTGTTTAGAGACAAAGTCATTCAAAGGGGGCATAGCATCAATACACTTGAAAAATTTACATACTTCTTTTTAACTTGTCAAATATGAAATCTCCATATCTTTTTTGCCAAGAAAAATTGAATTACGGAGCTAGAAAGCATTACATAGCTACATATTAAAACAACCAAACAATCTTGGAAATAATACTCTTATTCCACTTTGCATGTTCCAATCACATAGGTATATGGACCATAGACACTAAATTTATTATTTATTATCCTAATAATAGTAAAAAATATGATTCTACTATTACAAATATTAAAAAATGAACAAGAATTGATTAATAGCCCTTTTTGAGAAAAAATGGATTCTTTGGAGCTTCACTAGTATAATTGTGAATTTTGACGCACAAATTTTTAGAAATTAACTTCATTGTAAGTGCTATGTAACTTTGAAGATGATTTGGAAGATAATTATACAATCTTATTAAGTGGGTTGGTAGCTCAAGAAATATTATTTTGGTCATCTTTTTATTTTCTTTTACTTTAATCTCATCTTCTTACTTTCTTTTATTTTAATCTCATCTTTTTATTATTTTTACTTTAATCTCAAAATGTCTTAGAGTTGTGATTTCTTTTTAACAAGGACTTTTACTTTTGTCTTCCTTACTTGAGAGGGTATTTAAAGAGATGTTACAAGAAGTTTGATCTTTGTCTTGTTATTGTATTCTATGGTCTAGAAAATAAGCTCAAAGCAATAGTAATTTCTTCATTCTTTCTATATAAACAAGTATTTTTTGGAAGTTTCATTTGTGGAGTTTCTACATTTAATTTAATTTGACTCTAAGCTTACTTTGTAGTAAAAAATTTGTATTACTTTTCTAAGACTTCTATCATAATCAAAGATCTTGTTGTTTCTTCATAGGCAACAAACTGTGTGATATATTTGGTGACATATTTCTTGTGAATTGAAAAAGTGAGAAAATAATCATTGTGATAAATGACAATTGTCATGAATTCGTTAAAGCATATGAAGAACAATCAAAAGATGATTGCAAGAGAACAAACGATGGACATCACCAACCAAGGATCTTGGCACTCCAAGTACAAGGATTCGGCGTATATATATGTTGGGGGACTCAATTTTGATCTCACTGAAGGTGATGTTAGGGCCATATTCTCTCAATGTGGAGAGGTTGTGGATGTGAATCTTGTGAGAGATGAAGCTACTAAGAAGTCCAAAGGCTTTGCATTTTTAGCATATAAAGATCAAAAGGGTACTATATTAGCAGTGGACAATTTGAATGGAACTCGAATTGTAGGTAGCACAATTAAAGTGGACTATGTAGGGGATTATAAGAATCTAGAGGAAGACAAGGTAGAAAATCTACAGAAGACAGAGAAACAAGGAGTGTGTTGTATATGCTTATCAAAGAAAAGAACTCAATAAAGGGAATGATTGTAAATTTCACATGACAAAGAGTGAAATGACAACGTTGGTTGCAAATGTAAGAATACTTTAGAGCAAGTCTAAAACTTTCTTTTGACTTATGAAGAAACAATGACCACACAAAAGAGGGGGGGGGGGGGATTGCAAGAAACACTTGTCCTATTTTTTGTCCCCATGCCCTCGAACATGTGGTTTTTTGCTCATAACTTTTTCATCATTTGTCCATTTGGTATGAAATTTGGAATGAAGGTACATGGGGTAGTTGCAGACATTGAATATTTTGTAAAATGTTTTAAATTGCCCTTGATTGGATGTCTACCTTAGCCATTTCAAAGGTTTTTAGTCCTCTTTCTAACCCAAAAATGAGAATTTGAAGCCACAAATTGGACATGTTAGAGGTCTACTAACATTACCAGGATTGATGATGAGTTTCTGTGAAAATAGAAACATGTCAATTCAACACATGGGGTCAAAGTGACCTTCCTTTGCGTGAAGGCTACTAATACTCAAAGAGGGAAAAAATTGATCAATGAAAAAAGGGCTTTGACTTTGTAGCCTAAAAGTAGTGGTTGGCAAGACATATTTACTATAGAAGTGGGTCTAGTATCATAGCTTTTGAGTAGCTTGGACAACTTTTTGCCTAATAATTAATAAAAATAGGCAACCCAAAAATTAATATATTAAAATTAGGCAATTTGAAGATAAGTTAGGCATTCATCCAAAATTGTTCTCTTAATTTTGGGTTGATTGCTCCCACTTTCATCTAAGGTGGCCGCTTTCACCTAAATCCTTGTCTTGATCTCCAAACCATGAACTCTCTACCTTGTGTTAGTTGTGTCAAGATTTATTGTGTGTTAGAGATATGTTTTGTTTGTAAGAAATTATGCTTTAAAACAAGAAAATTAGCAAGGCAAAAAACCTTTGCAATGTAAATTTATAGTTATTGACATAGAGATGCAAGATTGTATGGAGCGAATTGAATTTCTATAAATTAGGCAATCCATTGATGCATATAAATATTTTGGAAAGCAGACTATGTTAATAATTTCCCAAAAATTTAGGCACTCTCTTAATAACTTATCATTTTTTGACTAAGCTGCTAAAAACTACAGTAGGTTGAAACATTCTCAAAAAATTTACAAGTCAATTTTTGTCTAAGATTCACTTGAAACCAAGACCAAGGGGCTTGTCTTATCATTTAAGGGTTATTGTTTGCAATTTGGAGAGAAAGCAAGTGCTTTATAGATGTGAGGTGGTACAAAATTCAACAATTCATGTGGGATATGTAAATGAGGATATATATGAGTTGAACCATTTATAGTCATACATAATCCTATTTATGACTCAATTTATGGTCAATTGCCACATTATCAAGCATCATATTCAAGTTCATTTTGATCCTCTTATATATATATTTGCATTGAAATTTATATAGTTGAAAATTACTAAACTTGAATCTTGAGAAGTTTAAGATTTGCTTTATATTGAAATTGAAAATTTGTGGAACTAAATGTAGGTTGTCCATTATGTAATTTAGAGAAAACTAGAGGGGCTATCCTTAAATGTAGACCCCAAGTTTATTACCACATCATAAAATGTTATTCCAAACTCAATTTGGCCATTATTTTATATTTAATAAAAATTTCAAAATTGTGTTTAATTCACATGAAACTATATATTATCCAAAGCTTCACAAAGCTCAATTAGGTTTATTACAAAATGAAATTTTAAAGTTTTTGTAGAAAAAAACAAATAGAAGTTGATAAATTTATAAAACACATATCCATTTCCTTTGAAATTTCATTGCAATAGCATGGAAATTCTTCTTGTAACTATTTCAAAATTCACACTTCAAAAGTCTTCATAATAACATAGAAGTCTAATTATCACTTCAAAGCTAATTTTTAAATTTTTTACAGAATTTTTTTGATATTTCATTTGCAATATTATGTTTTTTCAAGAAATGTTTTTTTCTTGAAAGAAATTGTGGAAGAATCAAGTATTATTCTAGTGACGACCTTTAAGTCAAAACAAGCTTAGCTGATTATTGTAGTGACCTTTTGGGGTAGGTGGGTTGTATTGATGAATATAGGATCCACTTTGCGACTATGGAATGTGGATATATTTCTGAAGTAAGTTCTATTATGATGAAGCACTTGATACTTCATCATGGTAATGTTTGGGGTATATTTCAGTACACGAGAAGTTTCTGAATCATGACCTCTCTTTGAGCCATGAGTTGATTCTCCTTATTAGACCGCAATATCTTCTTGGAATCTTGTTTTGTAGATGTGTTTTGATTTGTTTTTTTCAAAATTGTAATGAGCTTGCATTATGTCCTCTGGAAGTTCACAGCTCAAGAAAGTGGAGGTGTGGTTTCACCGAGCGTCCAATGTTGTGAGAAAATTGAAAACTGGGGATGTAGATTTGGGAATTGTTTGGCTACGATAGGCTTCGGGAGTATGGGGAGGTAAGAGCATGAGGTTCCTTGCATATTCTTTGCCTGGATACTTCATAATATACTTTCAAAGACTCTAGCTATGGCATAGTTTGAGAAGTGACTCTTCTTTCTTCATTCCGAGTTTCTAAAATGTCATAGTGTCAAAGATATGAAAGCAGTTAGTCTGCTAGTTTTTAATTTTATTTCTACTTTTCACGCTGAAGTGTTTGCAAGTAAATTGTCTCTTCTTAACTTCTTGCTGCAAGTACCCACTTATGGCATTTTTGAGAATGTAAACTCTCTAAGTGAGTTGGCTGCCATGCCATTCTGGACTGAAGAAAGGCCTTTGCGTGTTGTCACAGGATATACCTATGTAAGCAACTCTTTGGATCGTACTACTATAAACATACATTTCTTTTGGTATCTACAAATGCACACTAGTTGCCATACCAAGGCATAATTTCAACTTTTTTCAGATTCACATCAACAAGGATACTCACTCCAATATTTTTTTTTTAAAATGCAGTTGGGGAAGAGGTTCTTGCAAGAACATGGGTTTAAGCATATGCAACTCACCACTGCTAATGGTGCTTTGGAAGTTGCACCAGCTGTAAGTGACATTGCTCGACACACCTCTGTGATCTATGTTTCAATGATAAAAGGATCTGTTCATTGGATTACTCTGATCGATGTCTGTATGCAGTTCGTTGCAGTAACTGGTTCTACTGCTACATTTCAATTCTTACACGGAGTGACTTGGAATCTGTGTAGATGGGGACGGCCGAGGCCAAAGTGGATCTGGTGAGCAGTGGAACCACTTTACGTGAGAACAATCTGAAGGAGATTAGCGGTGGAGTTGTTCTCAGTAGCCAGCTTTTTGTTCTTTCCTCTTATTTCTGTGGTTAGACTGTTTCACAGAATCACAATGCACCACTGAGTTCTGAACAGTTAGATTTTTGTTGTTCAATGTTGCTAATCAATCAAGTTCTGTATTTTTTCTCAAATTTCTTGTGTGGAAACTGTTACTAGTTCCCAGATTGCCTCCAAATAGCTGTGTGATACTGGAATGTCTTGAATTGGCTGGAACTGTGTCTTATTTTTTTTTAAATCGTCTTAGATTCAGTGCTACATAACATTGTTTCTAACATCAGGTCTTTAGTTGTTGAGACCGTGTTTTGTGTGTTTTTCTTTGAAGGGTGTGTTTGTTGCCAACAAAAAGGTGTTACTGGAATGTAAGGAGGTGCTTGATGTTGCTCATTAAATGCTGGAGCGATTTGAAGCTCATCTTACAGCCCAAGGACGTACAATTCTCGGTAGAGATTGAAACAATTAACCCGCCTTGTGTGAACAACCAAAATGAATGTAGCGTGGAGTAAGAAACTCAGGACTCCATTACACATATACAAAATAATCTAAGGAAGAATATTGCTGCCTTTGTTGATGTCTCCTTCCTTTGTGATCACTGTGAGACACTTATACTTATGGAAGGTGGCACTCCGAACCTCCAGTGCACCATAGCAAGGAGTATAGTGATTGGAGGTAAGTGCATGGCATGAGAAGCTTTCATGGCTTGCAAACTCTCATGATTCGAATCCCATCGAAAACCTACAGAAGATTATGAATGACACCATCCAAAATGAGGGTGTACCACATAATAGAGAAGAAATAGTCAAAACTATTCAAAGAGCATGGAAAGAAGTGTCTCTAGAAATGATTGAAGCTCTCTTTGCTAGCATGCCTTACCACATGAAGGTCATAATCAAAGTTAATGGTGGTAGCACTAGATGATATATGGTTTGTCAAAAAATGTTGTATTTATATATGATTTTAATAGTTTTTGGAAATGCATAATACAACAGTAAAGTAGAATGAATTATCTTTCTAATGCACTTCACAATTTGTGATTTGGGTCACTTTTTAGCATTGGTAGTAATTTGAAATTGGAGGTATGTGCTCTATTTTGTAAATTGAATGCTATTCACCTAAACTTGTTGGAGATATTGTAGAGTAGTGCCCAAAAATAAGTTGAAATTTTTATTGTGGGGTCTTCACTATCTATGAAAAGGCACTCGATTTCGTTGAATTTAGCTCCCTCAATTTGAACTCCCATTCCACCAAACTAATTGCAATTTGTCAAGCCATTTGTGGTCATTATCTCCACCAATCAATCATGGAAAAATTTCACAAATTAGATTTTGTAAAATGTGTTGTCACAAGTTTAGAAATGGATCTTTGATTGTTGAGCTCCTTGAGCCAACTATGATGCTTCTATAGCAATTGTTCATTGCACTTCATATTGTTTAAAAGTTTAGAGAGTAGAACATCAAATTTCATTGCATTACAGTAAACAACATTGGAAGAAGTTAGCTTGCATATAATTGTTGTTGTTGGCCTTGTTGGCCTTTGACTAATCCTTATGTTTTCACAAGATCAAATGACAAATTCTTGAGAAGTCAAATTGAGCACTATGACATAGAATGTTGAGTACTAAAAAGAAGAGTTGTTTTATGGGGATGCATGAGGGTGGAATGAAATGCAAGGACATTCACTAGAAGAAATTTGCATTTGCCTCAACAAAATGTAAATAACATGTTTGTTGACAGCTTGAGGCATATGCAAAATCTGCATTTTTCTACGTTTTTCAGCGCAAATTTTGCGTTTGCCTCAACAAACACGTCATGTACACTTTGTTGAGGCAAATGCAAATTTCTTCTAGTGATTGGAGTAGTCTTGAATGTTCTATGCTCAACTATTTCCACTGTTTTGACAAATTGGAAGGTTCATCGAAGTGTAGAGTCCTTGAAAAATCAATGTAGTAGGCATCGAAAAATGTTTGATCAAGTTGCTAGGATGTTGTCATGTTTTGGAACAAACGATAGAAGACAATCACTATCAAAAATATCAAACCAGTTGAATGTATGCTATAATACACCAGAATCACACCTATATGAGATGGGAGGGTTGCTAGGAGAGTGAGCCTATGAGCCTAGCTAGAAGACTACACACTTATGTTATAGGTGTCTATATTATAGAAACCTTCCATGATTATAGTGTACTATGTTATAGATACCTATATTAAAGGTGTTTATATTATAAGCACCTTCAATGTTTGTAAGATATTTACTTATACACATACTCAAGACTCACATGTTCGCATATTCATAATCACACACTAGCATCATTGCATGAGATGGACTTCAAAAATTGCATTGCACCAAAAGAACCTTATCTTGATGACAAGCATAAAGTAAATTGGCTTGCATTTGTTGAAGTTCATGAAAATTATAATTTTGAGGATTGATGCAATGTGATTTGGTTAGACAAGTCGTCATTTGGGATTGGGAAGACTTCAAGAGTGTAGCAAAAAGCATATGAAAGATAAACGTGGGATTGTATAGCACCATCTTTCAAGTTTGGCTCAACTTTAGTAATGGTTTGGTGTGCAATTGGTGGCTTTGATAAATGCCCTCTTCTTACTACAAATAGAAAGACAACAAGCAATTCTGTGACTCTTGTTTATGAGGGAATATTAAATAGGTTTCATTTAACCCCTAAAGGACCAAACAGTGTTTTTTGGCAACATAGCGATTTCAAGCAGCTCACTACGGATGGAATTTTTTTTTTCTTTGAAATTTTCACACAACATGTGCCCAAGGAGTAGCTTTAAGACCCAACAATTTTCATAACTTTTGAATACATGGTTAAAAAGTTATTGTATGATATGTTGTTTTCATTGCTCGGCGGGCAGCCCGGGCAGCAAAAAAAAATTCTTTAAAAATCACTTTTTTTTAAAATAAAAATTTGAAATTTATTTTCCTGATTTTTGTATACATGGAAAGCTTTGAATCATTCGATTTTGATTTATGAGATGAAAGTTATGAAGAGTTTTAGTTGTGGGTAGTAATGGAATCTCTACTCTAAAATAAACTTTGAAGACCTTTATTTCACTCAATTTTTAGTATTTTTGGAAAAAAAATAAAAACATGAGGTGTAGATTGTTTATTACAACAATTTCACCATTGGGATTGGCATTTTTCAATTCCATAAATAAATTATTAACAATTTAGTATTTTGAATCATTCTCTACTTCTTTCAACTTACTATTTTTTTCCTATATGTTGTACAATTCCAAATGATCTAAAATTTTTCAAGCATGTAGCCAACATGACTTGAAAAATGAATCCAAAGAGTTACAATCATTTTATACATTTTTTCATAATGATCTGACCTTGTGGAGTGCATCTGCCCGGATTTTTGCAGGGCCAAAAATTGGCTTTTTGTCACTTCAAATGCTCATATCTTGCAATCCAAACGGTGGAAATTTCTGAAATTTTTTCCACATCTTCCCAAACCATCTTACTAAAAGATCCTACGGTTACATTTGTCCAAAACTGTATTTTTTTTCTAAAATTTGGTACTTGTACTAGAGATGACAGTTTTGGAGCGTTCATGGCGAAAACATAGTCAAATACCTTTAGGGGTTAAGTGGGTAGTTGACACTTCTGGAAGATGGCAATCTAGTCTAATGCAATTGACTTCCATCGCAATGGAAACAAGCTCTTGGTTTGACAAAACTAATTTTGGACTACAAACTCTTCGGACTTGAACCCTATATAGAATGTTTGGAAGATTGTCAAAGATTTATTGTGGCATTGTTGTATACAAAGAAATAAGGAAGAAATGGTACAAACTATTCAATGAATGTGGGATACAATATCTTTGGAGCAACTCCATACTATCATTAGAAAGTATACTTGATAGCATGCAAGTAGCTATTTGAGCAAAAGGTGGCATCACTATATGGTAGACATTGTGCTATGTTTTTTTAATTATTATACAATACTATAATTTTGAAATGTAAACTTATAATATTATAAATAAGACTCTACCATCCTTCCAAAGTACTTTAGAGCTTGTAAATTGATGAATATTTGAACCTACAAGAATTTTTTAGAGATTATAGTTTTTGTTCTAATTCACCTTGGGAGAAAAAATTCAAATTATTTTTGGACCCTACTATATTTTATAGTAGATTTGACTATTTGTTTCAAAATTTGGACTGTCAATTAGTATTCGGGATATTTTTGAGTTTTACTAGCTATTTTCTTTTAATTATCATATTCAATGGGATTTTCAAGTTTTCAATCCAGTAATTTTCTCTATTTTTTATTCCAAGTGAAAAAATTTTAGATTTTTTCACCTTTTTTTTGCCGATGTTTTCAAATTGCAATGGGTTATTTTTCTTGGTTCTATTGACTAACTTTGAACTAGTTACCAAGTTTTCCTAGACATTGTATTTAACCCAATATTACCAAGGCAAATTTCATAGAAGGAGCTAGATAGAGCTTTAAGTTCTAGCTATCCCATGTAGATTTCAGTACTCTACAACAATTTATTAGACTATATTTTGCTACTTTGAAAAATAAGGGTGGTTTGAGATGACTCTATACCACTAGGTGATGGCTATGAGGTACTCAAATTGAATGGTATAGTTGAAGGTTTGATACTTGGTAGTGACAAGTTCTTTACCTTGTATGAAATTAACATCTCTTCTTGACAAAAACTCTCACAATGTATTTCTTGAATACACTTGTATCAAAGAAAAAAACAAGAGACCCCTATCACAAGAGAACTCAACTTGCATCCTACAAGTACATTAAAAAAAATTGTCCAAAAGGTTTGTCCATCTATAAGATAGACAAGCCTATTATAACTTTGATTAAATCCAAGTAGAATTATAAATTGATCATTTAAAATTGTAATTTCTATGAATTTCTATAGTAATTTGCCTTGAAATTACAAAAACATTCATAGAGTGGAGTCATGAACATCCTACAAACAATTGCCATAACCACTCTCCGATGTATCCCATGTACTTAAGTATTCACCATTAAAGGATTGACATGTTAACCCTTGTTGGTATAAATGTAATGATTTTGTCAAAAAATGAACGGATTTGGATGTTTTTTTGGACATAATTGGGGCCAAAAATAGGATGATGGAATTGGGTAGTGAATAGAGTTGGGCTAGAAGTTTCAAATGTAAAGGCGTCCTCAATAATTTTGTAGAATTGTCCCATCATATATAACTCTAATTCTTCATTGCCTAGAAATTAGAACTTGATATTTTTATTATCATTGGAAGCATATTCAAAAATATTTTGAATAGGTCCAAGAAAATCCAATGTTAGACATTGGAGAAAGAAAATAAACTACTTCAAAGGCAAGCTACAAAATAAAATTATAGTAGTCCTTACAAATCATAGTTATCAATGAAAATTTCACTCCAAATTGGGTGCAAATTGGAGTGAAATGTGCATTGTAGGTAACCATAACTTTACCATTATAATTTTGGTCTTTTAGCCTAGCTTTTGAAGTAGTTCATTTGTTCCATGTCTAAATTTGAGTTTTCTTGTACCTACTTAAAGTACTTTTGAATGTGCTTTCAATAATAGAAATTTCAAGTTCTAATTATAATTAAAGCAACGAAAAGTTAGAATTATATTTCGTGGAGCAAATTCTAGAGTCTATAGAAGATGTCTTGAGGTATGTACACCCATGATAACACTATCCAAAATGTAACACCTACATTTGGACCAAAAATTGTCACAAAAATCTAGATATTGTTTCCATAAGATTTATCATTAGAAAAAATTTCAGCCCTCAAAGGGGCTGCTTCCCTTTGAGAAGTTCCCCTCAAAGGAACGCACTGCCCCTTTGAGGAATAGTCGGCACTATTCATCATCAATGATGAATAGTGCCACAATAAAAAAATATTTAAAAAATATTTAAAAATTTAAAAATGTATATTTTTTAATTTTAAAAAATTTAAATAATATTTAAATAATATTAAAAATATTAAAAATAATATTAAAATAATAATAGCAATCTGACGTGGTCGCACTAATGCCACATCGGATCTCACAATTTTGTAATTTTGAATTTATTTTAAGATTAATGTTTTTAATTATTTTTTTAATATTTTTTTAATTCTTGAATGGAACTGTCCTACGTGAACGAGGCTCTGCAGTTCGCTGGCCGGGGAAAAAAAAAAAAAAAGCTTTTCTTTTTTTCGAATTTTTTTTTTCTGGCCACAGTTCCCTGACGTTCCCTGCTGTCCAGGACTAACAGCCCCTTAGAGGGTTCATATTTTTTCTAATGACAATCAAACCATGAGAGTCTATGAGAGTAGTGTGTTTGTTTGGTAAGCCTAGAGATAATACTTTGAAAATTCAAAATTTATTCACATGATTACCAAATAATTTAAGATACAATGCTTTAAAACACTCTTTCATTTGCCAATAAGATCCAATAAAATATTTCATGTTTAATAATATTAACTATATTCAATCATTAAAAGAGATTTTGGGGCTAAAGAAGCCCGCAAGTTCCCCACAATTCCTAGATTATGGGAACTCGCCACATGAGTGATCTAACGTAGTCAGGAGATGGCCACATCAAATAATATTATTTATTTATATAATACTTTTGAAATATTTATATTTATGATCAGTTTTTATTTCTTAACACTTTTTTTCATTTTTTTCATTTTTTTTCATTTTAAAAAATTATTATTATTATGGTAGTAATGGTTGGGTTAGAGTTTCCAAACAGCAAGGGGAACAACCTTGAATCGACCCTCCCTTGTCCTGAAATCTCTTCTAATGTGTAAATTGTGACAATTATGACACACATGCCCTATTATTTGATTGGATACGTATCTAGCTTATGCTCAAATTATTAAATATCATAGACCTTTTATTTCTTAGGTTGTTTTTCTAATTTTAGCAACTAGTCATGATAGAGACAAACTACATTTGGCCTTGCCTTTGCAAAGGTCTTGGACTTAGACTATTTGCAAAGTAAATATATCCTTTTGGAATTCACTTTATGTAAAAAGGTAAAATGATCCATCTATCATTCTAGTATGCCCATCTTCTAGATTATTTTTGGACAATTATCTCCTTAGACACAAAGCCTAGTGCAATAGACTACTTCTCAATTGTGTGGATAGAAGATGAGTAAATGTTCATACATAACCTCAAAGAGGTGATTTTCTAATTGGTGGCTTCTAGATAAGGGGTTGAAGCTCCTTTTTCAACTCTTCTTAGCATGACACTATAGAAGGTCGCCCAATTGCAACCTCAAGCATCCCAATATAAGCTTGCCAAAGCTTTCTTGGCAAGCATCATATTGGTAGTAGCGGTGTGGAGGCTCTAAATCAAACCCCTAAAGGATGTTGTGAATGTTTTTGTACTTTGAATGACTTCAAGTGGGATGACAAGATGGGAAGAAATATTTTTTCACCGAATTTTTTTCGGGGAGTTGTTTGAAATGCATTTTAGCCAATAGTATTGCATGTTCCCCTCATTATCGAATTATTGACTTTTTGAAGAAGAAGATGCTCAATGCATAGATCACCCTTGTAGTGTTTCTTGGCTAATTCTTGCTCTTGCATTTTGATGTGAATTTTGCCATAAATATGATATTTTCTGAATTTTAGGAAAACGAATGAAATGAATTTTTTCTACTTTAGTTTCTACTCCAATTGGAATTTTTTTTTTAAATCTTCAAATTCAATGTTTTATTGCAATTTGAATTATGGACCTACAACCATGGTTTGTTGATTTCTAATTTTAGAAGAATAAGGTAACTTTGTTTTATACCATGATGTTATACACTAAAAACTACACCTATGTTGAAAACTTCAGATTTTTTAAGCATATTTTGTATCTGATATCAATTTTCTTCACTTTTTCATTAAAAAAATCAAAATAATTCCAAACTTTCACAAAAAAATCTGAAATTTCTCTTCTTCATAGAAGACATGGAATTCCATCTCTGAAAAATAAATGTAAAAAATTTCATTGATATTTAGCCAATGCCAAATGGAAGCAAACAGAGACAAGGATTGTGAAGCTTGATCCATGGGCATATACAGCCCATCCTTTAGGGATATAGGGGCCAACAAAGTGGCAGTTTTGGGTGCCCTACCTTTGCTTTGGTTTTGAGTTTTGTTATCTCCACCAGGGGCTTCCCTATCCCCATCTCCATATGGATGAAGGAGAGCAAAGATGGGGATAGGGAATGCAAGCCTCTACCATTTCTTCCCTAAAAGTTTAACTGTTTGCTAAATACAGGGAATAAGAAGTCATGCTGCAACTGCACAAATAGTAACAAGGGCAAAGGAACAGTACCAACACAAATCAAAGAAGAACACATCATGCTGCAAGAGTAAAAACAAGCGTAGGGTTTACTGCAAATCAATTACATATCCAGCCTCCCACGTTGGGAATTGGGACCCCTCCCTAATTTATTTGAGATACAACAAGTTGCCGGTGGTGGGTTTCTTCTGTATCCGAATGAATTTCATCCGGATAGGGACAAGGAAGGAAGCCCCTGGCTGGTGGGGATTGAGTGACGCTCTGAGTTTGTCACTTTCTCATCCCTAAAGGCCTACTATGTCGGTGCAACACTTGCAGTCCCCCCCGAACGAAAGAGACGACACACTCACCAGTCACCACAATCTTTTAGGAGCAAGTTATAACTTAAAGCCTCGTGTACTGTCCATGTACAGTAGTGACCCAACTCCCAGCCGTCCCAGCTGTTTGACGCTTCAACAACACTGCAACTCCGCACGGGAGAAGATTCCCTCCGCCCCCACTGAACTGTACAGTACTGTACAACCGAAGTCTCACCTGATCTCCGTCATCCCGTCATCCCGTCATCCCTTTCAAAGACCAAGTGAAGTGACCCCCACCCCAAAAATGCTCCACGACAGTAAGTTACAGGTTCGGCTGCTGCAGCACTGCAGGCAGCCCCTACAAAACACAAGTAAGCTACAGTACAGTACAGTCAGTTAGGCACACGCGTCTGATCCACATGAGCAAGAGCAAGAGAGTCTTTCGTTTCACATCCCCGAAAACAGCAATTGAAACAGCAACGGAAGAGGAAGAGACGGACGGAAGGATTCAAGTGGCGAAGGGGCAACGAAGAACCAGGGAGCTTGGAATTGGTGACAAGTGGAATTAGTGTTGGAACCCACCTCATCAGCAAAGTTGGCACCCACAGCCGGCGGAGGGGTGGGGAGAATTCGTGATGACTGGCTACGATTCCCAGGAATCCAAACGCAAAGACCTTTTCTCCGCCCCGGAGATCGGCGGAAGGCAACACCTGGGGGTCGTGAACGGGGTGGGAAAAATCTGGAACATATAACTTAAGCTTAAGTTTGAGCTGAACAAAATTTGCATGGAGAAAAAGCCACAGGCCAGGTGTGCTTTTCATTATGGAATTGTCCTTTTGGGGATTATTATAAGGAGGGTGTTGATTTCAAAATTGAAGAAAAGTTGTTTGGAAAAACACGTGGTGCATGCAAGATTTGTGACGAGCAGCTTGGTACTTGGTACTTGGATACAAGGAGGCAACAGTTTGCCAGGGCTACAACTCAATCATGCTAAGTTAGGCTGGGTTTTGAAACAAGGAACGGAGTCTCGTGGTGGAAATCATGAACTAATAAGTTAAGTCATGACACCTTCTAATATGTTCTTCCTCGTCGTCCATTCCAATGCAAATACTGTACAGTACAGTACATATTGGAGAACCTTGCCACAAATTCCATCACTCAGGTACCTACACCTAATTTCGACCACTTTCAAAAATCAACCCCTCTACATTCTTGCCTAAAATGTACTTCCACTATTCATGAGGGTTTGTGGTGGGTTACCCTGGATCCTATTTTTAGCACTTTAAAAATTTATAGTTTATTCATATGATGTTCAAAAAATGCATTCTAAGAGAATATGCAATCCCTTCTTGAGTCTTGACTACCAACAAGACTACACAAATGTTTTTCAATGTAACAATGGGAACCATGTTTAATTGCTTATTTGTGCAATTTTAAGTATAGTTACTTTAGTAGAGAAGGTGCTTGCAATGAGGAAAACTGGTGAGGGAAATGATACCCAAAACTACAAAGACTATATAGTTTTGGCCATCACTTCCCTTTCTAGCTAGTTGTCTCATTGTTGGGGCCTTTTTTGCTAGTAGATTGGTGTTATATACCGACCTCTAATTTGAGACTCTGAAGCAAATTTCATGCACCATCACATTTATTTTTCCAAGTATAAGTCAAAAAATGTATTACCTATCAAACAATCTCTAAGAACATTGTTCAATTACTTTTTTTAAAACTAACTTTGAAAAATGATGAATAATTAAATTAATAGAGCTAACAATTCTAAATTTAATTCCTATTTTGTGGTTAAGATGTCCCTTTATTTCAATTATTAAAGATATTTAGACTAATAAGCATATATGATGTGTATTGAAAACTCAAAGTTCGTATGTTGGATGAAATGTAGGCTAGCCTTTTCTTGAAAATTAGCCCATTTAGAACTACTAGTAGCCTACAATAGGTTCCAAAATTCATCCCATTTTGAGCTACCATGATAATCCCATGATAAAGTTTCTAACACATATTATTGCATAGAAAAACTAGATAAAAAATGGAACATGACAAAGAAAGCACACTGATCAAGTTATCATACCTTTTTTAATAAAATTTCTTATGTTTGATTGCAAAATAAACCAACGGAATAGAGTTTTTTTACAAATTTTTCATAAATTCCTTACATTATAGTTCCTTCATAAATTTCTAGTATTATACGATAGAGACTGTAGTTCAACAAAAGAAAAAAGACATTTGGAACTTCCAAATCCTTTGAATCTAAATTCAACAACTCTCATGGAAACTTTGAATTAGTTTTATGCTACAGGTTATCATGAATGGCAATATCAACTTAACCCTCCATTATATATATTTAGACCCAAAATTGGTTTCTAAATGATATGAGATGCAAAACATTGGTTGAAGGATTGCAATTTGTCATCAAAGTTTTAAAATTTCTTTAAATATGTATTGCAATAAATGTTTCCTCATTTTAGTATTTATATATTGAATTCTTTGAAATATTACAAGATAACATGTTCTACAAGCAAATCACAATTATATATGCTATTTAAAGAAACTTTGGTAAGTTTGACCTCCTTATCTTTAATATGAATTTTAGACTGATAATGACCTTTTTTGTGTTTAGTCTTGACTAATGAAATGAAGTTTATTAAATCTAGTTTTGACTCAAATTTGAAATTTTGAAAATAGAAATGAAATTCCAAAATTTAATTGCAATTTGAACTTTATATCTATAATGATGGTCTACTCATTTTCGAAATGTATAATGACATGGAATGTTGGCTTATACAAAGATAAACCACAACATAATATACCATATTGGTGAAATTTCTAGTTTTTAAAAACAAATTCCATATTAGATAATAATTTGTCACACATTTTCTTTGAAAAATTTGAGACAATTTGAAATTTCCGTGGCTTATAAAAGACATGTGATCTCATCTTTGAATAAAATAAAATAAAATATTTTCTACTCAAAGATAATAGCAAACTAGAGCATATAGAGAAAAGGAAAATAAGGTTGATTACACTATTTTAGGGTACATATATCCTTTAGGGGTTATGAAGCTATTGTGACATGAGAAGCTCTACTAGTAACTTTGAAGCACTAGCTTGCATTTCTAGGACGGTCCTCCCCTCAAACTTTCCTTCTACTCATGCAACTCTTGTCCAACGTTTGGGGTATTTTGTGAGTTTTACTAGTTAGTAATCCCCATATTGATAATTTTCCTTTCCTTCACATATTGAACAATTTTTTCAAATATCAAGTCCGATTATTTTCTCTATTTTTTTTTTCTCTCTAAATAATACTTCTATAGATTTTCTTACTACTTTTTCTTTCCAAAGTTTTCAAGTTTCAACTAATTTTTTTCCCAATTCCTCTGTCTAACAATGAACTAACCGGCAATTCTCCCCCAACACTGCC
Organism: Straminergon stramineum; assembly: GCA_963920665.1. Classification (NCBI taxonomy): domain Eukaryota; kingdom Viridiplantae; phylum Streptophyta; class Bryopsida; order Hypnales; family Calliergonaceae; genus Straminergon; species Straminergon stramineum. The sequence continues at coordinate 12,895,018 of OY987263.1, forward strand.
CTTGCCACTTGCAAAGCCTTCTCCCCACCCCTTTTTTTTCTTGAAACACATGGACAAATTCCATTGATAAAAGGAAAGAGTACACAGAACCAGAGGACCAGATCCTGGGCGAAAATATTTACATTTTCCAAAATATTAAGTCTCCTCCCTTTGACGTAGAGCCAATATCCTTCTGCTATTGGTGCACAGTTCCAGAGGCTCCATCTTTATCGAGACAAAGATCAATGCCTTTCCCGCTCCTGCTGAGAATCAATGCATTCTAAGTTTTAGGCTTATTTTAGGTTATGATTTACAAACCATTGTGATTTGTTGGCTTCCGCTCAATGTGGCCCAACACTGTTCAATCATCTTTCTAAGTTGACCAATTCACCAGCCCCCACATGAAACTTGCTATTTCAACTTTCAGATCAGCTGTGATTTGAAACGGATGATTGGGGGTTTGTGCCTGAAATAAGGAAAAAAAACTGAAAATAATGGATGGTTGGGCAGCAGCTCCAGCAGTTGTGATAAGAAAGCTTTGTTGGTCTCCGTTTTCCTTTTGGGGGAATCCACGATGAAATTGCTATGATATTCCTCAGGCTACTGTACAGCTGTGCCATTAACCCTTGGATGCCAGGCTGGTGACCGGGGAAATCAGGCATTTTGGAACTGTGTGACATCATCTACTTTATAAGAAGAAAAAATACTCATTGGGGGTCAAACTAATGTAGAAGATCTTCCATTTCCACCCCGAATTCTGAGAATGAATAGTTAAAATTCTGTCCTACATAGGAAGATTTCTTGATGTTCATCATACTAAAAACATCCACCGCGTTGTTTAAGGGTTAAATCACCTCTTGACAAACCAATTTGGTTTTAATAAGGACTGACTTCTCCATGGTGTAAGTTCAATTTTTAACTACATGAAATAGTGAAATTAAGTTGCCCCCCTCTTATTTCTAGACATTTGACACTATATTAATATCTATTGTTACTGCTCAAGAATGCACTATTTTTGAATTGGGCATTGTTGGAATTGGGACTCATGAACCTCTATGTGCACTGCAAATGGAAATATCAGTAGAAGTAGTTGATGACTTTGATGGCTTCTAAAGTAACATTTTTTTGGGGTGGGTGGGTGGGTGGGGTTAAGGCAGCCTAATTATTCAGGCAACCTAGTTTCACTGTTTAGTGTACCTTACAATCTGATTAACTGACCCCCTAAATTTGTTCAATGTGGACGTGTGGAAATACAAGTTTGGTGATACATGTCTTTGGAAAAACATGCAAACAGTGCTCTGCTTTACACATTTCTTGGGGGAAATCCCCAACCACCCACACAAAACTGACTTGGTAAGTTACATTCATAGTTGCTGTAGGGAGGATGTTACGTTCCACTGACGGACCCATGTCCTGGGATGTTACATTCCGCCCAAAAGAGTAAGTAAGATAATAAGAAGTGCATTCTGTTTCTGTACCCAATTGAAACTTACCTCCGAAATCCTGATTATATTTCTGACCTGATGCTAGTCTACAAAACCATTTCCCTGGGTGAAAATGAAAATGAAAAAAATTCTGCTGTGGACTTGTTCGCTTGGTTCTTTGTACTGTTTCCTCTATCAATGAAAATTGTCCATGTGTTTCCAAAAATAGAAAAACCCTTTTCCCTGGAATTAATATCATAGAAAACCCTCAAGGCCTCGACCAAAACTCAGAGAAGGTCAAACTACCCTGCATTGTGTTTGATGTGACCTGATGTCCTTCTTTATAATGAGAAGAACTATGGAAATATCATCACTTCTTTGCATGATTCCCCTCTCCAGGCTCAGGTTGTACTGTACAATGTGTAACCCCCATCATGGAAATTAGATGCCCAGTCAGACAAAATTCACACTTACACAGGCTTAACCCATAAACGTTGACACAGATGTTTGTGTGCGATGGATGACAAGGAATTCTCCTGTGTAGGACAGAAATGCAACTATTCATCCTCAGAATTAGGGGTGGAAAGGGAAGATCTTCTACAGTAGTTTGACCTCCAATGGATATTTTTGGTTCTTTTAAAGTAGATGATGTCACACGGTTCCAAAAGCCATGATTTCCATGGTCACCAGTCCATCCTTTAGGTTGGGGTGGATTGACCCCCTTGCTGGTCCTCCCCCAAGTCATTCCAAGGGTGCATGTAAAAAAAAAGACCCCTTCTTGAGTGCTTCATTAATTTATCTTCTCTACCTCTCCAAGCTAATTTGGGCCCTCTGATTGCAAATATGAATTCAAAATTTGCAGATTTTATCATGTGTGAAAAATAAAAAATTTCAGGATTTTTACTTGGGGACAAGCAAGAGGGTCGATCCATCCCGGCCGTCCTTTAAGGGTTTGAACTCAATTTCACAAGAACTTGAACTCACACAAATGACTCGACTCCCTTGCTAGCAGCATTTCACATCCCTAGTACTATTATTCAATTCCCGTCCGTTTCATGGACGAAATTCATCCATTTAGCCACATGGCCCCATTCTACAGGGCTTTAGGACTTGGGTGGTCCCGGAAGCAAGACACTCGTCTGAATGCTACAGCTCCTTCGCCTCGCAAAGCCTGGATTCTCTCCAACTTGCTAAACCCCTCACTAAACCTGAGGTACTCACCAACCAAATTAGTAACTCACTAACCGACCACTCCCAGGTGCCTACTGTAGCCCTCAGCCGCCTGTATAATAGGAAAAAAGACCACTCCTCTGCTGGTGTACTGCCGTTCTTGCCTTGATAGTCCCCCACACGCCTTCAAGCTCGATCTTATGCAGCTCCAGAATCACACCCAGCTGCTGCAGATCACGCTCTGAATCCGTCAGTGCGCAGTCTGTACTTCTTTCGTTGCAAAGTGGGTGATGTCCTACAGTTTGCTGCCGTACTGCTTGTGTTGAAATGTTTTTGTTGCCAAGCTCGTGACAGAGTATTCAGTGAGAAGAAGCTTAAAGAAGGCAGAAGTGGGCGAGTTCGTCGGTCTACTGTATCCAGTGCTTTCAGTGTGAAGGGATTCGAATTTACAGAATCCACAGAATTCACAGAATTCTCAGAATGCTTCTGAGGTGTCCGATTCCTGAGAGTGCGGAATCAATCGATATGGACGTCACTCCTGTCCAACAGAGGTCCACTTTGAAGAATAGGAAAGCTTCCTCTTGTGGACTTGGACTTTGTGATTCCAGGACGAGCTGGAGGCTGGCACTGCTTCTGTCACTGGTGTTTTTGCTGCGAGTGTTGTCGCCTGGAGTTTTGGTGGATGCAAGAGTCTTCGGAGATGAGCATGTGGCGAGTGAAGATGGTGCCGTGGTAGCGTACGTCAGTCGGAGCGAGGGGACTCCTCTGCTGCGGGGGAGTGCCGATGTTGGGGATCGTCATCAGCAGCCGCCCCAGTTCGGAGATGTTCTTGGTATGATGCGGATCATTGGTTGCACTGGAGGGTGTCAATTTGCTGAAGACTTTGTCAATCTGATTTTGTAGTTGGGAATGTGGTCGAAGCGTATGGAAAGTTGGATGTCCACGGTTGTTAGTGTGATTGATTCGCGTTGCTTGCTCTTCAGCGTGGCTATTTGCAAAGCAATTTGCACGATACGTTGTCAATCTACACCTTCAGTAGAGGATTTGGACAAAGTGGAATTTTCTTGAAGATTTTATGGCTTTGTAATGGTTCAAGGTTTCGATTACTTCGTTCTCTCTCACCATTAATTGCCCGCTAGAGCCAAGTCCAGCAAGTCACTCCTACTTGCAGCCATCACTTGTCTTAGTAGCCAGCAATTATTTTGAATCATCTTAGTAATGAAGCAGCGAAATAGAGTACGTTTTGGCGTTCGTCATGACTCCGAAATGAAGATTTCCGTTTCTGTTGGCTCTGCATACCCTGTTACCCAGACGTGAATTGTTACCAAGAGCGTGTAGGGGAGATTCTCAGGGCTGAACTTCTTCTCAACCTGGGTTTCGAGATCTTGAATGGGCGTATAGATTTCGAACTTTTGGATATCTGCTAAATTCCTCCATACGTCCAGGTTTTGGAATAAGACAACTGGTAGTGAAACTGAGACGGCAATAGATTTTTGGCTACATTATAGAGCCTGAATTTAGCAATGAGGTGTTACTTGGACGCAGCTAAGACTACCATTTGGACGACAGAAGGAAAGCTTGCGCAGATTGAATAATTAATGCAACCTCTTAACGAGCAAAGTAGATGCTAATGTCTTCAATTTTTGAAAAGGTTCAAATGGTTCTTACGTGTTCGCTGCTCGCAGATTTCGGAAGGAGGCGACTGTTGCAGACTCAACCATCGAACACAACCCGACTATTAGCTGTGCGTGGAAATCGCAGAGATCCATTGAATAGCTTCCACAAGTACCGAGGAGGATATGACGTGAAGAATAAACACTACTGGGCGGTATGTCATTCTTACTTGATGCGCCAAGTCGTGAACGGTTGTGCTAACTAAGTATTACGACCAATAGTCAGTGTACAGCCAGGGTCAGCTTCTCAAAAGTCTTGAAAATTATCCCAATCACTTATCCTTGATGCGCGCTGACTTTTCGGATGGTTCTCAAACAAACCTATATTTTTTAATTGGCGAAATCTCAGGAAATTTGGCGGGTGTGTTCAAGGCCGAGTTTTGAGTCAACCGATTGAACTTGATATCTACACGTATCCTAGATTCTCGAGCTCTTGAAATGCTTCAGTATGCCAACTGAAAACCCATCTGAGCACTTGTAAGCCTTAGTTTTCAAAGCTAAGGGCACTTCGAAGTGGTGGTTTTCAGAGTTTTTAGAGTCACATTTTGGGGCTCCGAAATCCGCCATTTTAACTAGTGCTCAAACCTTCAAGGGCTGTTTTATTGACCTGTTCCCTCTGTTGCTGTACCGTAAACTGAAGATATATCTCCAATTATTGTACATGTGCCCCCCTTTCTTTCCATTGTGAGTATATCCTTCATTGAGAATGCGGTGTTTGACGTGATTGCAGTCAGCGATATACACGGGTATTTACGGGTTTGCCATCGCTGTGGCATTGCTACTTCTGGGAGCTCTCCTCATTTTGGCCGCATGCTGCAAGCTCTGTTGCTGCCGTCGCCAGAGATCGACGGAGCCACACAAATCTTTTTATTATTGGATTCCTCGAATTCTCGTGCTGCTTCTGTCCCTCTTTGCCATGTATGGTTTCCCCTCCCCATTGCTCCGGGTCTTATTTTTTCTGACTCTGTCAAGGTCATTTGTCTTGATTACATTTCAATAGGAATGTTGTTCTCATTTTCCATTTTACGCAAGAGTCACTACAGTAACAAGGAATCCATCTGTCATGTTAGAGTGCGATCATGGTACTGATTTTTGAAGAATAGGGTGCATGCTTAGAATAGCCGGAGAATGTCTTGTATCTTGATAATTTGACATGATTCCAGTCTGCCAATGTTGATTGCGGAGATGTTTATATCTGCATTGGTAGTTTGCCGACGATCATTCTTAGACCCCGGGACACTGTTTACTTGCTAATTTTGAGTGTTGTCTGTGTGCAGAGGATGCATCATTACACTGTTCATACGCAATAAACAATTTCATACGCAAGCCTTTCTTGTCAGGGATTCCATATCCAATTCTGCAGATGATGCTACAGGTGCAGTTCGCAACGTGTCATCCACTTTGACCAAGGTGGATGCGTTAGTTAATAAGTACAATATTGCTGGGTTGAATCAAATTGGCTCAACTGTAACTAAACTCAATCAACAAGCTGACAGCATCACGAAGGACGTTGATGGCAACATTCGGACGATCAATAGACTTATCAATGGAATGTGAGTTTTTTTACTTTCAATTGTTAATTTCGACTTCTGAGGCATCCACCTGCTTTGATTGTGTGAGCATTCTGTGTACTTATCTTATGCTTATTATTATAGATTTTGATGGTTTTCGACCGCGATGGTCGACTAACGCAAATGAATATCTGATTATTATTCGCTTCCTTGGTTGCAGAGAAATTGCTTTGATTGTTATTTTGGCAGTGACCCTTTTCCTCGTTATTGTTGGATTAGGTAAGATATGGATCCTTGTTGCTATATTAACCTTCTAAACATATTTCTACCATTCAAAATTACCTTCGAACAGTCTGTTCAAAAGTGAAGCTAAAAAATAATTTCATCTTTTTACAAGTATGTTTGCTAGCTTCCTTGGAGCTTCCTAAATGATTCATTTCATCTCCTTTTGAATATAAACTCTTCACCATTTGGACTCTTAGAAGTATCTATTAGTTTGTCTTCTTTCCACATATATTGGTTTCAAACATTATTCGTCTTTGACATTGTGAATGTTGCACTTGCAGTGTCGGCCCTCATGGGATGGAGGACTATATTGTTCTTGTGAGTCTTAACATCTGGACTATTCATCTTGTTTTCCCTGTCAATTAAGTGGTTTCAGAGTTTCTTATGTCCTTGAATTGTTCAGGTAGTCTTTGCAGTGTTCTAAGTAGTGTGCACAAGGGAAAAGATGTCGAGAATTTGAAATCACTTCACACTGAAAATACTGTTTTCAATCATGTTTTAACAGGGTTATTTTACTCGGATGGCTAATGACGCTCTTGACTTGGGTCTTATTCGGCCTTTTCTTCGCTGTTAATAAGTACGTAAATTGCTCTCCCTATCATTGCTGTTTTGTGATTTTTCTATGCTAATTTACATATTCACATTCACATGTGAGTCAAAGGTTCGGGTATTGAAGCATTGTTTTCCGGGATGCTTGCATTTGTAATCCTTATTACGTATCCAATTTAATGTTCTGGAATTGAGCATATGCAAGTCTGACTTGGGTATGATATCGACGTTGCAGCGTGACCTCGGACACATGTCTAGCTTTCAGCGAGTATCTACAAGCTCCCGCGAATACCACACTTGACAATCTACTTCCTTGTGTGGACTTAGCTACTGCAAGTTCTGCATCAAATGTTGCCAGAGAGGGTGTCGATAATATTATTGTGCAGGTGTGTACAAGTTTTCAAGCATTCTCTTTCACTCTTAGGGCTTCACCTGACTGTTAGGGACACTTCTCCATGAATATGGGGGGACATTCCCTCCGCAAGTTCTTACAACAATCTAAATATTTTACTGGAAACCCTTTTTCTATCTTAGCCTGAAGACTGGATATTTTCACTTTCGAATTCGTTTTCTGCGTTAAGGAATTAGCTGTTGCTTGTGCTGATCCGCAAAATATTCCATCTGACAGTTGGTATCCCTTGATTGACAGGCTAACAGTATTGTTACTCAAATACGACAAACAAGTGCCCGCGCGGGCCGAAATTCTACAATTCCTAGTGTATGTGATCCAATCGGTGCAGCCCCTGAATACACTTATTCAAGTACTTGTCCAGCGGGGACGGTTCAAATTGGTCAACTGCCACAAGTAAGCATTAGATCTTAATATTTTTCCTCGTTTTAGTTGAGTACTCGGTTGCTGAGAATGTGACCATTCGTTTACTGACTAAAAACTTATGTTCAGGTTTTGCAACCTTACGTCTGCTCAGTAGAGCCATTGTCAAACGAATGTTTGATTCAAGGACGTGTTGTCACTCCAACTCAAAACACAACTGTAGAGGATTTTTCACAAGGTATTTCACCCTTTCTTGATCAGTGGAGTGGAAGTTGTAAAGATTGAAATTTTATGCTTACAGGTGTACGTAGTTAGTTACAAATTGCTGTTGAAACACTCTAGAAGTTTTTGACTTGATGAAGTAAGTAAATATTTCAATGCTTAGTAAATTGGAAATGTTGTCTTTGGTCAAGAGGGAGAGTGTTATAATGCTGGATAATTATGAGTCCTATGATAAGCGCAAAAGTACTCCTGGGTGTTCTTGGATGCCAAGAAAATAGAATGAAAGTAGAAGTTCCCAAGTAATAGAGGATTCCGAACACTACTTCCTTAGAAATCATCCACAATCAAGAGTCTCTCATTTTCTTTCTACAAAGTTTGGGAGAAATACGGTGTGATTTAGAACAAATTGAAGATGCATTGGATTTAGAGTTGTTCAGCTGTTGTTTTAGAATTTCAGCTCTTTGAACAATCATAAAATTTCTTATCAACTTGGAATTGTAAATTTGAAGTGCGTTACAACTACTCTTTAAAAAGGAAAAGGGTAAAAAATAATTTCATATTAGTCATCTTAAAAGCAGAACCTGTTGTATTTGGGTTCCTATAAACTTCGGAAACCTTTCGCTGTCGAAGCTTTGTGTATGTTACAACTTGGGGGTGATGTAAGCTGCGGTGTGGATCTCTCAACATATGACTGAATTTTCTTCTTCCTGCAGGTGGGCAAAACCTCGTGAGTATCATCCCAACAATAACAACTCTAACCAACTGTTCCTTCGTGTACAATACGTTCAACACCATAGTGACGCAGCGATGTCGCCCTGCCAAATCTGCTCTTCGAAACTTGTGGATTCCACTTCTGCTGTTGTCCATTGCCTTGACCTTGTTGACGGTCGCGTGGATTCTTGCCAACCACCGCAACAAGAAGCAGCGTTACGCCCACATTCATGCCCAAGAGAGTCCCAAGGGCTTGCCCAAGTGAATTCAACGGATTTATTCAAAGGTATGGACCTTTGCTGTTGACCTTTATATTAGACTGGATATATTGTTATTGGTGTTTTTGTTGGCAATTGAAATAGGATTCTAACGCACCAAAGAACTGCAGAACTGATGGAGGGTAAATTTATTTCTTGGTAATCATCTAAGAAGTAATGCTTTTTTTGACTGCAGGTACATAATGATCAAGGAGGTGTATAACTGCTGAGCATCTAATTGAGTGTAAACGGTAGGACTCTGGTAATTGTAGGTGTTCCTACTTTATTAGTTGGAAGAGAGTGTGAACTGATTGTTTTAGAGACATTCTTCAGGTAAACGGTTGGATTGAAGTTAGTAGATGATCGTGAGTTATCTTATTTTGTACAATATGTACAGTGGATCAGTTCATGTTTTTTGATAGCTGAGAAGAAATTGGAAGAGTGTTTGGAAAGCTGGAAGTCGAAATTTGACACATTTGTGTCTCATTTGTATGAAATGAGCTTAAAGTTTTGCAAATAATACAAGGCTACCTCGTTCCATGAGAAGAGTCCAGAGCTGTTCATCCACTTTATTGTGTTCACTGAAATTTGCATGCCGAGAAGGGTTTTGAAACCTGCATAAATGAAATGATTCTTGTTCACCTGTGCTATGCCCCAATGTGTATGTTTACACACTACTGTAGTTCTGTGTCTTTTTTTGGTGGTGGTGGAGGGAAATAAATGCAAATCATTGTACATAAAAGTGAACAACAGTCGAACCCCCGCACTTACTTCAGTTCAAACGCATTTAATATTTTAAAATGAGAATGTTTCCAACATTAACCCTTAAAGGTCGGATTGGTGACCGTGGAAATACTCCCTTTTGGAACCATGTGGCATCTACTTTAAAAATACCAAAAATACTCATTGGAAGTCAAACTACTGTAAAAGACCTCTTTTCACACCAAAATTCCGAGAATGAATAGTTGCACTTCTGTCCTACTAGAAGGATTCTCTGTCATCCATCGGACACAAAATGTTCGTGTCGTCGTTTAAAGGTTAACCCCCTAAATGATACTCCGGAGTAATATGTATAGATACATATGTGAAACTCTGAAGCGCAGAGTGCATCACGTTCTATAGGTCACCTGATCTCACCCTGGTGTAAACTGCTTCACAGAGCAGCACCAACGTGCTACAATGAGTTTAGTAACTCCAATGGCCAAATTTGTTAAGCCACTTCAATTCCATCTTCTGAGAAGCTAGAGTGAAGCACTAGTCAGGAACTAGCTTCAGTTGGTAGTCTGCACGTATCAGAGCAGATGAGGTGGGCGTCCATTATGTTGCAATGTATCGAACCCATAGAAACATCTCAACCTCGCTCATCCTTCAAATCTACCAACAATCCAGCCTCCAACGTCATCCAGGCCGGGTTCCACAAGCTGTGGCTTTGCTCCATCCCATGGCCGGTTGATGAAGTCTACTTCATCCGCAGAGTCTGAAACCAAGTTGATGAATTCAAAGTCCACTTCACCCTCCGAGTTGAGGATGAGTCGGACAGGATGATGGAGTTCATCTCATCCTCAGCGTTGGAAGATGATTCATTGTCAAAGTTCACCAGTTTGTTGTCATAATACAGTACTGTACTGTACAGTACTTGGTCGAGCTCTTCAATTAAGGTCCTCAAATCCACAGTCGAACCAGCCCTGGAGGTCTTGTCCCGAAATGCGAAGCTCCAGGTGGGCGAGTGCCACTAGAAGTTATGATTGGAGGCTGCAGCTGGAGGCCACTGGAGGAGGCCAGGCGCAGAAGGAGCTCATCAGAATCGAGTGAAAAAATAAAACCAGAGACCCCATATTAAGTTATACATGGGGGATGAAGGGAGAAGTTACCAGAAATTTGCGGAACTGGCAGTCCACTGCTACTTCACTCCCAGTTCACTTTTACGCTTCCAGACCTGCTCTTGTACAGTACATGTCGCCAATTGATACTTGCCAAGTGACGGGGATGCCTGCTTCGTGTCTGTCTGCTCGCAGGGGGTGCAGGGTATCGGCATCACCACGATCAATATTTCAGTGCTTGGTCATAGAGACAAACAATTCATAATATTTGCGGTGAACCGATCGACTAATTCTGCATGTCACAAGCGTAGTTACGTTAGTGCTTGATACTAAATGATATAATTTTTCAATAAAGCAGATTGCGTGTACACATAAACCGTCCTGCATATATGACCGAGAAGAGAAAGTTTGGACCTGGTAATTAATTACGGGCACTGTATGTTAATCTCAGGACAGATAGATGCAATGGCGATGATGGGGTTGTACGTACGTCTCTCTGTCTCGATCAGCTAGAGATATATACAACTGTGAATCATATATTTGGTGTGGATGGATTGAATCTCGGTGTGTGCGTGCGTAGGTGAGTGCAGTATTTACAGACTTGAGGAGACGTCCCATTTACGCCGTGTGGGGAGGAACAGGCGGCGATTTCACTTATGGCACCACCTTCGTCATGTCGGGCTCTTCCGCACGCAACGTGACTTACTGGTCGGGAACGTGAATTGGGATGTTGTGCAAAGCATGTGCAAATTAAACCAAAGATGAGCAATTCTTAATCTGTGATTATCATGGTTATTCTGCTGAAGTAACGTGACTAATGTCATAGAGCACGTTGAATGTTGAGACAGATGGGTTCATATAAATGGCAATTCTATGTATGCACCATGGACATGGGAAGGAGCTGCCTGCTGGGCCAGCCTCCAAACTGAATTTTTCAGTTGTAATGCGGCTACAGCGGGCATTTCTCTTTGTTCAAAAGTATCCTGCCTTCAAGTGACGACTAAAGGTGGAAGTTTTTGTTCTCAGACTTCTATGGCTGTTCAAGACCATGATTCAAACATGCAGATCCGTACATACGTGCAGTGCATCAATTGCAAGTTCATTTGCCAAGCAAGGATAATTTGGTGATAATCTCTGGAACTTCAGATTGATCTCTTTTCTGGTTTGTGCAATTGAATTGCGCATGCCTTTCCAGCGATGTGCGTGCACTCCTTAGTTGTACCTCGCTTCAGGAAAACTCTGTAAATATGTCTCTTGTGAGGATTGAACACTGTTGAGTCTGGATCTTGCAGTGCAAATGCAATTAAAAGCTACTGTCATTTACATTAAAGACTTTCATTAGCCAATTCCCATTTTGTCAAGAGGATGGTAGTCAGTCTGGCTTGTGCTTTAGGGTTGCAATTGGCCAATTGGGGGGTGGGGGTATGTTGCAATTTTTTCTATAAAGCCAGGATTAACCCAGTTCAATGTTAATCCATTTAATCCCAAAAACTTAATATCTATTTTGGTGACTACGGGATTTTTTGTCGGTTGCTTGTAATTTTGAGGATTTTCCACTTGAATTAACTAGGTCCATAGGGAATTTCATTAAAATGGCATATTCCATATGCCATTTTCAGACCGCGTGGTCTGAACTGTAAAAGTGACATCTAGGATTATACATATACATTTCAGATTGTGTGATCTAAACTGTAAAAGTGACATAGTTGCATAATGGTACCATTTTAATGAAATTCATCGTTGGACTCCCTTTTAGGTTAACTTTATGATATTTTAATTTTTAATTTATTTATTTAGGAGTTTCTTCTGAATTTCATTTATGATTATTTTGAAGACATCTACCGACCAATGCTTTCGTCATTCACGTAATTTTTTCCACTCTCAATCACATCAAATATATGTATTTCAAGCGAAAATGGCATAGCATTGTGCATACGTTTTCAACGACTTCTGCTCTGGCGTCTGTCACACCTCAATTAAGCCAATTTTAACACATTACAAGAAGCACTAAGGAACTTGGAAAATGATTTTCAAGGACTCGACATGGTGCACCAGATTAATTGTGATCGTATTGTACAACATCCTGCGTCACGAAATGTAGAAACTCCAGCAGCAAATTAATCTCCTCTCTTAAATTCATATCAAACAAGTGTTGACATCAGAGGGGAGACCGCCGAATGCAGTCTTGACCTGAATAATTTGATACGAATTGTCAACTCTTGGCAAAGCCAAACTTCGGATGAGCCCATGCCAGCAGATAAAGAACGAGACAGAGTCAGCAAATGTAACGGCCCCAGCCCAAAACCATGTGAAAGCGTGCACCCCGTCCACTTCCGATTTCCCTTTAAAACAATAATTTAGACAAACTTTGTAGTGCCCAAAGAAGAGCTGGTGACACATCAACCTCAAACCCACTTTTATGTCAATATCACGACGACTTACCTTGTGTGCATAGTTACATATAAACTGACCCGACACTAGTCATCACCCATTGACAATTGAACACCATTGACAAGTTGAGAGGTCACAAATCTGTTCACTTATAGTGAATATCATCACTGTAAGTCGAGTCCAACATACCACGACTACTGGATTTGAGACTGGATCTTTGATTTTTTCACTGTAAGTTTCAATAATTCCAAAGAGTTGAGGGGATCACTATGGAAGCAAGCATGAGGGGAAGATTTGCATCAGTGCTATGGATGCTCCAGGTTTTCAACTGTTGGATTCTCCCAATTTCGGCAGCGCTGCGAAACTGCTCGTATCCCGCCATGTACTCCTTCGGCGACTCCTTGTCGGACGTGGGCAACAGCATTGCGGCCTTTCCGTTGCAATTTGCGAACGCGGAGCTTTCTCCGAACGGGAACTTGTTCCCCACGCACCCGGCGGACCGGTACTGCGACGGCAAATTGCTGGTGGACTTCTTGGCGTTCGGCGTTCGACGGCGCCCCATCTACCCCGTCTTGCGAGGCACCAGCCCGGATTTCACGTATGGCGTCAGCTTTGCGGCTTCGGGGGCCACGGCCAGGCCCAGCACTGGGTGGACAAGAAACGCGGGATTCCACACACCGTTCTCTCTGGATGTGCAACTGGAGTGGCTGGTGCGATACAAAGTGCGTCTCTCCTTTTATGAAAATCAAGACCCCGTCAGTAAGTCGATTAATTCTTCACTTGTGCTTCATTCATGCATGAATTCTCAGGACCTCCTTGTACAGGGGAAGTACTATCTTAATTAACCCTCGTAGAATTTTGGAATGCAGTCTGAAATTGCTTCTTCCGTGGACTAGCTCTAATCAATACCCACCAATGGAGTTCATATCTGTAGATTGAAGTGGAAAACGAACAGTAATTATGAATTTCGTGCATGGTTATAATTTCAGAATCTTGTCCTTGTTTAGCTAGTGTTACGATGTCCTCCTTTTCAGGTCTCTGATGGAGCATGACTTAGGAACGAGATGCATACATTATGATTATGTCTGGATGATGAAAGTAGAGCTCCTGGCTATGCATGTCATTTCTCATAACAAGACAGACTCTACTTTTATGTTCCCTGATCCATAACCTCAATTGAGCCCTTTAATTTAGATAAAATGTGGAGGTGGTAAGTATGCATTGGATATGGAGACAGACCATGGTTATAACTAGCTTAATATGCTCATAATTAATATCCCTCTTTGACGTTGCGGTGTCCTGAGAATTTGATTGAGCATGCATGCATGATTGAATTGGATCCAGCAACTGAGGTTTAATTTGTACGTCAAGCATTTAATTTGAAATAACATCCCTTGAGTTGCTACTCCTGTGGCAGCTCGACATATCATTCTAAGTAAAGATAAGTCTAAGTCTACTTTCACAAAGTTAACGTTATCTACTTCTTATGCCTAAGTTCAGCCTCCGGACTCTTTGATTTTGACATCATTTTATTGATAATTGATTTCTGTTTTGGTGGAATATTGTCTCCTGGGTGGGGTAGTTGTTGTGCAGAGCCTGCCCACAATCGCAACATTGAATTCATCCTTATATGTTGTTTACGCTGGCTACCAAGATTACTTCTTCAGCCTCTACGACTCCGTTCTGAACCCTCAGGAAACGTTGCAGCTCGTGGACCCCGTGGTGCAAGCCATTATTGATCTTATTGAGGTGAGAACCTGACGGTCTTTTTCTTCAATTATTTTCCCATGCCAGACCTGAAGGAGAAAAAATCTGGAGCAAGTGCAAGAATAAGCACTAAAACAAGGAGGCATTGTGTGAGTATTTCTTGACCCTGGACGCACTGAGATCCAACTTTGAAGCTAAACCCATGATTCCTGACCCTTCAAGCTCCATTCCTGGCCCAAGTTTTTCACTAGGTTTGGGACGAGTCCAAAGAGACCCTTCAGATTGAAATTCAATGAATAGAATGAACATTCGTCTGTTTTGATTCGCAGGGGATTGTGGCATTTGGGGGACGGGACCTTTTAGTGATAAATCTGCCGCCTCTGGGATGCATTCCTGCCATGCTCACCTTGTTTCCCGACAACTCTCCCGACAGTTATGACAGTCGGGGCTGTTACAAAGAAATTAACAGAATCACAAGCAATCACAACGCCCTACTCGAGGAATCTATTATCGAACTGCGGGCCAAGTATCCTGCCGTCAACCTCTACTACGGGGACCTCCACAGTGTCTACATCAACATGCTCACAGATCCCCGGAGTTACAGTAAGTCATGCCCTGTAATTAACCAGAGTTTTTTTAATCCACTGTAGACATTCCGTTGTTTAGAGAGACGAAATTTTGACACTCAAATGCTAAAGCTCTAAAAACTAGGTCTGGTGACGGCAACCTGGAGAGGTGCCAATTTCTTGAAGCTTTGCCATTGTAGAGAATATGGCGATTATTTCAGCATTTGAAAAGAAGCCTATATTGCCTTTATTTAATGCCTTTTTTACACTAATTAATTGTGTTGCTAATTTCATATATTCACAGATGTTACTGAGCCTTTGAAGGCGTGCTGTGGAGTGGGGGGGTACTACAACTTCAATTCGAAGGTGACCTGTGGCAACGCAGGAGTTGTTGGTCTTCAGTTTGTAAACTTGACAAACAATTATTGTGCTAATCCAGCTGGGTACTTGAGCTGGGACGGTATCCACACCTCTAATACATTGAACAAGGCTGTGGCTACTGAATTTCTGAATGGCAATTACATTACCCCTGCGCTTGGGCTGAACTGCTCCCCTGATTTCACTTTCTGGGATGCACAATACTGAAGCATCCAACCATTTCAGGGTTCCCGTGTCAATGGTTCAAACTCTCGAAGGCAGAGTTTCCAGCAGTTCCAAACAGTTGTTTTCATGCAAAAGTTAGATGTTTTAATGACCAAAAAGAACCCGTTCAGCCCCCGACAGAATCTGAAATTCTTTTAGAGGCGATTTTCGTAGCATGCAAGCAATAACTTCCTAAGCAGATAATCTGCTCGAGTTTAGGACGCTTTGATTTTGAGCTGAGAGCAGCTATATAGCATGATGTTTATGTTTTCTTTGGGGGAAAATGAATAATGTACCGTCCTTTGAAATATTCAACCGACGGTGTTTGGTGATTTAATGCTTTGACATTTTTTATCTCCGTGAAATTAATGGTCAATTTTGTTAAATTGGGGGAATTCCTCGACTTGGGCACTTTTCAGGGCACTCAACCTGAAACGAAAATCTATGCCTGTCCTAGTTTGTAGAGCTTTGTGATGATCAATGCCACAGTTTTCGGCGCTAGAATCACGCCATTTTCACGAAATCCTCTATAATTCCAGATGCATGAATTGGAACTCGTATTGGCTGCATATCTTTATAAGCGGGAAATCTAGAAGAAATGGACAAGTACACTACATGATTTGCTTTGACTTTATCATTATGAATCTCGTGTGTCACCAACTACGTTCTAAATATTCCACATCACCTCTAAACAGGGATTTCATTGAAACAAGATTAGGCTGTTTCAAGTACTTTTAATCATAAGAAAATGATCTTTCTCATATTTCACGGGGAGGCCGGTCCCCCTTTCAGAGTCCTCTCCAAGATTCATAGGCAAGCGTCCATATGATCGTAGTGACAATAGGGAGACCTCTCTTTAAGTCATTTGAAAGAATATCTTACTTCATGATGCTGTTAAAATAATTCTTGAAACAGTCAAATAACCCTATATCAAATTTGTGTATCGAATATTTGCACTCCACATGTAGATTGTTGCTTTTCTTGGATGGAAAAATTCAAATTCCTCGTATGCTGCGGTATGCTCGTGGCCAAAATCCCTGGGAGTACTGGGAAGAGATTTGGGTTTGATTCTGCGATTCATCCTGCAATGCCCTGTTTCCGACCCGGACATCTGAGTCTCAAGCTCGTGATTACTTAGTTTACAGTAAACAAGGGATTCTCCACCTGATGTGTTTCTCTTTCAAGTATGCGAATCATCACCAATGGATTTAAGAGAAACATGAAGGTGACTGAGCAGAAATTTATTCTTCCAAACAGAACCGCATAGTTATATGTCACAGTGATTTGCCATATATATTTCGCCTAGAATATATGATTGAATCTAGTACGGTGTGTTGTACGTACTATAAACCTTTTGAGTTTTGACTTCCAATAAAGCGTCCCTTGGAGAGGACTTTCAGAGATGATGAGACCACGAAGTAAGGGTTCCTCAAAAGATCAGTCACTCTATAATTATCACATTTTAATATTATGACAAAATTTCAGGAAATTGGCAACTTTGCAGGTATGGGCAATTTCATTAAAATGGCATATGCCATGCGCCATTTTTGACATACTCTGCGCCATTTTAATGGAATGTTGTGCCATTTCATCATCATACCACCATTTTAATGAAATTGACCATAGGTGCGCGTAAGGAACTTGAAATCTAGACCTGCCCTAGTTTTCAGATCAAGTTCTGTGCATCTGAATGCCATAATTTGGGCACTCTGAAATTATGCGCCAATTGAAGGGATATATATGAACGTTACTACATACGTGTAAATTAATACACGAATTCTAAACCCTATAGATGAGCAATTTCATTAAAATGGCATATGCCATGTGCCATTTTTGACATACTCTGCGCCATTTTAATGGAATGTTGCGCCATTTCATCATCATACCGCCATTTTAATGAAATTGACCATATAGGGATTAGAACATGAATTCTAAACCAGGTACTGTCTGTCGACCTTGCTAGTGCAGTGACGACATAAGTCGACGGATCTTGAAAACCAATCCCAATAAACATGTACATCTCGGAGTGTCTTTAAGTTCTATTACATCGATGATCACTGTTGAATTGTTTTGAGCGTTAAGTTACCCCCCGCTTTGGCTGTTGGATCGTACTGTACGTGAACTGACGTTTGAACACAGTTTTCATTGCATTGTTCAGTTCCACCGTCTATACTAACTTTGCACTGATTTTTGGCTTGTGAGCCCCCAGCTGCATGAGTGAGCTGTCTCATGCAGGAAAAAATGATTATGTGGGTGACCTGGCGTGACCACGACCGTTTCTTCTGTTGATGTGACTACTGACTACCTTCAGTTGAATAATGTTTCCGACAGAATTCTCCCACCGATCCTCTCCGCCAGTGGGGGCACTATTTTGTACCGATCGATCGAGATTCAATGCAGTGAAAACGTAAGATTCTCACTGAACAGATATTTCGTTGAAATGGCGATATTCATAAGCCATTTTTCCATTCAATTTCTAGGACTAATGAGCTGTATAGATTTCAGACCGCACCGTCTGAACCTAAATGTGCCAAGTTTGTGGAATACCGCCATTTTAATGGTAACGCCATCCGTTACTGTTCCTTGCATGCCTCCAATTTGCATTGAATTGCTGAAGTTGGTTTAAAGAAAATGATTATAATAATTATTCTCAAGAAGGAAAACCTGTTTACTAGTCTTGAACCATTTGAAAGTATAAGGCTGTGAATCATTCTTCATGTCCAGATCTAATTTTTCTTGAATATTATACTCTGAAATGCCGGATTTTCTTGGTCACTACAAATCCGTTCACTTAAAGACAGTGTGAATGTGATGACCTTAGGTTACTGACAACCTTGCAACACTTGAATTTGTTTCTTCATACAAGAATGTTTGTGTCAACATTGGTAAGTAACAAACTTACTCCACAGAAATAGGATCACACTGGCATGATTATTGGTAAAGCATTCTGGTGTCGAGTCTGGTGCTTGAGTCCTGTTTAACCCCTAAAGGACCGAGGCACATTTCACACTGAAATTGTGAAAAACTGCCACTTTTTAGGGCAGTGAGAAAAAAATGAAAAAATTATTTTTTTTTTCAAAATTCAACTGTATAAATTTGCACTAGACTACTATGGGAACGTGTAAAAAAAATTCAGAAACTTTTACAGTACGGATTGAAAGATTATAACGTTTGAAGTTAAGAGTAAAAGTTTTTTTTCAACCTTGCTTGATAGGGCCAGCAGCCTTTAACTCCTCCCAAAGTGAGATTTTTACACTACACATGGTTATTTTTTTTCACATTTGCATCTTGTATCATGTAAGTTACATACTTGCCAAATTTCAGAAGTAGAAGAGGTGTTTTGAACATGTTGCCTAAAGCTGCCCGAGCTACCTGAAAAGTTTAGGGTAGCATAACTTTTGATCTGGGCATCCGATCGGAAAAAAAATTACATTCCAACTTAGGGGTACATGTTCACACCATGTTTCAAAAGAAGAACATCCATTACAAAATGACTTCATACATGCCTACCTGAGATTAGCTACGTATGTTCAACAGTCATTCAGTCCTTTAAATAGGGGTTAATGACCAATGATGAAACATTTTCAAATATATTCAAGTAGTAAATGAGATTAATTTAAGTTTATAGAGATCGTTTTATTATCACTGGGTGATTGCAAGAAACACTTGTACTATTTGTTGTGTTTTTTTATTTTTAGAGTACAATACTATATAATTATCAATACTACAACTATGTCTTAGTACTAAATAATTTTGGTTGAGTATCTACTTTGACTATCATTCATTTTTTCCATGATTATTTATTGTTTAACCCCTAAAGTCCCAAACATGGTTTTTTGGCATTATAGATATTTTGGGCAACTCACTACAAGTGGAATTTTTCATTTTTTTCTTTGAAATTTTGAAACAACATGTGGTCGAGGAGTAGCTTTAAGGCCCAAAAATTTTCATAACTTTTGGCTATATGGTTAAAAAGTTATTGTATGATATGTAGTTTCTTTCCCAACTCAGGCAACTCGAGCAAATCAGAAAAAATCACTTTTTTCAAAAATAAAAATTTGAAATTGATTTTCTAGATTTTTATATATGTGAAAAGCTTTGAATCATTCCATTTTGATCAACGAGGTGAAAGTTATGAGGAGTTTTAGTTTGCAGGCAATTATGGATTCTCTACTCTAAAATAAACTTTGAAGTCCTTCATTTTACTCAATTTTCAATATTTTTTGAAAAAAATAAAATCATAGGATGTAGATTGTTTATTACAACACTACAACCATTGAGATTGAATGTCATTTTTCAAATCCATAACAAAATTCTTAACAATTTAGTATTTTCAATCATTATCTACTTCTTTCTACTTACTATTTTTTTCCTACATGTTGTACGATTCCAAATGATCTGAAATTTTTCAAGCATGTAGCTAATCTGCCTTGAAGAATGAATTAAAAGAGACACATCCATTTTGGACATTTTTTCAGACAAATATACCCTTGTGAAGAGCAGCTGCCCAGTTTTTCATAGGGCCAAAAAAGGATTTTTGTCAATTCAAACGCTAATATCTTGCAATCTACAAGGTGAAAATTTATGAGATTTTTTCCACATGTTCTCAAACTAGCTTACTACAAGATCCTAGTATGGTTACATGTGTCCAAAAATGGTTTTTTTCTAAAATTTGGTTCTTGTACTAGAAATGGCAGTTTTGGAGCATTTTTGGTGAAAACGTAGTCCAAAACCTTTAGGGGTTAAGCATGCATGTCCTCTCCATTTGTCCACAAATGAAATTCACTTTTCATTCTACTTTTTCTCCAAAACAAATTTGATAGGAATTGATGATCGAGAATGTTGTAAAACTTTATTAGAATTGCACACCTAAACATTACTATTTCAGCAACTTTTCATAGAAACAATGTACCCTACTCGAAAGAATATTAAAAGAATGGTGCTACTATTTATAATTATTTTCTACACATGACCATTGTTGTGAACTTTCCTATGAAGGCATGTGGCAAAGAAAAGTTGAATTTGTAGTCATTTATGAACCACCCCAAACCTTATAATTGCAAACCTCTTCAAACTAGAGTGTAAGACATTTGCAATGCTATTTTTTTGGAACCCTTCTACAAAGAAGCCTTTTAGGGTGAGGGGTCATGAGATGAGTTTGTAAGAAATTCGGGTTGTAATTCCCCCCCAAAGGTACTCAAAAGTATAGAAAATCCATAAATTGTCAAGTGCAACAGTCAACAAACCATTGGGAGGGTCGAGACTATAGTAGTGCAATGAGCTGAATGTGGAGGTCTAGCCAAGGGTGAATGTAAAAAAAAAGACCCCCTATTTTGTGTTTGACTATTCTATTTCTCTACACTAGTCCTAGCTAATTTGGGGTCTTTGATTGCAAATATGAACTCAAAATTTGCAAATTTTGTCATGCCTTGCAAATAAATCATTCCTGCATTTTCCCTAGGGGTAAAATGCGGGGATGGTCAATTTCATTAAAATGGCGGTATGATGATGAAATGGCGCAACATTCCATTAAAATGGCGCAGAATATGTTAGAAACTACACGGCATTCCATTAAAATGGCGCAGAGTATGTCAAAAATGGCGCATGGCATATGCCATTTTAATGAAATTGCCCATGGGGGCAAAATGGTCCCTGCATTTGGCTCATTGCTCTACTATAGTCTCGACCCATTGGGAGTACTATTCTACAATCATTCTAATTATGAAAAATACCAAAAATATATAGTACCATATTTTCCTTGTCGAACATTTATAAAATATTTCATTGCAATCCAAATAAAACTCCAAAAGTTTTATACCTGAAGCCAGTAACCACGCAACCGAAGACGCAAAATAGTATGGAGTACACTGAGTGTTTCTTGCAACCCCCGTAGTACTGAACTGTACAGAGCCGTTATTGCGTGCAAATTTTAAGGCTGCCTAGCGCTGATCTCTACTGATCTGGAATGGCTAATGGAGCTTGCACTCACTCGGAAGTTCCCGGTTTCTTGCGACCCATTTCCAACCTACCAAATCCGTAAAGCTCCAGGCTACAAGACCAAATTGCATAGTTACAAGTTCTACAACATCTAAATGAGCACAGAATTTCCTACAGGTATGAGATGTCCCTTATCTAGTAGATAACCAAGTCGAGAGCAGGCCTACAAACATAACCCTCTCCTCCAGATTAAATCAAGGCCACGTACGAAACCTTCAAGATCTCTGTCTCTTTGAAAGTGCAAGGACAATAAACCCTCCTCTTTTCTAATTGCAACGCGTCATGTGGTAATGAAAGCTACAAGAAAAGTTCACAACTAACAGATACTTCATTATAATGGCGGTATTCATACGCCATTTTTCCAAGTGGACTGGTGTAGATTTCAGACCGCACGGTCTGAAATCGAGGAGAGGTATACATTTCAGACCGCGCGGTCTGAACCTCAAAGTGCCAAGTTTGTGGAATACTGCCGTTTAAACGAAATATCCGTTAACTTTAATTTGTCTCTCCTCTACATCCTTTCGATGAGCTCTTCTAAAAGTCGTATGGCAGGGTTCCATTCAAGAAGAGCTGTTGAAGGCTAGGATCCCTCACCTGTTGTCAGTTTCTATTCTCAATTGACTGGCTTAAAGCCAGTCAATTTCATTAAAATGGCATATGCCATGCGCCATTTTTGACATACTCTGCGCCATTTTAATGGAATGCCGTGTAGTTTCTAACATATTCTGCGCCATTTTAATGGAATGTTGCGCCATTTCATCATCATACCGCCATTTTAATGAAATTGACCATCTTTATTTAATTTTCAAAGATTTTCTGACTTCATGATTTGGATCATCCACAATTGTAAAGTCCTCATTGAGGTTACGCTAGGTAACATAAATTGAGAGCTCCCAATTTGAATTACCTAGCTAGTACGTAATCAAGTCTGGCAAGTTTCCTTCAACAGCTGCAGTCTAATCGATCAACACTACAGTTGTTTCTCCAATTTGGCACAGATCACGCCGCATACTAGATCGACTCCCGCAACAGTACGATCGAAATTCATCCATACTAGAACATACCAGCTTGCCCTCACTCGATCAAAATAAGAGCAGCTCGATCGGGGAGCAGCTCTTCAGTCACAACTGTCACATTCCAGAGCTCCTGAGTATTGACTGATATATATATGTATGTATGTTTTTTTGGTCTTGGTTTTTGATGGGTAGAGTTCGGAGTGAGAGGACGCCCCAATTCCCTTTTTGTGCGAAGCATTGGCGGAGACTTTGAGTACGGAACAAACTTCGCATCCACTGGAGGCTCAGAATGTAATATCACCGGATGGCGTCCTTTCAATGGCTTTAACACTCCCTTCTCATTGAATGTGCAGGTGCAATGGTTTCAACGTTACGTTCTTCGTCTTGCCACCTACTACTACAGTAGTCAATTTCATTAAAATGGCGGTATGATGATGAAATGGCGCAACATTCCATTAAAATGGCGCAGAGTATGTCAAAAATGGCGCATGGCATATGCCATTTTAATGAAATTGCCCATTTACTACAAAAACACGTACAGCGACGCGGCTGGTAAGTTCCCGGCCTTCACAACCTGCTGGTGCCCTAACCACAGTCATATCTGCATATAGCACTAACTACATAATTATGTTACGTATTACTTTATTGATGACATTCTAGAGAACCATTTTATAGCACTCTCTGAATTGGCATGGAAAGGAAATATTTGAAAAATTTGTATAATAACAGGCATGCTACGAGACATACTTTCAGCTGCTGCGGGCACATACTCTAATCTAGACTTTCTGAGACATAGATGGTCAACGTAACGACTGGGGAATTGCTCACTGACCAAATTTGCTAAGTTTTTCCTTCTAAACGACAAGTGGGTTCCAATGTGGGTTCCAGATTTTGGTGGCGGCGGATGCGCAAGAGATTTTGGTTGTGAACCTGGCACTGCTGGGGTGCATTCCTGGTCTGTTAACCCTGTACAATGGAAGTTCTGCAGACGAGTATGATCTCAAGGGCTGTCTGAGAAAAATCAATTTGATAACCGAGACACACAACCGAATGCTTAACGAGACCATCAAATTAAGAGCCAAGTACCCGTCCATTTACCTGTATTACGGCGACGTGCACTGTGTCTACAGCGACATTCTCAGGGAGCCCTCGAAATACAGTAAGTCTCTTGCACTGAATCAAACAACTTGAAAGACAATTTAATGATGGCTTTATACTATGAACTCCTTTCTATCACATTCAGGTATCACCCATGCATTTGGAGATTATTAGATGTTGAGTACACATGTGATTGAAAAATCATTCTCCATATGTCATGCTCTGAATCACTTTGGGAGCTAAACCGTTTGTCATAAAAGAGTTCCAAGTGTACTTGGAATGCTTGCAATTTGTGATCAGATGTGACGGAGACGCTGATGGCAGCCTGCGGCTATGGCGAAAAGTACAACTTCAACGACAGTGTGCGGTGTGGGCAAGTTGGTGAAGTTGATGACAAGCTTGTCAATCTGACCTCGATCTCCCATACGAAGGCTGCCATGTATCTGGGCTTCGATGGTATCCACCTTTCCAACACTCCCAACAAGGCCATTGCCTAAGCTTTCTTCGATGGCAAACATATTTCGCCCATCTTCAATTGCTTGCCTGATTGTTCACGGTTTGATGGAAGGACGTAGACCATTACCGAAGCCACGAGAGAATTAGCGGGCACTACAGGACCGTTTTCTACAGTGAGTTCGCCTATGAAAAAGAACATTCATATTGTGACGGAGAGCCTCATTTGTACTTAAACTCTCTCTAAATGCGCCTTGACTTTAGATAGGTTTTCAATTTGGGTTGAAGTCAGTAGGATAGTAGGGTTTTTCTGAGGCCAAGAAGCTGCAAGCACAGTTTTGAACAAATTTCTGCTTATCCTGAACTCCAGAAAACTAGTAAAAAACGTAACACGAAGACGTCAACATTAGTTTCAATAGTAACCTACAATTTTCACAATAGAGTGGTACCGGTACTCGATTGAATGTTGTTCAAAGGTGAGAATATTATACTACCCGGATTGCAAGAAATTGCAGACCAGGAACTTTACAATATTTACAAGCTATGCCTACCCAAGCACTAACTGGAACGTTTCAGTCAATGCCAAAGACGACTTGGTGATTCGGTGCTACTAACTAGAGCACTACAGTGTCAAAGACAATGTGAAGTGATCTTTTGCTCTTGATAGCTAAGGTTGGTCGATGAAAGCATACCAACTATTTGTAAGTCACCACCAATTCGAAAGGGACTATGAGGGATTAGTTTTGTATATACCAACTTCAGTTACAAACTGTTGTACAAATTGTCCACCATTGTCGTTTGGTGGAAATGACAATTAGAGTGTGCTATGATTACAACTCTGTCATAAAACCTCTAAATTGGTGTTACCAAATCCTAGATCCTTTTTGTGATTCTCAAATAGAGCCTCCAAAGCTTCTATAAATTGTCTTTGAACCAAAGCTACCTGAACATCAAAGAACTCATTGCAATAAGATGATCGAAAATTGCAACCACACTCTAGATTACACATGAGCCAAGAAGTAATCCCTGCATGTTGCAAGACACTCAAAAGACTCCTTAGCAGTTCATGTCTATCCGCCGCATATATCATCTATGAGCGACCTATTCATTATTTACTAAGAGACAGTGCAGATAACTGGCATATTGAGTGTAGTGCTATATATATGAACAAGTTAATCGGCATGCATGAACAAAAAAGAAGAGCATTGTACCTTTTCTTGTGAAGGCTTGGTACATTTCGTGACTGCGATGGGCTTCCCCACAACAAAGTGCATGGGTGTTCGGAACGGAACTGGTCCTCTGCAACAACGCCAAACGAATGTGAATCTCTAAGGTTACTTTCCGGATAGACAGTATTCATTCTCTCGTCTGAGATCAAATATTAGAGCCTACCTTCCACGATTTTTAAAGCTGCATGCACAAAATAGAGGGGTCATTCAATTCTGAGGAAAAAGGAAAATTGTAGGAGGAAAAGAGGTGGGAGGGTAACCATACCCAAATCGTCCCCAAAACACAAGAGGTGTGAAGCCAATAGCCCGAGAGAGTTGCTTGTACCATTTGCCAGTAGGTTTCCACCATTTGTAAGTGTTGCTCTGACCAGACATGGTGCAAGAGGCCCTTTTTCATCAGTGTGTGCATTGAAGCGCACCATCATTCAACAAATAAATTGTAAAAATATCATCATGCAGTGGCCAGGATTAACCAGAGAGAAGAGACCGCAGGTAATACAGAGACAAACCTGACCAAAGCAGTACGTTGGTATAATTGGCGAGCCAGATTCTATCGCAACTTTGATAAAGCCAAATCTTTGTTTCAAGAATACCACCTGCAAATATCCATCAATGTATGAACGAATTGATCCCATAGACGGGGGACATCAGCACGACATTATTTACTTTAAGATATCTTCTCCTAACCACCCAAGCTCTCAAACAGCTGAGTGTGGTATTCAGCTTATGTCAATAGTAGAACAATCCGTTAAACTCACAGGGCTTTCGACTACATTAGAATTAAAAAGGAGAAAAGACGACCTAAAAGGACTTGCCAGAACTAGAAAATTCAATCACCGATTTGTTAAACAATTGTAGATTGACCTACATCTTTACTGTCTCACGGCTACATGTTTTGCATACTCTCCGTACCTCCCCTTTGGCACAATTAGAGGATATCTCAACTACATCAGGATGTTTGAGAGATGGAAAGCCAAACTATGAGAGAAACCAAGATAGTCCTGGATTATCTGTTCATTCTATTGTTTCTAGTCCAAGAGACTGGCTAGAGGTTTCAGTAGACGGAACTGCTAACCTCACGGCCCTCCTCCAAATATAAACACTCCTGCACACCTCCTGGCACAACAAGACAACTGATTCCCTTCTGTAGAAACTGCGTGAAGGACTTTCTTGAAACAGGTGCAACTCCCAGCCATGTCCAAATGTGCCGCACTCCAGGTGTCCAGAAAACCTATCATCACGCATTTGAAATTTTGACACAATTCTCTCACAAAATCTCTTGAGCAAGAATCTCAACGGATCAAGAAAACCCGAAGTCTGCAGTGAGCTCTAACATGGACTCCTTACACTGGTTTGGGCTTACAAGTATCTTACCGCACTAGTTGCCAGAGCGCGTAATTTTTTGACAGGGAGTACCCCACTTTGAGGAGTCAAAACAACGATTCCAAGAGGGAGCACTGAGTGTGGCTCAACCGTGAATACTGTAAATAATATACATCCCCAAATCTTATCAAAACAAAAACAATGGCAGTTGTAATTTCTTTGCTACTAAATCAGCTCAAGCCACAATCTTTATTTCGGAAATATTGTGTATTGTTATTATAGTGACACTTTATAGTTCATTTGGGGAAAATTGCAGTCAATTTAAATTACTAGGACCGAGTATTTTCTTTAGTCTCCTCAGTTAAACTATGCTTTATATTAATACCAATCGTGTACTTTTATTTTTAGTTTGCCTTCCAGTAAGCGCAATACTTCTCTGTATACTCTTTTTGGAAATTTCTTTTCTTTTCTTTTCTTTTTCTCGTCATTTGAAGTCGGTCTTACACAAGAGAAAGCACCTATTCTATTAACTATTTTCTATTTAGACGATTCGAAATTTGATTTTAAGTCTGAATGTTATAAGTAAGGGCATCCACAAAACCTCCAACGACTACACATCATTGAAAAGTATTCGAAAGCCAGACGGAAACGGCAATCGGTCACATTTACTTATCGGTATTGCAGAATCGTTAGTGCGGAAAACACGCTCACCGTATGACTGATTTGGATCAAAGGCATTTTCATCCTCAAAGATCACCTTGATTGGGAAGTAATTTGTTGCATGTTTAACTATAAATCTGAATCAAAGCACACAAAAGCAATCATGATTAAAGTCATCAAATCCCATAATCGTCATGACGTTCTCATGAGTTTTAAGTCTAGCACAAATAATCCAGAAAATTTAGAGGTCACGGACAAGAACTCCCCGACAGGGTTTATGGCTAGGTACCTGGCAACCATTGATCCAAAAGGAGTCTCATACTCAGCAGGAAGGAACAAAAGCGCCACCCAGATCGCCAGTAGTCTGCAAACATAAATTCAAAATGAGATTCTCAGAAGCATGCATTGAAATTCACAATTGTCGAATCAATTCGGAAGCATTTTGCCAACGAACTTCAACCCTAAGGAACCAAGGATTCATGATATTAAAAAAACAATTCAATGAATCAGACCGAGAAAACCGCAGAATTCAGATGGATCAAATTCTATAGAGCCGAAATCAGTAGAGAACATCGAACGCGTGGTCCAAAAACACGTACAATTGCATAAAAGAAATTCAGTCTCCGTATGATCTGCTAAAAAAAAAATGACCCGATTTGGGCCTCTTAGTCTTTAGGGGGTTTACCAGGACAGCTGGCTGGGTCAGAGACTCAGAGCGTCATGTCAACTGTAAGCTTGGCTCGTCGAGATTTTTTATTTCTCTCAATTGTAAGGACAATTACACCGTTTCCTACTTTTCGTCAATCTTGCCGGCAGGAAGAGAGCGCATAAAGACAGCAAGCAATTAGCGTTCAAAGTTTATCTTACGTGATGGCCCAGGTGCTGGGCAAATGGGAGATGCAGAGGACTGTCACCAAGAGGTTGATGTGGAATCCTCCCAACCACATCACCATCGCCACGAAGCTCCACACCTTCACGTGTCCATCCTCTCCACCCGCCATGGCTATCAAACGAATCCGCTACAGAAAGCTTCCAAAATTCACAGACACGGGTGCACTTGATCGACTCTTCTCACTCCGAGCATCGCACGCACGCACCAAGAAGACAATCAAGAGAAGCGATCGAATTTTATATAAACCCAGAATCCGTCAGTGATGATCGGAGAGAAGAGTCCCCATCAGTCAAAAAGTCGAAAGTCCCTGTACCCTAAACCTTCAACCCCAACCGAGGCCAGAAAACAATCTCACTCTACTCTACCTCGGAAGATTGGATCTCCTCTCTCAATCAATTCTCCACGACCCAATTGTTACCTAGGATGCGATGCCCATACGGAGTTGCTTGTTCTAGCATGGATTGAAATTTCTGGGAGTAAGTTAGTTGCTGCATGGAGATTGTACTCCCGCGCTGCCTGGCTGGTTTCGCACATGCTTGCGGAAAGAAGGAAGGAACGTGACCTGGTGGGTTACCCAGCAACGGAGAAAGATTAAAGAAGCTTCGGAAAATCTCGTTCCTGGTTTCCAGAGCTTGCATGGTGGCTTCTGAAGCTCCATCAGCTTCGGATAGTCTGGTAAGAAGAGCGTGTCCAGTGCCCACCATGCTTGGCCTGGACCACATGTTAAGCTTAACGTAACTAAGCGGCCATGCAACAAGGTCTACAAGTCTCCACTGTGGTTCACCATTCTGCCACCAAGGTAGTTGTCACTGACAATGCCCTGAAATGTCTGTAAGTAAAAGATTGTTTACCAAGGAGGTAGAGGTCCCTTTTGCATCCTTGAAAAGTTGCCCCTACAGTGAGCAAAAGTGTGTCATGGTGACTCACCCAACCACAATTCCTGAATTAATCCTTGAATGACACTGGGGACGTTTTTTGTCCAATGGATGACAAAGAATCTTCCTATGTAGGACAAAAGTGCAATTGTTCATCCTAGGAGTTTTGTGCAAAAAGGAGAGATCTTGCAATATTTGACTTCTGATGAATATTTTTGGTTTTCTTTAAAGTAGATGATATCACACGGTTCCAAAAGGGATGATTTCTATAGTCACCAATCCATCCTTTAAGGATTAATAGATACATCCCTCCAAGGTATCTAGCAAAGCATTATACCTTCTTACTATGGGGAGAATTAACATTGGTTATCCTTGAAATTGTATTGAGGACACAAAATATGCTTTGGATGACTTCACCAAAGTTTGCAGGATGGAAAAATATTTTTATTTTTCTTTGAAACACATGGACAATTTCCATTGAAAAGGGGGAAGTGTACACCAAAGAAAAATTAAAAAATTAAAATACATCTTTTCATCTAAATCCTTTTGTGAAAGTTGCTTGAGTACATATTCAAAGAATAGTATTGCAAATTCCTTAATCATAGTATTCTTAAATTTTGTAAAGAAGAAGATGTTTAATCCATGGACCATCCTTTAAGCCATTTCTTGCTATTTATGCTTGATGTGAATTTTAGCCATAAAAATGATGTTTTTTGAATTTTAGTTTAACTAATGAAATGAAGCTTATCAAGTGTAGTTTCTTTTGCAATTAGAAATCTTGAAAAATTCATAAATTTGAATATTTTATAGCAATATAAACTTGGGCCTATGACCATAGTTTGTTGATCTTTCTAGTTTTAGAATGACACGGTAAGTTTGGCTTGTACCATGATGTTATGCACTATAATATACATCTATGGTGAAAATTTCAGATTTTTCAAATGTGTTCTATATTTTATATGAATCTTCTTCATTTTTTTTCAAAATCAATTTGAAATTTTTATTACTTGTAGTAGACATATGATCTCATCTCAAAAAATATGCATTGATTTTTTATTCATATCTAGCTACATAATGGCAACAAAGAAAATAATGGATAGGGTATTAACATGTCCTTTGAAGGTTTACTTCTACAATGTTATGAATATTACTATTTTATGGCTATTAATTCTTAACCTTGAAATAATGTTGAAGACAAAAATTGTTTAATGGATGATTTTTTTTTTCTATTGTAGAAACAAAGAATGCACCTATTGGTCCAAAAATTGAAACGTGTTTTACTAAGTATCCATCATCAAGGTAGCATCCTTCTAAGGTTAACCCCTACAAGACCATTGTCCCTTTGGGGGACAAATGAGATTTCGGGTAGGTACCTACGGTCTCAATTTTTGTCCTGATTTTTTGAAATTTTTTAGGAAGATAGAAAAATTGATTAGCTTTGTGGGAACATAATTTTTTTTTCATTTGGTGCCCAGGAACAAAAGTTATGCCCACATAAGCTCAAAATAGGGGAGAGGGGGCAGCAAAAAAAAGTTTCAAAAATTTGAATTTTTTTTTCCTTATAGATTGTATTCTTGTCTACATGGAAAGCTTTGATTCATTCCATTTGGATTTGTTATGAGAAAGTTATAGACAATCTTGTTTTTCAAGCACTTAGAGCATCTTCCTGAAAAAATAACTTGTAGGACTCATTTTTGAATGCAATTTTTACAATTTTTCCAAAAAAAGAGGTCCTCATCGTTTCATTTGCCTTCTAGAACAATCTCAGCATTGGGATTAGTGCATTTTAATTCCATCTTAGAGATATTAATAATTTGGATTTTCCTTCTATTTTGTACCTACTTCTATTTAACAATTTTTTAAAGAATCAAAATTAATTTTTTTGTATTTTCTTTTTTTTCATAGACTCTCAATTCAATTCTACACCATAAAGATTTAAAGCTCAAACTCTATAGTGCAAAGAATTAAAGTTAAGAAGGTTTAAAGTCAAAAAACCTAGTCCTGCAATGTGTGGAAAAACTTGTTTTCTTCACTTTAAACATAGATATCTTGCAATCTATGCGTTCAAAATTTCTGAAATTTTTTCCACACATTTTCATACTAGTTAGGTGTAAGATACTATGGTTAGATGTGAAAAAAATTCAAATTTCAAATTTTTATACTTTTTGCTCTAAAAATGGCGGTTTTGAGTGTTTTTTTGCAAAAAAAAGGCCTTGGTCCTTTAGGGGTTACAAAAGGGGCCCTATGACGATGGATAGAATTTTAAAAATTCATTGCTTTGTATTTTCCATTTTTCCTTATATTTGAGTAGAATTTTTCTTAGTTTTTTCTTAGAGATCTAATCACATGTTTTCTAGAAGTCCTAAAACTTTCATATTTTTTCATAAAATTTTTGAAATTACAATGATTTTTAAAAAGAGAAAATGAAGAAAGATCAAATATAATACAAAATATACTTACTCCTAGAAGGAGAAACCTATGACCACAAAAATGAACTAGAAAAGCCTCTCAATTTTGTATGTTCCCATTTTGCAACTGTTCATTCTTGAAATTGTTTGTGTTTATTTTTCAAAGATGAAATCACATGTCTTTAGAAGCTATAAAAGTTTAGATTTTTGTGAAAATTTAAAATGACTGTGATATCTTAAATGAAAAATTGAAGAAATTTCATATCAAATACAAAAGCACACTTCCAAAAGTCTAAAAACTTCTCCATGGGGGTATATAATAGTGTGCAATATCATGGAGTAAAACTAATTTTCACTTCTCTCTATAATCAAAAAATTAGTATATTGTGGTAATAGGCCCAAAATTCAAAAGACAACTAAATATTCAATTTTAGGAAATTTTCAATACTTATTTGTGGAGAAGGTTCATATTTGAAAATTTTGAGAAAAAATTTATGTCTTTTGCAAATTGCAAATTTTGATATTGTGTTGGAAAATGTCATTGAGAATTTATAGAAAAAAATCAACAATTTTAAACTTGATTTATGTCCTTTAAAGGAATCATTATGTGGTTAGATGTATTAGATCATTGAAAAAATTAAATTACCAATAAATCTTATAGACTTCAAACATGTCAATCTCAATAGGGGGAATATTATTGCAAACCATCTAAACCTTATTCACTAATGAGATTTCAAGAATTGTGAAAATTGTTAAAAAAATTAGCTTCTTATGATTTTTTTCAATAAATCCTATAACTACTTGCAAAACAAAATCTCCTCATAATTTTTACACTATTAATTAGAATGGAAGGAATAAAATCTTTGTTTAGATATGGATTTTTGCTTCACAAAAATTATTTCAAATTTCAAAAAATATTTCTTTTAACTATCCAAAATTTTAAAGGAATAAGAAAAATTATCCAAACTTGTTTTTTTTGTAAATTGACTTATTAGAAAACTAGAAATACATACCACTTTACACAAAAGTTTAATAAAAAAAAGAATAACATAAATTTCATTAATAGGAGATTAGCTATGAACACAAAATCTCATTTAAGTTCATGAAATGGTTTAGAGTTGAGGTATTAAAGTCTATAATAAAAATTCTAATTCCTTGTTAGAAGGTATGACCACAATCAAAGAAAAAAATGTTTTCTAGTTGAAATTGTGAATTTAAAAAGCATGGGGAATGAAATAAACATTGAGGTGGTAGGGTGAGGTGGTTTTGAATGTCACCATTCATACCATCTAAGGTAGGGTAGGGATGCTCTAGAGTTGCAAGAGACAAAAAAGGCTTGTGAAGAAATGGTCAAACAATTATTGTTTATACTTAAAATTAACAATTTGCCTATAGACACCAATAGGTTGTAAAAATTTATGGCTTTGCTAATGGTATATCTACAAAATTGGATTATGTTCAATTTACATTAATTAAATATAGAATAGTGCTTTAAAAAATGGATATCCACTTAATGTAATTTCTTAACTTTGACTTTTTATTCTTAAAATTTGACTTTGACATTCGAGAGTTACAATTATTTATTATGATTATTTTATAGTGACCTTACTATCATAAGTTCGAGCACTTAGGGCTTCAATGATTTGTCCTAATAGTGTATATAATAGTAATCATTAGGGGAGATTTCAGGCCCACAAAGGGCTACAAGTTCTTGGACTACAAGGAATGTGGGAACTACACTACAACAGTCTGACATAGACGAAGTTTGACCATATCATTTAAAAAAAATAAAAATTCAACTTTTTTTTCTTAAACTTTTCTACCATTTCCAAACATTTTTTTTTCATTTTTTCTTTTAAAATTAAATTTTTCTAACAACGGCTAGACATTCCTTCATTGCATCAAGAACAAGCCTGAAATGGCCCTCCACAGGCCTAAAATCTCCTCTAATGTTACCAAAGTCCAACTAAGGTAGAAGGCTCGAACTCCATTAGGGCATTTTGAACCGCTCACCTCTCAAATGTACACTATTTGTACATGGGATATTTTCATCTTTACATGGATTTACCAATTGTCTACATTTGAGGAGGTGGACGGTTTTAGAGCCCTATGCCATTTCGACTTCAAAAATTCATAAGTAATTCTACAAAGCTCCAAAAAATAAGAAACGACTTAGGTTAGATGTCAATTCTTCTTGTTTTTCAAGAAAAATTTCCTGAAAAATATTTCAATAAGTTTCACCTCCCCAAAATTCAGTTTTAGCTCTTAGATGGCCACTTTATGGACCTCCTACCTTAGTCTTGGAGTCACTCATCAGTCATCATGCCCTTAGAGCATCTTCAATCCAATTAGGATATTGACCCTCTAAATGAAGTTCTAACTTTTGATTGGTTCACAAATAGAATTTGATATTTTCTATCATTGGAAACACATTCCAAAGTACTTTAAATAGATACATGAAAACATTGGATAGTAAAAATAAAAATATTTAGACATTGGACAATGAAAATAAACTACTTTTGAAAACTAGCCTGAAAGACAAAAATTATAGAAGTTTTGGCAAATGACATTTACCAAAGAACATTTCATTCAAAATTTGCCAACTATTCTATAAATTTTTTCTTTTAGCTAACTTTGAAGCACTTTAATTTAATTTTCATATGTTTAAATTTCAATTTTCTTATACCTATGCAAGTATTGTTTGAATGCAATTCTAATGAAAAAAAATTCAAGTTTTAATTATAAACCAATCAAAAGTTAGAAGTTCATCTAGGAGGACAAATTTGAAAGTAGATTAGGGACACTCTAGCTAGCTTTTGAAGTGAATCATTTTCATTGCCCAATATCTAATTTTAAATTTTCTTGTACCTATTCAAAGAACTTCAGAAAAGTGCTTTCAATAACTGAAATTTCAAGTTCTAATTACAAACCAATCAAAAGTTAGAAGTTCATTTGGAGGGCAAATATATTGATTGGATTGAGGATGTTCTTAGGCACTTGATATTGGACTATAGATGAAAAACAAACTTTGAAGACAGGCCAACCTCCAAAATAATCCAAAGTATCTTCTCTCTTGTAATGGAAAGAAGAAAGAATGTTCTATTATACATGAATCCATGATTATTGTAGGTTTAGAGTAGTTTTGCTACTCTCCAGGCGAATAACTAATTAATTTGAAAATTTCATGTTCGCCACTTAAAAAAGGAATTTTTTGAAATTCACCCTTTTGGATAAATATATGATTATAATTTATATATCCAATTTTCATCCTAGGTTTTCCACCCTACCATGACTACTACCCTTGTCCATGAGTCCCTACCATAGCTTCGGAAGGCATTGATTGACTTAAAGGAGATGAAAAGACAAGCTCTTTATATAAGAGAGGTGGTAGGAGGTAAAACAATCCATATAGGATATGTGAATGAGGACTAGTAAGTGCTCAATTAGTCATAGTCAAGTCAAATTATCCCAGAGCCTTTGAGGATTCATGATGGATAATAGACTTCTTTATAAAAATGACCACTCCACCCTCTACTCCGAGTACTTGTCAATGAAATGTTTCATTCACATAATCATCAAAAATCTTCTTGATGGTAGATGACACATGGATCTTGTGTTCACCTTGAAGTCCTAATTTATTTGATTCTTTGCTCATGTGTTGTCATTTCTAAATAATTTGTCATTCTTATCATTTTAATCATACTTTTTTGCTAAATGTTTAGCATAATTTTCAAAATAATACACCATCATTTTTTGGCAAAGGTGTCCTTCACCTACGGTAGAATATATCAAAGCAAGTACAATAACTTATTATAATTTTCTTACAATGACCTTAGTATCATGAGTTTGAGAACTTAGGCCTACAATGTGTTCTCCTAATAGTGCATATATATGCATTGCAAAAAATCTGAACCCTACAGAGGGCCATTTCATTTTCATTTTCATTTTTGGCATCTTTGAGGTGCAAATATAGAACAAATAATTATTTTTTTGAAAATATTTCTTTTTGAAAAAAATATTCAAATTACTAATCTGATGTGGCACTAGTAGTGCCTTGTTAGATTCCTAGAAATTTTTTCCTAGTATAATTGCACTACTGCCATGCCAACTAGCAACCTTCTGTAGGATTCATATTTTTTGTAAAGACACATAATTTCCAAAGTCACACCATTTTGAATTAGTTAAGCTTGAGATATTCATATCTTGTATCATTTTCCATGAAATAAAAATAAATTATTGTAACCCTACTTCTCTAGTTGATGCTATTTTCCCCATCACTACTATACATATCAAAATAGTGTTCAAATTATCCTAGTAACAATGTGGCTATCTAAAATGTCCAATGGAAGACTTCTAGATCATTGTAGAAATCAAGAATGCAATTATTGGTCCAAAAAACAAGACATTTTTTAGTGAGTACGAGTGATTGCAAGAAACAATTGTCCTATTTTTTGTCCCCTTGCCCTTGGACATGTGGTTTTTTGGTCATAACTTTTGCATCATAAGTCCATTTGTCTTGAAATTTGGAATGAAGGTACACATAAAAGTTTCACACATTCTATATATATTTTTAAAATTAATTTACTATTTTTAAAGTGCCCCTGATTGGGTGTCTACCTTGGCCATTTTGGAGGGTTTTGAGCCAAAGTTGTACCCAAAAATGCGAATTGGAAGCCACAAATTAGAGAAGCTAGAGTTGTACTTGTGTTCCAATGAGAGATGAAGAGTTTTTTGCAAAAAAACTTTGCATGACGTGTCTACATGAGGCCAAAGTGATCATTGTTCATGCACATTTTTTGGGTAGAAAAAAAATTTTTGAAGAAATTTTTGGTGCAATGTGAAAGCACGCTTGTCTACAAAAATATATATTTTTCTAGAAATTTTTTGAATTTTTTTTGAATTACTAAAAATGAAAAGGTCCATAGACCCCTTTTCTGCTATTTTTTGTTGCTAGTGGCTTCTACAATACTATATAGTAGTCTATAGTACTATGTAGATAAACTTTTTGGTTAAATTTAGAGCTTTTTGAAGATAAAGACAATTAGACAAATTAAAGTTAATTAGGAACGGAAATGAAGTGTGAACCGAGACAAATAGACAAGTAGTTATCGGAATGACTAATAGACAACCAGTTAAGGTTAGTGAAGTCAGTTAAGGACTAATAGACTACGCAGTTAGCCTCAATCAGTTTCAATCAAGAAAATGTATAAGACTAATTGACTTCCATTTTTTTCTTTCTCTTTCAGGCTTGCAGTGATTGCATTGCCAATTTTGTACTTGTGCATCTTTTTCAATACAAATCTGTCTATTTGTCTTAAAGTTGTGTGTGTTTGATTTTTTTAGCCAGGGATTGGCTTAAGTTATTCTTCTGATTGGAGCAATTGTCAGTGATTGGCTTTGTCTCCTTTAGTTTTCTTCCTTTCTTTTGTTTGTCAAATTGTCTTTGTTATTTCTTGAGCAGAAGGATGTTTGTGCAAGTATGTCAAATTGTCTTTTATAGCTAGTGATTGGATTATATTTAAGAGCATGTCTATTAGCCAGTGAGAGATATTGTCGATCTGGGGATGGATTGGAGTTCGGTGTGAACGGTGACTATCAAATTGTCTGTGTCTGCGGTGACGGATTGAGGTCGAATAAGCCTGCGGATGAGTTGAAGGACAAATCGGCAGGAGCTTCGAGGCGTGGATAGTGAAGACTAATGGATAGTAAGTGGGACTAACTGGATAAAACTTATAGTGAAAGTTCACTTTGGTGCTTTGATTTGTGTCAAATTGTCCAAAGATTAATTCTCTATTGATGCAGTCTGATTGTCTTAGTAATTAAGTCTATAAGTTAAGTTAAGCCAGTGATTGGCGGATTTATTATTGTTTGGTGATAGACAAATTGTCAAAGAACTTATTGATTGAAATATATTAATCAGTGATTGGTCTATGTTACAATTGAATCAAATAGTTAGTATGTGGAATATTCAAGTTTTCTTGCTTATGAGGGTCAATTCAATAATAAATTATTGTTGTTAAGCAACCAAGGATGGGTGTTAAGAGTGTCAAATAGTCTATAGCCAGTGATTGACGGAGTTATGTTGGACTTAATGGTCAATTAGTAAAGTGATGTTATGCTCGTCATTCTCTGTGACAAATAGACTGGAAGAGATCGGAAATTGAGAAGTTTGTAATTGGTAAGTTGTATCCATGTGTGGCTCTGGTCTAATTGTCAAACAATGATGTTTAAATTTATAACCAAGATTTGAGGATTATCTGTGGTGTTATTTGATTGAAAGAACTAAATATTAAATATGACTAATTAATTGATTCTCAATATAGTTTGGGCTGTCGTTATAGTCAAGTTGTCTGTGGGAATTTATATTGGTATAATTTACGGTATAATTAGATTAAAGAAAGACAAATAGTCAATTGATTATGATTAAGTGATGTGACGAATTAATAAATTGTGTGAATTCGATAAGTGCAGGAAAAGGAGCGCAATTTTGTGTCCTTAGTGTGATTTAATACAAAAACTTGATCAATTCGACAATTTGCCATAAATAAAATCTTTGTGTAATTGGTTTGTTAATCCTGTATGGGAATTTTAGACCAATTGATCATTTGTTTGAGATTGATGAGATCAGCAATGAATTAATATAGTAAGACCAATTGACAAATGACTATTTGATAAAGTAGATAGAAATCTTGTTAAATTGTAAATGTGCACTATGGGACTTGGTCCAATTGACATACTAAAGCTGTGAACTGAAGGAAGAATGGAAATGACTATTTGATCTGAATCAAAGGA
The DNA here is from genome assembly GCA_963920665.1 of Straminergon stramineum. NCBI lineage: Eukaryota > Viridiplantae > Streptophyta > Bryopsida > Hypnales > Calliergonaceae > Straminergon > Straminergon stramineum. The sequence goes on from OY987263.1 coordinate 12,933,380, forward strand.
TTCAATTCTTACCTTTGCATACTGAGACCAATTGACATCACTGACTGTGATATTTGCATATTGCATTTAGCAATTAAGCTAGTAAATAGTTATTGGACCAATTGACATTCCACTAAAACAGAAGAAATAATTAATAAAGATGTATTTATACAAATATGTATTGTGGGTTTGATTAAGTTGATAGAACAAGAGCCATGACTATTTGACATATTCGGGACTATTTGATATTTAGAATTCTAGTATAAGACTGTGATTGTAGGTCTATAGAATTCTCCATGGCTAATGGACTGGTATTCGTATAGGTTAGGACGGAGAATACATTCATACAACATAAACACATTAATAAAGAACTTTTATACCTTTATTTATAAAAATGAATATTAATCCTACATAAAAGTGACCTTAGATACAAAACGATAGACTATTTGACTATTCCCCTAATTAAAGAACCACCACTAAGTATTTCCTTGGGTTTTGTTCCTGGGTGAAATAAAAACTACATACTACATAGTACTATATAGTACTAAATCAACGGTTAAGATCTGCAAGCGCTTGAAATCGAAGGTTGAGATTCATAGGTGCAGTCTAACGTGTGAAATTGATAGTAGTCCGTACTACTGCCAATCCTTAGGCGAGAAATCGGGTTTTTGAGCCAAAAATGTGAAGTGTTTCTTGCAATCACCCGTAAGGACGATGCAGACTATAATGGTTTAAAGGATGACATCATTGTTGACTATAGAAAAAAAAATGCACCTATTTATCCAATAATTGGAGAATTTTGGACACTACTTTGGTCATGGGGGCCACGTACTTATAGGGTTAAACCACAATTAAAGAGTTATATAGCTAAATATAAGTTGTATAGAGGGACCCAAGGGCCTTTCAAGGGTTAAATGCAATGCATCTATTTTTTGTTCATTTATGAGTATAAGATAAACCAACTATGATAAGCAAACTGTCCAATGTGGTCACCTAGAAAACCACCCAGTTTTAGTCTTACATTAATCTATGAAAGAATTTGTCTTAGATTAGGTTTGTCAGTGGCCAAAATCAATGCCTTAGGTGATGTTGATGGAGTTATTAATGATTGTTTTAGGACCTTCTACCTTTCTAGTGTAAATTCATTTCAAGAGCTAACTTTTTTAGTCCTTTATGTCATGGCCATGTTAAAAAATATTGTGACCATGTTAGAAACTTTTGAGACTGCTTTAGGTGATCAAATGACCCTTATGGGTACACTCTGTGGGGATTATGGGGTAGTCTACAAACTATTTTAGGCCAATTGGGCAGCACACTTCAAATAATCATAACAAATTGATAATTTGTCAAAAAAGTAAAATTCCAATTGCTCTCTGCATTTCTCATGTATATCTTTATATGCAAAAAAATTTAATTTTTTTCAAAAATGTGAACATGGCAAGCCAGCCATTCTGCCTGTCATAGACTGGTTTACCTTGGTGAGAGCAAAAACTGACGGAACACTGAACCAACAAAACAGGGGGTGAAGAACTCCCGGTAGTACAGTAAGCCTAGAGAATCTCATCCAAGTCGCAGTCTTAGCTGAAGTACAACTCCGTCACTGCAATACAGATTTTCTTCACAGTTCAGTTGCTTTCCCTCCTTATTCTCTCATCCATTCCGTCTCTCGGATTTCCTTCTTCCCCTTGAAGCTCCACTTTCTTGGAGTCCTCCTCTCATGGCCACCATGGCTCCGGCTCCAGCGTTGCACTCGCCGTGCGCGGCAAGAGCGCCGACTCTGGCCCTCGCAGGTTGGTGTGCATTTTGATTTCTTCTCCCAACTGGAATTCTTGGCTTGGGGGTTTAGGGTTTTCATCTCCTGTGTGCAATTCTCTCCCCAATTGCAACCCACGGGCGTCCTTACGTTCGTTTGCTGATGTGACTCGCCGTTCGTGGCATTGTAGTTTTGTTGGGTTTGGTAGGATTTCTTTCTATCAAGAATTGCTCTGTTCAATTCATTCTTTTGGTGGCAACCATTGTGCATTCTTCATGGAAATGACTGGGCTGGGCTTAGTTTTGCACAGTGATTTGTGTAGTACAAGGGTCACATTGGATGAGTGGTTTCTTTATTCCATAGAGATTCAGTGCATTATCTGCGAGAGTCGAAGGCTGAATAGTGTGGGACGATGCTTTCAACATTGAAATTCAGATTGAGAGATGCAATTACATGTTCCTTTGTTAAGATTTTACTTAAATTTCTTGAGCACATATTTCAGAGGAGCATTTGGGTTTAGATTCTTTTACCTTGATTAATTTTGGGTGTATTGGAATGATGAATTGGTTATGCATTTCGTGGTTTGAGGTTTATTCTTGCAGTTAGGCTGGTACCTAGAGATGAGATTCAGGTACTGGAGATGGGAGGAAACTTCTGAATTGTCGAGATGAAAACCCTAATTCTCTTCTTGGCAATGAATCAACTATGGCTTTCACTTGCAGTAAGATTGCATGAATTGCAGACGGTGTTGCAGCACTGGTGATGGAAACTTTGGTGGATTTCAGGTGCCACTGCTTCTCAAAGAACATCATTGAAGATCTCACAGGCACGCACTTGGCCATCTCATGTCTCTGGTCGGCGAGCTTTGGTGTCCGCCGATTACAGGTAATTGAATTCATGGACTTGGAAACGGGCTTCGGATTTCAGGGTTTGGATTTTCTGAGTGAAGTTCATCGAATAAGAAAGGCATGCTTCTGAATCAAATGGCTTTAGGTACTGAATCTTGATATTTTTGACAATGGTATAGTGACAGGCGCGGAGGTGGTGGAGGTGACTTCGTGGCTGGGTTTTTACTCGGTGGAGCTGTCTTTGGTGCCTTGGGTTACATTCTTGCACCACAGGTAGAAGTCCTTATTTGCTTTGTTGTGTAATTCGAGTACGGCTCCCTTAAATGAGATTTGAATGAATGATTCTCTGATTGCCCACCTGGTCCATCTCTTGCGAAGCGAATGTGAGACTTAACTTGATAACGTCTTCAAAGATTCTTAGTCTGAGATCATCTTCAACGAAGATTCTTCTAGAAGTGGCTTATTTATCAGGCTTTGTCTAAGTAGTAGTGCAGCATGACATGAGGACGTGAACATCGTGTTTAAATGCCAGATCTCCAAGACTCTGGAAGATGGGGATAATGTGAAAGAAGAAGGGGCTGCAACTAAGAGGCCCGCACGTTTCCTCGAAGATGATGAAGGTCTTGAGGTGGGCTCTCTCAAAATTCTTACTCCCTCAGCACACGTAGGTGTGGTGTGGTGTCCTTCATTAGTTGTTAACTTTTTTACTGTGCATGGTAAGATGATGCGTCTATATGCTCAACACTCTAATGGTACTCTCTTTATTTGCACATTCCTGGATATCTTCGCATTATCTTGTCATGTTGTGTACTCATGTAATTGGACATCTTCCGCATGTCATGTTGTTTAGTCATGTGAGGGTGCATTTAGAAGCCATCTGTACCCGTGAGGCACTGTTATTAGAGAGGGTTGCAGTAGTATCTATACATTCGCAGGGGCCTTTCGTGCTCGAACAGCAATAAATCATTTATAACTCTTGTTTGCTAATGTGAGAGTAAGCAACCTGTAAAATGTGGTTTGAGAAAGTAGATGACGAGGTGTTTACATTTTGAGAAGTGCCGGAGTCATTGTTCTGATATCTTTTGTATGGATTCTGATTTTCTTGATTGAAGACTCACAGTTGAATCCTGTCATCTGTAGAAAACACGGCAGACCCTGAATGAGAAAATAGCCCAGCTAAATGCTGCAATCGATGATGTCTCCGCACAACTGAGAACAGAGGACGGCCTTGGTAACCCAAGTAACAACAGCGTTGAGCTGGAGTCAGCTGCTTGATCTGTGGCGGTATAGTAGGATGATATATTTTGAGATCAGTAATCACCATGGATATGTCGAGTATGTACTGTACTTTTTGTGTAGATTTTCTGATTGTTTGGCATTGCCTCCATCCTTGGTGGAGATTAAGTGATGAGTTTAAAGTGAATTTTATCAACGTGAATTGTGTACAACTCTGTCAGAGTAAGCTTCTAATAAAGATTCGCTACTTACATTACTCAATGTTAATTCAAAAGTTCAGTGGCTTTCAATCGAATGAAATGTCCAGGATGCTGTAGGTCATTATGAAATTGTGGTGAGATACTAGAGCTTCTAAGTTATTGAGCAATGTTTCTAACCTGTAATGGCTCAAAATGTCTAAGTTCTGATCTCCTATGATAATGAAACATGTGGTAAAAGCAATAGTAGCATGTTAAAAGCAAGAGATGCATATTGCTACCCATCATTGCGAGGAAAGAATTTCTTGTCTTCTATGCTGTGGCGTGTGATCATAGACCCGGTGACATTCAAAGATTTTAAATATGATTGTTGAATTTAGCAGTCAGTGAGGATTGTGCAGTTTCCTAAAGATTCACGACGGATTTCATGGATGCACAAACAAAGATCATTAATTTCTTCTTGGAGAGGAGACACTCGCAATAAGCATGATACGTCCAGAGACAGGAGATTCTTCACCAACGTTCAACACAGCACACATGCATGTCAATTTCCGATATGCCATCGTCTTTTGGTTCGCACGTCGTAATATATTGACTACCCAGAAAATCTCCGCTGACATTTCAATTGGTACATTCTTCAAATCTATTCCTGTACAGACTCCCGCTCCAAAATGACCACATCTATCCCAAAGCTACAAACACTAGGATTGATCCTACGTGGGCACCTTGTCATAGCTTGCGTTATCGAAGAAACTTGTTTGCTGCCAAAGGAACAAGCACAAACAAGCTGCAATTCGCAGCTCATAGTCACAGACTACTCGTCATCTACCACAACAATATTAAACAGAGAATCTTCGCTAGATTTCCAGTTCTGAAACGGGGGTGAGATCTACTAAAATTTCAGTATCACACATGTTTTGCTACAGAGGTTACGAGCCCGTCTCCGTAACTGCCACTACACCACCACTCTCAAGGCCCGAGGCGAGATTCTCGACGTGAAAAGATCCTCAACTTCCGAAGAGGAGGAAGCGTCCGACGAAGATTGCAAATCGAAGGAGCTCGGAAAGTCGCGAGAGTGCAATTCTGTTCTCCGTGGCGAGAGCACCCAACTGGCAACCCCCTTGTTCCTAATTCTCAAGGCCCCCGGATTGCCGCAGTATTTGGCCTTGATCGCCATGAGAGACGCAACAATGTCCGACATGGGGGGGCGCAGGGATTCGTTCTTATTCGAGCACTGCAGCAACAACTCCACTACCTCCATGGCTCCAATGATAGGGCAAAGCTCCTTCATGCGTGGGTCGATGATTTGCAAAAGCCTCCCCTCATCCTTGAAATATTGGCGGCCCCAATGCAGGAAACTGTTGTCGTCGCCGAAGTAGGTCGTGTCTCGGCTGTTCTTGCCCGTGAGAAGCTCCAGCAGGAAGATTCCGAAGCTCCAGACGTTGTTCTTCGCGTGGGCTTGGCTGAGCAGCATGCTCTGCGACCCAAACACAACGCACACGCTAAGCGATCAGCACATTGACACGCAACTGATGTGCCAAAAAAAATACGCATTAATGATAGCAAGTGCCTAATCGCAACAGCCGCAACTCCATATAGAACTTTTCAGAGGACTTTTTCCCATTGCGTCTAATCCTACTAAATCTGTCAGCATATTCCGTAAAAATAATGCTTACCGATTCAAAATTCAACAAACCCTATTGGACAATTATAGAATACCACTCTTCCTAAAATCACAGGGGTAGCAACTCAACTAGACACACAGAATCCATTGTTCGGAATGTAAGTCTCCATCACGCTCGTCCCTTTGTCGATTGGGCGTTGTTCTTTCTAAATTTCCGAACCATGGTATAGGCCATTCGCATGCGTAAAAGACGATATAACCCTAACCCTAAAAAATGGACCCGTTTTCTTACCGGTTTGAAAGAGGAGGACGGCGTGGCGGTCACCGACAAGCCGTAGCCAGCCAACCTCGCGGCAAAATCCCTATCTAGCAACACGTTCGAAGAGCAAAAGTCCATGTAAACAATCTGCAGCGGCGCACGATCATGTATATACAGGAGCCCCCGTGCGGCACCGAGAGCGATATCAATTCTCGTCCTCCAATCCAAATAGGTCAAGTAGCGATTGCCGAACAGATGGTCGGAGAGGGGACCATTGTAAGGCTGCTCGAACACCAACAAACGCTCCTGCCGCCTCTCTCCCGTGCTTAATCTTGGCCCCACCTCGTGGGAGCAATACCCCTTCACCACGCACACATTCGGGCTGGAGATCTGCGCCAGCAGCTGCACTTCGGATCTCCATTCCAAACAACCCTGGAAACCACAGACCAAACATCAAAATTGGGCACCACGGGGGAAAGAGTTCGTGGCTATAGCGCCACATCAGACACTCTTCGAAGATGACCATGGCGTGCGTACCTGCGCGGGATTTTCAGGGAGACGAAGCACCGTCGCGTCGATCTTCGCGTCGTAGTTATTAGTCTCGGAAGAGGGATCCTTGAGCCTCGCGCTGAACACAGCCCCGAATGCGCCTCGCTCCAAGCAGGAGCTTGCCGCAAAGTCGTCCGTGGCGAGCATCAAGTCACGAAATTCGAACGCCGGGAGACTGGCCATCAACGTGCTGGCCACGGACGGGGGAGGCAGAGGCAGTCCACCCACGGTCGCCACTCGCCCGCGCCGCGTGTCCGCGGCCTCCAGTTTGAACGAGCTCGTGGTGCGGCTGGTGGGAGTCCTGCGGAAAGTGGCAACCTCTGGAGCTACAGGCAATGGCAGATACATCCGTTTCCCCCCATCGGGACTCTTGGCGGTTTTCTCATCTACCGGAAGTGGCAAGGGTTGCGGTCGACCCCCGAAACTGGAAGCCCTCCGGAGCCGCAATCCAGTCCCGAGCCTCTTCCCATCGTCGCTGGAGAAGTAATTGGTAGCAGCGCGCGAGGAATCAATCGTGGCCACATTGTGGTACACCAGAGGACCCGAAAATGCCGTCCGCCTCCCCGCGCGGTGGTTCAGTTGTTCTCTGCTCTTGCCACGATCAGAGACAGACGCGACCGGCTCATCGTCGACCACTTTGAGTGCACCACTGTTGCTCGCGCCCTCCAGCAGAGTTCGGGGATCGGGAAGCTCCACGGGCTTGTTGGAGAGGAGGCTAAAATTCGAATCACGCGAGGAGAGGCGCGTGGAATATCTCGGGACGCCAGATGTGCGTTCCCCACACTTGGGGGTCGAAAAACAACCCATGGTGGTGACGATAATCCCTCAGTTGTAAGATTGCCACTGCTATATACACATACGAATCTGCACCCGTTTCTACACCTCCACTAGGACTAACATGAGGACATCCTCGCAATGCAAGCACCTGCCTTGAGTGGCCATGGTGGCGATAATCTATCACCACCAAAGGGGCGCCATTGGCACCGCAACGTGGTGCTCGACCACCAAAAACGTGGCCTCCAACCGATCCACGAACCCTCGCGACTGACGAGCCCCTTTCGTCGCCAGTTCATACAAACACCACCAACCTTCTTACTCACAGTGGCTACAACCCCAACTGGCGTACACACCACAAACTAATCAAGCCAGCCAGTTTCCGAGCTGTGGATCAGACGACGACAAGGACGACGAAGAAAGTGCCGAACTAATAAGATATCCCCAGGCCACAAGTGAGCGCAAGGCGAGGTTGCCTGGCTGGAGTCTGCAGCCACCAGGCCAGTACATGGGGAGCAGCGCCCGGCACCGCTTCTTCGCAACGATCATTCAACGGACCAGCAAATAGTCGACCTGAATGAAGACTTGGACTGGAACTGGTACTAAGCTACAGTACAACAGGATAAATCCGGAAGACCTACTGAGAGTAGTAGTTTGAGCTTGGCTAGGCCGGACCGGACCCTGCGGGAGCGACCGGGCGAGGCCGGGAAGAATTCCACCATGTCAGTGGCTACAGTACGGACGCAGATCTGCGGGTACAGTAAGGTAGTGTGAGCGGCGACGCAGTGCTGAACAGAGGATCTCTGTCCACTGCACTCGGCAAAGAAACCAGACGGAGAGCTCATCACAGATCTTCACAGATGTTATTAACTTAGGGGAGTTGCAACACTACGTACCAAGTCCCAATTTGCCAAGTCCATGCCAGTTCAAGGCCAAATCTCATCTTACTTGGGTTCTAGAAGGTGGAAAAGAATATCAAATGCAGGACTTGAGACTTTATACAATGAACTAAGGTCAAAGTCTCAACTCTAGGTCCCAACTTGTCTCTTGAATTATATTTCATAACATAGCAATTGAGCACCCAAAAAATGGGTCAAAAGTCAAAATCCAATTTGGGGGGCACTTTAAGCATCAAATCTGGTTTGGACAGATGTGAGGAAAATTTCAGCCCACTAGAATGCCTTATATAGTGATTTTCTTCTCATTTTATATTCCAAAAGATTCAGTTGGGATTTGGAGGCTAAAACAAGTTTCCATTTTGCCTAGACCCAATTTAGCCTCCAAATCCTAATTCCTTGGCACCAAAACTTCCAAAAAGTGTTGCCATGTAGGCATTTTGGAGAGGTGTGGATCTTGAAACTTAGGATGTAGTGTCACATGAAGTAGCATTGGGACCACCCCACATCAAATTAGAGTATTAAATGAACTCCTGTGCATTTAATGGGGCCTAAAGAGGGCCATGAAATTGGACCAATAGTGATGTCACCACCTTAATTTTTAAATTTTTTTTTCAAAAAAGAATCCAAAAAAATTGAAAAAATAAGAATTTAATAATTGCAGTCCCCGCTAGCCAAAATTCAACCAACTAGGACCATCTTTCCTTGGTTTCAATTTTTTGTAGCTACAAGAACACTACTAGTCTAGACTATGCATGCCTTCTTGAGGCCCAATTTCTCATATAATGAGAGTTTGTCTTTATTTTGGAAGGATTTCATTCAAATTTTAGAGTCCATCCAACTTAAGTTTGAGTGTTTATATGAAGAACACTCTTTGACTTAAAATTCTTATCAAGTCAAGTTTTGAGAGTATTTTTAGAGAGAAGTTTGTGTTCAATTTTGCTTAAAGATGATGGTTTATCATTTAATAAAGTCTTCACTTCATCTCTTACATATGCACTTTAGGATTCCCCCTTCATAGAGTGAGAAACGCTTGACTTCTTATATGTAGATTCTCCATTTCTCACTTAACAAAAAAATTCTCATTTGTCGATTGTGACTTAGAATAGCTTAAAAGAGTGAAGAAAGCATTTTGGCTCTTCATATAATGGGTTGATATGACTTTGTAGAAGAAATGCAAAAATTGGTGTTTAAAAATGTCAATTTTCGTGAATATTAGAATTTTTAAAAATTAAAAATTTAGAGTTGACCTCCACATGGACACTCTTGAATGGTTGTTACTCCCTATCTAATAGTTGCTCGCTACTATTGGTGCCTCTTAGTTGCCTACCCACAATGTCGGTCATCCATCCACCAATCGTTGGGCGCCACAATCTCTAGAATCGTTGCTTCAATCTAGGGAAGAAAATTCCAAAACCTCCTAAGGCCTAAATTTTTGTTAGATTTTTTGGATCTTTGCATTTTAAAAGTTTGCAAAATCTTTTACTTCATTAGATTCCAAAACCCATGTAGAGTTTAATTTTTCCAAAAAAACAAAATGAGCAGAAAATAATATAAAAATTCTTATTTTGGGTACAAACTTTGAAATTCAATTTTAGGGGCATTGTAGCTGGGATTTAAAGAAATTTATGCCTTACTTTTCGTGAAACTTGCCAAATACTCCAATTTATATTGATAATGATATTTTAATTTCTTTGGATTTGTTGAATAAGTGCATGATGAACTCTAGTTTTTGGACAAAGAAATGAAACCTAAAAAATATTGTACAATTGTGAAATATAAATTGAATGCACTGTCCAATTCAACAAATATTTCAAATGCAAGGACATGAAGATGTAACGATGGTTCATATTGCAACCCATACTCTCTCTACAATGGATAATGCTATCCCATGCTCTCAATCTCAAGAAAAATTAATATTGTGAAAAACATCATTTGCATGTTTGTCAAACTAATGATATTTTTAATTCTATAAATATCAATTTATTTCGATTTTTGTGTACAACAATCTAAAATGATGTATACCAATATGCCAAAGTACTAAAAGTTTTTGGGAGTTCTGAGAAAAAATTGACAAAGGATAAAGTAAATCCAAATCATTTCGAACAAAATTGAGTTTTAGACATGGCTAACTTTAAAATTAATTTTCTTTCAAATCCCAACTACTTTTTTCTTCAATCTTCCGCATTGTAATATATAATATGTTGGATACTACAACTTTCATGTCTCTACTATTGGACTTTGTCCATTGATGTTTATGGTATGGTTGTTTGAATGAAAATGTTTTAAATAGGATTTCATAGGTATAAATTTATATTAAGCTTTGATATACTTATGAGGGACAAAAACCAAAATTACCAATCATTCCAAACACAAGGTAGAAGTCAACTTATTAACCTAGTAGGTGAAGAATTCCACCAATACAAAAAAGGAGTCAAAGGGTGTTCACTAAAAAAATTGAAAAAAATTCCAAAAGAAAAGTAAGTTCCCCAACAATTCATACAAACTAGCCAAGTAGAGTAGAAGAAGGATAAAACCATGAATCCTTGAAGAAGAGAAGTGTGAGACATAAAAGGAGTTTAGAAGATGAAGTGTTGGAGATCGAAGCTTTAAAAGAGACAGAGTGTTTAGGAAGTTAGAATAGAATCTTGAATCCTTGAATTAAGTTTGGAATTACAATAGAGGCAATAGAAAAATCCAAAGTAGATGCTAAAGTGTAGTATATACTTCATGAACCCATTTCATCAAATTTATTTGAATCCTAAGTGAATTAGAAAACTATTAGTTAGTATAGAAGTCAACCTTTGCAACTTCAAATATTCAAAAAATAGTACAAAAGAAAAAAGAAAATCAATGGAGGAGGGGAAGGAAAAGAGGAAAATTAAAGAGGGAAGAGGGTAGAATAAATTAGTTCGAAGCTATGCTTTGTTGTAAAGTCATGTTATTTAATGCGGTACACAAACAATATTAAAACCCAATAAGATGGAACATAAAGAACCACCTGTAGTAAATTGGATTCAAGTGATGGATGATGGGACCATGTTGAAGGTTGACTATGAGGTATGTGTTTAAAAAATGCCAGAACTGCTAAATGTTTTAGTGATGAAGCTTCAATTTAGTTAATAGGTATTAATTATGGTTTTGTAACTTCAAGCTATGATTAGATTGACCATAGAATTTGACACGAAAAAATTGTCAAAGGCGATTAAGGATGGGGCTTACAATGCACCCAATCTACAATCCTTTGGTCACTTCTTCACCGGCTTTATTGGTCTATCTATCCACAATATCAACTTGAATGTATACAATTGTTGTAGTAGCATGACCAAAGATCATCCCTAACTATATGCATGCTTGTTCCTAGCTGATTGGAGGGACTCTTTACCCACTAAAGGTAGTAAAGGGGCATTAAAGGGTGTATTTGTTATGCATTCCTATTTGGTTTTTGATTGCATATTTGATGTTGGTTGTCACACTCAATCTATTGTGTGCTACAATCTTTGTTTACACAATAATAATGTTACATCCCAAGTTCCAATTTTAGCTCTCCACCAATTAAATTTTGTAAATTTATTGAGATTTGGGATGTAGTGTAAAGTGGCCCTTAGCTTGTGTTGCACCTAGAACTATTGTAAGGTAGAAGCACCCAAAATTGCTACTTTTTAAGCTCCTACTAAGTGGGTGGTCCAAATGATGATTATTTTAAGAATGTTAGCCTCTTTGAGAGAAAACTAACTTCTAAGTGGTGGTTCATAATTCTCTATGAATTATGAAAGTATACCTAGGAGGTTGTTGCAAGAATCAACCTATTTCAATGAATATAGTGATTTTTGGAATAGTTATTTTTAAATGAAATTAAAAAATATGGATAACTTGTAAAGCATTGAAAATAGTATTTCTCTAAAAATTCAGATCCCCCCCCCCCCATTCTCTCTAAAAGCTATGCAAAAAAAATACAATGGAAAATACTAAGAAAATGGATACTTTGATATTTGATTTTTAGAAAATAGTAAAAAAAAATTCAAAAAATAATATAAGCCATTTTTTCTAACTTCAATATGCTCTTTCTTAACCATTTTCATCTCTGGAAAAAAAATTGTATTCTCTTCACTTGCTCAAAGGTAGTGCACTTTGAGCACATGTGGAAGGTAGAAATTTTATTATTTTTAGTAAACCTCTTTGTGGACTTGTGCAAATTTTTGTAGAAATCCTTGCAATACAATTTTGAGCTTCAAATTTTCATTTTTGGGTCAAAAATAGTACGAATCCATAGGCTAAGACCATCCAAGAACTACATTAAATTAAACATCTTTGTTAACTTCTCATTGTCCTTCAAATAAGACCTTTGAACCAATGTAGACACTTTTAACCAAAAGGGAGGATGGTATAGCCAAATTTGACCACTATTGGCAAAATTTTGATAGCATTTGCTCTCATTTCTATAACCTAAAATTAGCATTGTCTTGTTTTGTTAATTACTCTTGATTATGGTATTCTATCTTTAACTATCAATGGTTAGCAAAAAAAATCTTTTTTCTTTTTTCCTATTAGACTCTTTAATTACAAGAAATATACATAGTTAGAAAGTCACATGGAATAGGCATAAGAAAATTTGGATTTGGAAATTAGATGGGTGAAATATATCTTTGGAAATTGAAAACAAACTATCTCATCATATTTTATTAGACATTACAAACCTAGTTCACAATTTACTTTATTGTTGACATACAAATTGTCAAGCCAATATTGATCTAAAGTATTTGGATGTTCAACCATCTATTATATAGCCAAAAAAAACACCCTACAAAAATTGTCTTAGAATGTTCTTCCTTGTTGCACAATTGAATAGAGTAATTGTGTGATCATAAAATTAAAAGAATTGTGCACCTCTTCAAAAGGTTTCAACAAAATCTAGTGTTGCAATCTCTAGATCGACTTGATCAAATTTTATCAATTAGTGTAAATGAGTTGATAAAAATGGAGAATTTAAAAAAAAAAATCCACTTTCTTTAAAATCATGTCTAAATAATTGAAAATTTATTCTATACAAAGACAAGTAAAATTAGGACAAATAAAATTGATTGTAGACAATTATGAACCTCAATGTAGGCAATAGTATCTCCTAGCTACACAAGAGGAGCTTGAAGCTAAAGTTGTTTAGGGACCAAGGAATAAGAGCTACTATTGGTTTCATGAATTGTGCTTAATGAAGCTTTGCATATAAATTTTGAAGCTATCCATTCCAAGAGGAAATCTTTGATTGTATTTGGGACATGTCAACTACAAATTTTCTTTGAAAGTTTATCACAAAAGTTACATTTTTTGTTGAAGCAATTGGACAATCCTTCACTTTCCAAGAACATCAAGTCATGTTTAACCCCTAAATGTGCATGGCACCAAATTTTGGTGTTGACAAAACTTTGAAGTTAAATAAACCTAACCAATTTGTTATTCTTAATAGTTTGTATTTTAGATAAATTCTCTATGAAGTCTAGTTTTAGCATCAAAATTTGATTGTGGAAATGATTGATTATGATTTTTCTATACAAGATTTTGTACAAGGGTGTCCATTGCAATCTTGACTTTATGTAGTGTTGAGGCTCTTGGAAATGAGTCTCAAATACACTAGATCTTGTAGAAAAAATCACATTATAAATTCATTTTAAAAAATTGTTGAGTAGATTTTGGCAAGTCATAAATTGGTTGGGGTTATGCATGTCAAGCCCTCTAACCTCATTTTTTGGGGGGGGACCAACTTTTTAGATTTTACATGTAAAAAGAGGATTGAAAGACTTTGAATCACTTTTGCAGTTTTAACACCCTCATGCTCAAACATTACAATCTTTCACTCCATAAGTGATATTGATGTGTTTTCTTTTCTTATGTAATCTCTAACATGTTTAGTTTAAATTTGCACGGTTTCAATTCCAGTAAAATTGATACAACTTATCAAAATGTTGTCTTTTTGTTCAATTTAGAGCAAATTTCTAGAAGCTCGGAGGAGGCCTTGGGCATTTAGAGGTTAAAGAACTTGCAAGATTGGATCTATTTGGCTAATATACTTTAGAAATTAACACTTTGATCCATGTAAGTGTAGAGGAGCTAAACTTACAATAAGTTTTGCAATAGGAACTAAAAACTATTGAAAGACAACACAAGATTGTATTTCACACTAATCATTTCAAATTCGAGTGTTCTTGAGTGTACTTCATATTCTTTAGAGACTTGTCCCCATACTCCTAAGGAATGGCTGTTTGAACTACCCCAACATCTTCATGATTTTTGAGATGTGTTGCATGTTAACTATAATTGAATGCATCTCAACAAGCAATTGAACATAGTTCGTATTCACACGATTCTCAATGCAAAATTGGCCAATTCTACTCTACAATGTTGTGCTGTTGGCCAAATTGTATATTAAAAAGTTGAATTTGACAACACCTCTATTATTTTTACTTATTCATAGTGTGCTTTGTGATGCGGTTAATTTTCATTGTCCAATGTCTGAATTTGAGATTTCTTGTACCTATTCAAAGTACTTTCGAATGCACTTCCAATGATTTATGTTTCTTCAAGTTCTAATTATAAAGCAGTGAAGAGTTCGAACTATATTTGGCGGGGCAGTTATCCCGGCCTATTGAGGACGCCCTCAGTTTACCGCATGCAGGGGATATGGTCTGCACCCAGGCAACCTCGGAACCGCTTGGAAAGCGGGCGGGCAGGACTGCCGCTTGGAAGCGGAAGAGGAACTTCCAACTGCGACTTTTAGTCGAAGACTTGGGAAGACACGGCACCCACCCCTGCAACTCTGGTGCATCACTCAAAGTTAACTTAACTTAACTGCAGTTACGTTAAAGCGAAGTGAATTGGCTGGGTGACTGAGATTTAACTGAATACGGTAACTTAGTGTGGGAGCAGACAGGGAGAGCCACTTGGACTCGGTAAAGGTAATGGGGTCCGCCTTCTTCGCAAGTCAACTCGGGCAGCCGTTGGAAGGAAAGGGAAGTACGCCCCTGCACCCCGGAGTCCGGGAGTCCGAGACGATGGCTGGGCCCCTGGCCCTGATCTTTCCCTCTAAATCTGGCTTTTCAAGGACCTGCCCAATGGGTCCAGTAACCAACCCGTTTCATTTTCTGGAAAAATACAAAAATACCGAAGTATGAGGCGTATGACCCATTTCCAACCACTTAAGCAATTACGCATACATGGAGCGTGAATTTCTCAAGTGGGGAAATTTTCCCATGTACAGAAATAGAGTTTGGAAGGATTCCATAATTTTCCAAAATTTTCTTTCTCAAAATATAAATACTATGAATTTTTTAGTTCAAGAATGTGTTCAACCCATATTGGTCATATAGGTCTTCCTATTTCCAACCAAGGGCTAGTTGTAATATTGACAGTTTTGTAGCCAATCATAATGTGCCACAACTACCTCGGGGATTGTGCCATAATTAATATCCACTCATCATTATCTGATCAGAAAAAAAGTCTATAGGGTGGAATGCATGTGTGTGTGTGATTGAAAATGGGTCGGCTATCATATCATGATACTAGAAAAAGGGATTTGACCATTTGGGACAAAGGGCCAGTTGGGGCTACACTAAATAGTGAAATTAGGTTGCCTTACACTGATTTTTCAACATTTGACTATATATATAGTGTTACTATACAATAATACCTTACTACTTTGAATTAGGGGTTGTTGTAATTGGGACTCATTAACCTCCTTGTGTACAAATGGAAATATTTGTAGAAGTATTTGTTGGCTTTGATGGCTTGTAATGGAACTTTCTTGGAGTTAGGCAACCTAATTGTAAAGGCAACCTAATTTCACTATTTAGTATACACATCTCCAACTAGCTTGAAAAAACAACTTGAAAAGAGAATTTGATAAAGAAACCAAATGATATGATGGATTATCAACCACCAATTAGCCAAGTGTTTTTTTGGAGGCCATATGACAAACTTGCATGTTTTCATGTCTTGGGGTGCCTATTTGCCTTGCAAATTGGATGACCTCTTCACAAGTCATCCAATTGCAAAATGGGTGGGTATATTCTAAGAATCATTAGATTAACTTCTAAAGTTTTTTTGTGTTTTTATGACTAGAAGAAAACCTTGTTGATTTCAACAAAATCTACATGATGTTTCTATGTTACAATAAACAAAAATGTCATGTAGATTTTCTTGAAACCAAAGAGGTTTTCTTCTAGAAGTAGTCCCAAAATTGCTTCAAAGTATTTAAACCCAAAGCAAGGCTAAAATCTTCATCTATATTTATTCATTAGCAAATCCAAGCTTATGATACTTTAGTTAACTTGTTAGAGTACACCTTCCTAAATTTTTAGAATAAGAATCCCTACTATTTGCAAGATCAAGTCGCTTAAATTTCAAAAATAAGTACTTTCAACTCTTTCCAAATGGTTAGATTTCATCTTTCAAACTTTTTACACAAAAATGTAGACCCTACAACTTGTGACCCTCCATAATATGTTGAAGAAATAAGTTTCTTATAAAAATAATTCAAACAAAAAATATTTCATATTCATCCTTGAAAAAAATAGTAAGTAGAAAGAAAAAGAATATGATTTAAAATACTAAATTGTTAAGAATTTAGTTATGAAATGGAAAATGACAATCCCAAGGGTTGTAATGTTGTAATAAACAATCCACACCTAATGCTTTTATTTTTTTCAAAAATATAGAAAATTGAATTAAATAAAGGACTTCAAAGTTTTTGTTAGAATAGACATTCCATAACTACCCTCAAACTAAAACTCCTCATAACTTTCATCATACATATAAATCTAAAAAACCAATTTTAAAATTTTATTTCTTCGAATAGTCATCTTCAAAGAGATTTTCTTAGTTGCCCAAACTACTTGCTAACAATAAAAATGCATACCATACAATAAATTTTTAAACGTGTGATCAAAAGTTATGTGAAAATTGTTGAGCCTGAAAGCTACTCCCTTGGGCACATGTTGTGTGAAAATTTCAAAGAAAAAAAATAAAATTTTTGTTCATAGTGAGTAGCCCAAAATTGCTTTGTTGACAAAAAAAACTTTGTTTGGACCTTTAGGGGTTAAATCAAATTTTGTATGATGTTTTTTATCTCTATCTATTGAACAATGGTGCACAAAGGTTTGAAAGTTTAAAAGTTGTGTAGGCAAATGAAAATGAAATATGTATTGAAAAGCAATAGTAGCATGTTGGAGTCCATTGTTTTTAAGAATTCATTTCCTATTTCCCTAAACAAGTGGACTCTCTAAATATGCCAACTACTAGGGTTGTCAATTAATAAAAATCAAATTGAAGATTATCCTAAAGATCATATAAAAAGAGACATACAAAAATAAAACATATCTATTTCAATAGAGATACTTGCAATCAAACGCTTGTTAATTTTAGATAATGTTCTCAATGAAAGTATATATTTTGTGGATGGATGATTGTTCAAAAAATAGATGATTGTTCTAATGTGCAATTTAGAGTGAATTAGAGGCTACCATCAAGAAAACAAAATCAAACACTAGGTCTAGGCTCAATGCAATACAATAGATGTTGGAATTTTCAAGTGCACTCATTTCAACTCAAGTGTGTAAATAGAGTTATAATTATAAGTAGAGATTATTCTTTTTACTTGTAGGCCAACGAAAAACATAAATTTTTCTATAAAACATTATTGGGATAATTTTGTAAGTTTTGTGAATTCTTAAAGTTAGACTTGAAAAGACCTTCTAGTAATGTACTGGTGCATATTGGAATTGTCTTCAATAAGACTCAAAACTATATATTTATATTTATTTATACGAAAATCTCTATTATTTTACAAGTTGCACCATAAGTAAAAGAGGCACAATTTTAAATACTTCTACCATACACCTGAAATTGTTTGAATAAGCATGTGAGGATGGTTCTTGTTATTATTCTAAAAATCATATATTTTGAGCTATTTACATAAATAGGCTCAAAATCATATATTTTGAGTTATTTGTGTTCTACACATGGATCTAAATGAAGAGAAATTGTTTACTTGCCAAGAAGGTTAAATTCTATCTCAAATTGTTATTGCCAAGAACGGTTTTTTGAACTTGAACCATACAAAAGTATAGTAGACTACTATGATAGAGGGTTTGGAATTTTTTAGGCCATTAGACCTCATAGATTGAAAGATTATAACATTTGAAGTGAGAAATAAAGTTTTTATTTTATTTGTGCAAAACAAGGTTAGTAGAATGTGAGCCATGTTGGAGTAAATTTTTTGCTCTTGAAATTTTTTGTGTTTCTCTACCATTCAATTCTTATATGCATTCATACAAAATTTTACAACCCATCTCATAATCATATATAGAATTTAGCTTACCCTAAATCACCCTTCAATGCAAGGAAGTATTGCCAATACACAAATCATTTTTTGATGATTTCTTGTGCAATGAAGAAACATTTATTTGGAATTCAAAAATTGAAAAGTTAGAAATAAATATTTGGAATATGTGAGGAAAATTTCAAGAACCTTGACTTTATGCATTACAAGACAATAAGGCTTGACTTAGAAGAAAATGTTTTGTCTTAAAACCTTTTGACATAGCCAACAAACTTTGACTCCGCTAGGAATGTGATATGACAATTGTTATTCAAAAAAAATTCCATACCATATTTTATTAGTTACAAACAAGCCAAATTTCAAAAGCTATGAAGGTTTTAGCAAAAGATGCCCAAATCCAGCATTGCCCAAATTTTTTCAAGCAAAATAACTTTTGAAATGGGCATCTAATCAAATTCTTTTAATTCCCATAAAGGGGTGAGTGTTCTCATCTTCTATCAAAATTTTGAGAACATCAATTAAAAATTGACTTCACATAATCCTACCCCAGTTTTCAAGTATATCTTATAGAAACACTTGATCCTTAGAAGGTTAAGCATATGCATCTCCCAATGACAATTTGGAAGAAAGATAATATACGTTCATATTAACTTGTATTATTGGTTTTCTATCTTTAATCCCTAAAGTTTCTTAAATAACTATGTCTTATAAAAAAAATCCACTCTAAATCTACCGTGTATATTGTAAAGAGCTAAAAGAAAAGAATGTAATTTTTTTGCATATCCAACCACATGATTTTGCACTAGAATAGTTTTGAAACTATATGGAATAATTTTCAAAAACTTTAACTTCATAGACTACAAGATTATAGCATTCCAAGTGGAATAAAACACATATCATTTGCCACCTTGTCATACCAAGTCACTAGTCTTTCAATTGTCTTTAACTTACAAAATTTGCATTAAAGGTTTGAATTTTCTTTATATAATGTTAAAAAATTGAGATAAGTGTCTCAGAAAAAAATCCTCTACAAAAACTTGATCTTTACCATTTACATAAATTGTAAAATTAAGGTAGGTTCGAGATGCAAGGGTTAATAAAAATTGAATTGTTAAAACTTTTAAAATGGAATAAAAAAATGCCAATACAAATTATGTCAAGACTGATCTAGAAAACAACCTTCTATTTTTTAATACTATAATTTTATATGTTATTTAAAAAAAGATGTTCTAATTGCTTGAGTACCAAGACTCTTCATAAATTTCACATCCAATTAAATAATCCAATTGGAATGAATTATAGTTTTTAATATCCATTTATACAAATTCTCTGGAATTTTTAAAAAAACTGGATACTTTTAGTTGCCTTAGCTCAAATATTATGTGCTTAGGGTGGCATAACTTTTGCTCATGGACATTCATTGAAATAACAATATAGTCCTAAGAAGGTGATTTTTCCAATCTTTAGAAAAAGTTTTAAGAAGTCATGCCAAAAATTGAAATTGTAGGAACCCAAATTCTTTGAGTTGACTTTGGTTCATTAGAGATTAAATACTACCTTAACTCAAAATCTATGTATATATGACAAAAATGACTTTGGCCTAGGGTTCTTTCAAGAATTAAGTGTGGTTGCAATCTATTGTCCTTTAGTTCTTAGAAAAGCTCTTTCTGCACTCTCACACACTTAATATGCATTCTTGTCCATTTTGACAAAATTTTGATTTCTAATCCATTTTTCAAAATGATTAATATTGAATTAGACTATTACAAAATTCAAAAGACAAAGTGTTAGATTTATGTACACATAAAAAGATTATTGAAGTTTTAATTCCCCCAAATGAAGTCTTAGTGTGCACAATTCAAGTTATATAATTTTGAAACCCCTCAATTAATAATACTTTAACCAAACAACAACAACGCTTGGACGGTACAAAAATCCAATTTGTATTCAATATTTTCATTTTTTTATTAATAAACAAATACCACCTAAGGATTTTTACCCTAAACCACATCCAAAAATTAAAATCACCAAAAAAAGTTAATATAGAAAAATAATAAATCATCAAGGATATATTAATATAAAATTTATGATTAATAAATAAAAATAAAAATAATGGATGATTTCATTTTACATATTTGTTTGCTGGAAACATTTTAAGTCCAAAATTATATTCACAACCTTCTTTTTCTATGTTTTTTCTTGAATTTTGGAGGGTATTCAGGCATTGTCACTATGCACTCATTGTCACTAGTCACAATGCATTGGTCTTTTACAAATTAAAGGATTCATTCAAAATATGAAACTTCTTTTATTTTCAAATTTCAGTATTTTTCAAATAATTGATGTGACATTCTATTGTCATAATTTTAAAATACATAAGAGTAAATCAAGATTTACTAGGTGATGTTTTGAAATTTTAAAAATTTGAAGAAACTAAGAAAAGTAGTACCTTTCACCATAAAAACTAGTGGACCATGCCATGGAGATTCTCTTAAGCCCTCAAGGTTGGAGGGTGTTTTGAAAGAGGAAAAGTTCAAAACTACCATTTTTTGATGCATTGTCCAAAATAATAAATTAAATCTACTTTGTTGAATTCCAACCATCTAGAAGTGTATTAAACAAGTAAGGCTATGCGTGGAATTTTTTTTTAGCCCATTTGACCAAGTGGATTGAAAAATTATAATGTATGAAGTGTGAAAAAAAAATACTTTTTTTCATATTTGTGAAACAAGGCCAACAAACTCCCAACCCTCTTGGAGTAAATTTTTTTGCTCTATACAAAAATAAGGATTTTGACCTGTGTTAAGTGAGTGTATGATGTTAGTTTCACTCATGAAAAATTTCAGAACCAAATATGGAGCTTAGATTACTCTAAATCAATTTGCAATGCAAGGAGGTTAAGTAAAATGGCAATACACTAGTCATTTTTTGATGATTTCTTGTGCAATAAGGAAATTTTTTATTTGAAATCCAAAAAATGAAAATTTAGAAACAAAATTAGGAATAAATAGAAAAATTTCAAGAACTTTGACTTTACAGATTGCAAGTTAATAGGATTGAAGTTAGAAGATTTTTCTTACAACCTCCCAATGAATATAGCTGACAATTTTTGATTCTTTTTAGAATGTGATTTGAAAGATTTTTTTTTCATTTCTCTTCTTTTTACAATTTTATTGCATATTTTATTAGTTACCTACATGCCAAATTTCAAAAGTTGATGAACCTTCATTTGCAAAAGATGTACAAAAGATGCTCAAATAACATGGGTTGCCAAAAAAATTTCAGGCAACATAACCTTTCATTTGGGCACTCGATTGGAAAAGATATTGTATTCCTATTAAGGGAAATATTTTCACACATTGTGTCAAAATTTTGTGAACATGTGACCAAAATTGACTTCGTAAGAACTTATATGGATTCTCAATTGTTTTGTGAACATCTGACTAAAATTGACTTCAAAAGAACTCATATGGATTCTCAATTGTCCATTCAACAGACAATTGGCTTTCAAAGGTTAAGCAATTGAACACTCATAACTATTATGAAGTACAAGATAAAAATTCACCTTTAAAAGATAAAGAAAAGACAAGAATTTATTTTTAAGGTTCGGAAATATGGAATTCAAAGGGTCTTGTAATGAGGGGCTTTATTTTGATCCTTTAAGAATTTTTGTCTATTAAAACAAGTGTAATAAATACGAAAATTCTAGGCAATGTAGGAAGTTTCAAATGACTAGCATTCAACCAATTTAAAAAAAATTCATAACATATTCCAATATATATATAAATAAAAATCTTACTTATAACCAACCTTGCATGCAACCTAAACATGACCTTAAAGCAAGTATTTGTTGGGTAAAATGTGTTTGGATTTGGAATGGAATTTAAATGGGATGGATTAGTTGCACTTCACAAGGCTCAAAATTAGGACTAAAAGAATTGAATAAGGTTCCTCTGCCATATGTGATGTGAGCTCCTACTTTTGCAATAAGAACCAAATCATATATATATATATATATAAAATTAAAAATAAATAAAATTATGGAGGAAATCACCAAAGAATATCAATAGATAACCCCAATCCAGAACTATCGAAAAGGCTCGAGGTTCTCACTATCGCTGGTCTGGCTCCAATTTCTCCTCCGTCGGACACCGCTGACGTCTTCTCAGTGCCCTCTGGAGATGCTCAAAAAGTTTCTGGTGAACCATCAACTGGAGAAGCCGACTCAGAGTCGTGGCAGTTTCTCCACCAGTATGGCTGAACTTTCTCTGATTTCTACGGTCTACCCAA
This sequence comes from Straminergon stramineum, assembly GCA_963920665.1. NCBI lineage: Eukaryota > Viridiplantae > Streptophyta > Bryopsida > Hypnales > Calliergonaceae > Straminergon > Straminergon stramineum. Next base: position 12,956,112 of record OY987263.1, read on the forward strand.
CTGTGCAGAGTCTGTCAAGGTTTCTAGCTCTCCACTAACACAACTTATTACATTCCTGCTCGCCTTGATTGCAAGAAGTTAAGTTCCCCATGCCAATTCAGTTCTCTGCCGCTGGCTTGCATGTCACAAGACAGTTCAATCCCTGTTCAATTCGGTCCCCTTCTTCAACTTTGCCAGCGGCATTGCATTCCACTCCCACGCGATTCATTTCCGGCTGAAGGACCTTCAGTATATTAACGTAACTTGACGCTGGAAAGACTGAAGAGGCGTGAGTGCTAGACTGTGACGCACTGCGTGATCTCATTATTATAATTGCCTCACTCAGACCTTGCCTGGCCTGGATAGCACTGGGAGTAACTGTTGGTGGTCCGGCTTCTTCAATACCTTCTACCGGAAGGTCCGGAACAGAAAGCTAAGCTTATCTCATCCCAAGGCACAAAATTAAATTGAAAGGAGAACGCACAGCTAAGGTCGACGAGCGAGCTCGTCACATGTGAGCCCTGACTAGCTATCCTTTCATTGTTGGCGTAGCACCAGCAAGGGGAAAATAGGGTATAGATATTCGTAAGGCTCAGTCACCTATCAAGGCTGGAAACAAAACAAAAGCTCTCTCAAGATTCTCGCAATTGATTGAGGAGCATTTTAAGAAAGAATGGGAGAGGAGAGACAAGAATTTCCGACCTCTGTATGTCTATTTCGTTAAAAAAGTAAGGATGAGTTATTGTGAACTTTTGAAGAGCACGTCCCTCACCCCACAAATATTTTTTTTATGTATCGAAGCTCATTGTTTTTTGTGATAGGGTTGGAAGTTCAAGATTAGACATGGAAGTGATTCGGTCCTCTCAAAAACACCAACCACCCTCTCTAAAAAAAATGAAAGTCCCCCTCCAAAAAATGAAGTATATAACTACAAATATGAATGCAATATATAAAAATATAGACACAAATATGGATACATGTGCAAATATGAGTGCAAATTTGTAATCCTGTATTTTTTTTTCAAAATGAAGATTCCAGAATTTTATATATTGAAATTTCAAACATTCAATATATGAGAGATTCTAGAAATGAGAGCAACTTGATAATTTTTTACCACCACTTAGAATTCAACATGTGTCACCTATTGAATATTTTTCTAAGAGATTCTAGCTTTGGTGGAGTATGAGAGTAACATGACTATATCCTTGCAAGAATGCAAGGATGACCTCACATGTGGACAAGCTTGTATTCCAAAGTTTATTGAAGACTCTTTCAACCTATCAAATCAGCAATCTTTATAGAAGCTCACATCTACCTACAATTGTGTTGATCATCCTTGATAAACCGAATAAATAACAATATTAACCAACTCTGATAGTGTTCCTTTTCCCCCACCTTTTCCTTTTCAAAAAAAGGGAATGCACTGTCTAGACAAGAATTAGTGTTATAAAAATCCTTTCCCAAGAATATAGGGACATATTCTGCCCGGGATTCCGCACTCTGGTGAAGTGTCCACATAGGCCTAAAGCTAGATTAGAGCTTTGAACGCAAGGCCACACGAGCGGGTTGGAAAACTGACTCTATCACCACTTCTTAAAAAACACCAAAATAAGGCTTTTGAGTTTTTTTCCAAATATTGGATGTCATAAGAATTGTTAGACAAACATTATTTTGTCGCAGCTCCGACATAATGTCATCCAAACTATGCCGTTGCAAACACCTGCTCCTGGCACTTGTGAATGGCAATATTTGAGAAGATTTGCAGACGAATCCCGTATCATCATTCAGGAACCTTCCATCGATGTACAGTACAACTTGGCTTTGGACAACGTTAGAACGTCAATTTCATTGAATTAGAGGAAATCTACAACTTTGGCACTTAATAAGCCTGAAACCTAAATCTTTACCAGTGTTTGGAGCTTTGTGTGGATGAATGTCACAATTTTTGGCACACAGAATCGCGCCAATATAGCGATACAATTGCTGATGTAGTCTTTTGGAGTTGATGATCTGACAGGCTTGAACATTGAGTGATAGGCTTGATGCGCAGGATGGGACTTCCATTCGGTCTCTTGTTGGCCCTGGTATCGAAGTTTTAGCCAGCTCCATCTCGGGCATCGGCCCAAGATTCAGCCCCAGAAAGGATAAATTGCGTCACATGAAATAGGTCTAATGTCAATTTCATTGTATTAGTGTGATTCCGAGTGCAAAAAGAGAAATTGAACTACGAACATAGATCTAAAGACTAGGATTTGCATGATTGTCAAGCTAGATGTAAGCTTAATTAATTGTCTAGCTCTATCATGGAAGTTTTCAGACGCACGTCTGGAAAGTGCCGATGTCTTTCAAAAAAAGGGGAGTGAGCAAGGGAATTTATCTAAGTATTATTCTGTGGGTGACAAGGACTATAAGTGGATTCCCTGTTTGCTTACTGGAGCATATACGCAAGTTCCCTGTGGACTTTCTTTCCCCTTGAGGATCCAGGAAATGTTGCCGATCCCCTGTGAGGTCAAGGGGAAAATGCTCACACAGGGGAATTGAAATAACCTTCTTGTGACACGAATCACGGGGAATATGTAATATATTATGAGAAATTTGCATGATTAGTGCGAGGTCGGTCCTCCGAGTGTGAACTGTGAAGGATATTGTGTGACGGTTAAGTTATGCATCGGCCAGTACAGACAACCCGTTTCGTTCAGACGTTGACATTGTTGACACAGCTAGCTTGACAGCGAACACATTTTTAATTTGTAGACTCCAGAAATATATGGAACAACTGTATGATAGTACCTACAGTACTGGTATTTCCAGAGCTTATGGCTTGCACGTGTTTCCATACTGTTTATAAAGCATGAAACTGTTCGCTATTTTTAATTAAGTTTAACGAAATATGTTGCTATTGTTTAGGGTAACAAGAATGAGGGAAGGCATAATGCCGCTCGGCTCCTAACTTACCCTTACTGCCTGTCTAGCTGCCCTACCGACTTTTGGATGCTGACTGAGCTTCAAATTTTGAAAATTTAAAAATTTTGTGCTTATTCTGCTCAAATTGAAGGTTACGTGCTAATTTTCCAAAAGTTGAGAAAGGGAGAAATTCTTAAACCCTGGAACGAGGTGCAACAATTCAGATGAATTTGTAGCAAGAATGGTCGGTGGCATGTAGAGTTCACCATCGAGAAGGAAAACATAGTTCCCGAATTCCTTGATTGATCTGCTGGATCATGGCGAGGACGAACAAACGCGTAACCGCTAAACGGTTAAAGGACCAAATTGAGTAGACCTCCAGTTTTTTTTTATCAATTCTGACTTTTGACTAGGTTATATGAGGACTCTTTTTAAAACCGAATTTTCACGACATGATCAAATTAAAATGGAAGTTTTAAAACTGTGAATCTTAGCTAGCGCACTATCTCCATATTCATAAAAATGGTCAACAGCCAAGAAAATTGATACATTTCTTGTTGCCCGTCTGAAACCTCAGGTCTTTGTAGTCCTAGTTTGGTCTGTTTGGAGATCTATAGTAAGTGAAATTGAATACCAAAATTGTATTACTCTGAACCACACGTCCAAGCCATTTAATTTAACAAATATGACCATGGACCAATCTTTAAAATTTTCCTCGATATTAAAACTTGGGAGTTCCTTTTTCTCCTTCTAGCTGGTCGGTGGCAGGAAATCATAGTCAGCTAAGAAATATTGTGCTCCCAGCATACAGTCTCCAGAAAACGCTCCATGCCAGATAAAGGAGCTCAAGAACAGAATCTTCAGGGAAGAGCAAATGCAGTTCACCAACCGCTAGTTCACTTCACGGGTAGTTCTACCCGTACGATGAATACCAACATATTTTCCACCAACTATCTCTGAAAATTGATTCAATCTACAGTGTCTGCGGCCTCTAAAACATTATAATGCGAGTCAAGACGTAAATGGCTAGAAGCAGAATATTCTTCAGTCGCCAAACTCTTAGTCTAAAGCAAGCAGAGACCAGCAAAGCTCCATCTAACTTATCTCACTCAGCTAAGTTGTTCACCAAGTTCGTCCATCCACCTGCCAATATTGAAAATCAGGTGGATGGCCGCGATTAATTTGTCGGTAAAAATTACAGTTTGCTCACAATTAGTCCTTCCGACCCATACTATCTGGTTAACAGAGCATATTGTCAATAATCAGGGACCAGGGAGTGTTTTAGCTAATTATGTATCTTCCACCTCTCCTCGACATTCACACAATATAAAGTTCTTTGTCTGGAAGAATGAATGTCTTGGCTACAAATCTCGCACATAACGTCATATTCGTTAAGTTGGCGATATTCCACAAGCCAAAAATTGTGACACGTATCGTCACAAAGGTCTAATTTCAGGCCACGAACTAGGACAGTTATAGATTTTGGTTTCAGGCTGCGCGGCCTGAACCGCGACAAAGTAATGGAATATCGCCAATCTAACGAAATTGACCTTACATACAATTGGAGATCATTTGTAACTGATCTGTCTGCATCCATTTTTAAAGTCATCACCTGTAATTCACAGAAAACTAGAAGTTGTTAATTTTGTGTGCTCAGCACATGTACGTCGAAAGCAAAGATTGAGGTGGTGATCATGGATGAAATTGACATCGACCGCATCAGATTGTTCCTAGACCACGCCAATAATGGCAACACTCAACAGTTAAATTCGGGAAGAAATAACGTCAATTTCGATAATTTTGCGATACATTCCAATACTTTGGCACGGTTCAGGACGCGTGGCCTGAAACATAAATCCATACATGTTTGTCGTAGTTTTTCTCCTGAAATTAGGCCACAATTTGAAGATGTATGTCACAATTTTTGACGCCAGAGTCGCTCCACTTTATCGAAATTGCGGTGATAATGGAGACACATCCTCACCCCGTTGCACTTGGCCGTCCGCGAGCCCGCCCTTGGCTATGGAACGCAGAAGACAGAGAGTAAACAGGACGACTCCTGCTCAGGTGACACCGCCCCCACTGCAAGCCCAGTCACACAAAACCCAACTGACGTTAAACAACAGGTGAGGCTTTAACTTCTCTTGTTCAAGATAGTTTATGTTTGATTTTTGACCAAACTGGCATGGTTATCAGTCCATTCTCAACTGGTCAATATCTCTGACGCTAACATGATTCAGTCAGTTCCGTTAAATTGGGTATTCCACAACTTTCGCACTTTCAAGATGAGCGGCCTGAAAAGTAATTCTATACGTATCCTAGCTAGCTTTTAGAGCTTTGTGTAGATTTGGGTCACAATTTTGGGCGCCGGTACCAGGACAACTTCAGAAGTGGCTACCAGAAACTGACCATGCAGAGATTATTCAACAAGTGCACAAGTTCCTCGCCCACTTAGTTTCCAAAATGCTTTTAACTTACACTTTAATGTCTCCCAGTCCGACGTCTTACTAGAATACGTGCAGAGTACGTGCGGCCCTGACAGCCCTGAAAAGGGTAAACATTGTAAGAATCTTCACGAGGTCCGCATGTGTTCTCAATGACTAATTTATCGATGAGTTCGGTGAACAGTACGAGGCAGAATTCAGCCGCGAGGACTTCACACCGGTCTATTTCACGGCGGTGACAGGGAACATAGCCATGATAAAACTGCCGCTAAGACAGAAGAACTGCGGCGTGGAAATTGGCTATGACCCTGTGAACATCCACACCAAAATTTGGCAGGGTACTCGCCTCGTGACATCGGCAACTAAGTATCATAACTACGCAGAGCTCGTGGAATTGCTCGAGTATTTCAGAGCAGCTCGTTGCGAGCGGTGCTTGAAAAGACGGCCAATTCTCAGAATGCCATTCTGCTCGGCGCTGCCCTTGTGCCTACGCTTTCGTTCGGGTTTTGGTTGCAACCTCTTCTGGGAATTTCGCATTCAAGTTCAAATTTAATACGGAGTACTTCATTTGAGGCCTGAGCTTCGATCCAAGAATGAAGCGTATTTTTGCGTGTTGGTTGGACCTTCATTGGCATTCTCGTCGGCGGCTCTTATGACTGGCACTCTTGCGATTGCTCCGTCCAGAGGGGTATCTTTGAAGACTGAGGTGCAGCGTCTGAAGAAATGTGTTCAATAGGACGGCGATACTTGTGTTCATGGCAATTATATTTTTGGCTTTGGCTGCTCATATTTCCAGCCAGTTGGTTTTCAAGAGTGTTGCCTTTGAAGATGGGTGGATTTACACTGCAGTGAGGAAAGAACTGTACAGGTGACGTCTCTTGCGTGTTTACTCTACATGATCGTGTAGGCGTTTACGTCGAGACGTATGTTTGGGTGGAAGGCACTCACATCGACCTATTTCTATGACTGACATCACTTCTCGCCTCTGGAATGATTACTAGGATCATTATGTCTGCGAAGTCAAGTTGTCACGGTGTGGTACACGATTGTTGATCGTGTCTACCTTTCGAATTCTAGGTAGTTTGTAAGTCACAGAATGTTAACCTCGTTTTCGTTTAAAATGACGTACTTCAGCGCAATTGGCGCTGGTTTAGGCGCCCGGTGGAGACCTTAGATTCAAACCGGTCCCACTTTTTTGACCACTGAAACACGCTAATTTGAACAAATATGACCATTGTTTCAAAAACCTGACCCTGGACAAATGTTGCCTGTCGGCAACATGTTATACTGTACGGAAGGACTTCCCATCTGGAGGAAGTTTAAAATAAAAAGGAGTGTTCTAGGACTTTTTAGCAGCAAATGAATGTACATTTAAGTCTGTCATGGTGACTTCATCGATCTCCGAGAATCATAATTTCTTACAAGCTTCATTGATAAGGTAATTTGTAGTCGCTTGAAGACAATTTCGCACGGTAAACAATCTATTCAGCAGAAATAAAACGCTAACCACAGTTCCTGATTCATGATATGAACTAGTGCAGGCCAGGCAAGGTTGAAGTGTACATGTTCTCTATTTAGATGCTGTCTTTTTTCAAAAAGAACAGAAGTTCTGGTGCTATCACAGAATAAGACTATAAGAAATCCTAACGCTTAATTTCATCATGCATCAAAGATACGCCTGCCCTGCGTGTTCGTCAGGTGACCAAGCTAAATGGTGGTTCAACTGATGTATCTGCGCCAAATTTTGAAAAAAGCAGAGTATTGTGCTCAAAGTGGATAAAACCCAAATCTTCAGTCCACTGGAAAAATGACCAAATTCAGTGAAACATGTAATCTGTCAAAATGTCCTGCTGGCAGAAAGTCGCCCCATGTCGACTTTTACTTCCCCGAGTTACGAAGATTATAAAGACATATACAAACACATACCAATATCACAGTGTGATCATCAACATAGTTACCAAAAACGCCAACGAGGTTCAGAGCACTAGCAGGGCAGTATCAGACCTCTCTCTGCCTTGTACCGTTATCATAGGCCGTGCTATCACAACAGTCCCTGAGCATTGTCAGAACAGCATCACACCATAACCAGGGCCACTGTATCAGAGCAGTTTCACAGCATAATCACAACATTTTAAGGACAGTTTCAGAGCACGATGAGGACAACTTCAGAGAACTATTAGAGCACTGTGGAGACAGCGTCAGAGTACTATCAGAACAGTATCAGGGCACAGTGAGGATAGCATCAGAGCAGTACCAGCCCAGTATCAGCCCTGTATCAGAGCAGCACCAGAACAGTGTCGTAACACTATCAGAACTTCCTCAAAGATTCACTTCGACAGCTGCAAGACCAAGTGTGGTAGCGGGCGTCTGTGCGTCCAGATGCACAACATTGTAATGCTGCGTCCAGTGCTCGGGGATCCCGGAGCGTCTCAATCCCACAACCCGGAAGATGTGGATTCCAATTCGGATAGTCACCCGGTTGAAAAGCTCAAACACACACACATCCCCTTCTTCCAAGAAATGCGATCTAGAAAACTCCATCCAGGCGTCGGCGTCCAACTTGGGCTGCTCCGGGTTGGTTCCAATCCAGACGGCCTTGCTCATGGTGGGCACTTCGTCGCATACCAGTGTCACTTTGGCTTCCCCAACCGGCAACCGCGACTTCTTCCGGAACTCCGCTGGGATGTCCAGACTGAAGTTCGTGTACACGTTAGAGCTCGTCATCACGGCCACGAACGTCGGGCTACGCAGCTTCTTCGTCATCGCTTGAGCAGCTAGCAGGGTCTGCGCTCGGTGAAGCTTCGCCACTGGGATGCGCTTCGACTTCAACACGCATGCCGTGGTGGAAGTTTTGCTGGGAAGGACGGGGTTGCCGTTCAAGGAAAACTCACGGCGCTTATCGAACTTGGTTGCAGAGGATAATTGTAATTCCTTGGTGCTTTCCTTTGGCCCTGCCTTTGGATCAGGTTCTAGGTTTTCGATGAGCTCATGATTCGTCAATACTGATTCTGGAGGTATACCAGCGTGTTCGGTGATCGGATCCATGGTGCCTGCAATCACAGGCACGTCGACAATGTTTTGCAGTGTTGCGAACAAACACTCTCCTCCGAACGTTACAACTTCGAGGCTTTTGGTAGGAGGAAGAAGATCTGCCTTCTCTGTGAGAGGGCCCACGATATGGACGGATTTGTGTTTTGCTTCTAGTGTCGGAATTGTATGAGACTGGAACATACCGGACTTCGAACCTGCGGAGAGGTTGGTTTCTGGAGGGATTGGAAGTTGCACATCGCGATCCGATTTTTCAAGTTTTGCAAGGTATGTTTCATCTCCCTCCTTGTTCGACATTGTTGCGTCTTCGGCATGCGAAGCCTGAGGCTGATTCGTTGTGAGCTCTGGATGGAGAGAGTCGACGGCCTCTTCTTCACCATGGCCAGCGATTTCTGGAGCAGGTATCGTCTGAGTTGCCACTGTCCTTTGATCTTCCCCCGTCGCTGGAGGTGGATTCGACCGAGGGGGAACGAATTCACCCTGATGCTTCATGTGCGCCACAATTTCCTGAATGTTGCTCATTCGGTGACTTTGCACTTTGGCGCTTCCAAACGAAAGCTCCATGTGGTCAAGCAGACGCCTCTCGTCGACCTCGTCGTCCTCGTCACTGTCAAGGATGGTCACCACCTCTCGCCCATCCTTCTCCTGCCGACACTCCCAGTGCTTTCTTTTGTGGCAGAATCTCAGCATGTTGGAGTAGCTGGGGTAGCCTCCGGATCTCTCCCTCGCGGTGGTCTTACAACGGCTGGCAATGGTTGCAGCACCGGTCACGCCATAGCTGGAGTCTTCATGGTTCGTGACCGAAATCTTCCTGACTTTCCGCTTGCGTGGTCTGTGCACATACTCATAGGGGAAGCACACAGAGGCAACTCTGTACTTGCCGGTGTTGGTTGCAGTGAGGGCACTTTCCTTCAAGACGCCATGGCAGCTCAAAATGTCCACCACGAAGTGCAAGGGCTGCGTGAGCGTGAAGCAGAGTTCGTCGCCCTCGCAAAGGCCATGATCATGTGCAAACGCTCGCCAGCCGGAGTGCAGAATGGGCTTGCCTGTTGCTCGCACCTTCCAAGTGTTTCCACTCCGGCCCTCCAGCGTGATCAAGTTCCCTTGCTGGAATGTGTCCGGATGCGCTTGCATAAAATGTGTGGGAATGCACTGCAAACACATCACGAACGCAATTGCATGAGAAATTCAGTGACCTCTGGTGTCAATTGCAGAAACAAAAATAATAATCAAATGGCTTGGAGTTCAGCAGTTCTCACAATGACAGATTGCGGCAAATGATGTAGGGAGCCCTTCATCACTTTCTTCCAGAAGCATGGATATCTTCTCTCTGGATGGACATTCTCAGAATCCCAACCCATACGCCATCTATTGCTTTGAAATAAGGACGCCGCTAGTTGCAAAGTTTCGGTAGTTTTGAGCTCGCTCTCCAGTTGAACAAGATCACGTTCAGCCATGGTTTTGGGCGAAACTTAGTTGCAGTAATTGGTAATGTTAGCCTCGTACCTAAGAAAGCGTATGTGAAGCTCGATCAAGGAGTTGCTGCAGTCATCTGGAGAGCAGCTTGAATGATTTCTGAGAGCTTTGGGTGCATGTTTACTTATAATTATCCATGAAAAGCACGAAGAACTGATTTTACTGAGTCTATGAGACTGTCTGTTGAACGTGTGCCATGTAATCTATTTAAACAATGATGTCGGAAAGCTCTAGAATGTGGAGAAATGTCGACGAGTGAGACTGTTTTATCTTACAGAAATAATGAGAAATCATAACTAGGTCAACCCCGGCGTTTGTACTTCAAGACGTCACCACGATTTTGATTGCTGTGAATTTGCACTGCTTATTTCTGGGCGATGTTGAGTGCTTTGGTCACGGCCTTGTCTGCTGAGAAGCTCAACATCAATTTGAACTTGCCACACATAAAATCAAGTCAGCTGTTGGATAAACCCCCATATGGACTAAGAGTCCGGCAAATTGCGCTTCAAGTAATTGTTTTCTAATTAGATCCTTTGCGGACTTTCGTTTGCCCAACTAATGCCCGAGATTGATTCTGGTTATAAAACATTTGGTCCCCTCTAAATTACACTTTCACACGAAATGATCAATAGAGTTGATCGTTTTCAAACCATGGATCCCTCGTGTTTTTCAGGTGAAGGCCATATGAATTCTATCTCAATAGCCATGGCTTCCCAGCAATTAATGTGTGCTCCATCCTTGAGCAATAAAACAAATTTATTAAGTCATTGTTCCTGGGGTTGCTCTTCAGACATGACAACTAAGTGAGGAGCTGTTTTTTTGTGGGACTTGTGAAAATGTACAGTACCTTACAAACTCATGATTCGGAGTCCTGGTTGCAAATGATCTGACTCCTTGTCTTCAAATGGCGGTGATCGTTTGCAGCCAAGCCAGAGTAAATGGAGTGGACAGTGGGGAGCTTGATCGCCAGACCCCAGTCAGTCAAACCCAGACGAATAAATTACCGTGGAAATATCAATTCAGGATGTGCAGAAAATGAAATGCTGAGTGCCCCAGTATAACTTAAACCACTCTGTTTCTTGTGGTACGGTGTTGCATGCTCTGCTTCATCTTAAGCTTAGTTGCAATGTAAGATTCTAGAATGTGGGGTAACCCGGCTCAAGACTTCTTCAATACAACCTGTAAATATTCTCTATTCAGCGTGATTTTGCTCGCACCAAAAAAAATTCTAACTGCTGGGTATGGCTCTCTTGAATGGTGTCGTGGAAAGAAGTGGAGAGAAGTTATCATTGGCAATCGCCCTAACAAACACATCTTAGGCTTTGCCTTGGACATCATGTGTATGACTCTACTTCGGCAAAGCGAGAGTGCTCACCAGCATGTAGTTTTTGATATGTCCCATCAATTCCTATCAAATTTGTTCGCTTGTATGGTGTGACACAATTCCCTCATGGGGATGGCTAGTAGTAGCACCCTTCTCCAGACTTTCCACAAGTGTAATTAAGCTCATCAAGTAGTTTTCGTGAAGGAATTCTTCTTTTCATATTGGTTTGATAACCATGTTTTCAGTAGTGGGAACTTGCACTTTCACAATTGGAATATGTCTCCTTAGTTTCTTACATGTGTTGCCTCTCTCTTTAGTGAGACCCTTGTTTAACCCTAGAAGGGCGTGAAAGCCCTTTGTGGTCATATAGTATATTGTGTATTTGATGGTATTTAATCAAGGAAACATTGATCAAATACTTTTCAGTACAAAGTAAATTAATGATCATGATAGTATGTAAATAAAAATGTATCATAATTCATCTTTTAAAACACAATTGAAGAGTTATAAAGCTAAATACCAGTTATATAGAAGGATCCCAAGGGCCCTATAAGGGTTAAAATGGCTATAAAATTATAATCTGGCTTGCTATATAACCATTTTAACCCTTAAAAGAACATCGCTAGCTCCAAGGGCATTTTGAAAGTCAAAACCTGAATTCTCACATAGCTTTTTATTTTAAACTTTTTAAGCTTAATTGAGACAATGTAGTTCCAATAATCTACTTTTTCCTTCATATTCATTTTTTGTGACACTTTGAAAATAGCATCTTGAAAGCTCGAAATGCACCACTTTTGAACATTTCTATCGAATTTGTCTTGGTGTGCGCTCAAGGAATACATCAATTACACCATGATGTTTGTCACTATTATTCCCATTTTTATGCTGTTTTAAGTATTTTGTAATTACAATGACTTTTACAAATAAATTTCTTCAACAATCATATAAAATTAAATTTGATTTTTTTAATTAGAAAAAAGTGATATTAAATATTTGACATATATTACAATAGGTTATTCTAGTTATTATTCTATAACTTCAATGATTGATTTGATTGGGTATTTACAATTATTAGATTGCAATTCATTTAAGAGGGTAGATTATTGAATAAGATTTATTCCATTGAATTGCAATACCACTCACTCTTGAAGGTAAACAAAAAATGTTAGAGGTAGTAAAGTGGGACATCAATTGTCTTTCATTTGTTAACCTCTATATGTTTTGTAACCTAAATGTTGAATAATTGATTTGATGAGAATTGATTGGAGAAGAAAAAGAGTGAAACTACTAAAATAACTCTCTTAATATTTTTTTTCCTCCACAATAGACTTATAAATATATATTAGGGATTGTCACGCCTTCTTCTTCCCAATCTCAATCTTTAGAGAATAAATACAAAGCACTCTCTCCTTGAACCTCAAAGGGGCCATTCACTAAAGATTGATAAGTGTTTCTCTTGTCCTTTGAATATGAAGAATGGTCTTGAAGAAGATTTTTTGTCCACTAGAGAGTCTATTGTTCACACAAAAGGGGGGTCACACCTTCATGGAGAAGGGTTCCTATTGGCTCCTCTTTTTATTCCATACCTACTCATTCTTCATAGAAGTTTCAATCTTGTAGAAGGTCTATTAGAAGAGATTGGAGGGCATGAAGAGTCCGCGAGTTATTTTGGGTTCCCAAGGTGTGGGAACTCATAACATTAGTAGTATAACATGGCACAAACATTGTCATGTTAGAAAACAATTAAAAAAATTTAATTCAATTTTAGATTTAGGATAGTAGTCTCATAAACCACTCATCTAAGGGTTGGTATGCTTTTTCATGTATATTTTCATGGGGATATTTTTAGATTATTTTTCAAACAAAGAAATATAGATGTAGAATGTGACACAAATGGTTTTATATCTTTTGTGTCATAGGCTTCTATTCATGACACTAGGTCTTCCATAAATTGTTTACTTGAAGTTATAAAGAAAAATGGGTAAAGCAAGGACAATAATTGGCTCTTGTAATAAATTATATTTTTTTTCTCGATCTATTCAAATGACTATAGAGGTTGATTTCAGAACCATCTCATGTCCATCTTAGAGCTAAAGTAGGGACAATTCTAAATGCCCGAGCGGAGTTCAAGCCTCCTACCTTGTCGGTATTGTTTAAAAACTTTGGAAAAAAATTATTTTTATTTTTATTTTTCCAAAAATTCAGAAATTCAGCCTATTATGGGTTGGTTCCCAATTTCTGGCAGCACAGGAAACAATGCAAGGAACAACCCTGAAATGGGCTCTTGAAGCTCTCAATTCCCCTCTAATGTGAAAACCTTTATTGTTAAAGCAACTTCATATTAGCTCCCCATGCAAAGGCAAACTCACAATTACAAATCATTCTATAGTTACTATATATAATTTTGACCTTGTAACCAAATTTTTGTCAAAGAAGTTAATTCTTTGAACAAGAGAGCCTTTAGACTGTTTGGATACATCTATGATTAATACTTTAACCCCTAAAAGACCAAGTGTTCGTTTAGAGTATGCAAGAAATCTTGGATAGGCTCTCACAAAGTCATTTTTAGTCGGATGTTCATGAAATTTGGACATAATGTGTAACTATGTATCCCCTTCCTGAAAATCTAATTTTTTTCCGATCGGGTGCCCAGATCAAAAGTTACGATGCCTTGAACTATGCGGGCAGCTTAGGCAGCTTCGGACAGCATATGCAAAACTCTTCCTATGATTTTGAAATTTTGCGGGTGGGTAGCTTACATGATCCAAGGTTGCAAATGTAAAAAAAATAACCCTATTTAGTGTAAGAATCTCATTCTAGGAGTTAAAGTTTGAAGGCCATGTGGGGCAAGGTTGGAAAAAAACTTTTTCACCTAACTTCAAACGTTATAATCTTTCAATCCGTGCGGTCAAAGTTTCTAAATTTTTTTCCACATGTTCCCAAAGAAGTCTAGTTCAAATTTGTACGGTTGAATTTTGAAAAAACAACTTCTTTTTCCATTTTTTTCTTGCTGCCCTAAAAAGTGGCAGTTTTTGACAATTTCTGCCCAAAATGTGCCTCAGTCCTTTAGGGGTTAAAAAAACATAATTTATTCATACAATGTCCAAAAACTACATGTAAAGAAAATCTAAATTCATTTTTTCAACTGCCAAGAACACCCAACCAAAAATGAAGACATCAATAAGAACATGTTCAAATGCTGATTTGAACTATTTTAGGTGTAATTACCGTACTGTAGCTTTCTGCAAGGACACCAACCACTTGTACACAAGATTATAGTTACTGTAGCTTCTAGAACAGCACTAAGTTACTTTTTCCTTTGTGGGTTCAGTAATTTCCGCTTCCTTCAGCCCCCAGTTTGTCAACTGAAAGTGAAGACTCTTCGCTCTTGCCATCAATTTCGTAGAGGTCGTGAGAGATGCACTCATGCATGCGCTTCACTCAAATGGATCACACCCACCAAGACTCCAGTTTTTCCACATCGCTCCTGTGTGTGCAACTTCGTGCCATGGTGGCATTTCAAATTTTCAACCCAAACCCAGATTTTGAAATTAAAAACAATCACCACACATACCGAAAGCCCAGTTTGAACTGACTTCCTGAGGTGCCTTGAGTGACAGTCATCCTTCAAACCAAGACCCCCGCCCGCCCTTGGCTATTATTATACCGAACATCCTATTCTCCACCGCAACTCGACGACCATCGCGCGCATCGCAACGAAAAACTCGTATCGATTCCATGAATCCTCGCAACAATCTGCTACACTCCACCTCCCCAAATATCTCCAAACTGAGGAGAGGTTTCGGAGAGGCGACGAGGTAATTTCCATGGGAAGTCCGGGCCTCGGGACCCACGAGGGGATCTGAGCACAGACTCACCTCCTCACATTCTAATTTTTACGGAGTAAGATATAAGGCGACTGTGATGACTACTGTAGAAGCTAAACCTGGTTTCTTACCCCTTGACCGCTGCTGGATCAGCGTTCGAAGTTTCCAACACTGGAATAAAAATAATAGAAACGAAATCCGGGGTGTGATCTTGAGGGCGACTGACGCACGAGGTAGGCA
The DNA here is from genome assembly GCA_963920665.1 of Straminergon stramineum. Lineage (NCBI taxonomy): Eukaryota > Viridiplantae > Streptophyta > Bryopsida > Hypnales > Calliergonaceae > Straminergon > Straminergon stramineum. The sequence goes on from OY987263.1 coordinate 12,971,354, forward strand.
ATGAATGTCGGTAGTAGCTGGTCGCGGAGAAACCAAGTCAAATGTGATGGTCTATGATATATGGTTGCATGATCGACGAATTTGGGGAGGACCACCGACATGGCTAGGGTTCCACGTAGAACTGACTGGCGGATGCCTTTCTAGTATTGCAAAGCGAGTGCCACTTGGTCGAGATTCCGCATCTTCAAGGTGCGCTCGCGCAAGATAGTCCGGCATGTGAGTGATTTGCACAAAGAAAGAAAAAAGGGTTATTAAATTTTTAATTAAAACCAAAAATTTGCTAGCAACTGGCACTTCATTAGCTACAGTAGAGATGTGGGTTTCTCCTCCTGAAAGTCTCACCCGGCTTCTAGAATCTTCGAATGTGTTCGGTGAACGCAATTACCCAATGGTGAAAGTGACGAGTTCTGGAAGGACCCTGCAGCCCAAAAGTGCCCGATGGATGACTTTCCAAAATCACTGTAGAAATCAGATCATTTTTGAGGGACTACCTTGGTCGTAGGTTGGCATCCTTCCAGGGTTAACGTATGACCCAGGCTGGTTGTGTTCCTTTGAAAGAAAATGTGAATTCACTCTTACGAGTCATTCCTTTGCTCCAAAAAATGAATAAGTAAATACTATGTAAATGTGTTTTCGTTGGTTTGTGTCAATCAAAATGAATCAAAATAAGAGGGACGAGTTGAGATCGTGTAAGCTTCTCATAAGTACTTGTGAACGTGTTCTATTGGTGTCCAAGAATTATATTAAATTAAATCAAATTCCGATCTGCAGGCAGTATTCACCCACTACAGTAGGTATTAATTCTATTCCTTCCAGGAAAGTGACTGTCCAAGGAAAAATCCCGGGGTAGAATCATAATTGTCATGGTCTGTGATAGGTTGCTAACGGCTTCGTGTTGAAAGGTAATAACGTAAGTTACTGTGCCCTTTCGCTGCTGATTTCGAGCTGCAAACTTGCAGACATGTCGTCCCGCCGGTACTTGGACATGATGGTGCCATGCCATTGAAGACGAGAACTATCACCGACATGTGCAACCTGCTTTACCACGGCTCTGATTTCTTTTTTCATTCTTTTGAACCAATGAAATCAGATTCATTTTGATCTACACTCGGATGCAAGTATATGTTGCCACCCCGCCCGGTCCAAGCGCAAAAGACGAAAATTTAAAGTGGTCTGTGAAGTTGGTGACGGATTATCGACAAACGAATGAGTCGACCTACTGTGATCGAGTTCAATGGCACGATGGGTTGGATTTTATACGCAGATTCGTACGTCTATCTGCTTTGGCCTTTGGGTTGGAAAATCTTTGACTCGCATTTGCAGGGATTGCAGGAATTGCAGGACTGGCTAGGTCGGCAATCTGATAGCTTATGTATTATTTTATTGTTCGAGTTGAAAAACGGTATTTGCGGATGATTGCAATTCTCCGATCTGAGACAGACGAATGAGACGATTCGGATTCTCAACAACCGACAATATTTCAGCAAGAGTGATGAAAATGGTGACACTCTCAGAAGAAAACATGTGAAGCATTGAAGGCACGAAGAAAATCTTGTTTGTTTCATATCAGCACGTTCATTTTTAGTAAACATGGTTAACAGTTCACTGAAACTTTCCTGCAGCAGGCAGTTGCATTGATTTCAGAGCCAATGAAATCTGTATGCTCCCAAATCTTGCAAGTGCTTGTATTTCTCTTTCGAATTCTTTCTTTTAGGCACGACCGTCAGTAGAGCACGGTATTCCTTGAAATTTTAATGTGACATTTGCACTCGGTCTTACACAATGTCAAGTCTCAGGTATCCAACGCAACCGCTCATCCGCTACACTGATTTATCCTATTAGTGCGTGTTACAAAATGAACTTATTATATACAATTATAAGTTTTATAAGGGTGAAATGTTCATAGTCAATGTGTGTCTATTGGTGCTATTCGTGTTGAAGAATTTTTGCAGATACTTTTGGTGAAAGTATTCTATGGTCAATTTCATTAAAATGGCGGTATGATGATGAAATGGCGCCAACATTCCATTAAAATGGTGCAGAATATGTTAGAAACTACATGGCATTCCATTAAAATGGCGCAGAGTATGTCAAAAATGGCGCATGGCATATGCCATTTTAATGAAATTGCCCATTTCTCCACTTGTAAAAAGTTATAGACATATATAAGTTCATTTTATTACACTCACTAATAGGATTAATCAATGCAATCAAGAAACAAATTATATAACCAATAAAATTCTTGTCATTATGAGTCCTTTGATCAATCAAAAACCTAAAATTTGGATGTATTCATGTGAAAAGAATGATTTGGCATTGCAAATAGTAAAATTTTCCAACCCCATGGCTCTTGAGCATTACAACATTTCTACTATTGTATGAAGACATTATAAATACTAAAAAAGTATTTTAGATTTAGAAGGTCAATTATAATTTGTTTATTCTATCCATGCAACTCATTACACATACTTCCAACCAATGACTACTAGTCTCTTGGTGTGCAAAAACAAAAGGTAAGTTTTTATTTATATTGACAATTTTTTAATTAAAATATTAAAATTGTCTTTACAAAATCTAAAGACTATAATTCTTTTGTCTCTTGCAAAAATCTCTTATCTAAAAAGGCTCATAAGATTTGGAAGGTGGACCATATTATTAATTGCTAGTTCTGTGGAGGATTTTACTTTGACTAGTACAAACCCCCTTAATTATCTAGTCGTTATAGCTTCAAAGTTATTACATATCATATATTCTTATTTAAATATCATTTAGCATACAACGTACAAAACAATTATATGAACCAAAACACGGATACATTAAGGAGTCAATACCCAAAAGAATGAAATGTAATTTTTACAAAAAAATTATTTCTATAACAGTCCAAGACTAAGGTTTAAGTTACAATCCTTTTGATTGTTCCTTGTATCTATTTATTCTATTGAAGCTTAAGCAAAATATCAATGTGGCTTTCTAATCTATTGACAATAGTAATATAAGTGGAAATACGTAGTTATAATTGATGGATCACCTTCTTAAAGGCTCAAGAATGTCATAAAGAATAGAAATATAGAATAGCTCATTGCAATCAATTTTGGTCATTGAATATATTTTGACTTACATAAATCATAATTTTTTTGGAAAATAATAGTGAATTAGATCAATTCATATCTTAAAGCAAAAAAGATATATTATTAGGAGGTAAGAAAAAATCATATAACATTTCATGGAGGATTAGAAGCTTGAGACTATTCCCACTTCTTGTTTCTTTCTCTTTTGGATGCTATTAAAATTCTTTACACTCTAAAAGAGTGAAGCCCCAAATGATCAAGGTAGTCACCAAATACTCTTAATATTGAACCAATAGTTGCATTATTTCTTTATACAGTTAAGAGTGAAGTCATCCATCTGACATATTAAATTTGCAACATTTTTATAGGAAAAATGCCCTAAACCATTGTCATGATAATGAAAACCACCAAACAAGTTTGTACAAAATTGATTAAACCTAAGCTCACATATTCCAACTTCATACAAATTTGAAAAATCATATTTTTTCAACAAAAAAATTCAATATGTTAAGACCCATTTGATAGTGAGACTATATGTATGTAAAATTAATTAAATTTTTATTTCCTTCACGATGAAAAAAAAGTGAAAATTGAAAGAAGTAGTAGGGCTCCCAATTAAGTTGGGGTTAACTTAGGACTATATAATAAGTGCATGTAATTTCAATCCTACAACAAATTCATCCTATGTATATCCTCATCTAAAGTGTAAGCATCATAAACATAAGTGACTAAGATTAGTTGATTGTGTAAACCCATGATCAAGACATAAAAAAATCACTGTTATATTCAGACAATATCCAAAAAATACAAACTAAAAATTAGGAATCTTTTCAATTGCCAAGGGACTTGCACAAAAATTAAAACAACTTTCTACAAGTAACTATGCTCAAATGCTTATTCAAATGATTTTGGAAGCAACATGGAAAAGAAAAGAATTCTTAACTATTGTAATCTATTTTCATAATTTTTTTTTAAATGCTAGGTTGAAAAGTTGTAAGGAAAATATTCTAATCCAAATTACATGTTTTCTAGTGGATGAAGTTTTCATATATTCTCTAACAAGAAATGAAATTTGTAGATGTATTCACTTGATATTCCCCCCATGTGTCTCTAGTAGGAAGAGGAATGTAGGGTTGGAGCTTTTTAGGCAAAATGAATTATGTCTCAAATGTTCATTTTTGGAAGTTATTTTCTTTCCATTAGTATATAAATTGATTTCAAAACTTCCAAAAAATCTATGAAGTAGCAAGTATATATACTACCAGTAGTCACATCACTAAAGATTAGACAAAAATCTCTTTTAAACAAACTTGCATATACTTCAACCATTTCTTGTAGCTCCCTAATAAACTCTTGAAGACATTTATAATGCACCCAATGAATGTCAGGACTCCCATGAAGCAAACTTTCAGATTGTGCCAAACCAAGAAATAAATTTCTATGTTTTCTTGAGTTGGAATTGCCTTCGCTAAGTTTCATGATACTTTCACTTAGAGCTTCTATGTGAGTAGGGAGAAACTACATTAGAAGGAGTGACAATTTGCACAACTTGTTCAACTTAAGTCAACTTGTTCAACTTTAAGTTTGTAGATAGTACAATGTAATTGCCACTATGAATAGTCATTCACTGAGTTCGGAGATAATTCTTCTTCATCAAAATCATCAAGTGAGCTCTCTACGAATTCTTTGAGGGTTCATAAAATGTTATCCAATTTACAATATATGGTCATCTCAATGATCTTTCTTAACATCCTATTGTCATGGACATTAAAAGACCTTATAAGTATCGTGATAGTCCTCTACATTCTAGAATCTTGTATAGTATTTTAGATTCATCCATAATATTCTAGAAGCTTCTATAGTATTTCAGAAACTTCTATAATCTTCCCCAAAGCTTCCATTGTCTTCCAAAAGTTTCCATTGCTTTTTCAAAGCTCCCATAATCTTATAGAAGTTCTCCCAATAATTCTAACTACTATATAAGTAAGAGACAAGACAAGACAAGGGACTCCTTAGTCTTGGCAACAAAATTTTTGGAGCAATCTCTAGTATTGCATGATCTTGCATTATGTCTAGTGATCAATCAAATTGAGTTCTAATTTCTTAAGAGCAACTCTTGCATACTCTTATACTTTTTGTTGTCTATTTCTTGCATTTTTAACACCTATATTACCATGCTTACTAAATATAGTCATATTGATGGTCTTTCAAGAACTTTTGCACTTCTCAATCTATGTGGGGTGGTCACAACTACGCACCACATCATGGAGCTCAATCTACTAATTCGCTACAAGAGAAAGGGGTGTTTTAAGTATGGTCCTAGACATGTAGTCCTACAAGTAACAACCTTAAAGAGGTGTTTTTAGTAAAAATTTACTAGAAATGCATGTTTGTTTAGTAAATTTTTACTGAAAACACACCTTTAAGGTCGTTACTTGTAGAACTATATGTCTAGGACTATACTTAAAACACCCCTTTCTCTTGTAGTGATTGGTTCACATGATCCAATAGTCTAAAGCTTGAAGATGAATAGTGACATTTCAAGTGTGATTCCTCCTATTTTAGGAGTAGCTTTTCTTTATTGTCAAAACTAAACCCTCAAGAACCAAGAAACATTTTGGATAGAAACTGTCAAAAATTGACTTTTTGGGGTAGTGAGAAAAAATTCAATCTAAAACAAAATTCAACCATATCAATTTGTACAATACTGCTATGGGAATGTGTGGAATTTTTTTCAAAAACTTTGACCACATAGATTGAATGATTATAACACTTGAAGTAAGAAAAAGAAAATTGACCTTATCCAACAAGGTCAGAAGACTTTAATTCCTCCTAGAGTGAGATTTTTGCACTATACATGATTAATTTTTTTCACATTTTCATCATAAATGATGTTTTTTTATATACCTACCAAATTTTAGAAGTAGAAAAATAATTTTGTATACGCTACCCGAAATTACTTCAGTTGCTTGAAAATTTCAGGTTTGTATAAATTTTGATCTAAGATCCCATTGGAAAAAAAATATTACTAGCAAAGGGATACATGTCCACCCCTTGTGTCAAAAAATTTATGAACAACATACTAAAATTGACTTTGAGCACTACTAACTATGATTTCTTGCACAAGTTGAATGATCATTTGGCTCTTTAGGGGTTAAAAGCAACCAAAATGTTCAAGTTCAATGTTGAAACTAGTTTTTTAAAAGTTGGAAACTCGCCTTCCCTACTTTTCGTGAGCCTCCCCTGAAATTTTGTTAGCCAACAATTTTGGCTTTTTTCTTGCAACTATTGCTCTCTTGCATGGAAAATTCCAAGATTTTTTTAGGCCCTTTAGGCAAATTTTGGACAATTCGAGGAGCATAAAAGTTTGCATATAAGATATAATTGCTTTGAATGATTAAGAAGATATTTTGATAAAATATTGACGTAGAGCACTTTCTTCATGAGTAAAAATATGGATGTTGAAGCAATTCCTCCCTCCATCCCACTAAAAAACTTTGAATCAAACATAGTGCGTGTACCACAAAAATGTTCCATTCATTGATTGAGATCATTGAGCTAGCAATGTGGCATTCAAATCAATTCCCGCTCAATCAATTCCAAAAATTCCATATCGCTTGCTCAACAATCATTGATCAAAATCACGAATTGGAGTGATTTTAGTGGTACATGCATTAAGGTAAACCTACCTATGACTAGCAAATCTTCCATGATAGGCTCCTAGAGAACTACCAATAAGATACTTATATCAAGTCATGACAATTTTTTCTAATAAATAGGATTAGGACTACAATAGATTGATTTGTGGCCATAATCAATGCCTTCGGAGGTGGTCATAGAGTTATTAGTGATTGTCATAGGATACTTACACCTTTCTTGGGTAAACTTGTTATGAAAGTGTGTTTTTTTCTTTCTTCTTGTCATGGCCATGTTAGGAAATCTTGTAGCTATATTAAAAAATGTTGTACCTACTTTAGGTGGTAAGATGACCATTATGGAAACACTTTTTGTCTATAAACTCTTTTGGGCCAATTGGGCAACACACTTCAAAAATTCATAAAAATTCATAAAAAATTCTTACTCTATCCAAAAAATAAAATTTCAATTGCTTCCTTCATTTCTCACATTTATCTTTTGTAAAGAAAAAAAAATTGAACTTTTTTGCTAATGAATAGGACAGACCACTCATTCTACGTGTCATAGGTAGGTTGACCTTATTTCCGATTCCAAAGTTTTTTTTAGTGGGATGGGAGAGAGTCGGAATATAATAAGACTTGACGGATGAATGGCTGCAGGAGTGAATGTGACCGACTCAGTTAGTGACTGTGTAACCATTGAAACAATATTGCAATAGTACTAAGACAGTGGGGGGTAGTTCCCGATCACTGACCGATCACAGTCTTATTATATTAGTCGGAATATAATAAGACTGACCGCCCGGGGCCCTCCGTCCGTCAGGAGAGGTAGATGAACGGAAGTGATGAGAGAATGACGGATGCCGATCAGAAGGACGGAAGGATCTTGACGAAGCCTTTTCCGTTCCGACCGACCGAGAAGAGGATGGGATGGCGTAGCTTAGCATAGCCCTGGTGTGGAGGTTCGGTGCCGGGGCTGCGGGAGGGTTCCACCGAACCGAGTGGCCGTCCCCGCCACCGCCAAGGAACTTACCTGATGCCGACCCACGTGAAGAATCTACTTTCGTGGCTTGAAAGCGGAAGCATCATTCCCCGTGTCTTTTACGGCCAAACGCTGCCACGTGGAAGGACCCCCCTCCGCCCCCCCCCTTCTCGTCTCTGGGAGCCACATAGGATTTGCTGATTGTGCTCAACATCCCACCTCTCGGAACAAACCCGCTGGAGGTGGAGGTGCAAGGGTCAACCTATCATAGTTTCATTCTTAGTTCTTTTTATTTTGACACCAATGGAAATGGGGTTCACAGGGAGAGTAAAAAGTAAGAAGGGCATCTCATTTGTGTTAAAAAAAAAGAAAAAAAAAGGAAGGAAGAAGGGCCTACAATTGGACATCGAAGTAGTTTAGAATAGTTTCCATTATTTACCCCTACAGTCCCAAGGCCATTTTCCGTGAAAAATCACTCAAAATTCGTAATCATGTCTAATGCATAGAGCAAAAATCTTGAACATTTGTTTCTCTTGCATATCCAATTGAAGGATCTTACATTAGACTAGTATGAGAATGTTTGGAAGAAATTTTAGAAACTTTGATCAAGTAGATTATAATCTATAAGTGTTTAAAGGGAAGAAAATGAACTTTTTGTGCACCTAGGTAGCTTGACAACATTACAAGGCTTTGAATCCTTTTAACTTAAAAATCTTTGTACTATAGAATTAGAATTAAATTTTTTTTATGTTGAAGACTCGAGTTGAGAGTTTGGAGAAAAAAATTCAAAAGAATCCCCTTGATTTTTCTTTCTTAAAAAAATTGTTAAGTCGTAGTAGGTATGTGTAGTGCAGGAAAATTTTGTTCTTTTTACTAATTGTCTTAGTAATGTAAAAATGCGGCCTTTTACTACTTGTCTATAGGAATGAATAGAAAAGGAATGAACAATTAGACGAAGGATTCCAAAAGAGGTAGTTTGGTTGGATTGGAAGAGTGACAATTTGTCTTAGCATCGGTTGGTACTCAGGTATTGCACCTTTTCAGTGGCTTAAGATAGACAACTGGTCATTCTTTCTTCCCTTCCCCACTTCGAATTAAGCTATCTCATGTCTATAGCTGTGAAGCTTTTGAAAAATATTGTGAACTCTTTTGAATATTGTAATAACAATTCGTCTTTTTGAACTAATTGTCCAGCACCGTAGTGCTCTAGTGTAGTATTGAGATCCAGTGATTGGATCAGTTGGTTGTGTGTTAACCCAATGATTGGGTTGGTCTAATTCTTTGTGCTTGATTTTTGTGGGATTAATCCAATGATTGGATTGTGTAATCTTTTGTCTGTGTCTGTGTCTGTAACAAATTGTTGAATTAAGTGGGAAGTTGTTTGATGTTTGCAGTAAGTTGTGAAGTGAAATTTTCCTATGACCAATTGTTATACATGAATGTATGTATTGTATGTGTGTGAATTGTAATTGTTAAGTGTCTTTCAAGCGTGAATTGTGTCATTGGTTGGGAGACAAATTGTCAACTGAAGAGTTAAAGAAATTAAGGGAACGAATTGACTGAGGAAGGCGAACGTGGAGTCAAGCTGTGAAGAACTAGTTGAAAATTAATCCATACTTGGTAAGTGGATTTTCAACAAATTGTCTGATTTGTAATCCTTGTTTATATAAGAGGTAGGACAAATTGTCTTACTTTGTATTGGATCCAGTGATTGGACGAGTAGTTTGTCTACATTAATTTGATTTATGTGGGCTGTGTACCAGTGATTGGGCCAGCCACTTAGTGATTCAATTGTGAGAAAACAATTTGTTTTGTATTAGTTTTGTGTATATGTGAGTGTGAGGTTGATCCAGTGATTGAATCAGTTAGCTTGATAAATTATCAAAAGGAATTATAGACCAGTGATTGGGTTCGTCTAAGTTATAATGTAAACAATTAGTTGTTGTTATTAATATGATTCAGTGATGATGTTAAACAAATTGGAAATTGTTAAATGTTGAGAACAATTGAACAAATTGTATAATAGGATGTGTATTTTATGTTAGACTAATTGTCTGGTTTAACATGTATATTGAGCAATGAATGTTGTGGAATTGTGTTAGACAAGGAAGAACAATATGGATGCAGACAAATTAATTGTTTTTGTGAATTAAATTGAATTGTGAATTGGAATTATGTATGTTTGTCATTGTTATGTGTAAGAATTAAATCATTTGATCCTACATAGAATGAGGTTATCAAATAATCTTTATAAGTGATCATTAAGTTTGTGAAAGAATTAGTTACCGATTGGAAATTTAATAAATTGTCTTTTGATCTCTAATCAATAGTTTTTGAAGTAACTATACAAATTGTCAAAGGGCTGATTTGGAAGAATTAATGTGAACTAGTGATTAGTTCATAAGTAGTGAGTGATTGGGATGTAAGAGTGCCCTGGTTTTGGGAAGATTGAGTAGGACTAATTGTCTTACCATTTAGCACAAGGAATGTGTGGAATAATTAATAATAGAAAATAAATTGAAAGCTTGATTTGCAAATTGTGAGAATCAATTAGATGGAGTGATTTCACTGTGGATAAGACAAATAGTTTGAGAATGAATTGAATTGGTCAGGTTAGCCAGAGTCTATGGGCCTTGATTTGATTTCTGAATCAAAGGTGAATTGTGTACTTTGACAAATTGTTTGTGAATGTGCAGAGTAACTTAAGCTTGGTGAATGCATTGCAATCATGCCCTGCATTAGATAGGAACAAATTGTTGTAGGACTGGGACAGATTTCTACTCATCTAAATTAGTAATCAGGCTAGCTAAATAGTGACTGGACAAATTGTCTTGGTAATGCAAATCACCAGTAATTAAGGAACATGTGTACAAATATATATATAAATATATTCAGTGAATGTTATATTTGCATTTGTCTAGTTTAGATCATGCGCATGACAAATTGTGGTCAAACCTGACAAATTGTTGAAAAACTCCCCTAGAATACTAGGCAGGACTGGGACTGCATTTCATGCGTCCATAGCATTATTTAATGGACTGGCCACCAAATTACACTCGTGTAGTAAATCCCATTTTAATCTTAAAAACAAGTGACTCTAGTCACAAGACATTAGACTACTTGATCATTCCCTTGGATTTTGAACCCCTATACTAGTTCTCTGGGGTTTTGCAGAAGTAGCAAAATCTAGACTATAGTATGAAAGGAAAGGAAAATCTAAATTGTTCATATATCTAAGATGGAATTGAAATACACTAATTGAGATTGTTCTAGCAAGTGAACTAAAAAATGTGAGACTCTTTTGGGGGGGGAGAAGGGAGGACATTGTGAAAATGGAGTTCTAAAAATAAATCCAATCTATTTTGTTCTCAAGAATTTGCTAAGATTGATTGCAAAACAAGATGCTCCATAACTTTCACATTCACTTATCCAAATGGAATGAATCAAGTATTTCTACATAGATAAAAATATAATCTATAAGAAATAAATTTAATAAAATATTATTTCAAGTTTTGTGTGGGGATTTTGCACTCACCTATTTTTTGGATTTAGATGGTTGATAACTTGTACTCCTAAGCAAAGATTGAAATGAAAATTATATTTTCCCAAAAGCTAATTAGTTTTCCTATCTTGAAAAAAAAATTTAGGAAAATCATGTCAAAAAATTAGATCATAGGAAATTGCCCAAATCTTCAAGAATTCTCCAAGGGGGACTAATTAGGACTTTGAGGGAGTAAATTGTTATAATGCTTTGGGATCTTATTGGCAATTCAAAAAGATTCTAAAATATTTTCTTATACACTTTCGCAATATCACATGAATTTATAATGATTTTTCAAAGTCTAACTTAGTTGATTTCTAAAATCATGCCCTTTTTAAGTACATGAATAGAACACCTTGAATTACATATCTACTTTTTTCAAGATTTTTTAGAGCTTTGAAGTAGTTGTCTAGAAATGGATGTATCTATCTTAAAGAACAAACAAAGAATCTAACCCAACAAAAGACACCATCAGATTTTTTATTATGGTATTTTCTTCATAACTTAACATGGGATCCAAGATGAAGAGACTCTTAATTCATTCCAAATTAAACCTAATTGGTGTTATTTCTCTCTTCTTTGTTCTTCTTCGAGTATGGTTGGTATTATGCCAAAGAAACAAATTCTACAATTTAGGGACGCAAAGTTTGTTATTAATGCATGATCCCACCCAAATATTTGCTTTAGTAACTCAAATTTTTCATTTTTACTAGAGTTGAGCAACTCCACCAAACTATTTTTTTCTTTTGTAAGTAGTTCATTGGATTGGCAATGACAAAGATTGATTTTTCTTTGGGATACTAAAAGACTTGTGATTGGTTGTTAGTGTGTTGCACAAGTGTGGTAAATAAGTATTTATTCAACAAAAAAGTGTCAATTGTGTTTAAATGGAATAATCTTTCCATCAACCATTGGTAATGCTTAGAGAGCATCCCTACCACTCTTCAAATGCTTCTTCCAAATAAGTAGCAACCCCTACTATGTAAGGACAAAATTGCCTATCGTACAAGTCACAATCTCCCTTGCCAACATCACATCTTGCCCAAATGTGTTCCCTTGCTTGCTATCTTTGGGCTATATTGAAGGCTCTTGAAATGCAACATGATGAATTATAATATAAAAATTATAATGAATAATGATGTATTGTGAATTTTTGATGTTATATAGATTGAGTGTCAAAATAGACTTAATATATACACAAGCAATATAAAAATAAACATTCATTCTAAGCCATGGCAATTTGGAAACAACATGAAAAAAATGAAAAAATATAATTCCAAAAAAATACCAAGGTTAAGTGAGGCTAATTGATCTTGTCATTTAGTCAAGTTTATAAGCTTATGGTTGCAAGAGAACTCAATAAGTGGTTAGTACAATCAAATCATTTTATAAATATGTATCCATGTTGGAGTCTATATTTTTTTTAATCATCAAATGATATTTTTAATGTATTTGTAGACCAAATAAGAAAAAAAATTCAGAACAACACCTTCCAACTTTTGACTAATTGCATTACTTTCTCTTGTTAAACATGGCTCGTAAACCTTTTTCAATTTAAAAAATAAAAATAAAAGCATTAATGATACTATAGTAATTCCAAGTTAATTCTTATTGGAGGTTCAAATTTTGTCGCTAGGCTATCTATGTGGCAAAGTAAATTTCATTCATAAGTATATATACACTCAAATTTCATGAATAAGACCATATGAAATTGTTGGAGAATGAAAGCCCATTCCATAACATTATTCAACAGTGAACCAAGGATGACTTTTGTCATTGGAAAACTAAAAGGTTCATTTTTTTGACTTTGTGATTAACCCCATATAAGCCACTTCTTCAAGTTTTGAATAATGAATGAATGCAAGCATGTCCTATATTTACAGATACACGTTCTTTCATCATCCAAATGCTTGTGTAGATTCTTCTATAACTATCTAACATTAATACAATGTAGATTTTTGAAGCACTTCCATGCAAATATTTTGTAGTTCAAACAATACAAGTATTTTTCATCCCAAGAAATATATTTGTACATTCAAAAAAATGTCACATTGAAATGATAAAAAAAACCATACAATTTAAATATAATAATTTGAACTCAAAATTTTTATCTTGAAGGGAGAGAAGTCTTCTAAAAATCACTAATATTCAATCCACAATCAATTTTTGAAGGAGTTTTGAATTTATAGATTGAAATTTCATTACTAAATGTTGATTAGTGCCTTGGAGAAGATCCAATATTTTGTTTGAAAATTATTGCTTTGATATGTTTTCTATAACTCTTTTCCACCTTTTTGGTCCTTTGGACTTTACACTAGGAGTTACATCTTTTAGTTACATCTTTGTTGATCTTCCATGTTCCAAATCACTATGTAACAAGTTTCCAACCTCTCTACCATGTTTCCAACTTAGTCTTCAGGACCAAAAACTCTAAGAATCCATTTCATTTGTTTTCAAAATTATGTTTGTAGAATTTTAATCCTAAAACATTGTGAAGAACAAAAAGGTCCAAAAAATATTTTTTTCAATTGCTATAGAAAGAAAAAATGCACCTCTTATTCTATAAATCTAGTAAATTTTCACTAACTATCTATCACTAAGACCACATCTTTAATTCCAGACTTCACCAGGACATTTCATATTTGTGCTAGATCAAACTCCATTAGCTTTTTTATGTTAAAACACATATTTCAAAATTTTGATATTCTTCTCATGTAGTATCATATATCTGAAATTTATATTCATTTTTTCATCATTATGAACATTATTAAAATGAATCTTATATTTTTTAACATATTTTTTCTATAAAAATCATAACAATTTCAAAAAAACTTAAAATAGTGTAAATGTTTAAAAAAAATCAAGATCATAATGATAAACATTATAGTGTATCTAATTTACTCCTTGAATTTAGACCGAGAAAATTTCAAGAGGAAAAGTTCAAAAGATGAGTATTTTAACCCCTAAATGTATTTGACTATGTTTTCACCAAAAACACTCCCAAACTATCATTTCTAGTACAAGTACCAAATTTTAGAAAAAATAATTTTTTGGACACATGTAACCATAGGATCTTATAGTACGCTAGTTTGAGAAGATGTGGAAAAAAATTCTAAAATTTCCACCTCATAGATTGCAAGATATTAGCATTTAAATTGACAAAAAGCCTTTTTTTTACCCTGCAAAAACCTAGGCAGCTACACTTCACAAGGTCAGATCATTATGAAAAAATGTCCAAAATGGTTGTAACTCTTTGGTTTAATTCTTCAAGGAAAGTTACCTACATGCATGAAAATTTTCAGTTCGTTTGGAATTGTACAACATATAGGAAAGTTCAATAGGTAGAAAAAAGTAGAGAATGATTCAAAATACTAAATTGTTAAGAATTTATTAATGGAATTGAAAAATGTCATTCCCAATGGTTGTAATGTTTTAATAAATAATTTACAACTATTGTTTGTATTTTTTTCCAAAAATATTGAAAATTGAGTTAAATAAAGGTCTTCAAAGTTTATTTTAGAGTAGAGATTCCATTACTACTCACAAACTACCCACAACTAAAACTCTTCATAAATTTCATCTCATAAATTAAAAATGGAATGATTCAAAACTTCCCATGTATATCTAAATCTAGAAAATCGATTTCAAAATTTTATTTTAAAAAAAGAGTGTTTTTTAAAGAAGTTATTTTTGCTACCCGGGTTGCCTGCCGAGCAATGAAAACTACATATCATACAATAACTTTTTAACCATTGATTCAAACATTATGAATATTGTTGGGCCTTAAAAGCTACTCCTCAGGCACATGTTTTGTTAAAATTTTCAAAGAAATCAAATAAAAATTCCATTTGTAGTGAGTTGACCCAAATCGCTATGTTGCCAAAAAATGCCATTTGGTCGTCTAGGGGGTAATCTTTCAAGATGCTACTTGCGAAGCACCACACAAACTATAATCTTAACAATTTTCAAAATATGAAATGGAATAAAATGTGCATTATAGGAACAACATTTTCTTAGTTAACTCTAAAGTCTCTTCAAGGACTCATCAAGGTTCAAGCATGTACCGGTAACTATGATCTCAATTTTTGATCATTTTTTCAAGTAGGAAAAACTAATTAGCTTTTTGGGAATACAATTTTTATTTCAATTGGTGTCAGAGAATAAAAATTATGCCACAATAAGCCCCAAACATGCAAGACAAGCAATGAAAAAAAAATAAGAAATATTGAAATAATTTTCAAATTTTTATTTTTTA
Organism: Straminergon stramineum; assembly: GCA_963920665.1. Classification (NCBI taxonomy): domain Eukaryota; kingdom Viridiplantae; phylum Streptophyta; class Bryopsida; order Hypnales; family Calliergonaceae; genus Straminergon; species Straminergon stramineum. The sequence goes on from OY987263.1 coordinate 12,986,835, forward strand.
TAGTATATATTTTTTCTAAGTGGAAAAGTTTGATCCATTCTATTTGGATAAGCAATGCAAAAGTTATAAAACTTCTTATTTTGCAAGTAGACCTAGAATTTTTTTTAGAAAATAATGTATTGGATGCAATTATGAATTCAATTTTATCAAATTTTCAAAAGAAAGTTGCACATGGTTTAGTTTGATTTCTAGAACAATCTCATTGTTGGAATTAATATGTTTCAATTCTATCTTAGAATTATCAACAATTTAGTTTTTCCTTCTATCTTGTATTTACTTCAACTTGACAATTTTTTTAAGAATGAAAATCACAAGCCAAAGTTGAATTCTTTTACACTAAACTCTCAACTCAACTCCTCTATATAAAAATTTCTTAATTCACAATTTGTAAACTAAAATTTTTTAAGTAAAGAGGATTCAAAGCCTTGTACTCTAGTCAAGCTAGGAGCACACAAACTTGTTTTCTTCACTTTAACCCCTAAAGGACCATTGTTTACTTGGGGGATAAGATGGATTTTAGGCAAGTTCCTAAAACCTTAACTTTTAGTGAAAATTTTTGAAACTTTCTCACAAGATAGAAAAACTTATTAGCTATGTGGGAATATAATTTTTATTTTAATCCATTTGTGGGAGTAAAATTTATAGCTGAAAAAGCCCCAATTTTAATTTGATATTTGAAGAAAAAGAAAGCCACAAAAACTTGAAATTAAATATTTAAATATTCTTTCTCAAAGACTATATATTTTTCTTAATTTGAAACTGTGATTCATTCCATTTGGATTAATGCTATGAAAATTATGAACAATCTTGTTTTTTGGGCAATCTATGCATCTTCTTGAAAAGATTATTTATAGGATTCATTTCTTAATGCAATTTTCATAATTTTTCAAAAAAAGCTATTTGAAAAGGTTAAGTTTGCTTGCTAGAACAATCTTATTGTTGGGATCAATGTGTTTCAATCCCATATTAGAGCTATTAAAGATTTCATTTTTCTTCTAATCATGGACCTATTTCTACTTAACAATTTATTAAAGAATGAAAATCACGTGTGTTTGTTTTTAATTTTTTCTTTTCCAAAATTTCAACTAAATTCTTCAACACAAAAAATATAAAATTCATAATGCATATTGCAAAAAAAATTCCACAAATAGCACTCAAAGTCATTTGAAATTGTAGGCTAGTGTTTAAAAAAAATTGACAACTTTGAATGGTAATATCTTTTAATTTTTATGGTTAAACTTCATGAACTTTTTACCACATGATCCTAGAAAATTGAAGTAGATGATCCTATGATTAGATTCTACAAAAATGGCCTTGGTCCTTTTGAAGGTTAAATGCTAGTATCTTGTGATCAACATGGTCAAAGTTTTTGAATTTCTTCCAAACATTCTCATACCAATCTAGTGCAAGATCCTATGGTTGGATATGCAATAGAATCAAATGTTTAAATTTTTGTTATTTGCATTGAAAATAACATTTTTAAAGTGTTTTTTGACAAAGAAATGGCATAGGAACTTCACGGGTACAACTTTAAAACATATAAAATCAAGAACTATGTGGAAATTGAGGTTTGACTTTTAGAATGCCCCTCATGCTTATAAGGCCTTCAAGGGTTAATGGAATGATAAAATATATAAGGTGGTTTACCCCCAAACCGTCACTTTTTTTCTATTATGATTAGATTGGTCAAAATTTCATTGATTTTCTTATTGGCAAGTGAAAGGAGGTTTCAACGCACCAAAGGAATGTGACATTTGGATATTGTTTGTAGAAGTTATGAAGGAACAAAGTTTCACTGGGTAGATGTTTTAAAATCATTTTCTCTACATAGGTAAATATTGATTTTGGAGATGTTTAATTGTTTGATGATGGTGGTTTTAGTCAAGGTGCGATTTGGGAAGTACTCACCTTAGAATTTTTTGGCTTGTTGGACTTACCCATGTAAGGAAATGCTGGTCACCATGGAAATCTTCTTTTTTGAAACAGTGTGAATCATCTACTTAAAAAAAACTCGAAAATAATCATTGGAGGTCATACTATTGTGAAAGACCTCCCCTTTTCTGCACAAAATTCCAAGGATGAACAATGACACTTCTGTCTCACATGCAAGAATTCTCTGTCATCCATCGGACCACTCTGGTCCGCAGCGTCCTTCCTTCATGTTACGTCCTGGTTTTCCTCGCTCTTTGAACCACTCCAAACTTTGAAAGTTGTCAAAGTACAGTGCATAAGCTTTTGTAACATAGCCAGTCATGCAGGCGGCCAATTTGAAAAAAGTAGCTTAAGCGTACCTTAAGATATAAGAAGCCGAAAGCGAGATGCAGTAGTGTCGGTTTGGTGTGCACCTCCTCCAAGGTTAAGGCACGAGGCAGATAAATTGCTACTGTAGAGAGGCCTCGGAACTGGCGCCCCTTGGCCAACCTACCTTGGCCTTGGCCTTCGCCGGGGGGCAGAGTCCAACCTCCCTCCCTGCCTCCTTGCCACGACCCAGCCCCCGATGCTCGACACCTGTGCCTCCACCCCCATCATGCGTGCAATAGGGGCAGAGCTCGGAACTCATCATTTCTCCCAACGTCGGTCTTTTCGAAGTTAACTTCCTAACAACTGGACCTACGCAGGGACTGAGGGAGATGATGGGGAAAAGGGAAGGAAGCCCAGTAGCCCACCGGCAGTGCAGATTTTCTGAATTCTTACGTTAGGCGGGGGAAGATTTGGGGAGGCGGGCGGGACAACCACCTCCCCCGGCCTCCCATGGTCCGTGGACCCACTAGTACTTAACTTACTACTGGACTGTACAATGGACGGAGTGGCTCCACTCCGTCATTTTCCAGTCGGTCCGGCGTCCTTCAGTTGCAATCAACATAAGTTATGTCCCGGAATTCCGTCCTGCAAAATGAAAAAAAGAAGGAATCAGACTTACTATCGAAGGTTTCAGTATTTGGGGGACACAACTGAATGAACAAATCGATTCCAGGAAAACGAATCCAAAAAACCACGGCAAGCCGATAAGCAGGCAACTGAAGGGTGGACGCAGCCACAAGACATACGTAAGATAATAACAAGTTATCAAAGTTGGGAAATGGTGTCTGTTTTTTCTGACCTCGCCCACCATGTCGTTTTGGCCGGGGTGGATTGACCCCCTCGCTCGTCCCCAAGGGAAAAACCTGAAATTTTTTATTTGTCACGCATGATAAAATTTGCAAATTTTGAATTCCTATTTGCAATTACAGGCCCCAAATTAGCTAGGAGAGGTACAGGAGATAATGTATTAATGAAGCACAAAATAGGGGGTCTTTTTCTTTACATGCACCCTGGATTCACTTTCGGGGGACGAGCGAGGGGGTCAATCCACCCCGGCCGTCGTTTTCGGCTGGCAGTTCAGTTGGTGTAACCTACTTTCCCTTACCTCTCTTGCAGTGAAGTAAGCTTCCATATTACTGTAACGTATCTTGCCCGCCTGTATCATCTGCGTCAAAAAGACAATTTGAAAAGAATTGAAAAAAACGAACTGAGCTTCAAGGGAAGGGATCGAACTGAAGTAAAATTCTTTCCGTTAACTTAGTGTCCCCAATCCCCCCGAAGAAAGAGACTGCCCTCCGTCCGTCCCTCCGTCCGTCCCTTCCGTCCAGTCGGTGACTCCCTTGGCACGTCCCTTGTGGTCCCCAAGCGGCCATCCGGCGTCGGTCCCGTCCCTGATTCCCTGCTTGGATGTAAGATACCGACCACCTTCAGTTGGGCACTTGGGCCTGCTCCGTGGGTCCTGCCCTGACCATCCTTTTGACCCCGGAGTGGGCCGTGGACTGTCCCTGGACAGACTAGCCTAGCCTAGCGTAGCCTTTCCTGTCCTGTCCTGTCTACAGGAGGGATTGGGCGCTGTAGACTGGGAGCAGGGAGCAGGGAGGAAGGGACGGTACCGCCTTCGGGCCTCAGCCTGCTGCTGCTGCCTGCAGAGAGAGTCGGTGAAGCGGGGAGGCTGTTGCTGGCCAGCAGTGCATGAGGTCTGAGGAGGAGGGCAGTTGGAGGGCTGAATGAGGCCTGGAGCCTCGCTGGTCATGGGCCTGCGAGGCAGGCAGGGACTGTACCCATCATCCTCAAGGGAAAGGGGGAAAGGCCACTGCCAAGAAACTGAACGTTCGAGTCATTTGCTGGACACAGGAAGCTTAAGTGCATTGCAAACGGAATCACCCAGTACCTTGCCATACCATACCATACCAACTGAATGAAGGTTCAAGCCCACTGGCACTCATGGAATCACGCCACCCAATATGCCTTGTTCATCCGTCCACACTCATCTACACTCATTCATTTCTTAATAGTTCTTTCCGCAAGGCAATGTCCTTCTCGTGACGGAGGCATTATAGACGGAAGGGGGAGTGCTAGCATGTGAGCATAGAATCGAAAGAGCTCATGAGCCTAGGACTCTATATTAGAAACACTTTCTATGGCTATAGGTATCTACATTAAAGGTACCTAAGTTTTATAGACTCTTTCTATGTCATAGTGTATCTATGTTATACGTACATATGTTGTAAATGCCTTCAAATGGGTTTAGGAATATATCTACAACTAGGTTCAAGGCTCATAGGCTCACGTCTTTATACCCACTCACTAGCATCATTGACAAAACATTGCATTGTATATGGTAAGAGTGGCAAGGCACTAACTAACCCTAAGAGACCTTGATAGTAAAGGGAATGCAAATTTGAAGCTTTTAGAGCATCTACACCTTTGTACTCCATATTTGTTTGCATGGGCTAGCCTAGCTTTTAGCATGCTTGGGATAAAGTTGTTCCCCATTGTTGCATGAGGAACCAAAAAAATTGGTTGGCCACTCCAAAAGGTAAGCTTGGGATGGAAATTTTGAAGGAGTGTTGCTTGTCACCTTAGGCAATGCCCCAAAATTTCACATTTACTATTGAGATCTTCTAGATTCTATTATTCATTGGATATAATCAACATGCATAGCATGCGATGGACATCAACTAGATGAATAGTGTCTTGGCACATTGGAAATGAAGAAGCATGGGAAAGTAGAAGGAACAAAACAAATGATGTGAGCATGGGAAGAGATACTTGATGAATAAAATTTGGTGAATAAAGATGTGGATGTTGTTAGGACATCCTCAGTGGGACTAGCATAGAAGCCCTCTTAATAAGATTTTAACTTTCAACCAATTTATAATTAGAACTTGAAAGTACTATTAGTGAAAGTGCATCCAAATTTATAAGAAGACTCAAATTTAGACATTTGGACCATCAAAATAACCCCCTTCAAAAAAAAGCTAAAAGACAAAAATAAACAATAGAAGCTTTGAGAAATCATACTTAAGAAAGCAAAATCATGCCAACAACACAACATTTTTTATGCAATTGGCATGATTTTCCTTTTTTAATAATGATTTTCCAAGGCTTCTATAATCATTATGTTTTGTCTTGCTTTTAAAGTGGTTTCTTTTTATTTTCAAGTATCTAAGTTTGAGTTTTTTTTGTACCTATTTAAAGTACTTTGGGATGTGTTTTCTATGGTAGCAAAATTTCAAGTATTTTCTAATTGTAAAATGGAAAAACATAAGAAATATATTTGGATGGCCTATATATTCAAACCATTGAAAATATCCCCAAGATAAATAAATTATGGCTCAAGAAGAATGTTGACATAAAATCTTCATTTGTGTAAGTTTTCATTTTCTTCCATTATTGCATAAATTAATTCAAAACTTGCCACAAAAACCATGAAGTATCGAGAGGCCTCCTAATCACATCATTGAAGAATAGACAATACTATTTTTTCCAATCTACTTATATGTATTTCATCCATTTATTGTAGCTCCAACAATGATTTCTTGAAGGCATTCATAATCCACTATGTGGAACATGAAACTTACGTAAGTTAAATATTCTACATTAAATTTGGTAATTGCACCTTTAAACTATTTAAATAAGCATTTTGTGCATGGTTCCTATTAATTAACCCCTTATAGACCATGCATTCAAATTTCAAATTACAAATGAACACAAACGTGTCCTAAGCATATAGAGTCTTGGTTTTCTCATCCATCAAAATGTCGTAGATTTCTATATTCGTTCTCCTACAAATATAATGTACATTTTTTTACGAATGTTTTATACAAATATTCTAAATTACAGGGATATAGGCATGTATGAACTAAAAAAATAACTTTTCTAGTTTGAAATGACTTGAATGAATACGTAAAATCAAATCAAAATGTAGTATTTTTAACTTTGAGAAAAAAAATCTTATGAAAATTACAAATATTCAATCAATAATCAATTTTAATAGGAATTTCAATCTTCAATTTCAAATTTTCTTGAAAAGTATTAGTCATGGTAGTACGATCTATAGATCATATTTTACAACTTTTGTTTGAGAGTCATCATAATATATTGTTTTGAAATTCAATTTATAATACATCTTCACATTATTTTTTGGTAATGCCTTCTAAAAATTATCTTTGACCTTGAAACCTAAAATCTAGTTTGAAGTAAATTACTACAATGGACAAGTGGTTTGAGACCCCCCAAAAGAAGCAAAAATCCAAAGAGGCTACTAGAGTATTATGGGATGGAAGATGTAAGGTAGGTACCCCGAATGCACCCCTAACCTATAACCATCATCAACACTCCAGAACAGTGGGGTTTTTAGGCAATCTAATGCCCAATTGCCTCCAAAAAAATGGGCAACTTCAAGCCTATAGAAAGAAAGGGGTAACTATATTAAAAACATGCCATCATCATGGCCCTCCATATTGTTGCCACAATGTTTTCAAAACCTCATTTTATCCATCATACAAAGCCAACACATACAAATATTACATATTCATAATTGGCCTCATTCAATTCAAATCCCTAAAATGAAGGAGCCAAGAAATGAAGAACCTTCTTGAGAGAAAGGCCACATAACCATTTGTCTAAACCCCCCCCCCAAAACCTAGAGCTCTAGATACATCTCCAAAATCAATATATATATCCATGTGAAAGAAACAATTCGAGAACAATTACCAATCAAAACTTTGACCCTTCCTAACTTTTGCGTACGGTATCCAAACGTTGTGTTCTTTTGTGCATTGGAACCTCCTTTCACTTCCAAGAAGAAAAACACAAAAATTTGACCAGTGTACTCATGGTACCTAGGCACCTGCATAGCAAAAAGTGGAGGTTTGGGGGGATACCCACCTTAGTTTTCATTTCTTCAAGTTCGTACACACTGCTACCCGTATCAATTTCAATAAATATACAGTTTCAGTCCCAACTTGTAAAGCTACCCTACTCCCCATGATGATGCTCTGTCTTGAACTGTTTGAATAGAGCTTTGGGTAAAAGTTCCACCTCATATTTCTTTTTCTTATTACTCATTGTCCCAGGCCACTAGCGTGTACCTCCAGAAGTCTTGCTCGGAAACCCATTTGACTGATTCGTTTATCTTTGCACCATTCAAACATCCTTCTGGAGTGGAGTACAATACAATCCTCTAGACGAATTTTCGTAACACTTAAAATACAATACTTTCACCTACAAAGATACCATTTTTGGTGGGTTCTAGAAGTTTTTCCTCTCCTTCCTAGCCAGTCATTTGATTTTTCTACCACGTTTTTTGTTTTCTCTATTTTCTTCATCATTCTAATAACTCCATGGAAGTCAATCCTCAGTCTGCAGGTAATTTTCCTCTCAAATGGAACGGTCTTTGAAATGTGTGAAGAACTTTGTGTAGGACTGTCCAACTTCAGCTGTACTTAACTTATTGTCCAACAATAGCTCCTGCTCCCAATGACATGTGAAATAATGAACCATATTGTGTTCACACAACCTTCATAAGATAGAAGGGTGGGCACAGTGGCACAAATCTTCGAAAGAATCAGTCCAGTTAGAAGATTCTTTGGTTTGATGCCAAATTTGTGAATATTTCAAACTATGTTCCTTTTTCATCACTCAAAAAGTTTTTGGAAGAAGTGGTTTTCAAATCTGTATTTTTTTTAATCATTCTCCATCAAAACAATCTGAGTCCATAGGACAGTAATTTGTCCTTGTTGTCTAGACATTGTAAACTTTGAAGCTGTGATTAAAATAATGTCCTTCTTAATCCACTAATCCTCTACCATTCACATCCAAATGAGCCAATAACTTCACTATAAGCTTAGATCAAAAGTAGTAGAAATGGAGGAAATGCATATTGGAAGTATGCAAGAGTGGGACCAAATAGTTTTGGACTCTCAAGCAAATCATCACCACCTTTTTCTGCCTGTCAGTACACAAACCCATGTCCTATCAGTTTTCTCAGCAACTATTTTCTTCTTGGTAGGGATGTATTGAAACATGGAATAATCAATATTGAATCTGTGAATTACCATTTGTTGAAGCCACAAGCCAAACACCACCAACCAAACACCACCAACCAAACCCTACCAACTTTCTCAACGTTTTGCACATTGACAAAGCCCTTGTGACTTTCATTGTGAAACGGATTTTAGATGAAATGTATCATATATGCAATTGGATAGATTGTATCTTTTGATGGAAGAAGTGTTTTCGAAGATTCAAACTTTCACTAAAAATAGATCAAGGATTTTAGCATAATATAATTTGGTTGTTTAAAAGTGAAGTTATTTCATTCATATCAACCAAATAATTTCAATAGAACCTTGGTTTTCTTTTCTTTTTTGTGAAAGTGTTAGTAGCATCTTAGATACAAAGAGCATATGATTATCTCATGATCTGGTTCTTTCAATTTCATATTCTAAGGGTTGTTTACCATTGTTATAGAGATGTTGTATGTTTTTGCTACTATTTGGATTAAGGAGTTTTTTTTAGTACCAATGGGATCAATATACCCAAGGTGTTTGCATGCTAACACAAACCATTTTTTTTTCTATAATGTATTGATATGTACCATTTTCAAAACTTTAACCCTTGTACGACACGACAGATGATTATTGTTCGATGAATGACAAGGAATTCTCCTATGTAAGATAGAATTGCAACTATTCATCCTCGGAATTAGGGGTGGAAAGGAAAGATCTTTTACAGTAGTTTGAGTCCCAATGATTATTTTTTATCTTTTTAAAGTAGATGATGTCACAAGGTTCCAAAATGGTTGATTTCCATGGTTACCAGCCCAGCATTCAAGGGTTAAACATTCCCATTGATATGTGGAATCGAACTTCAAACAATTTTTTTGATATTTGTTGGTACTTGGGTTACAAAAGTAAAAATATAGTCCACTCTCAATACAATTTCTACAAACCCAAATTGAATTTTCGTACATTTGAAATTTGAACCTTTAGTACATTGTGCCAAAAAACTTGACCCAATGTAGAAAGCAAAGGTGCAAACACCCTATACAATAATCATGATACCCAAGAAAAATGACCAAATATCAATTTAGTATTCATGTAAGTATGGAATTGGATATTAAAAAATTCTCAGACCTAACAATACCACCTAATATCAACATTTGACTAAAATTGTAATAACATTGTCACTTGATGAGACAAGACAATGTCTACATTCCCTAAATTAATATGTACCTACTCTTGAAGAAACATTCAATGAACACTCCATCAAAACTTTGATCCTTTGTAACTTTTGCATACGATATTCAAATGATGTGTTCTTTAGTGCACTGAAATCTCCTATCATTTGTCAATGAGAAAATATAAACTTTATCAATCTAATAATAGAAGCTATCTATAGTAGAAAAAGTGTTGGTTTGGTGTCTCCCTACTTTATTAGGGCTTAGTTCCTCTCCTCACTACTAGTGACAACTGGGGTGACAACCCATTGAAGGTTTAGATATTTTATTGTTAAAAATATTAGGAAAATGGTCCAAAAGTGATGATATTTTGTCATAATTGGGCAACAAATTTTTCAACTCATCCTCGATGCTATGAGGCAACCACCTTGTGTGGGGCATCAACAAGTTATAGATGGTGCACTAACCACAAATATTGTCCAAGTCAATTTGAACAAGGATTTTGTCGATTCTATAGACCTTAATTATTGAACTACAAGCACGAGCTTAGGAATGCACAACACATGGTAGAGTCTATTGAGTACCAATGCCACTTGTAGCCTTGCCTTTGCAATTTGGTGTCATAGAAAACCTTGAATGTAGTGTCTAGGTACTAGAAAGTGAGCGACATACCCTTCACTCTACATCATATCTCTCTTATCTTTGTTGAAGAGCTATACAATAGGTCTTATCTTCTATAAACAACATGAGTTGGTTGGCTCCTTCACTCAATGCCAAAGGCAACAAAAATCTTATATGGATATCAAAGCCTTGAAAGAGTAGTTTGATTTTTGACATTAACCCCTAAAGGACCATTGTTCCTTTGGGGGAAAAATGAGATTTCAGGTAGGTACCTATGGTCTCAATTTTTTTCTTGTTTTTTTTTTAACTTTTTATGAAGAGAGAAAAATTGATTAGCTTCGTGGGAATGTAATTTTTTTTCATTTGGTGCCCGGGAACCAAAGTTATGCCCAAATAAGCTCAAAATAGGGGAGAGGGGGTAGTAAGAAAAAATTTCAAAAATTTGAACATTTTTATTTTTTATTTTTTTCCCTTAAAGATTATATTTTTGTCTACATAGAAAACTTTCATTCATTCCATTTGGAGTTGTTATGAGAAAGTTATAGACAATCTTGTTTTTCGGGCAATTGGAGCATCTTCCTGAAAAAATAACTTGTGGGATTCATTTCTGAATACAATTTTTCCATTTAAAAAAAAAAGGCCTGTGTGGTTTCATTTGCTTTCTAAAACAATCTCACCATCGGGATTAGTGCATTTTAATTCCATCTTAGAGATATTAACAATTTAGATTTTCCTTCTATCTTGTACCTACTTCTATATAACAATTTTTTAAAGAATAAAAATTAATTTTTTTTTCTAAACTCTCAACTCAATTCTACACAATAAAGATTTAAAGCTCAAAACTTTGTAGTGCAAAAAATGAAAGTTATGAAGGTTCAAAGTCAAATAACCTAGTCTGGCAATGTGTGGAAAAACTTGTTTTATTCACTTTAAAAGCAAATATCTTGCAATCTATGCAGTCAAAATTTCTGAAATTCTTTCCACACATTTTCATACTAGTTAGGTGTAAGATCCCACGGTTAGATGTGTAAAAGATGCAATTTTCAAATTTTTTTACTCTTTGCTCTAAAAATGGCAGTTTTGAGTGTGTTTTTCCAAAAAAAAGGCCTCGGTCCTTTAGGGGTTAAAGGAGAAAGAAGTACCGCAAAAATTACAAATATTCAACCTATAATTAATTTTAGAAAGAAATACCTCCAGATCATTGAGGTGATAATCAAAATGAAATAAAATAAAGTTTTGTTAAAAACATCTATCTATCCAATAAAATAGAAAATTAGTGATTTTTTTGAAGAAAATTCACTCAGATGGTGACATTAAGATGGAAATTGAAAGAATCATACAACTTTTGTTATAATTGTTGAAATGGCATGAAGCAAAGTTTTATTAGCTAAACATGGTAATTTGGAATTATCCTGTAAAGAATATGTAAAATTTTGAAAGTGTAAAGCCACTAAAGCTTGGCCTATTTTGAAACAAGCCTAAGGTAGTATGTTGTTAAAGCGACCGTTTATGGACTGGTCGGCCTTTTCGATGGCTCTTAAAAGCATGGAATTATTTATCCTTATTTTTCACTTGAAGAAAAATTGATGTGGAATCTAACCCAAGTGGTTTCATATTTTTTGGAGCATTTTTGAATTACTTATGAATTTTCAAAGAATTCTGTAGTAGGCACCTATTTGTGATCATAGGCCTTGCAAAAACCACACACAGTCTGAAAAAAGATATGGCTTGACCAAAAACAAGCATTGCAACATTCAAAAAGTACCACACAAGGTTCTTAAATGCAACCATTACTAAACTTACATGGACTCTAAATTCTTTTAACATTTGTAAGAAGGCAATTAGGCAATCAATTTTCATTTAGAAAAAATTAAATGGACACACCTTGGCTTTGAAATGGACCCTCTCTGACTCTTATTCCATCTATTGGCAAAATATGAATCAATACCTAACAAATCTAAATTATGCTCTAAAATTTGTGGCATTCCATTTTAGAACCATTGACTGTTCATTTCAAAGGGGCCTACTACACTGTTTGAAGAAGATGGTTGCAATAAGAACAGACTACCTTAAAGTAGGTTCTTCGACACTTGAGCACTTAATAATTAGATTCTATATGTATCAAACTCTTAACCAACTCTCAATTCAAGTCCATCACAACAATCACTTTATTATGGTTGCATTTTCGAATCAAATTGAATCTCTACATTAGCAAGGGATTTATCGCTCTTTCTTGGAGAAGTCACTAGTCTAGGCCTTCAATAGTTGAGTGAAGCCAAACATAAGCTTTCATTTTTACCAAGTATATAACTAAAATTATTATCTTCCATTACTCCATCAACAAACTCCAAAATTGAGTAATGATTCAATTCTCTTTTTATTTTGGTGGATACCCTAAACCTGTTGGCATAAACAAAGAATAAACAAATGTATCAATACCTTTCGAACTTCAGTGACTATAACTTCATGGGTACCTACTGGATCTTTGTCATCATTGACATCATCTAAGCCCATGGGCCATATACCATCTATAACTCTTTGATGCCACATAGGAGGGTAGTTGCTTTAACATGAAAACCAAGCTTAAGATTTGTTACATGCCCCCAAGAAGCCTATTAAATTATGAATATATTGATATCATGTAGCCCCCCGATGGATCTTTGTATAAACTTTTTGCAATAGCATATGCTATAGACATTACATTTTGCATCCCATTTAAGACATCAATTCATATTGTCTCCATGATGACGGCATACATGTAGAAGTATGTCACCAACAATAGATTCATATTGTTTTCCAAAGCTGTTATTGACAATTTTTCTTTTGAGGCTGTGATATTTGTGTGAATTCTTTTGTCACCAAAGTCTTTGGATCCCATAACAAAGCCTTGAAACCTCCATTTGGTCATCATTAGTAGCATGGAGAGTAACAAAGTCCTTGTGGGGATTGAAGATAATTTTTAAAAATTTAAGCAATATTGTTTATAGTAGAATTTTTGTATTATAATATATAATTAGAATGTAATAATAAATAATAAAAATATTTTATAATAGTAAAATGAATTTAAAAAAATGAATTTTGATTATATATATGCTTGAAAAAACTCTTCATCAATTAGCTCTCTTATAATATATTTTTAAAAATAATGCACAAATTCTTTAATGCGACAATTGTGGCTTCACTTTCTACTATTTTTTTGTGGCTTTCATTCTATGTCTTCATCTATAGATTAAGTTGTGGCTTCACTTTTTGGCTTTGTTTCATTGCGTGGGAATTGTCTAATACACCTAGTACATATTATATTTGTCAATGCATAATTATAGATATAGATATGTAAGATTTAAAATATCACCTAAATTAATGTTAACGTAAAGGTCATCACTGGAATAAGACAAGAGAACTACATTCTAAAGACATGAAAATTGCACTCCATGATGGAAGAGACAACCTACTCTTTAGTTTGTGATTGTGTGGGGTCGATTCCCTATAGAGACTCTAACTAGTTTAGAAAAGAAATCGACCTCTTTTCAAGAAGTTAACCCTTATTAGACATTTGAAGACTTGGGAGGTGGCCCAAACTTGAATTTTTAGAATCTTGTTAAATAGCCTTCAAGTAGCTTGTTTAAATGACCAATCAATTATCAATGAGCTTCCATCCTCTTCAAGGCCAATAGTGTGGCTTGTGCCATTGCCACAATCATAAGAAAAGTAAAAATAATTTTCTAATTTTCTAATTTTTTTTGTTCAATTTTTTTTTGAAATTCAATAACTCTCACATCGTAGATCCAAACGCCACGAAACAAAGCCTGTGCACCCCTCCTCACTGAGGGCTTTCCAACGATACCAAGAACTTAACCAAGGGACGCATGGTCTAGGGGATCTCAATATAATGTAACAAAACAAAACAAACAACCTATCTTTAAGGTATAGATGGGCAACCTCAAAGCCACTATTTAGAATTTTGATCAAACTTCCCACTGTAATAACTACAAGTTCAAATTGTGATTAAAAACCCAAAACTTAGATTACTAGATGCTTCTAGCTAGTGAAGACAAAGAGAACGATACCAAAAAAGTTCACATGTCCCAGTTGAATACATGAAGAGTTTTCTTGAAGATTCTATGGACTGGGTATATCGTTTGAGAGAAAATCAAAAGTAGCTCCAAGAATTGGCATGACTCTTACAACTAACTCAACTTAGGCCAAGTGATAGTTTCAAAAACATGCATTACACGTGAACAATGTTGTACACCTTGACTCTGGACCAATTCAATGTTGTATAAGAGGCCCGAAATCCTCACTTCTGATTGGACAAAAGGTTGAAATTTGTGCAATTGGCCTTGAGGGGAATGACCCTGCCGGCCTCTAAGCTTAGGTGTAAAGGGTAAGAAGGGTAAGTGTCCCTGACGAGGTTCAGATCCTGAAGGACTGCAGCAGCTCTGTGCCCAAGCCCTGCATTTTTTTCACTGTGTGTTTTAAGCTTCAGCTTATTTGGAGTAGTTTGATTGCCCAATTTTGAAAAGCCTGAGGATTTGGATCCTGCTGAAGTGTGCTGCAAGCAACCAGGACAGTGTGCTGACTGAGACCAGCAAGCAAGCGTCGACTTGACGTTTTGGCATGAAAAAAGAGGGTCTAACTTAACTTCAGTTATCTGCACTCTGCAGGATTGTCAAAGTGTGGTGTGGGACAGAAGGCATGCGAGGCAATTGTAATGCCCCACCAAGATACTGCTACTGTAGTATGGACAAGCAGGAAGTGTTCACATGAAGGACAACCAAAGCATCAACAACAAGTGAAGTGAGCACATAACTTACTGAATGAAGATGAGAGCACCATGCAAGCAGGCAGGCTGGGTTCAAATTTAACAGCGATAGTGTCACCGTGACTGTAGTTTGGGACTGGGGTCCAGGCAGGCTTAACTTAGTTGGTAGTTTTAATCCGGGGATAGAGCCTGCATGGGAAGCAATGTCTGGTAAGAATCGCTTGTTCATTAGAAGAGATTTAGGGACTAAGGAAGCCCGTGAGTTCCTTAGAGTTTTCGGATTGTGGAAACTTGCCACATCAATGATCTAATGTGGTTAGGAGACAACCATGCCACGGTTATATGAATTATTGAATTATGTGATTGTGTGATTAAGTAATTATTTATTTAATATTTATTCAATGTTTTTCAAAATGAATTTTCAATTTCTTGACACTTTTAATTTTAAAAAAATATTATTTATTTATTTTTAAAATTAGAAAATCCTGACAGCAATGGTTGGTTTAGAGTTCCCAGAAAGCAAGGGGAACAATCTTGAAATGACCCTCTCTTGCACCCGAAATTTCTTCTAATAGTATTAGCTGGTGGTCATTGTTAGCTAGTGCCTTTGGAAAAGTAACCCGTTGGAGAGTGAAAATGGAAGATCCAAAAATTGAACACAAAATTGGGAGGAATGACAACCAAATGGCATGCAAAAATAAACGGTGCACATGTAACTGTTGTTTTCAAGAAATTTTAGCCGATGTCATTTCAAATCCAAAACTAATACATGGGTTGTTGGAGGCAAGTATATATGTTCTTTGAACTAGGCAGGTACCACTTTATGGTTGACCGTTGAGGGGCTTGGAGTGCTTGGATAGGACAAGGGCCAGTATTGCTATAGGATTGGTCTTGGTGGCCAGCCCCTACTCCGTCATCTGTGTTTGCCCAATATAATGAAATTTGGAGTTTAGTTTCAAAACTGGTGTGTCTTTGAAAGAGGAAAATTGCAGCCTTAACAGATTAGAAGTTGAAGGAAAGTGGACAGTGAGAATCTGAAACTAAGTTAGAGGAAATAAACCAGGAGATTTTGATAAGGAGGGAATGCAACCGGTGCCCATGGAATAACTTAACCCCTGCCTCCTCTTACAAACTGGAGGCAAATTACCAAGCAGCTCCAAAAACTTCCATAACGCTGATGCTGGGCACGGCAGTCTGTTTCTTGTTTGCTGAAAGAAAAGGACCACCGCCATGTCTGGAGCCTGAAGCAGCGATTCAGGCGCAGTTGTTGACAAAGTCTCAGAATGCACTACAGTACGTAACTTACCTGCCACCAGATTGTACTGTACCTTGGGACTACCCATGTGAGATGATGGACAACACTCTTCATACTATTTTAGTGTGATCCACACTAAATAGATATCAATACATTGTTTGAGATAAACCTATTTAGTGTTTGCTCCCATGATTTAAGGAATCCCAACACTAAGTTATCCAATAATTGATTTCTTCTTTTTACTTGGAATAGCGTAACACTTATTTGTATACAAAAGTGTTGGGTTGTGCAATATTCATTCATTTATTTATTTTTGAAACACATGGACAATTCTCATTGAATTTGCGCAATAACTTCAATCTTGTACAAAGTAACAACCTCCACAATACAATACCATTTTACCACTACAAATTTTGGGTGAAGTACAATCTATAGTAATTAATGATAAAAAGTTCTATTTAATGTGCCACCATGTTTGTAGAAATAATACTATTTGAAAAAGAAAAGTAAATAGAATGAAGAGTGTAACTTGCCTTGTTTCTCTTAGAATCTTTGATTCTACACATTCTAATTCTAATTAAAAATTTTGTATCTCAAGGATTAACAAGGTACTATTCAAACCTCTTCACATATAGTTTAGGTCAAGTTTCAATTCCATTCTTGAAGAACCCAACTCTTTACCAAGTAACTTATACTTAGCATGGCTTTTGAGGGGACTAGTATCCCCTTTGTTGGCCTCACTACTCAAGCCAGTTTAGGGAGGGACCAAGCTAGAGAGGTCAAATTCTAACAGATTTTGCGAAATTTTGCGAAAAAATAAAGCCATAATACTCACCATCAAAACTAGTGTCAAGCACGCATTTATTTGGGAATCGAGATTTTAAGCAAACAAAATTTGGAAATGAATTTTGATTTAATACTTGGAACTTAGTAGATTGATGATTAATAATTAACTTACATGATTTTATGAGTAATGGTAGATGGGGGTTTGTAACAAACAACATTGCAATGTCTAATGCATATGCTAGAAGGAATCTTGAAGGTTCCTTGAAAATGACTTGAATGTTCATAGAAAAGAAATGAACATCTCTAGATTTCCTACATCAAGGTGCTTGAAGAAGAAGAAGATAATTCAATTATTTTAGAAATTCTTGAAGGAAAGCAAACCATTTCTTTTGTCCCTAGACATGTTCCAAAATACAATCATAAATTGCCATTTGGTATGGACAACCTCATTTGTGCACACTTCATGAAGCTTCTAAGGAAGTTCCTATTTTTTGGTCTTCTAACCACTAGTACTTTGATTAGTACTCCTCTCACTTAGAACACATCATCTCCTATGTCACTATAGAGGCAACATCTCCTATACTTATACATTTTCAACTCTTTTATATTAATTCAGTTTGTTTTTTTTAACTTGTATTCCTTTGTATCCCCCAAATTGGAATTTTTACACACTTTTAGATTTCAAAATCATTGTTTCCTTTTGGACAACTCATTTTGATAATTTTGGTCAACCTTTGATCATTAGAATCTTAAGATTCCATTCTTGAAACTTGTTGAAACTTTCTTGTGCGACATCTATGCAATTGAATCTTATATTGTTGAATTGTGTGACAACTTACAATGGAATTTCAATCAACTTTGTGCCTAGACCTTATTTTTAAATTTTGGGTGGGGATGACCAAACACTGGAAGCACTAGCAGTCGTGGCAGGGTTTGCGGTGGGGTTAAGACTATGACTAACCTTGCACAAATCGTGGTCGTATCTGCACACTTACGTAGCTGCACGACTTTTTTGCAATGAAAAGTTCGTTGAAGTGATGTAAGGATAACCTCCCCCGGCTTGACTGAAGGCCTTCCGCTTGCTTTGGGCCCCAACTCTCATCATATGGGAATCCCTGCATGATGAGACTTGGTGTCACCTATGCTCCAGTTGGGTTGGACCATGAAGCATTCCTTGGCAATTGGCCTTTGCTACCAATTTAGATTCTCCGCAAAGTCAAAATTGACTGCTCTTTTCCTTGGACAGGAAAAAATTAAAAATAAATTAAAAACTCGGGTGTAACGTACTGTAGTCCTCCAAGGACGGAAGAATCCTGGTCACCAGACACCGAAGGTCCTCTCCTACACGCAAGAGCGATAAGCAATCCTGGGGGACTGATGGCCGGCCAATTGGTCATCCCCAATAACTTATTCTCACTGTTGGTGAATGTGTGTACGAAGGAAGGTTTGGTTTTGGTTTGGTTGACAACACCTGCTGGACGCCACATAATAAAATATGATGCCATCTGCAGGGACCAACCAACCGACGACGCCCACCATCATCCGCCCGTCACACTTGCAACCGCGAAGTCACCCACTGATCTTCTCACTCATGGCATACTTCACACATCAGCCACATGCAACTAACTTAGATTTGAACTCTGGACCACAGGGTGTTCAACACTCTAGTGAAGATTGCTTTCTGCACTACCCAAAATATATGAAAAGAATAACTACTGAATTAGAGTAATAGAAACAACAAATACAGTGACTAAGAATGCATCCCCACGCTAGGCGCATCAGATAGGGGTGTCAAGTGGGTTTTGGCTTGCAGTTTTGAAGTGCTTGGCCTCACTGCTCCTCATGTGCCCCAAGGTAGACAGGCTGAGGAGGGGCGCCAAGTGGAGCTTGTAATTGAAGGGTAGTTTTTTTTTAAAAAAATATGACTATTAAAAATTGAATTGACAATTTCATTAGATGAGATTTGGGACAAATAGAAGAGTGCAAGTTTCCAGCAATGGAAAACTCATTGAATTGAGCTATGGGAGTAGTGTTGATGTGGTTGGGTGACAACTACATCAAATTCTTTTTTTAATTTTTTTTTAATTTCATGATAAAAAAAAAATTCAATTTTTTTAGTATTTATGACAGCTTATAGCAATCAGTTTTGCTCTCATTGCTCTGGGAACAACATAGGGAATAAGCCTGAAACGACCCCATATTTCTCCAAATCTCATCTAATGCATAGAGAGTTCCAATTTTTCCATCCACCCCACATTGATCCTATAGCAATTTCTTAGGAATTCTAAGTTGTCCAAAATGATGGGAAACTCGTTATATACATGTGGGATGGTAGGAGGTACGACAAACCATGTGGGATATGCAAATTAGAGTTAGTAGGAGCTTAACTATGAGTGGTTGAAGCTCTTATTAAGTCTAATTTACTTATCCTACATGGATTGTCCTATCTCCTACCACCTCATGTGTATATGAGCTTCTCATTTCTTGTAGTATCTCTTCTCTACCTTTCCATTTCTTCGACATAAGTGAAGGAATCTTCATTGTAGTGGAAAATGCGATTTTCATGAGTTTTTGATTCCCAATTGAAGATAATATCATTGCAGTATTGAATGATTCTGAGCCCATTCAAGGCCAGCTGAGGATTGGTACCTCGAAGACGGGGTTGAAGTTCAATGCAAACCTCTTGGCATGGCACGATGAAGCCACATCATTTGCTAGTGCGCTATTAGAATTTCAGCGTGGCCGGTCGATTTTTTCCACTTGGCATGCCTAGTGTAGAGAAGAAGATCAGCCTAGATGTGCCAAGTGAGCATGTTGAGCCTGTTCAACGAGTTGGTGTGGGGATGTTCTAACAAAACTGAGTACAAATTTGAAATGTTGTCATTGAACCCCTAAACATTTAGATTCATCTCTAGAATTGATGATTTGAAAAAAATCATTATGAAGTACTATTCGGAAGCATATTTTGGAATTGATGTACAAATAAAAGTTGTAGACTATAAGTTGTAGATTCTATCCGTATGGTTAGATTCACCAGTACTATCACCAATATTTTTTTTATAACTTTTCTTGTGAGGGCTCTGCTTCGAAGGCAAGGGCAGGAGCCCAAGCTTGAGGGGCAAGGGCACAAGGCCCTCATATGAGAGGAGGCCCATGCATTAGGGTGTCCGGTTGCATTAAGCATGCGGGTCCTGCTCCAGTAATAGTGTCTAGTACTATTGCAAATGCTAATAAGCACCTGTAATAGTGCCGAACACTATTACCAGTGCATTATGGTCCAAAATGGTGGGGATTTTTGTATGAGACCTAGCATGGAAGTACTTAACAAGGTTTTCTTCACGTGATGATTTTTTGAAATTTTTGAGTTTTTAACATCTATGACTTCCTTTTGGGGAATCCCATTTTGAACTAGACTCAATGCAATTTTGGCTTAGTCAACCACTTGACATACTTGCACATTTATAATTTAAAAAAATATGTACTTTAGCAACATCAAATCCAACCCTTAGATAGGATAACAACTTGATAAAGTATCTCCATCAATCAAAATAACTTACATCCAAGCAAGAAGGAGGATGAAACTTTAGTAATTAGTTTCAATCTATTCATTGTTCAAAAAATGGATGTTGGAGTACTCATGGGTTAACCAATGAATAAACATTCAACATGGTACAAAAATAAATATAAATTAAGAAATTAACCAATGACCCATTTATTCTTAGAACTATTTAATTTTTATCCTTTAAATTTTGTTATGCGTCAAAGTTTTCATTAGTAAAAAAATACTATAAATAAAAAATTAAATCAAACATGCATGCCTTTTTTAACATCCATACATTCAACGAATTTGTTTAATTACTTTGTTTATTTGTTTGTTCCAATGAGATCTCTAGAACAATGTGTCCTGACGGTTGCATTTTTGGTACTATTAGAAAATTGTCTCTGAAAAGGGGGGCATGGAACTTATTTCATACCATTTGAACCTATGTTGTAAAAGTTATGGATTTATGAGTTACTTATGAATTAAAAGATTAGAAAAATTAAGTATATTTTTATTTTATTATATTTTAGTTGTAGCAATGGCACAAGGCACCCTAATTTCCTATTAAAATTAATTAGAGTCCTATCCCTAGCTACAAAGATTCTAGTTTTCTTTGGTTGATTTGAAAGATCATCTTTAATTGACTTCATAATCCTATGTTATTTTTAAATAACATAAATATTGATATTGATTTTACATAATTTATGGTAATTATGCATGGCCATTTTTTGTATCCAAAGTTGGATTTATACAATACATCAAGTCATCTGTGAGCCCCTAATTCATCATTGAGGACTCATTGGGGGGGGGGGAGGTTCTAGTATTTTGTAGTTTTGAATGTAGTTTTAAATACAAAAAGCCCCCATAAGAGTGTAGAACCAAAATAGGTATATTACATACCAATATAGCATTTGGTCTAAAATTAGAATATTATAGAGTGTAGCTAGAATACCCCAAACCACCACTTGTATATAGGTTAAAACCCGACTAATTGTGGTAGATTAGAGAATGATGTGTTATTGGCAGAATAGACTCAAACTTCGTATACAAGAGACATTGCTAGGCTATAAATTGGTCGAGGGAACTCCAATGAGGTATTTAGGCTACTTTCCAGTGATAGGTTCCAGTTTCCCCATTTCATCGATGAAATAGTAGAATCCTAATTGTTGGTCTACAAAAGTTAATTACAATAAGATATGACTATAGAGGAAGCTACGGCCAAGAAGAGGGGAATTTGGGTGAAAATCATGCCAGGGACTCAACGGCAAAGTTAGTTCACCAAGATTTCCTCCGGCATGAAAAATTCTTTAGGCACTAATATTTAAATGAGGGGATGGATTTTAACCCCCCTAGGTCAATGTGCAGAGTAAGAATATGAGCCTACGCATGTATTGTGGAATTCCATGAGAGGTTCTACAAAAAGTTTCGGAATTTTCTTATAGTCAGAAGATGCTCTTCCGGATAGTCAACCACCGAAACCTACAATGGGAAATTCCTAGAAATTACCCCATGTAGTGGTAAATCTCACAAAAATTAGACTAGCTTCTTTTATATTAATAAGACACCCTAACAAGTTTCAAGACATTCCGATAGTTAAAAGTACCCAAACCTTCAAGATTCCCCAACAATTGACAGAAATTAAAGATTACAACAAAGTTGACCAATGGACTGAGAGCATCCAAAGTGGAATGAGGTCGAAGATAGGTCTTTTCTTACTCCCCCATACCTACTTAATAGCCTAGGCTAGTTACTTTTGTCAGAAAATTCAAACTCCAAAACTAAGTTTCGTTGAGATTTTGGAGTTAGGAAAAAAGGAGGGGAATCCAACCATACAAAAAAGGCCTTCTAAAGTCAATGGTGCAATTTTGTTTGTAATTTGTAATTAATCTCCAAAATTTAGGTTTATAGACCACCGAAGAAAGTTAAAACCCTTGAGAGAATGAGGATGAAAATTCAAAGTGATAGGGTTACCTTAAATGAATGAGAGGAGGTGGGTGCCCGGGAAAGAGTATAAAAGGGCACCCCTTCTCCTCTCAACCCACCCACCCACCCCATTTTGTATTTTGGTCCATTGGATTTATTTTTGTTAGAACTTTTAGCATTTTGCTAAAACCCTTGGTGGTGCTTATTTTCTTGGTTTTTTTTTTTTTGCTCTTTTTATTAGTCTCTTGCAACTTGTAGAGGTCTTGGGGTCCCTTTGCAATTTGTGTCTTCTTGTTTTGCCATTGCTAAGTTTTGTGTCTCCTTTGTAGTCGTTGTCTTATGTTTGCTCAAGTTTTAAGCACCTAATTCTACTAACTTCAGAAAGGGTGTTGTTGCCTTCTCCCTTTGGAGTCTTGTGACATCTTTTGGAATTTTGTGGGTGTCCATTAGTTCCTTGTACTAGCCGTATAGCCAATCCCCCACCGAACTTTGGTGATGCGACTTTGGGGGGCCTCTAGTTTGCTTTAAGTCTCGTACTAACCATTACTATACTAACATGCATCATGGTTCTTTGAAGGTGTCTTAAGTCCCTATGTTCTACTAACCTAATTTTAGTTTTGCATGTGTCATTGTAGGTTCAGCCCGGATGACGAAGCTTTGGCCCCCCTGGGTTCCAAGAGTCTTAGATTATGTGTTACAGTCTTACCAACATCGGAACTTCGAACCCCAAGGTACCTCCTGGTCTAAGATTTGGTGTTAAATCCAAATCAAAGGCAAAGTTTTGAACCTACTTGATATTCATCTCCAAAATTTAGTTTCCAAAATATTTTGGAAACAACCCAAAGTTTAGTCCCCAATAGTAGACAATAGGTCCTAATGGTCAAGCCCTAAGCATTTCCCCTAGGTTCATATTGGTTGAATCTTACGTCCCTTTTTAGTTCACTCAATCCCAAGTTGTCTCCAAATCACATAAAACCAAGACTTAGCTTCTAGTATGTAAAAGTGCAAAAATGAGACCAACACCAGTAGCCCCCATAGAACCAACAAATACCTGCAATCAGATACCCACCAACAAATATCCATTGTCAGATTCTTGTAGTTAAGTACTCTCCAGTAGATACTTCTAGTCATATATCTGCCAATAGATATCTACAATCACATACTCGCTAGGAGATACTACAGCAGAAGACCGGAAGGAAGGGTTGATTAGGGGAGAAGGTTGGTCTAGAGTTTGGGGGTTTAGGGTTGGTCTATAATTAGAAAGACCAAAGGGGGTTCAAAAATTAGGAATAAAGAGGACTAAGTGCAAATTTGATTTCTAAAAACAG
The DNA here is from genome assembly GCA_963920665.1 of Straminergon stramineum. Taxonomy (NCBI): domain Eukaryota; kingdom Viridiplantae; phylum Streptophyta; class Bryopsida; order Hypnales; family Calliergonaceae; genus Straminergon; species Straminergon stramineum. The sequence continues at coordinate 13,010,538 of OY987263.1, forward strand.
AGACAAACCACACTCCACCAACTCAACCTTCTTCTAACCAAGCATCAAAGGAAGGAAGCCAACTCCCTGTCTCCTACAAAGTAAGCCAAAAAAGAGAAGAATAGAGGCAAGTATGTAGAGAATCCACTCCACTAGGCGAAGGAAGTGAAGATAGAAGTAGTAGAAAGAATGGAGAAATGACAAGAAGAGGGAAACTACTTGAGATTAGGAAGATGAGGGAGATAAGAAAGAGGGGGAATCTCCCTACCTTGTTTTGACCATTGAATTAAAATTTGGTGATCATTGAGATGCTAAATGTAAGAGGTAGTTCAACATTGTAAGACAAAATGATGCATCTTTAATTTGTCTTGTAAGTAGAAATGAAGGTAGTTGGGCCACCTTTAGGACGTAAGAGGAATAAGGTAGAAAGAAAAGAAATAGAAGAGGAAAGAAAGAGAAGTGAAGTTGGTAGGAGTAGGACAAGTAAACTTTGTATTAACTTACCACTCTCATTAAAACGACGATTCATTGCCTCACTTCACGAGAATTCATGGCGGAGGGAGAAGAATACCCAAAAGGCATGGGTAACTACATCCACCACAAGGTATGATGCCAAACTTTTTTTGCTCTTTTCAATCCAAACCATCTAGTTAACCCCTAAAGGATTGAGGCACATTTTTGATACAAATTGTGAAAAAAAACTTCCACTTTTTAGGGCAATGAGAAAAAAAAAAAAAAAAAAAGATTTTTTTCAAAATTCAACCATACAAATTTGTACTAAACTACTATTGGAATGTGTGGAAAAATTTCAGAAACTTTGACCATTTGGATTGAAAGATTATAATGTTTGAAGTTAGGGAAAAAAAATTCTACTGTGCCCGACAGGGTCAGCAGCCTTTAACTCCTTCTAGAGTGAGATTTTTACACTACGCATGTTTATTTTTTGGACATTTGCATCTTATATTATGTAAGTTACATACCTACCAAATTTTAGAATTAGAGGAGGTGTTTTGCACATGCTGCCCAAGCTACCAAAAAAGTTTAGGGTAGCATAACTTTTGATCCAAGCACATGATTGGAAAAAAAATTACATACCCACTTAGGGGATACATGTTCACACCTTGTGTCAAAATTTGAAGAACATCCGTTACAAAATGACTTCATACAAATCTACCCAAGATTACCTGCGTACGTTCAATGGTCAATTGGTCCTTTAGGGGTTAAGTAAATCCTAGATCTAGCCAAGGCCTGGCTACAAGTTCAAACCCTAGAACCGGAAGACATTTCATTTTTTATTCTTGAATCTTAGAGAAGAATTCCAGAGCTCTCCCAAAACATAAGACACGTCGAAATCAGAGTTTAAGTAAGAAAGTTATCAATGGATGAAGTTTAGGACTTAGTGTGGATGAAATGTTTATAGAAGTATCCAATTAAAGCCAAACTCTAGATTTAGGTAGAACTAAACCTCGTAACCCTTGAAAGGCCCTTGGGGTCCCTCTATACAACCCATATTTTGCTTTATAACTCTTCAATTGTGGTTTAATACTTTAATATGTGAATCATGATATATTTTTATTCACATACTATCATGATTATGAATTTACTTTGTACTGAAAAGTATTTGGTCACTGTTTTTCTAATCAAATACCACCAAATACATAGTATAATATATGGTCTCAAAGGGCTTTTAAGCCCTTCTGGGGTTAAGCACCTCCATGAAGTTTTAAGTTAGTTTGAATTAGGGAACTAGATTTACATCATGGATGAAGTTTCATGAACCAATTAGCAGTCAAACTTCATTTGCCCATAACTTTTGCAAGGAAGCTCGGATACGGTCGAATTTTATGTTTTTAGAAAAGACAAGGAATACTCTAGTAGGTTTTGATATTAGTTCCTCTCTGAAGTATCTTGCACCAAAAACCACAACGGCCTAATCCATTCGGCCCAATACTATCGTGGTTACATTGGAATTTAGACTTTGGTGACTTTTGCTCATTTGGGTACTCTTAGGCATTTTGAAAAGATTCATTGTTTGGAAGTTACAATGGATTGCACATAGACACCAAAAAGTAAGAATTGTTTAAGTCAACACCCCAAGAACTTGGTTGTGCTCATGATTTACTAAGGATAGGTAAATTGGCGCACACATCATTATGTAACTTTTATAAAAACAATTGATAGCATCAAAATGATGGATTTAGGTCTTTTGGTGCAATAATGGGCCTTTAAATAGTATAAGGTTTCACAGTTGCTTTCAAAACAATTACATTGATCAACACAAAACATGACAAATTAGATAGCATTCTCTATAGAAAATTCATCATCTTATTTACTATTTCTCTCTAATCTTGGTGAATTCAATATTTTCACTGTACATCTATAACATTTAGGACATTTGAAGGTCATCTCAATGGTAAGGGAGGTAACGGATTGAAAATCAAGAGAATCTACTGATCCCCTTTGGCTTCAAATATTGAAGAACAACATACTTAGACCTTGGGATTTTGAAAAAGTCAACAATTAAGCTACATAATCTCTAAAGCTCTTTGCAAGCCAAAATGTTTGAAATATTTGGGCATCTAAAATGAGGTATCATATATTTTTTTACTTGAATATTTTTTGAAAGCAAGGAAACAAGTTTTTATAAAGATCCAAAGGTTGTAAAAAAAGTTATGCACTCTTTTCTTTGGCCCCAATTTGGGCATGGACAAGGCAACATTATTTTGCTTTGAAAATTTGCATAATTCTTCCTAACAAGAAGCTCTATTCAAATATGAAGTCTCTAAATATTTTTTGCAAAAAAACATGAGTTATGGGGCTCGAAACCTTGACATAGCTACTTTGTCAAAAGACCAAACAATCTTGAATAAAACATTTTGCTCTACTTTGCAAGCTTTGAATGTTCTTGCATATACATTTTCTTCACACTCCAATTTTTTATATGTGACTCTTGTATTAGTCAAGAATAAATCCAATGCTTATCTATTCTAAAAAATGAATAAAATTTGGATCATGGACCTTTTTCTAATGAGTATTGATTTTTGAAGTTTTTATGAATATGTGTCAATTTCAAGTCCATTAGTCTTTAGGGATTAAATCAACTTAAATAGACACTTATTCAATATACCATTTTCGTAGGTGGATCCAATAGATTAAAATATAACAAAAAATCCAATACCCCTTTTTTATCAAAGATTCTTGAGGATATTTAATCCCCTTAAAGACTAGGAGGTAGTCCAAATTTTCCAAATTGTAAAGATACATAATTGTAAAATGCAACTGAGAACAATAATTAAATGACAACTTACAAACAAAAGTTGTAAATATGATTCATAGATCATATCTATATGGGTTTTTTCAATTAAATTTGAAGCCCATTTTTTTAATTCCATCTACAATCACTTGTAGATTAAATATTTGTGATTTTCACAAGAATGGCTTTTCTTTAGGTTCAAAATATAAAGTCCTAATAATAAGATTTTAAAGAATTTTATTTTATTTTATTTATTCAAGTGATTTTTGAAGGGACATTTTTTTAATTGAAAAAATTACTTTTGGAGGCCATACTCATAGTACATTTTGAATTATAGAATATTTGCAAAGCAATGTCTTCAAAAGCTATATTGTATAAAATGTTAAAGAATTAACATAGGAATCTACAATGAAAGTTTATGGATGAAAAAATACATTTTTGAGTGCTTGGGAGGTGTTGGCACTCATCCTTTGTCAAGATTTAACCCCTAAAGTTCCTTGACTATGTTTTCACCAAAAACCCTTAAAAATTGCCATTTCTAATACAAGTACCAAATTTTATTTTAAATATTATTTTTGGGCACATGTAACCATAGGATCTTGTAGTACACTAGATTGAGAAGATGTGAAAAAAAATTCAGAAAATTCCACCATGTAGATTAGCATTTGAAGTAACAAAAATCCTTTTCTAGGCCTTGTGAAAAAATGCACAGCTACACTTTACAAGGTCACATTTCTATGAAAAAATGTCCCAAATGGTGGTGCTTCTTTAGATTCATTCTTCAATGCAAATTGGCTACATACTTGAAAATTTTCAGATCATTTGGAATTGTGCAACATATAGGAAAAAAATAGTAAGTAGAAAGATGTAGAGAATGATTCAAAATACTAAACTATTAACAATTTATTCATGGAATTGAAAAATCCCAATCCCAATGGTTGTAATGTTATAGTAAACAATCTACATCTAATGTTGTTGTTTTTTTCAAAAAATATTGAAAATTGAGTTAAATAAAAGACTTCAAAATTTATTTTAGAGTAGAGAATCCATACTTGTCTGCAAACTAAAAGATCTCATAACTTTTGACTCATTGATCAAAATGGAATGATTCAAAGCTTTCTATGTATATTTAAATCTAGAAAACCAATTTCAAATTTTTATTTTTGAACATTTGCCTAGACTACCTAAGTTGAGAATCAAACTACACATTAGGCCATAACTTTTGACTCATATTTCCAAATGCCTTGAAATTTTTGTACACATGAAAGATAATCCTCATCCACACATTCTATTAAAATTTGGGCCAAAAACATGGAAATCTCTAGTCACACATACTTGCCCAAAAATTTTATGCTGACAAAAAACACACCTTGGTCCTTAACCCTTAAAGGATTGACAAAGTTTGAACATAGCTCTTGTAACAAGCATAATTCACCATTCATGCGGTATAATTTTGATGATTGCACCCCTTGAAATGATATGAAAGAAGACTTACAGAGCTTTCCTTTCAATTTTTTTGATAAAATTGCACAATTTTTGAGAAAATGCCTCCATTGACAAGATTGATGAAGGATGTTCATTTAAGTGGTACTTTGTACATACATTGAAATTGGAATGCTTAAAAGTGATCCAAAAACTCTATTTTTTTCCCACGGGTATATAACAACATGATTTTGATGCGTAACTTTTTTCAAAATCATTTTAAGGTGCGGAAAAAGCCACATGAGGATGTGAAGTGATGGCTCAAACCACCTTCTCCATTCTCAAAAAATTCACCAAAATTTGCACACTCAATTATTTCTTGATTGGATTGCATTGACGGATTTAGTGGTCTCTTGATTGTTCACGGATTGCTATTGAAGTCCACATTTTGAATTTTCTACAGACATAGTTGCAAAGTCACTAGGTGGCCTTGTGGTCCTCTAGGGATTAACCCCTAAAATGGCCAATTGACCATTCCATGGTTGGTGTCCAATTTTCACAAGCTGCCCATGTCAAGAAGTCCACTTTTTCCTAGTAAGAAATTTTCATTTTTAGTAGAAATTGAGTACGAAATCCATTAGTGAACTTCGTTTTTTCACCTGACCTTCCATTTGTGCCAAAAAAATTCAGCAAATCGAATTCCATTAACTTAGCAAAAAAACAGGGAAAACAGGGGATGCAACAACTGAATTGTGAGACCAGCCGTCTGGATGGCCAATGGGGTTGCAGGGATTTGGGGCATTGCGGCTGTCAGGCATGCTTTTGTCAGGCCGGAGTATGGACGCCCCCCTTCACTTGAGGTCGGGTCTATCACGATGATCACCCATTTCCGATCACTTAAGCAATTCAGCCGATCTGCGGCATAGGAAAAGTTCCGGATAAAATTTCCCCGTGTAGAGTAATAGATTTCAGAAGGATTTCATAATTTCCTAAATTTTTCCCCTTAAAAGCAAAATTATCACAAATTCTTTTTTTTGTGAAGATTCTATTTGTCTTATTCTTGATATGTAGGCAAACCTATTACCAACCATAGGATGGCTCCAAAATCGATGTAAGGCTTCCAATGTACACATTGTAATCATATAAGCTTCCAATGTACACCTCCTAGACATTTTTTTTGTCCCTAGGGCCTTGCAATGCATGAGTTGTCACCTATAATTCACCTAATAAAAAATGGAGCAACCTAAAGTACAAGAATGGGAGATTGATAAAAAATGGGTGATCTCCTTTAAGCTTAACTTAAATAGCAAGGAGTAGTCTAAAACAATGTTTGGGGAGTACCAAACAATGTTAGAGCAACTCCAAATGCAACCCAATTATAAGCACGGGATGGTGTAAATTGGCCTCAGCCTTCAAAGCATTACTATTGTGGCTTGGCCTCCATGACTGGGACGCCACAGGTTGGGCCTAGAAGCAAAACAGGCCCCCATTGTGCCACAACCAACAAATATTAAAGCACAAGGCGTGGGGAAAGTAGTTGTTTTTCCTATAGCTTCCAGTGTGCGGTGAAACTTGCCAAGAGCCTAGAGTTGGCTGTTTTGCATTTATTTCTCATACATTCTTGTTTGTGTGTTGATTTCTTAGTGGTTGTAAATTTTCGGCAGTGGCATTAGTAAATTTCAAGGCCTTCATAAATGCCACCGGGCCCCTTGCTAACCAACATGATCCGGCTACAGAGCAGGGTAATGGCAAGCCACAGTGGGGAAACTTTGAGCCACTAGGGCTAGGGCAGCTTTTCCCCACTGTAACTCCAACTTGCTATGGGGATTTGGCTGCCCCATGGTGGTGATGCTCTTATAAAGGCGGGGGTTGCTATTATATGAGTATAGGAATGTGAGCCATGAGCCTATAATACTGCACACCTATGTTATAAGTGTATATATTATAGAGATTGTCTATGATTATAGGATATATATATTACAAATACCCATATTATAGGTGCTTATGATACATACACCTTTTCAAATGTAGGGTATCTATATTATAGGCTCAACGCTCACAAGCTTGCATTCTTTAGCTCACATACTAGCACTATTGGAGGAAAAGTAGAAGAGATTCCGTTGACAATTTAAAAATAAGTGTATTGTGGTATTAGCTAGGCCTTGACCCAAGCTTGCATTGGGGCAATGCAACAAGTGGAAGGCCTAGCCCGCCCCCTCATCCTACAATTGGGCCCATTCCTAGCAATTCCCAGTGACCTAAGCTATCTTGCGCATTGGGCTTGCTCTTAGTTCATTGTCAAACGGTGGAATTGGGAAAAAAACAAACTAGTTGCAATTAGGAAACATAGGAAAAAGGGTGAAAAACTCTTTAGACTTTTTATTTTGAGTAAAGAATAGAGAAAAAATTGGACTCATTACTTGAAAAAGCAGTTTAAGGTAGGAATTTAAGAAAAAAAGCTCGTAAAACTCAAAAATTATCCTAGATGTTGGACTCAAAGTAATAAAAATTTCCTAAAATTTGGTAGCTCCAGATTCATCAATGGGTAGGAAGATGAGCTACAAAATAAAAATGATGGATTAGGAGTGGGTTGTCAGGTTTTGGAAGCCTAACTTGATGTGCTTTGTTTAACCCCTAAAGGACCAAATGGTGTTTTTTAGCAATGTAGGATTTCAGGCAACTCACTACGAATGGAATTTTTATTTTTTTTCTTTGAAATTTTCACATAACATGTGCTTGAGGAGTAGCTTTAAGACCCAATAATTTTCATAACTTTTTAATAAATGGTTAAAAAGTTATTGTATGATATGTTGTTTTCATTGCTCGGTGGGCAGTCCAAGTAGCAAAAAAAACTTCTTTAAAAATCACTTTTAAAAAAATAAAAAGTTCAAATTTATATTCTTGATTTATATATGCATGGAAAGATGGGAATCATTCCATTTTGATTTATGAGATGAAAGTTATGGAGAGTTTTAGTTGTGGATAGTTTGTGGGTAGCAATGAAATCTCTACTCTAAAATAAACTTTGAAAACCTTTATTCAACTCAATTTTTAATATTTTTTGGAAAAAATAAAAATGTAAGGTGTAGATTGCTTATTCCAACAATTTCACCATTGGGATTGGCATTTTTCAATTCCATTAATAAATTATTAACAATTTGGTATTTTAAATCATTCTCTACTTCTTTCAACTTACTATTTTTTTCCTATACATTGTACAATTCCAAATGATCTATAAATTTTCAAGCATGTAGACAACATGACTTGAAGAATGAATCCAAAGAGTTACAACCATTTTGGACATCTTTTCATAATGATCTGACCTTGTGAAGTGCAGCTGCCAGATTTTTGCAAGGTCCCAAAATGGCTTTTTGTCACTTGAAATGTTAATATCTTGCAATCTAAACGGTGGAAATTTCTGAAATTTTTTACACATCTTCCCAAACCAGCACACTACAACATCCTATGGCTACATTTGTCCAAAATGTATTTTTTCTAAAATTTGGTACTTGTACTAGAGATGACAATTTTGGAGCGTTTTGGGTGAAAACATAGTCAAATACATTTCGGGGTTAATGCAAAAGGTAGTGATTTGGACAGAAATTGAATTACTTGGAGGCACTCAAAGTGCTGCTACCTCCACTTTTCTTGCATCAAAAAATGGTTGGTTCGAACTTCAAACTAAATTATGTACAAAATTGTATGTTCAAATGTCTTGAAAATGTTTAGGGTGGTAGTATTAGTAGGCAATATGAAATCTGCACATTTGCATCAAAGTGGATGTTATTTCATGTACAATTACATTGAATTTTCAATTTGAGTGTTTTGGAGGTCAGTTTGGACCTATACTGTTCCTTGGATCCTTAGGAGATAAGGATTTAGGAAGATAATTGTATGTTATTAAAGGTTGTGATACCTTTTTATGTTAAAAAATAGTAGCCCACTCTAATTCAATGCAGTATTATATCAATGTACAATAGGGCACCTACAACTTTGGTTTAGTGGCTTTGGCTATGGCACATTAGTGAGGTGGTCATGAGTTCAAACTTGGGTGATGGTAGGGTGTTTACCACCATAGTCCACTCAACTATAGTGTTGGGTGCAATAACTACCTTGTTGCCGTATGAGGACTTGAGAATTTATTGGGGGAAGGAACATGTCAATTCTTTATTCTAGGCTCTATGTCCTAATTGAGGCATCAAGGATGGAATTTTCCATTTAAGTCCATGAGGTCTAATTCATATTGGTCATTTAGACTAGAGTTATCCCTTCTTCTTCAATGTATTATGTTCAAATGCACAAATTTTTTGGTTGACATTCAACATCAATTTAAGAAATTGTATGCCTCTTTTGGTCGATTGCAATTTTTTTTTCTTGTTGTTCGCTCTAAACCTCCATTATATATAATTTTTTGTGTTTCTCTAATTTGTATTATAAAATTTAAACAAGTACCATTCTAGAGGCCTCTATACTAAAATAATTAATTGTTGTATTGGGTAGGTATACAAGTCATGTTGGCCCCACGCCTTTGATTCTAAGTTGGGGATGTATGATGTTCACATCCTTTGCAATGGAATTTATTTACTTAAGCTAAAAATTATATACATAGTAATAAATAAATAAATCATAACGAATTTCTATTTTCTATCACATTCACCTTCATAAAAAAATGTGCTAGTTGCAAACAACCTTCTTTAATGGAATCTTCATGTGCACCATACATTTGATTCATTCAATTTTTTTATGTTTATTTGTTGCACATTGTCATGTTCATTGTGATGTACATAGTTTGCCAAAAACAAAACCACTCTATGTTCAAGAATTCCTCAATATAAAAAGTGAATTTGACAAATTGGTGTGGTGAATTTTTGGTTAGTAGTAAATACAATAACGGAGATGTACTTAAGCCCTTATGTTTGGATGGTAGAGGTTATCATTTTTTGAGAAGATAATGCATCATCAATTCTTGGATCCCATCATGCTTGCAAATTAATAAAGCAAAAACTCATTTCTTACTTTCTAGTGCACCTTCACACATGGAATCACTAATGTTCTATATCCATAGTACTCAGATTAGATTGGTTTTAGAAGAGAGGGAGTATAAACTTAAGTCAAATTACAAACTCATAAGAGTTGATGGCCTTGTGACTTGACGTGACAAAATTAAGTCACCCTATCTAACTTCAGAATTGAAGGATCAAAGAACATACAAAAGTGAGAACAAAAAATCAAAGGAAACAACCTTGTGACTTGACATGACAAACAAGTCACTATAACTAACTCTAAATCCAAAGATCCAAGGACACACCAAAGTGAGAACAAAGAATCAAAAGAAACAATCCTTGAATCGAAGGATCTATTAACAAGAAAAAGTGAAAATAAAGAATCAAAGGACATGACCTTTTGACTTGAGTGACAACAAATCATTGAAACTAACCATGAAGGATCCAAGGACACTCAAAACTAAGAATGAATAATCAAAAGACACGGCCTTGCAACTTTATGTGACATACAAGTTACTAAAAACTAATTAGTGAATCAAAGGATCCATGTACAATTAAAGGATTAAAGAACACAACATTGAATTGTGACTTGACAAGACAAACAAGTCATTGTAATTGACTCTTAAATAAAAGGATTATAAGATGTGTAAAAGTGAGAACAAAGAATCAAAGGATATGCCAACCTTGTGATTGGACGTGACAAAAATCAAAGGATCTACAAACATACAAAAGAGAGAGAGAAGAATCAAAGGACACACCCCTGTGACTTGACACAACAAACATGTCACCATAATTGACCTTGGAATCAAAGGATCCAAGGATAGGCAAAATTGACAATCAAAGAATTAACCCCTAAAGGACTGTGACTATGTTTTCACCAAAAACGCTCAAAAATTGCCATTTCTAGGACAAGCACCAAATTTTCGGAAAAAAATATTTTTGAACATATATAACTGTAGGATCTTGTAGTAAGCTAGTTTGAGAAGATGTGGAAAAGATTTCAAAAATTTCTACCGTGTAGATTGCAAGATATTAGCATTTCAATAGACAAAAACCCTTTTTTAGGCCATGCAAAAACCCAGGCAGCTGCACTTCACAAGGTCACATTCCTATGAAAATATGTCCAAAATGGTGGTGCTTCTTTGTATTCTTTTTCCTAGACAAGTTATCTACATGCTTAAAAAATTTCACATCATTTGGAATTGTGCAACATATAGGAAAAAAATAGTAAGTAGAAAGAAGTAGAGAATGATTCAAAATACAAAATTGTTAAGAATTTTGTAATGGAATTGAAAAATGCCAATCCCAATGGTTGCAAGGTTTTAATAAACAATCTACATCCCACAATTTTATTTTTTTCAAAAAATATTGAAAATTGAGTAAGATAAAGGACTTCAAAGTTTATTTTAGAGTAAATAATCCATAATTGCCTGCAAACTAAAACTCCTTGTAACTTTTGACTCATTGATCAAAATGGAATGATTCAAAGCTTTCCACATATGTAAAGCTCTAGTTAACCAATTTCCAATTTTTATTTCTGAAAAAAGTGATTTTTTCTGATCTGCCCGGACTGCCCGCCCAAGGGAAAAAGTAACATATTATGTCATAACTTTTGACTCATATTTCCAAATGTCATAAAATTTCATATATATGAAAGATATTCCTCATCCCACCTTCTATTAAAATTTCAGCCTAAAATACACAAACCTCTAGTGACACATACCTGCCCAAAATTTCTATGTTGCCAAAAAACGTATGCTGGTCCTTTAGGGGTTAAAAGACACATCATTGTAATTTGACATGGCAAACAGATCACTAGAACTAACCCTAGAATTGAATGATCAATGGACATGCAAAATTGACAATAAAAAATCAAAAGATACACACTTGAAATGATTGTATGTCACATGCTATGTTGAAATGACACCTCCAAATATCAAAAGGTATCAAATCACAAAAGTCAAAAACAAAAATAATGTAAAAATAGTCATGACTTTGATAATATAATGAATTTTTTTAGCTTCAAATGGACCGCAAAGGGACCACTTAAATTTCCATGCATAAAAATAATGCGTAAACCACTACAATCTAAAGGTGACGTTAGAATTCCAATGGATGGAATTGTAATTTTAATAATTCATTGGAGTTTTCATTTTTTTCCAAATTGAAAATTAAAATCAGTTGAAACTAAATTTTGTAGTAACATTTAATATTCTTAGCTCGAACCAAATTCCAAAAATAAATATACAATTGACTTTGGCATTTCACAAATCCACATCCACTTATTAGATGTGGAGATTGTTAGGGATTACATAGGTATATTTATTCGCAATCCTACATCCATTAGCAATTTTGTGTGAATTGTACAAAATCTAAAGTTATGTGGTTTTTGAAATTTAGTATTTGTACACATGCTTTCAAGTGTTGGTTTGAGGTGTTATATACAATTAAACTTCAAATTCCATAAAAAGTGTTTAAAAAAACAATGTATTATATTATCTATATTTGTGGAGATTTGTTATTTCTATTTGCCAATCTACAAAGAATACTCACAAGAATAAATCACTAAATTCATCCAATTTTATTTTTAATTTTCTTAAGCCTTAAGTGGTCAAACTAAAATATAGCAAGACCATTGTAGAAAATCATAATAAATCATTGTAATTCCTCCCAAATATCTATTTTATTGACTTATATAGAACATTGTTTTTTCTTCTCATTGATAAATTTCACAAATTTTCCAAAAGCTTCCACAATAGATATTAATGGAATGAAGGGTATTTTCAATACATTCAACATGCACCTAGTAGGGTTAAAATTTTGGAAATAGGTGCATCCATTCACACATGACATAGAGAGAAGGAATGGCTTGGGAGCATTGACCCATTGCATTGCTCTAATTAGGTATAAATATAAAAAATTATTTCCAATTTTGTAGTGGTTAATTTTGTATATCGCAGTTTGTATAAAATAATTTGCGGCCCAAAATTTCAATGTGAATTCAAAATTTCCAAATTTTATTATAAGTGGAAAACAATTACTTCAATTTATTTCTCCAAGAGTGAAAAAGGGACAATGAAAAGGGTCAATTTTCTATAGGCAGGGAGAACCAATCCATACTTGAGGCCTTTATTCAAATGATGGAATTGGTAATTTACCTTGAATAAGAATTTTAAGTTCCTAATCAATTTAGAGACTCCAATTGATTATTATAGAAACAAAAATAAATACATATCATTCACTTCCAAATTGGAAGGTAGGTTTTTACTTGGAGAGCTAAGATTTCACTTCACAGGTCTCCTAAGCAAAGCATATTGTAAGGTGAAGATACTTGTTTCCAACATAGCAACCTAAACTAATCTTATAATTATGTATTGTACATAAAGAATTTTCAAAATCTATGGGGCCATGTACTTGATTGAAGAAAATGATTTGATGTGTTCCTTGGAATCTCATTTCAATTTATTTTTCTTAAGACCTTGCAAATTCTCTTTTTTCTTTTGAAACCATTACTCATTGTATATGAATGTTTGCCAAAAGAATCAATCTTGGCTATGTGATATTGGGAGATATCTTTTTTGTCTTACCTTATACTGTTGGAAATAAGGTAGTTTGCTCTATAAGCAACCTTGCTCTAAAATTGACCATTAACATATAGGTCCATTGTCCATTGTGCTTTCTTCAATGTTCAAATAGTGTACTTTTTAAGGAGGTGATTGCTTTTAATAACCATTGTGTTTCAACTAATTCCATGACGGTCCCCCAAACACAAAACTACTTGGGTTGGATGCTGATTCCATTTTTCTTCCTGAGAAAATTTATTGGGAATTGTTTCGAGGAGTTCAAACCCAACCCCCACCCCCCCACCCCAAATGCAATCAAGCCCTTAAAAGGTCGCTTTAAAGACTATCTTCAGTGCCTGAACCTCAAACCTGTTTCTCCTTGCCCAAGAAGGACCGATGGGGGTGAACTGACCCCCTTGCTCGGCCCTTCCAAGTCATTCCAAGGGTGCAAGTAAAGAAAAAAGCCCCCTATTTTGTACTTGCTAAATTTATCTTCTACGCCTCTCCTGCAGTAGCTAATTTGGGGTGGAAAATGAAAATTTGAGAGTTTTCCCGAGGGCGGGGCCGAGCGAGGAGGTCAGTTCAGTTCACTCTGGCTGAGAAGAACCCTGGAGTCAGTTTCGCATTGAAGTAACTAAACTTGACTTGGTGGAAAGTGGAACACTGGAACCCCACACACATACAGGCACTTTAAGTTATCGGTTATTAACTTAACGTGTGTCCCGAAAGCAAGTTTGTTTTTTCAAAAGGCCACTCAGCCAAGGTAGCTTTTCAGCTTAACTTATTTTAGCATGGCGTCGGTCTGCCTCCAGATCAACTGGCTGAAATCCGGACACAGTCCCGGATTTACTAGAAAAACCACTCATCAACCACGAATATCTTATTTACGAACTGCCAGGTTCGTCCGTCCGTCATCAGTCCGTCCGTCCGTCCGTCCGTCCGTCCGCCCTTGCGCAGAACGGGGAAAGCAGATGGCGGTGGGGCGGTACACCGCAACCACAGCCGCAGCAACGGGTTACCTTCCCAGCAGCTCTGGAGTCTGGACTGGAGCTACAGGAGCCTAGTCTAGCTATAGCCTAGCCTACCCTCCCTCCCCGGTGGTCTACCCAATAGTAGGCGGCTCCCTACGGACCGAACTACTGTAGGGACCGAGCTACGGACCCAACTGGGGCCCACCGCTGGGTCCACCACCGAGGAGAAGGTCGCTGCAGTACAGTACAGTAGTGTAAGGACTACTGAGGCTTGTCCCGAGGCGTAGGACCCAGCCAGGCTCCTCGCCTCCAGCAGCGGCACCTCCACAACCCCAGCAGCGCCTCGTCTCTCCCGCAGATGCTTCGTCTGCATCTTCTGCATCGCCCTCGTCTTCGTCTTCGTCTTTCGCCTTCACCTTCTCCGTCACCTTCTACTTTCTCGTTGTGCAGCTTGTTCGACTGCAACGCACTTCCATAACTTAGCGGACTGACCTTACCGCACTTGCACAGCAGTCTCAAGAACCTCCTCTGTGGCCTCTCGCCCTACCGACGCCGCATCACGGGCACCACGCATCCTGCAACCCGTCTCGCACTGCTTGACATCGCACATCTTCGGCTTCTTCACTTGGTATGTTTGCTCATGCCATCAATCCCGTCGATATCTGGGGGTTGTTTGGGTGCACGAACGGGGTGGGTGGGGCCGATCAGAGTTGGTTGGTCGGTTGGGGAGGGGAGCTGTACGATCTCCGTGGTGGAGGGGCTCATTTGGGTCCTCGGGTGTTTGGGGAGACTCTATGGTTTGGGGTTGTGAGATGAAGGTGTTGTGTGTGTGCGTGTGTGAGAGAGGCCTTCCTCGTGGTATTGATGTGGTGGTAGTGGTTTGGGTTGGTAAGGTTTGAGGGGGTTGGGAAGTGTGGTTGGTAGCCTTTTTGAGTCGGTGTTGGTGGGGTGGGGTGGGGTGGGGTGGTATTGAGGCATCTGGCATTAGGAAGGTTGTTGTGGTGTTTGGACTTTGGTGTTATTGTTGTGATTGCGCCCAGTAGGGTAGAAATCGAGACGGTTGTTTTTTGTTGGACTGTTGGCCGGGTATTGTTTGTGTTGTGTTGTGTATTCGCACCCGTTTCGTGTTGGGAGGATTCGTGCTTGGTGCACTGAATCCGGCGTATCGCCTGGCCGTGTATGTTACGTGTCGGTGACGAGATGTGTCGATGAATAGTGTGCACTCGATCGTCATTGATTTTGTCGCGAAACGATAGTTTTGGGGGTTCTTTCGAGAGGATCAGTGCAGAAGGGTAGGTCGTTGATAGCGTCTGCATTAAGAGCGCACCAGTGGTTTGGTCTGTTCCTTTCTTTGTCTCTCTGCTGTCAAGATTGGGCGGCAAGCACTTCGTGAATGATTGTTTTGTTTGCGCTGACTTCTTCTTTGACGTGCAGATAACGAATGTTTTGGTCATCGACAGTGCAAGACGCTCCGCAGGATACTAAGTGCTAGCATTACTTCACCGGCAGCGTACAGTTTCAACTCTGTTTTCTTCCGTCCGTATCGAGTCCCGACTTTTGAGAGAATCCAAGGTATACCCTCTTTCCGTCCTTGGATGATGATTAGCATCCTGTCCCATTGCTGACATGTAGAAAATGGGAATTTCAGATGACATGGATTCCCAGTGGATGTCATATTCTAGACCTAGGTTTACCGATTTGTAATTGCATTATCTCAAATGACTCCCGATGACTGTATCTGAACATGTGTGTTGGGATGTGTTCGCCTGCAGGTCGACGAGCCCCTTTCCGAGAATTTCATTATTTCATCCCGGGAGGGCGGTGTTTTGTGGGCATAGTTCATGAATTTGACGATATCCAGCATTATAGAACAGGGGAAGCCCAAACCCAAGTGGTGGGAATCGAGTGGGAGTGGCAAGGTGAGAGAGCGGGGGTTGCATCTACCGAGCAAAATAGACCCCTCCAGGGTCAAGAGGGAAGCGGAGGACAGCAAGTCGGAGTCCAGTGTGGAAGAGGAGGGGAAAAGAATGCGGTTAGCGACCAAGGACAGTAGCGGTAGTCGGAATAATAATAATAATGCGTTTAAGCTTCGGAATATAGATTTGAATAAGATGCCGTCGGCCTGGGATCCCGACGAGGTCAGTGTGGGCACAGGCGGGGACGCCACGTCGTATCGAGGCGTCCGGCACCGGCCGGAATTGAACAAATGGGTGACGGAAATCCGACCGACGTCTCAGAAGCGGAAGATCTGGCTGGGCACCTACGAAACCCCCGAAGAGGCGGCGCGGGCCTACGACGTGGGCATCTTTTACACGAAGAAGAAGATCCCTTACAATTTTGAAGACTCGCCCCAGCAGCTGCAGCTGCACCCCATCCCTCCGGAGCTTCCGTGGGAGAGCTTTGCTGCGCTAGTGAAGCAGAGAGCTACCTCCGCTGCCAAGCGGGCGAGGGTACCTTCCTCCAGCTAGAAGCTGCAGCAGCTGGTCTATACTACTAGTGTGGGTTCTGATTGAACCAACCAGTGCAAGCACATACTGGTCGGCTGAGAAAACATACAACAACTATAACAACAGCACTCGATCATCCATGTGGGCCATGATGTTCATGTTCAGATGAGTTGCTTGAAGATACGGTTTCCAACCATGAGAGCATGAGACGAAGCCCACGCGGAGGGGGGCAACGGAGTAAGTTACTACTGTTAGGTCACTCATAGGTGGTTTTGTCAAGCAATAATAAACTGATGATATATCCTATCCATGGCTGGAATGGCAGCCATGTGGGGCGTGTGTGCAACGCTGTGCCCCCTGTGAAGAAGAAGAAGATTGCATTTTGTTGATGATTTTGGATGTGCACACCTCGTCGTCGTTCGTCGTCTTCAACTGTGCTCGCTGCGCTCTGTCACTTGACATTCTTGGATCATGGACCTAGATGCCTTGAGCCCGCTGTTACTGAATTTTCATGATTTTAGAGAGGAGAGAACCGGGCAAAGCAAGCACAGACCAGGCGGACGGTTTGTGAAGCTGCTAGGCTCGCTCGCTCGCTTGCAACGACTGTTGTAAATGCTGCTGAGTCCTCCAGTGAGGAACTTGTATATTAGACGTGGTAGGATGGGTCGCTTGCAGCGTTCACTTTTTTTTCGTGTAAAGAGTTTTCTCTTATGAATATGTTGAGCTCCAATGACGGAGGGAAACTTTTGGTCCACCTTTTTGTGCCCAGTGCAAATCTTGCCGGTTTTCTGATTGTCAGTTAATTTCAATGAAATTTATCAAATGAAAAGTCTTGTGGTCGACTTTGCTAGTAGAGTACCAGCAGCATGCAGTATATTTCAAGGATGAAAATTTTTATCAGAAAGCGTGTAGGAGACATATGAATAAGACATTTGTTAATGCGTTACCTTTTTTCCACTTGTGTGACTGTTTCGGTAAGTGTGTTGAATGTCGCTGCTGACAGATAAAACTAACAAAGGTAATCCATAATGTCATGGCCAAGCTGCCGAAGCGCAGTTGTGCACCGACAGACATTAACTGATGTGCCTGCTGGTGACTGCTGCGCCAGTACACGTCAATTTTCCAGGACCAGTTCACACACGCCATTGAAATTCAGTGAGTGCTGCCGAATTTCCTCCCACCAATTTGATGGTACAATTCCTGCATAGGCAGACTGAACCTCATCAGTACAAAGAGGTCAGCAGCAGCTTGGAGTCATTTCAAATTTGAAACATTAAGCTTACAACATTACAGCCAGGATAGGAAACTGACTCTCCTCCAGTCCTCCGTCTCGTCACACCATGACTCGGTAACCTAAGATCATGATGGTGATCCTTCAAGACCAGCCGGATCCGTTTTTCACTCCATTGATTATAAATTATCAATTTTAAAAACCTGCTGTCGTTGGTCGTTGGGTAAATTGTAGTAGAAACTACCATCAAAGCAAATATATATTTTCCATATTTTTTTGGTGGATTCTTAAAAAATATACTTCAAAGTCACGTAACATTATATAATAGATGGTATAGATGTGTTGCAAGGCAATAAGAAAAAGTGTACAATTTCCTTCTCCAAGATACAGAGGAAGCCCTTGAAGTCAATTGCAAAGCTAATTCTATTGGCTCTCAAGATCCTATAATCTTGTGTTGTTCCTTTAGTCTTGCCAAAAAAATGATCTTTCTTTCATTGGTAAATAATATTGTGCATATTATTCTGAAAAGTGGAATTTGGGGGGTTGGTGATGAAAAAGTTGTTAGAGGTGAATGGAATTGATGTTTGGATAAATACCTAGATGGATGAATGGATGTTTGGGGGGGGGGGGGGGAACTTTGAATAGTTGTGCCATTGTGGAAACAAAAAGAATGAAGCATCAGAATGCAATTAGAGTCTAGAGAAGGTATTTTGACATTGTTAATATAGAGGGAAAAAATGAATGGGATAATTGTTAGAAATATTTTTTGGCCAAAATTACTCATTTAATTGACCAGAAAATGATTGGGTAGAGATTATATTTGGAAATGATTGATTCCTTTGGTTGAATCCAAAACTAGACTACTTAAAATTTATGGTATTTTTTTAATAGAAATTAGGTGCTCTTCATTGAATGTGAACTTGAAGTATTTTGTCATTACCACCACCATTTGCAAAGCAAAACCTCAATCATCCCTATTGTGAAAAGCTTTGAGAATTTGAAATCATGTATGGTTTTTCTGGATTTATCTTTTATTAGAAATCCTTTAATTTGATACCCAAATTAAAATTATTAGTTACATATTGAACATGAAATTGTCAAAAATGTATTGTAATTGTGTTATGTAGTAGGATAAAAATAACTCTTTCAAATACTCATTAGAGATATTCGATCATTCATAAAATGTCACCCTTCATTTGGTCCTTCTTTCAAATCTTACTCAAAATTGGATTTGAATTTTTGATTTAACTTGATTTCTTTTGGAATGACAACAAGACATGATTGCATGCATCCTGGTCATATTTCACCCCTATTAACCCCTAAATGTTTTTTACTACATTTTCACTAAAACTACTCCCCAAATTGCCACTTCTAAAATGAGTACATAATTTTAGCAAAAAAAATATTTTTGGACAAATGTAATAGTAATATCTTATAGTACACTGATTTCAGAAGATGTTGAAAAAAATTCAGAAAGTTCCATGGTGTAAATTGCAAAATATTAGCATTTGTATTGGCAAAAATCTTTTTGGGGGCCCTATGAAAAAATCAACAGTTGCACTTCACAAGGTCACATTTGTATGAAAAAATTCCAAAATGGAGGTTACTCTTTGGATTCATTCTCCAAGGCTAGTTGGCTATATACTTGAAAAAATTCAGATCATTTGGAATTGCACAACATATAGGAAAAAAATAATAAGTAGAAAGAAGTAGAGAATGGTTCAAAATACTAAATTGTTAAGAATTTTGTTATGGAATTGAAAAATGCCAATCCCAATGGTTCTAATGTTGTAATAAACAATCTACATCCTAGGATTTTTTTTTCCAAAAATATTGAAAATTGAGTTAAATAAAGGACTTCAAAGTTTATTTTAGAGTAGAGAATTTGAAACTATCTACAAACTAAAACTCCTCATAACTTTCATCCCATTAATCAAAATGGAATGATTCAAAGATTTCTATGTACATATAAATTGAGAAAACCAATTTCTAATTTTTAGTTTTCAAAAAAAGTGTTTTTTCAAGAAATTTTTGGGTTGCCTGAAGATCAATGAAAATTATATATCATGCAATAACTTTTTAACCATGTAGTCAAAAGTTATGAAAATTATCAGGCTTTAAAAGATACTCCTTGGGCACATGCTATATAAAAATTTCAAAAGAAAAAAAAGGAAAATCTCCATTTGTAGTGAGTTGCCCAAAATTGTTATGTTGTCTAGTATGTTGTGGAAAAAAAGCAGTTTGGTTCTTCGGGGGTTAAATTGAGTTTTTTGTCCCACTCTTTCAACTTTAAGCAACAAAAGGGATCAAAAACATTTGCACCTTAAGTGTTGCTATTTTTTTGACCCTATGTTGAAGCTTGGAGTTTTAAGGGGAGGACCAAAAATCGTATTTTCGAGAAAAGATAACTCAATGTAATGAAAGTGCTTGCAATCATGTTGTGTTGTCATTCAAAAATAAAATAAGTGGAAAGAAAAGTCTCAAATCTAATTTAGAAAGTGAATTTAAAGGCAGGCAAAATGCTTGGCAAAATGAGGTGCAATTTTTTTTTATAACTAATAGGATAACTCTATTATGTTTTAGTAGTTAGGTTGGAAGATGAACCTAAATGTTTTGGAATGCGGTGGAGATTTCTTGCATGATTGAGTTTGTTGTATGCTCAATTTGATTGAATCTTGAATAAGGTATGGCTAATCATTTGGCCACATTGTTGGGGGTTAATTAGTTAATTATTGATTTATTGGATTGAATGAGGGATTCATAAATAAAGGATTATAGAATGCTTGAGAGCTAGGAGGCATGAGAAATTTATGGGACATAATGCAAATTGTGTTTGATCACAAACAATGGTACTCAATACATATACTTCTGATTGATTTAAGAGTTCAGAAAGAGAAGGATTATGGACTATTATAATTCTCTTTTGACTACTCAATCATATTATAACACCCTTGCCTCGAACATTTGACTTGACATTACAATCTTGTGGAGTTTCTAATTTGCTATAGAAAAAGAAACTAGGATAAATAGCAAAGCCAAGTAAAAAACATCTTAAAGAAACAATTTATTGATTACATACCCAACGTTCATTCCACTTGATGGTTGTTATGTATTAGTGACTTGTTCATTGTAAATATAGATACAAAGCTACCCAAGGGAACTAGTACTAAATTTTTTTTATACATTAGTATAGATTAACCCTAAAAAGAGGGGTCTACAACATGTAGTCATCGTCTCTATAAAATCCTTCCCTTTGAGTAGCCCCACTCCAATTAGAAACCATCATGCTAACACCATAATGATGAGGTAACTCCAAAAAACACACCCCAATGCAATTGGTATTGGTCTCTTTTTATTCTTGGGTCCACCGCTCCTCTCCTTTTTGTAATGTGGAAAAGTCCATTTGAGATTGGGATTGTTGGCTTTGCATAGGGTAATTTTTTTTTAAAGTCACTAGAATAGAATGAGGTCTACCTCCCTCCTAGTATTTTCCCTGTTTTAACTTGTAGTTGGGGATGCCCTTCATATTGTTTATTTTGCTACTATATGTGAATGAAATATTTTTATTTTTATTTTTTCAAGAAGAAATCACATGCCTTTTGTAAGTTATAGAATTTTTAGAGCTTCCAATGAAGATTTGAAATTCAAGTGAATTTTATGAAAAAAAAGTAAATTTGCAAGGAAAAAATTTACATTAAAAGGATCTAATAATTGTACTATAGATACACATTGTAGTGTAGAACTTTAATTTTCTCTTAATGTTAAATTTTTTTGTCATTCCAAAGAGAGAAATAAATCCAATCATATAAGTACTTAGTGAAAGTAAAGAGTCTATTTGTTTAAGATTCTACATTGGGCTCCAAAAAGCCAAATAACACATATACTACATACCTTTGTATTAAGGGAGACTCAATACTAATTAATTTTAATTTGAGAAAGGAAGGGAAGTAGGTTGAGCACTGGATAATTTGTTAGAGTTGAAGAAAGAGGTATGATGAGAGTACGGGCAGAAGTGATGCTTTAGAGTAATTCATATACATTGGTGAGTATTTTGATTATTTTTTAAACTTAATTTGTATGGTAGTTGGTAAGTGCCTAAGTAGCGTATTTAATGGTTAAGGAGCCTATTTAAGAATAAAACTTGGATAGGTTTTTTACTTCATAATTTGGATTTTTTGTATGAAATTTTTTCTCTGGATATGGATTATCCTAATCTATGTGTGAAGCTTTGCTTCATGTCATTTCAATAAATATTGCAAAAGTTATGAGTTTTTTTGTTTCGATGTTCAAGAGGGAAGATAAAAATATATTCTAAGAAAATTTCATCAATTTTCTTTAATTGTGTAGATTGATACCTACTCAAAAACATGAAAACTAGTCAATTCCAAATAATGAGGTGAAAGTTACAAGGAATTTTATTTTGGGGGGCAATGAAGGTAGAAAAAACATTTAAAGTTGATTTTTGAATTCAAATTTGAAAAAAAACAAAGAAGAAAGAAACATATATCAATTGTCTATTAGAACATTCTCACGACTCTCACCATAGGAATTAACAATTCTCAATTTCGTGTAAAATTTATTAGCATTTTAGGGTTTTTTCATCGAATCAACTTTATCATTATTTTTTTGATGAATATGAAAGTTTTTTTGGTTAAATTTTTTTCCATCTATTCTCAACCCATTTTCCAACATATTCTCTAAAATGCATGTTATGGGACATATGTGTGTTTTCTAATAATGAAGAAAGACAAAACTTTACCTTTAGGAAGGGCAAAAATAACCTATTTTTTGAAGTTTAGGCACATCAAACTTGCAATCGGTGGGGATATTCACTCTAAACTTTGGGAATGATACATTGAAACAAGTTAATAAAAGGATCCTATTGTTGAATTTGTTAAAAAATATATTTAATATCCATAAATAAATAAAATTAACCTTGCTTTGAGGATGAATATCTTAAGACAATTTTGGACCTCAATCATGAAAGAACTTTAGGGGGGAATGTTAGAAAGTATGTTCTTTACAGCCAAAATGGAGATTTCCAAAAATGTTAGTAAAGGGATTGTATGGATCACATATGAATTGTGCCACAAGGACTTGAAGTAATTACCATTAGTGGTTGTATATTCCAACCTAGGTTCCAAGTATTGGTAATGAGTGAATGATATTTATTGAGTTTTAGGGCCATAGAGTTTGGAGAGAATATATATCATTGGGTTATATGTGAATTCAATGAATTGAATTTTCCGTTATTGTAATGGGGTAGTTAGGGGGATCATTTTGAAAAGGTGTTGCTCAAAAGTAGAGCATATTAGGACATAAGAGAGTATATCAAGACATAAGTAAGCATCACATGTACAATTCATGGAATTAGGGCAATGACAAGGATATATCTATAGTAGGATGATGTGTTCCAAGAAGATATCTTTGAAATTTTCTATACTCATGTATACAAAATATAGAGATTTTGTATGTGGTATTATCATTTTTCAGATTTCATTTAGTGTCATTCTACATTAAAAGAATGTAGTGATAAGTTATTAATAATAAATTGTAGCAAAATGCTCATTTTAAAGAAAATTTCAAAAGTTTTTTAAGGGGAGTAGAAACTATACTTGAAAAACTAAACACTGACAAAGTTTCCTTTCAAGGAAAAGATATATCATTTTAAATGTCAAAATTATGATAAAAATGCTGAAAATACTAGAATACACTCCATATTATCTTAAATTAAAAATGAAACCTTGTATGAAATAAAATAAAATAACTAATATGATTTGAACTAATCTCAACTATGTGGATATTCCATTAATAAAGTCATACACAAGAATTTTGATGAAAAGTTGAAAACTTGTAATTTTCTATTCTAAAGTATTCACCCAACCATCCATTGGTCAAAAATCAATTGCAACATGTTAAGACACGTTCCTAAAACTTTGGGGTGAAACCTCAATTTTGTCTTCATTTAAATTGAATAAAAATATTTATGCTATATATTTTCAAAATTTAACTCATCTTTTTATACCAACAACTGATTTTGAATTTAAGATTAGAGAATTGGAATTTTTTAAGACTGTAGTAAAAGAATATTTTATCAATTACAAAATGAGTACAAAAAATTCTCAAAATTTTATAAAGATTTGTAAATTTCTATGAAGAATTTCAAGTTGGCTCACATGATGAAAGGAAATTTTATAAATTTTGTTTTGTTAGGTGAGATCAAACTTATATCTTTACTTTGCTTTAGTCTTTGGGTTTATTCAAAGACACATCAAACTTATATGAAATGTTTTTAAGGTTAAAATGGAACTTTGTCTATAATACAAACATTTATAGTATGAATAAAGGCAATAACTAGATTGGATACATGAAAAATGAAATGAATGTGGGAAATGAAGGATAATAGAGTTCCTATTGCCTAGTAGAAAAATATGACCTAATTGATTGTCACATAGTGACTCATTTAGAGTATATGTGGACAATTTTCAATCATTTAAATTTTCCAATCAATTTCTAGTCATTTATACCATGTTTTCAACTAATGATTGAAGTGCAAAAATTCCTTGTATGGAACTTTCATTGTATAGAGTGATTCCATTGAAGGAACATTGCAAGAAATACAAGTCCTATTCTTTGTCACAATGAGAGTGATCTTTTGTCATCCCCTATAACTTCTAAAGCACAAGTCCAATGAATATGAAATTTCGAAGAAACATGTCTAACTTGATGTTAATCAAGTCCTTTATTTTTTAGAAATTAAAAAAAAAAATCATTTTCTATTTCAAAATTATTTTTTTTAATTTGTTAGAAAGTGCAATTTATGGTTTTTTACTATGTTAGGAGTCCCTAAATTTAATGATCTAGAGTTGAAACTTTCATGGTATATTTGCATAGTAGGAAAGCATACATCTACCCAAGGAAATTTGAAAATATATTATTTTTTGTCCTTTGCATGAGTGCAAACAACACTCCCATTGTGTGCATTTTGAACATTTAAGATGGTTCTAAAATCACTCTTTTGGTGAAATCTCATCACCATGAACTTTTCCCAAATGGCCAATTTTTAGGATTTTT
This sequence comes from Straminergon stramineum, assembly GCA_963920665.1. Taxonomy (NCBI): domain Eukaryota; kingdom Viridiplantae; phylum Streptophyta; class Bryopsida; order Hypnales; family Calliergonaceae; genus Straminergon; species Straminergon stramineum. Next base: position 13,035,481 of record OY987263.1, read on the forward strand.
TATAATTGATTTTCCTATTTTTTACAAATTAAAATGTGAAAGTGCCAATTTTCATGAGGTTTTGCACTTTTCTAGTTCTCCTACTTAGAATTTTTTTATGATTTTCCTTCCTAGGGTATGGTACCTTTTTTTAAGGTTTTATACATTAAACATGTTTTTTCCATTTAAAAAAAATTATTTTTCTATTTATAAAGTATTCCCGATAAAAAAATAGTATACTATAGAAAATGCTACAAAAACTGCATGGTGTTTCTTGTAATGACCTTGAATTAACAATACTTGATTTATCATCCCCCTAGCCCCCAATTGGGTTCTACCAAAGTGTTATCATTATGACCTTCAATCGTCCACATCAAATGATTCTAATCTTATACATATTACAAGGCTGTAAAGTATTAGAGACTTAGTCAATGGTTATGTCTTCAAGAAGACTCTTCAAGTATGCATCTAGAAGAGATTCTAATTCTCTCGAGTCTTGACTTTGAAAATTCACAAAAAACACAAAAGTTTTCAAAAAAGGATATATATTTTTTGAAATTTGTATTGTCTCCATTTGTCTATAAGTAAAAACAACCCCTAAATATAATTTTGACTCTGTCTTGTTTTGCACATTAGTTTAAGTGAATGTTTTTTAGTCTTTCTACCACATCTAGGAAAAAAAGAGTAGACTAAAGCTAAAACTTGTTTGGTTTTGCAATCATTTTCCACTCATGCAAATAAATGGGTGATAAATGTTAGAAGTTGCTCACCAATGTGAAGTGGTTCATTTTGTATTTCATGCCTTCCACCCCTTCCTAAGTTATTTTAGGATCTCTAAATCTTTAGTCCAATTCAATTTTCCCAAATTTGATCACATGACAATAAATAAGAAATCTCTACATTATCCTTCAAAGTAAGCTTGGCCAAAAGAACCAAAGGGAATGAAGTGTAGGCAACCTTTAACCCCTAAAGGACCAAATGGCATTTTTTGGCAACATAGCGATTTTGGGCAGCTCACTATGAATGGAATTTTTATTTTTCTTCTTTGAAATTTTCACACAACATTTTCCTGAGGAGGAGCTTTAAGGCCCAAAAATTTTCATAACTTTTGAATAAATGGTCAAAAAGTTATGGTATGATATGTAGTTCTCATAGTTCGGCAGGCAGCTCAATAGCAAAAACAATTTCTTGAAAAAACACTTTTTTTCAAAATAAAAATTTGAAATTGGTTTTCTACATTTATACATATGTGGAAAGATTTGAATCATTCCATTTTGATTTATGAGATGAAAGTCATGAAGAGTTTTAATTGTGGGTAGTTTATGGGTAGTTTATGGATAGTTATGAAATCTCCACTCTAAAATAAACTTTGAAGTCCTCTATTTAACTCAATTTTCCATATTTTTGGAAAAAAATAAAAAATTTAGGTGTAGATTTTCATTACAACATTACAACCATTGGCGTTTTTCAATTCCATAAATAAATTGTTAACAATTTAGTATTTTGAATCATTCTCTACTTCATTCTACTTACAAATTTTTTCCTATATGTTGCACAATTCCAAATGATCTGAAAATTTTCAAGCATGTAGCCAACTTGCCTTGAAGAATGAATTTATAGAGTTACAACCATTTTGGACATTTTTTTATAATGATTAGACCTTGTGAAGTGCAGCTGCCCAGATTTTCGCTAGGCCAAAAAAGGAATTTTTGTCACTTCAAACACTAATATCTTGAAATCTACAAGGTGGAAGTTTCTGAAATTTTTTCTACATCTTCTCAAACCAGTGAACTACAAGATCCTAAAGTTACATGTGTACAAAAGGGATTTTTTTCCAAAATTTTGTACCTGTACTAGAAATGGCAGTTTAGGAGCATTTTTGGTGAAAACATAGTCGAAAACCTTTAGGGGTTAAATTCATGGCAATTTTCTTCCAAAAACCTATGTAGATTTGGTAGTGGCTACCAGTACACTAAGATTTTTTTTGGGGGGGGAGTGTCAAAAACATCTCCACGAAAGATTATGTTTGCCAAATTTTAAATGAAAGTTACTAATTTTAGATAAAATGTGGATGAAAGTATATATTAGGTGGACTGACTGATGTCGAAATAAGAGACGATTGCTCTGACTAACGTGCGGAGAAGAAAATAGAATTTAGACATTGAGTCCATGTTTCCGCAGGTCAGACTATTTCGGCACAAACAAGGGGGCTCTAGCTAATTAAATCCAGCACCGCCACGGGTGCTGTATGCCGGTGGCGGTGCGGAGGAGTCGGTTGCCGTGCCCACCACTTTTAGGCTCCGTCTACTCCGCCTGCGGCCACTGCAGTGAACCGACTGGTTGCGTTTGCCGCTGATGACTGCCAGTTCCGTAAGTACATGCACCGCGGTTGCACTCGTCACTCGGTCCAATCCTATCAACCCAAGATGCAGATGCATCCGCCCCATAACAACACTGAATTGTAGCTACCAGAACTCGTTCAACACCTGCCCCAAACAAGGTAATCAATGAATGCATGCTCACGGTCAGGCCCTCACTTGGGTCCGTCCTCTCACTCTAGCTGTGACTTGGTGTAACTTACTTCGCTTTGGACACAGACTCATCCTTAGTTTCTAGAAATTGAAAAAAAAAGAAATAGTTCAATACTTTCAAATGCATAAAGGAATGCCCTGCTGGAGGCTGGGTTCCTATGATCAGATATCGACCTTCAGGCGGGGCTTCCAGGGGTTGCAGTGTTCTGCAGTTCTGCACCCGTCTTGCAAGAATCCTTTACTTATATAATTACTTAGTTCCATTTTTACTGCGACTATAGTAGTTCTCAGTGGTGCTAATGTGTGATTGGGTGCATCACGCTACCGACGTCAGAGGCCGTGTCTGCATTATCATGTTTGGAGCTTTTGGCCTTACCCGCCGGATTCCTGGCGCAACCAGGCCACGCGTCCCGCATTGGCTATTCCAAGTCGGTGATGCCAGCCTGATTTTTAGTATTATTATTTTCTGAAGAAATGACGGGTTGAATTTATATCCCGGCTGGAGCGCGTGGGGACTGGGGACCCCGGGGGGCGCGCCGCATGTCCGCTACCTCCATTCTGACGCTGGTTTGCGTTGGCATCCACTGGGTGGACTGTCAGACGAAATCCCGGGGTCTACGTCGGTACGCTGTATTCTCAGGTCCCTGGACTTAATGCGGGCATCTAGAAGAGCCACCTTTATTTATTGATTCTTTGTTTTTTCCTTCGAAAAGAATGGATTGGATCATTGGATGGGGCTTCCTCCGGCATTATTAAAAATACTTGGGGTTTTCCATTTCCCTGAACGGAGTCCACTTTTCTGAGCTTCGCAAGTTCTCATTTGTGGAGATCACTATTTATAACGTCGATCATGCTGTGATGGCAACTGGCTCGACGGTGTTGAACCGGTCCAAAAGGCTAGGCAATCGAATTCTCTATTCAGGCTTCTCATGAGTGATGATTTGGTGGAGAGTTTTTTTGTGGATGGTGGGTTCGATGCAGGCGGCATCTCATGCGATGAGAATTTTGGCAAGGAACGAGGGTGCATTGCATTGTGACGCGAAATCTGGAATCAGATCCATCAGCTAAGATTTGAAGCTAACTACTGTAGCGCCTCGTAGTAGGAGTTAGAAACCAGTGTCTCGAGAGTTGTGGTAAAGACTACTTTTCGTTATGCCGGTACTCATTGTGAAAATGAAATAAATATGAGCAAAGCCACCTGGAGCTACAGAAGCGCCCGAAGTGAAAGCTTACTTCTGAATTTGACTCCTTCACGTGGCTCAGCAACGCTGGAAAGGACGTATAAGGCACTGGTGGCCACGAGAAAAGGAATACCTTTTTGTTGCAAAAATAAAGCTAGAAGATTTTCCAAAATTTGTTTCAGGAATAAGGTAAAAAATAGCTAGAGGATTTCATACCTCTGCCGTGCCTGGAGAGACTGACCGTGCTGTAGAGGTATTGTACCAAGCCTACCCCATCGCTATAACTCTGACAGGGATTTCAAATTCAGCTGCCACTCTTGTAAATCAGTTGATTACAGTCCTGTCCTGTGACGAATTTCGTGTTGCAGGTCGGTGACTCATGCATACCTGAGGAAGAAGATTGATGCATATCAGACCCGACATCTCAGACCATTATGTTGTCCCATTCCGTGCTCTCCTCTCTGTGTATTATAATTTCCTGCAAGTACCTCACTCACTTCCTACATGTGATCATGGTGACATGGTCACGGCCATCTACCTGTACATGGTCTCCTCCATGTACCTTCCATTGTGCACGATCGTCTGAATGATTTCCATTACCCACCCGCTCAGGATTTTGATCAGAATCATCTGCCCGAAAAATTTGACTCTCAGAAAATGACCTGAAACTGACTCTCAGAAAAAACCCTCTTCATTGAGCAGTGAAAACGATCCACAACTAGTCCACTTCTCCTCCACATGACAAACGATACTAAACAAGCATATACTTGCACTGCAACTAAAGGACGGCAATAGTCGATTCTGCAGATCGAGACCAGCAAGTTGATCGAGACCTGCAAGTTGTTAATTGTTGTAGAGTGTAGCCTTGGTTTGCATTCAAGCACTACAGCACTGGGTTAATTATTATTTATGCTTTACAGCGTCGGTGACTTGGCTGACTCTCTCCAATCTGTCCTAAATTAACTGAAAGTACGGGGCAACGTGTGTACGCGTACCGACTCGAGGTGACCTTCACAGCACCAGTGGGGAGCTTCGTCATTTGGTCGGTGTTGGATCGGATATCCCTCTGAATGATGATGGCTCTAGCTAGCTTCAGGTTTTAATTTTCCTGCCACTTGGTTCAGACTTCAGAGGGATGATCATGGTCCAATCCCTGTCTCCTTCAGTTGTGATCGATCATCATCGTTCCTGCCAGAGCCATGTACTTGGGATATATGCTGCAGGAAGGTACTATAGCTCCAGCTTGCCCGCCACTTGTCTAGACTACAGATGCCTGAGGGCAATCTCGAATTCCGACAAGGAGAGTGGGGTTGTGGTATCAAATTATTACAATGTGGGGTAGTAATAGAGCTGCAATACAGTATCACTTGTAAGCTGTCACCTGCTGTCAAAGACTGAGGTGGAAAATTGAACATTTGAACACAATATCAATGGCTGCTATACGTTGGCCTGTATAGCGCTGAATTACCAGGTGATAATTACTGAATTACTCACGAGGCTTAACATTCTCCTAGCAATGGAAATGGAAATTTCGTTAAATTGTATCAATTCCATGAAAGTGGACCTCAAGAACAGAAAGGAATACTATTTAAGGTATATCACCTATTTTTGACAATGGCCCCACTAGCACAATATAGGGTGACCTATTTTTTCTGAAGGAAATATGATGTGGTTTAGCAACTTCACTCTTAAGTTAATCCCTAGAAGACCATTGTCCCTTTGGGGGACAAATGGGATTTCAGGCAAGTACTTGAGGTCTCAATTTTTGTCCTGATTTTTTGAATTTTTTTGTGAAGATAGAAAAATTTATTAGCTTTATGGGAATATAATTGTTTTTCATTTGGTGCCCAGGTACAAAAAGCTATGACCAAATAAGCTCAAAACAAGGGAGAAGGGGCAACAAATAAATTAATTCTAAAATTAATTTTTTTTTCGTTTTTATTTGTTTTCCTCCTAGATTATATATAGGCAATTTCATTAAAATGGCGGTATTATTCCGCCATTCTGATGGAATGTTGTGCCATTCCTAACATATTTTGCGCCATTCTACCGTAATACTGCCATTTTAATGAAATTGCCTATATATATGTATTAAATGGAAAGCTTTTATTCATTCCATTTGGAATTATTATGAGAAAGTTATGGACAATCTTGTTTTGGGGGCAATTGAAGCATCTTTTAGAAAAAATAACTTGTAGGATTCATTTTTGAATGCAATTTTTACAATTTCTCAAAGAAGAAAAGTCCACATGGTTCAATTCGCTTGCTAGAATAATCTCACCATTGGGATTAGTGCATTTTAATTCCATCTTAGAGATATGAATAATTTAGATTTTCCTTCTATGTTGTATCTACTTATATTTAACAAGTTTTAAAAGAATAAATTGTATTTTTTTTGTATTTTTTTCCTAGACTCTCAACTCAATTCTCCATCATAAATATTTAAAGTTCAAAACTTTGTATTGCAAAAAATGAAAGTTAAGAAGGTTTGAAGTCAAATAATCTAGTCTCGCAATGTACTGAAAAACTTGATTTTTTCACTTCAAATGCAAATATCTTGCAATATATGTGGTCAAAGTTTTTGAATATTTTTTCACACATTCTCATACTAGTTGGGTGAAATATACTACAACTAGGTGTGCAAAAAAATCAATTTTTTCTATTCTTTCCTATAGAAATGGCAATTTTGAATGTTTTTTCATAGAAAAAAGGTCTTGGTCCTTCAAGGGTTAAGAATAAAACTTTGATATCTTTTGTGTGATGAATAACTCAATGATACTTTTTAGTAACACATTTTAGTTTTGCACTTCTTGGAAAATAACGATTCTCATTACATGTCCTTAACCTTCTATTTGAATTTTTAACACTTAGTAATGGTAGAATGTTTTGTTTCTTGGACTAGTGAGAGCTTTTGAACTATAATGCTATGTTATTATAGAAGTCTTAGCACTATAGAGAGAGACCCCTCTACATCTTACTAACAAGTGTCATTAAGTAAGGTAGTTTGTCTATATTTTTGCCCATGCTCCAAGACCTAGTCTTAGATTATATTATAATAGTTATTATAGGAATGAAAAACTATCTTGTACAATTTTATCATTGGTTGGAGGTTAAGCTTGATCTCAAAATAGACAAAATTTTAGTCTAAATAATGTTGATTTATGAGTGGTGGGATATTATATGCCATTGTAGGCAATTACTTGCACACCATGTTGTTTGAGTTTAAAGTTTTCACATCTTCATTTTTTAACTTCATATATGCCATTGATGGACAATTGTTTGACATTTAATGGCAATATCTATGGCCTTGAATTGCATCCTATTGCTACAATCTTTAGAAAATCATATCTAATTTAGTTTCATTCTAAAAATTACAAAGCAAATTGTGATGGATGTGTCTCCCTCTCTTCTTTCCTATGGAATTTGTTAGAAAATGCTTTGATCCACATCGAAGAGATCCTAAGCCAATGTGCTCTTCAATGGGTTGCTTTTGTACCTCCAAAATTTGTACCTCCTACCTTAGGAGTGATACGTATTGAGTTTGACAATTATTTCCTACTCATTTGATAATTCCTTTGTGGCTCATACTATAAAGAAATGAATACAATATAGATTCCTTGCATGCATAGCATGTTATACTATATGAGATTGTAAGTAAGGTAAAGGCATCCATTCTTGACTAGTGACCCATACCTAACTTTTAGGGTGTAGTTATTTCCAACTAGGGATGGAATAGATTTCCAACCAAATCTTGGAATGTTTTTTTTCTCCTTTTCAAGGTCTAGATTAATAAGTTCATGACACATGTCTCAACGTAGTGAGTAAGAAAGTAGGAAGTAATGAGTGGAAAAGCAGTTCTTCAATGATCAGAATTGGAAGAGTCTAGGCATTGACTAAGGGTCCAAATTACTTTTTGCCTTTCAAAATTCATAGTAATTTCAGTTTAAATGATAAAAGTATCAATTTGGGGGCAATCCTCTTCATTTCTATCGTTGCATCTCTAAAAATGTCTGCTTTACCTTGCACTACTCCAGATCATGTCCACAAATGCTTAATCGATCGGTTATGCATGCCTTTACGTTCTTCTTTTTCAAAAGAATAGTGCGCATTAAAAGGAAAAAGAGAGTCATAACTGCGTGCCTTTACCTTACATGCAACTGTCTCTGCTTCGTTCAGCACCATTGAACTGATCGAAATGTCATTGCAGGGAGCAGCTCAGAAGCGAACTGATATTAGTACAACTGAATCCCACATCAGGAGTACTTAACTTACCCCAAGGGATCGGCAATTCAGGAAATCCTGCGTGACTGACAAACGACAGCAGCCAAAAGAACTGACTGAAACTGACTACGTTCAACGGTGAAGGGGCGCATGCTTACAGGTTCCACATGCACTACCTTAGCTAGCTTGCATGTCAACAGGCCACCTCGCAGAAGATCCTTTGTCACATCTTCCACAAAATCTTCCGGGGAACGAAACAAAACTGCGAAGGAAGTATATAGACTGAGGCACTTAATTAAGGTAGATGCAAAAAATCCCATAATTATGTGCCAATTATCCAACCTATATTGTAGACATGCTACTGACTGTGCAACACCACTTACCGTGCATGTCACGATACAGTTCAAGAAATTTTTGATCGATTAAAATGTCTCACAGCTATGCTTAGAAAAAAGAGAGCAACATTTATTCAAATACAATCGTGATTTCATTTTACCACAATACTCTCATCTCATTTACTAATTGTAATTTTAAGAAAATACTAAGAAAATAGTACTCAACTAGTGGAAAACCATGTCGAAACCCAAATGTGCACGGTCAGTGGCATATGTACAATATATGTATATATCCTAGTTTAAGCTAGTATGAGTGCAGATATATGAAACATTGCAAATCATGAAGCCTGCATTTGATGGAATTATAGTCCAAACGAATCCAAACATTTTCACCACGAACGGTCCCTTCGATCGTATCTGAATATTTTTTCTTACTATTGCTAGAATTCTAAGACACGTGAAGGACTTGAAATGCATGTTTATATATATACCGACTACACGTGAATGATCGACGTACTCCCAGCAGATAAAGCGTGTAGAGCGTGTAGAGCTGTGGGTTCACTTATTGAGAGAATCAATACGCTACTTGGCCTGCAAGATTTGCAAACAGGATTCTCGAAAGTGATGGAAATATATGGTGGTATTTGAGAGGAAATAATTTATAGGAGACTGATAATGTCGGCGTTTGCCAGGTCTTGAATCGATCGAATGACTTACTGTACAGTACATGCTAGACTTCAATTAAATATCAATGGTCATTCAGTCATCCAAGCAGGTGTCGCACGTGCCAGATCACATGAGAGCCCTGCTAGCAAGCTACATCAGTAGGCAGTGGAACGATTTAATTAACTAATATGATTGCAATCCTTCGTGCATGTGCACTTGAACGTCCTTCGGTGAAAGTTATTTATGTTGTTTTCCAGTTGTTGTGCTTGCGTGACACAGCTTCTTGTTGTTAGACCCGAAAGACTGTGTCGTTGGACTGGTTGGTTTGGAGAATCGGACTGTGCCGTAGATTGGTATTTCAGTGATGTTCATGCCATTCATGAGGTCCTTTACATTTAGTGTAACAACGCTTTTAAGTCTTTGTGCCGTACCTTCTACCTAGTGCACGTGGGCTCATAAATAAATAAGGTCGGTGTTACCTCTGGAGTACCATATAAATCAATACCGATCCATTTATTTACTTGGGTTTAGGGTTTCATGCTTTATTTTATTCAATCTTCCTCTCCAGGGTACAAAATCAAAAAATTACTAAAGCCTTTAGAGAGGCATTCATAGACATCTTTCTCTGCTGTGGGATACAAAACTATGTTTTTCTATTTTTAGTTGTAAGGCAAATCACATTTGCCAACTTCAATTAATTGTTCAACAAAGAGTGTCGCACCCAACCATTGGGTTGTGAAACCTATGTATGGAAAATTGTGTTTTTTTTCATATTTTGTATCATTGATATTTATAGTAAGTGTTAAATCTTCAATTTACACACTATAGTGACAATACACAATTTTGACCAAATAGGCCAATTTAGGCCAACTTTTGTGCCAAACTTGAACAACTAAAGTTGTGGGTATATTTCCTAGAGGTGGTGGGTGTAAATGGTAGATAAGAAGAGGTTAGGTAGAAAGAGGCTTGCAGTTGTTAACAAAAGAACTCAAAGAAAATTGAGCAATGACAATTTGAAGCAATGCAATGGTTTGTTGATTGGCATCTAAGATAGTTGACATAAAAAGTCATGATTTGTTGTTTCCATTTAAAAAATATATAAAATGCTTTACATGTGAAGATTTTGTCCTCAATTTGCCTTTTTTTTCATACTCTTTTTGATATTGTTTTGGCTTCTAATTTTGGTGATGTTTTGAATTTTGGCTACATTTTTTCTAATCATGCATATAATTAACACAAAGAATAGTTATAAAATGAGTTGGATTGTTTAATTGAAATTGGCATACTTAAAATTATATGTTAACATGTGTAGGTACAATAAAAGTTAACACTTACAATATCATGGTTATAGCATTATTATGGAATTTTTTCCGATGCAAGACAGAAACAAACAGCACCATAAATTTACAACATCCAATGCAATGCTGTTATGTAGTTCTAAGTTTCTCTCCCCAGTTGTGAGAATTTTAGATTGTGATATACGTCTTATTCTATATTTCCAAAATTCCAAAATTTAAGATGTTCATAGATGAAATATGATGCCGTTTCCTGCAAACATAGATTAAGAAAATGTTAAACCAAGCAATGCACAACGCCATTGCATAACTGAATGATAGCCTCTAGCATGCGAATAACACCAGAGTGAGTTGACAAAAAATCACAACCTAATTTGAAAATCGCAATCCCCAACACTTCTGGAAGGAATACATAGATTGAATTGCAAACATTAAGTCTACAAGTACCTAGTTCCGCATTTCAGCCAAGTTACCAACTTCAACCATGGCCTTCGCATTCTGCAGCTACACAATTTCACTAAGTGAAGTGTTTAAGGTTACTTATCTAAACATCATTTACATATTTGAATACTATCTGTTTGCGTAAATAACGACAATATAATTCAGATGAATAACTCTTCAGATCTTGTCATATTGGTAGATTAAATACAGTTGACAAGGTTGTTTTTGACACAAATGAAAAGGTAATTTAATTTCAAAGAAACAATACAAGGCCGACCAGCCACAAGTGGCCTGGCGGAAAGCAAACAAAGACACAAGCAACAGGGAACCCCACACGAACAAGAGACAAACCGACTGCAGACAAAGCACAGAGAGCGGTGGCCGCCCTGCCTCGCCGGGCCAAGCCTTTAGGGACAGTTGCCAAGCTTTCAAAATAACAACTTCAGAGCTCCCTAAGAATTTTGGGGAAGATTCGCTTCATGAGATTGATTTAAATTTCCCGAAACAATCTAACCACGTATCGCACTCTGCGTCTACAAGGACTTTTAAAGGTTTTCTTCCCTGTGAAACTTTCACCGGAAACTCAAATCACGGTGAAAGTATGATTGTATGATAAACTACCAGACTAACTCCAAGGCTCTAGACTGTCTTATTTCTCACCAGCTCTGCAGGCATCTTGGCAAGCTTCACATTGATCCATTACATATCTTGTATCAGCGTTTCAGATTCAGCACCAAGACCACGCAGAGAAAGTAAAAAATTGATTACTCTCTCGCATTCCTAGTGCAGGAAAGATATTTCAAGATGTAGTCTGCCTCCCGAATTCATCACGCACACGCTTCAATAATGAAATATTCGAACCTGCCATTCTCATAAAGCATAGAGCTCCTAGTTTGATGCTTACAGAACATAACTTCAGTAACTTCATTCTTTTCAAAGAAACTACCCCTTCGGATCTAATCTACAGCTTGATAATGACCTGCCTTAACCCATTGCAGAAGCGAAAAGTTCAAAATCACAAGCAATCGCTTGGATTAAACCCAATTGACTTCAGATATGATCAATAGAGTAACATAAGTTGTTAAAGAGCAACAAGACATCAATAATAGGATAAATGCCACATATCTGTGAATAGAAAGATATCCCAAAGATGAATCACTATTATAAATTCCAAGAGGATTTCTAGAAGATCAAGCCTAGTCAGATCCTGCCAATTCTGTCGCCATTGAAAACAGTTTCTAGAATGAAACCTACCAATTGTCATGGTTTTCAAGAAAATCTCTAGCGGTGGTTTTTCGACCGGCATAATCACAACTGTGAAAACATGTAGCTGTAACCCTACCGCAAATCTTCAGAAATACCATAATATAACTTCATGATCCAAACTATTGGGGGTGAAATCATTATACAAGTACAACTCATCCAATTTTAGGTTCTCCAGATCAAAATCGAGGGTATGTGCCGCATCATCTATCATGGATTCGTCAGCAACTGAACATTGTACACCTCTCTACACTAACAAATCTTGGAAAAGGAATGCAACATAAGCACTTCCACTTCAGCTGCATACTTTTCAAGTTATACTATGGAGTTCGAAACAAACACGCAGCCTAAATAGAAGAGTTCCTTAACTAACCAGAAAGAAAATTCATGCACACGAACACTTGAACACACATAATCAGTCACACAGATAAAGTACAGTCAAAAGGCGATCAGGGGGAAGAACTGAAATAGAAAAATTTATAATACAGTCTGAGCCCAGCGATTCCTTTCTACACAATCGTCTTGAAACCTGGAGCAGCAAATCGAGAATGACAGCACCTATCAATCAATATGTGAAACCCAGTAAGAGTCCACAGCTTTCGCGAACTCTAAAGGATCTGAAACTCCTACAAGAACACTTGGAGAACCAGTGCCACCACTAAAATTACAGGCCCAATTGCCAAACCCTAAAAACTCATCACCTGTTCCAAACTCGGTCGAGGCTGCATAAACGGACGAACCTTGGTATCCAGAAGCTTCTTCATGTTGGCCGGGCACAAATCCGCCGCATAGCCATTCAGCTTGGTCGCCAACACCGACGAGGTAAGCTCTTCGTCGGTCATCTCCCCCAAGAGCTCCAACAGCTGCGGTTTCCTTCGCAGCTCGAACTTCTGATGCTCAGCTTCCGCAGGGTAGAATAACCCGAACGGCTGAATCTCCGTAACAACTTCACTCTCCAGACCTCGTTTGCTCTGTTCAGTGGTTTTGCTGGTTAGGGCGACCAGGGCGTCGTCATCGTTCTGGACGAAAATCACCGACCTGTACTGCGGGCCGACGTCGGGCCCTTGGCCAAAAATTTGCGTCGGGTCGTGATTCTCCCAGAAAACGTCTAGCAGGCGGTCAAACGGGATGACACTAGAATCGTACTCGACCTCCACGGCTTCCGCGTGGTCGCCCAAGCTGTGGTAATCCGGGTTCAGCTTCGACCCGCCCGCGTACCCTGCTCTGGTGCGCACCACGCCCGGCAAGCAACCAAACACCGCCTCGCCGCGCCAGAACGAGCCCAGGGCGAAAGCCGCAATCGAGGTTGCACCAGAGGAGACGCCTTGCTCGGGACGGATGGCGAGAGCTTGCAAAACAGTCACGGCCATCACCAGAGCCCCAAGACATGATGATGCCCTCGACCTCATCATATGGACAGCCTCCAATTGCCTCCGCAAAACTCCACCAGCTCCTCACTACAAGGAGTACAAGCTCGACCTAAACCTCGCCGTTTGCTCACGAGATTGCTACGAAATCCTCTATCAAAAATTATCGCAAAAATCGGATCGAAAGTTTCTTCGAAGAAAGACTTCCGCCTTCCCGTCTGCGAGCTACAGAGAATCTCCACTGAGGAATCCTGCTGGTAGGACGATGAGCTGCTCTTGCCCGAAAACCTTGACGAACTGAAGTGCGAGAAGCCGAGAACATCCCCCAACTGGCGAACAAAGGCGGATTTGAATTACGAAGGTCAGAGGAAGGCGAGCACGCTTGACACGTGGGTTTACCAGTGAACGAACTCCTCCGGGTCAGCCGCCTTTTTTTCTTTCTTGGGGTCAGAGTGCACTAGTTTTTCAATTTGTGCTCAAAATGTAAAAGAAAAGAAGAAATACATCACTGCCTATTTTTGTATTTTTGGTGATAAAAAAGTGGTATTTTTCATACCAAAATTCTTCTCTTTTTCAAAAAAGATGTGAATGAGTTTATCAAATTTGCATAAATATAATGTTGAAATGATTTTTTTATTTTGTTTTGTTTAAAATGAATGGATTTAGTACTAGTAGAAACATGGTCTTCATATACTTGATGTTAAGATCCACCCAAAGTCAAGTTGGTCATAAAAATGACAAACTTCACTCAACATCAAATTTTTTGTGACCATGGTTCTAGTACAATAGCTAGAGGTCATCTTTTTAGCATATTTTTGCCAAATAATTATTTATAACTAGAAAGAGTGGTTAGGCAAGTCATTCTTTATCAATACATTATTTGGCAATTGTTCATTTTTTTTTAATTATCATAAATACTTCAAATAATATTTGAAGTTGAATGGATTTTTCAAATGCATAGGAAAGTGATAGTCATGACTTTCAATTAACTCATTATTTTTCATAATATCCTTATTTTGTTGTGAAGTTAGAGGAAAGAAATTGGATTCCGTATCATTTTGTAGACATGTCATTGGATCAATCTATACTTATATCTTGCCCAACAATTTGACTTTTTTTATGTTTAATTTTCTTGGAACTTGGTAAAGTGGTAATTTTCAAAACCATTTGGATTCAAAAATTTTAATTATTATTGTTGAAGGTGACTTCAAACTATGGTAGTGTAGAAATACATTGCTTGGCAATAACATTAGAATGCTATTGGTCCCAAGTGTAATACATCTCTTATTTGAAGGTGAAAGGTTGGCTAAAAGAAGGAAAAAACAAGGGACAATGATTTTGTTTGCATATATTTAACCCTCAATCCTACAAGGATGAGACCTACAACATAAATTCTTTGCTAAGAAATGGTTCATTTTATGAACCAATACTATAAGTGCCTTCTACATTTCTACAATACTTTAGAAAGTCATTCATTGGTCATTTTTTTTTGTCATAGCAACCTTTCAAAATTAAAGGTTTAGAAAGTCCAATTTTGAATTTAACATTTTTTTTTGTATTGACATAGAAAGGTGTATGAATTGAGGTATATAGTAAAGACAAAAGTTCATATTCATGTTGAGCCAAATCCAATGACATATAACACTTTTAATTTTGATCATTATTGTACCTTTTACATGCCTTAAAAACTATGATATTCTTTTGTATCCTACATGCATGGTGTCGTATTTGACTATGATAAAGTTTAAATGTTAAAATGACATTCAAATAAAGAGACTTTAATTGTTGAATAATGAATTCAATGGTGTATGTCTTGCCATATTTTAGTACATTATTGGTGTTTTAGATATCACATACACAATTCCCCATAGATCTTTAGGATTAATCCCTAAAGATCCGTTTATCAAAGTATTGGACACACCTCAATCAAATTTTGTAGCTTTCAAAACATGTAGATTTGATTATAGCACATTAACATTGTTAAAGTAAATTGTAAAATCTGAAATGTATCAAATTTTGTATCAAGACATTAATATAATGTGGATAGACAATGTGAAAAGAACTTTGTGCAAATAGTCCATTTTGCAAGTAGTCTAGATGACATCCATACAAAACCAATTGAGCACTTTTTCATTACAGTTCATAAACTTTTAGGTGCAAGATAGCCGCCCACAAAGAAGTGCACTTAACCCCTTGTTGTTTTTGCTTTTTTTTAATAAAAAATGAACTTACTATTTACCATGGATAAATAAATTTGCAAAATCTGAATTCATATTAGGACATGGAATTCGGTTGGATAGATTATGAAATACATAATTAAAGAACTACCCTCTATGTGGGGTTGTGGGGTTGTGGGATTATATCTTGTTTTTGCCATTGAATGAAATGTGGATATGTGACAAATAATGTAAAATGAAATAAAAAAAACTACAATATAGGGGCAAATATGAAAAAGTATTTTATGAATAATTTTCAAATCAATTTCAAAGCATGTTGTTTTGATGAAATACTACCAAAAGTTGTTGGAATTACTCCAATTCCCAATGCCCCTAAATGGTGTGATCAAATCTCTTGAAAATTATGAATGAAGTATTGCCCCCTAAAGTTCTTTGACTATATTTTCACAAAAAATGCTCCAAAACTACCATTTCTAGTACAAGTATCAAATTTTGGGAAAAGAACATTTTTGAACACTTGTAATTGTAGGATCTCATAGAACATTGGTTTGGAAGATGTGGAAATTTTTTCAGAAATTTTGACCTTGTACATTGCATAATATAAGTGTTTGAATTGATAGAAATCCTTTTTTTGGCCCTACAATACCCAAAACAATGCAACTAGACTTCACAAGGTCACATTGGTATAAAAAAATGTCTTTTCTGATGTTACTTCTTTGGATTCAGTCTTCAAGAAAAGTTGGTTGCATGATTGAACAAATTTAGATCATTTGGAATAGTAAAACATATCAGAAAAATGTAGTAAATAGAAAGATGTGGAGAATGATTCAAAGTACTAAATTGTTCAGAATTTAGTTATGGAATTGAAAAATGTCAATCCCAATAGTTGCAATGTTGTAATAAAAAATCTTCATCCAATGATTTTTTTTCAAAAATATTGAAAATTGAGTTAAATAAACAACTTCAAAGTTTATTTTAAAGTAGAGAATGTATAATTATCTACAAATTAAAACTCCTCAAAACTTTCATCTCATTAATCATTATGGAATGATTCAAAGCTTTCCATGTATATATAAATCTAGAAACCAAATTCAAATTTTTGTTAGTGAAAAATGTGATTTTTCAAATCTACTTGAAGCAACCAATCTAGAAAAAACCCTAAAATCATACTAACTTTTTAACCATGTAGTTAAAACTTATGAAAATTGTTGGGCCTTAAAGAAAAACCTTGTCCACATGTTGTGTGAAAATTTCAAAGAAAAATAATTCCATAAGTAGTAAGCAATCCAAAATTGCTCTATTGCCAAAAAAACTCAATTTGGTCCTTTAGGGGTTAATAAGATTATGTTGTTCTACAGATTTGATTAAATTCTGAAATTTACTATCCTCTAATGACTTACGCAACTATTGTGTGGGTGCTACTTAGAAGATAGCCCGGACTAGCCAGTCTAGAAAAAAACTTTCTTTTATAAATTAAATTTTTTCATGTAGGAAAACTTGAACTATTTTGGATAGTATGTTGTTCATTGATAATGCTATTGCTGACCCTTGGTTTATGACAAAATGGACACAAAATACAAAGTATTATTAAAGTCTTAAAATTATTTAAAAAAAAAAGTAATATTGTTTTCTTGATGGAGTCTTTGAACATTTTGTACAACTCAATGTAAGATAGAAATCTAGCTCATAACAAATAGTTCAAATGTTAAATATGTATATTGTATCAAAGAAATGTGGAATCCCCAATTAGGAGAGAAATCTTTGGATGGTCATGGCACCTAAGATTGATAATATAAGCATGTCAATGTCTTTTGTGTGACCATGTAGTAAATTTTTTGTTCAAATTGATAAACAAATTGTATTGCAAGTAGAATTTGAATTTTTTGCTACTCAGAAAATATGTTTTAAAATTCCTAAACAACATGTCATAAGCTCCTACAATGGTTTTAAATTGAGGAGGGAACATGATGTTTGGAATAATCTCACTTTAGGAGGAGTTATAGTATGTTGGCCTTGTCAGGCAAGGTTGGAAAGAAACTTTTTTTGTCTAACTTTAAACATTATAATCTTTCAGTCCACATGGTCAAAATTTCTAAAGTTTTTTCCACATATTCCCATAGGAGTCTAGTAGAAATTTGTATAGTTGAATTTTGGAATTATTTTTTTCATTTTTTTCTCATTGCCCTAAAAAGTGACAATTTTTCATAATTTTTGACCAAAATGTGTCTTTGTCCTTTAGGAAAAAGGTTATGCTACCTTAATTGGCAACAAAACCATCTATACCTTAAGTTAGGCTATTTGTTTGTTTGTTTTTGTAGACTTCAAATCCTCGGCTTAGACTTAGTTCAAAGATAAAAATAAAAAGAAGTTTTTTAGGATTCCATGCTTCATGGTAAAATGTTAATTGACATTGTGTCCAAATCATACTTTAGATATGCAAATATCTATTAGCTTTGTGATTTGAAAAGGGATATAAACAATATGTAAGAAAGAAAATGTACTTTATGCATGAAGTATATTTGACTTGGACTAGCTAACCACCACTACAACCATTTCATATGTTTAATTAGCTCTTTAGATTTGTCCGGCTTTGGAATTATAGTCTAGTGCTTGGTGCACCCTCACTTAATTAATATTGAACTATTAAAAGGGCTAAGATTTAATGTAGTGTATTGAACTTTGGACAACTTCACTACAATAGGCTGCATGCCCATACAACAAGTTCTAATGTTGAGTTCTAGCCTTGTTGTAACATTGAAACATGATTGAGGAGTAGATTGCCATTGAAGTTGTGAAGCTCCAATGCATCTTCCTTCTCCATTTGAAATTGCTTTCCAAATTGTGGAAATTTTAGCACTTCATAGCAAACTCTCACACAACCATAGCAAAGCATTTTTCATTTTGTTGTTGTTAACTTTCAAATTGCAATGGATCACCCACAAAGCAAGGAACAATGTTCAATTGGTCTTTAAGTTTAGGTTCAATTGTAGTTTTAGCCTTCTGTTGAAAGTTGATGTACATAAGTAATTTTGATTATATTCTTGTCACATCTATACCATGAGCTATAGGCTGAAGACACTTGTTGTTTGTTCACTAACATTCCAACATGTTGTTTTGTTGTGGGATCATCACACATGAGGTCCATGGCTTCTTAAAGTACTCCAAAATTACTTTGGCAAGATGTGATGTTGCTCCTAAACTTACCCTTTTTTTTATTCCTTTCGGATTAAGAAGTGGTTGGTGGTTGGTTGTCTTATTTTCAAGCGCATACATTAATGAGTGTAACTTAGTTTCTCCATTTGAATTGATTCTCTGATGGAATAAAAGTCATGATTCATGGTTTGGTACCTGAGAGAAGCTAGATGGTTAAAACTGATTTCTTATAATATTCCCTTGAGAGGGTATAAATTGATTTTATCAATCCAAGTTATAATGATTGAAACAAGTGGCTTATATAGGGCCAAAACTATAATATATGTTGTGACTATCTATCACCATGCAATCAAGATAAAACTTGACTACATCATAGTTTGTATTTGTAACTTTCCAAAAATTAAAATGGGAATCAAAGTAGTGCCTTGATGCTTCATAGATGTTCCAGAAAAGTATTGTTTGTTTTGTTTTGTTTTGTTTGTTTGTTTGTTTGCTATAGTGAGGTCTTATGGATTGTGCATCCCCGACCATGTTCTTGGTACCGTCAGAAAGTCCTTGGCGAGGAAGGGTGCATGGACTTTGGTTCGTGGTGTTTGGACCTATGGAGTGAAAGTTATTGAATTTCAAAATTATTTATGAATTAAAAAAAATTAGAAAATTACTTTTACTTTTATTCAAGGAGATGAAGGAGGGTTTAACCATTACTTTTAACAACACCAATGACTATGGCAACGACACAAGGCACACTAATAATTTTGAAGTAGAGTCCTCCTTGGAAATAAGTTAACCCTTAAAAGATGGATTGGTGACTGCAGAAATACTCCCTTTTACAACCGCGTGACATCATCTACTTTATAAAATCCAAAATATTCATTGGAAGTCATACTACTGTAGAAGACCTATGCTTTTCTCACAAAATTCCGAGGATGAATAGTCACAATTCTATCCTACATAGAGAGATTCTTTGTCATCAACTGGACACAAAACGTCTGTGTCGACGTTTAAGGGTTAAATGACAGTTTCAATTTCCCAGCTGCTCATTACAAAGAAAAAGAAAGCCCTGCTGCCACGTCAACTCTCGGCCTGGCAGTATAAACGGGTGACGGTAACAGGCGCCTGTTCCTCGGTCACCAAGAAATAGCCCCCCAACTAAACCCCCGAGCACGGGAACTACATATTCGCTGTCGCTCTCACCTGATACCCGGAGGTCAGTCTAAAAACGGACCTCGAGGGACTATGGCATCGGGTATCGGGAATCGGGCATCAACCGTCTATTTACGGACTGCTAGAGGATGACCCGGACAACGACTTCGTTCAGGACGTTGAACGCCCAGCCCGATGCTAATTCAAATTTCTGGTCCCACTTTCAAATTTCCGGCCTCCAGGATTGCGACATGCGCAGCGGGACGGAACAACCTCCCAAGTCCCAACGATATTTGCGTGCTATTGGGCCAACTCTGTTTCCGCTCTGTTGTTTTCCCATCACATTTTGATTGGAGACAGGATTGAAAAGAGGTTGCGTTGCATTTGTTGCGAGGCGCATTGAAGTGACGGGTTGCGGAAGGTTAGGATGGGCTGGGGAGGAAGAGGTTGGCGAAGAAATGATTGAATTTGGGTTGGTAAGATTTCGATTTCTTGTGATGAGTTTACAAAGCAACATCTTGGGTACAAATTCGGTTTATTTTTTTCTGGATGACAAGTTGGAAATATGGGTAGTAGAAGGGTTTTATAGATGATTTCGCTGGGTGTCGATGTTCACGCAGAATAGCTCCCAGAATTTCGTTCTTGTTGCATCATCTCGTCTCAGAAGGTTGAGCTGCAGAAATCGACATTGGCAAAACTGATGCAGGGATTAGTGTTCACCATCAGTTCACAATGGTTGGAGTTGCCTGATATCTCGCGGGATTAGTGTCGTTTTAGTTTGAAGATCGTGGCATTCGTTTGGGTTGAGCTCGACTATCACCTTGTAATGGCATTAGGAAATCACATTTCTTTGCTTGTAAATATTGGGATTTGAAATGTGCTCCAATGTGAAGATGCAGGTCTCGTTGATAGTTTTTTTGCTGAGGATGTCTCTAACAGACACCAGGATCAAACTCTTCACTTGGACACTTTATGTCCATCGTGTTGACTAGGTTTTCCGTATTTGACATGCAAAGCTCAATTATCTCTAATTTTAGTTTTGTTTTTTTAGCGTACATTGTGTTAATGGTTCGTCAATCGCATTGTAGTGAAGGTGTAAATTCATTGATTTTAGGGAGTAAGGACGGTGGTAGAGTATCTAAAAATATGTAGTTAGTCCAATCATCACTCTTGTTGCTCGCCCTTAGGTACAGTATGGGTTATTTATCTTCATTTGTTCATATTCTTGGCTTTGTGATCCTGCAGCTGCAGGGTGAAGGAATCAGTAAAGCAAACATTTGAGAATGGTGGTTCCAGTCGGACAGGTCGACAGTACGAGAACACTATTACAGTGAAGTGGAAAAGGAGCAATCATGGAGAAGATTTGTGTGGCCATTAGGGTGAGGCCGCCAACCAAACTTAACTCCGTCCGCGGTCATCATTGGAAGGTGTTGGACAATTCGATCTCGTTGCTAACTGGAGCTGGCTCAATCGTCTCTGGTCATACATTTGCATTTGGTGCGCTTTCTTCACTTTTCAATCTTGTTATTGATTCATCAGAAACAATCATCTGCCTTTTGCTAGAGACAGTCCTTGACCAACGCCTTCACATTATTCCTTATTGCATCCGTTTAACTTCGTTTCATTTTCGTGTGGGGCCTGTCCTTTTTGGTCTGATGCTGGCTCTAGATGAGGTTGATTGAAATATTCTCATCTGCATGTGGTTATGAGGACAGATACAGTTTTTGGAGCTGACGCCAAGAATATCAACATCTACGAAGAGCATGCGAAGGATGTTGTTCTATCTGCCGTTGCCGGGTTCAATGGTGTGTCTTTAACCCGAGTTAATAATCTGTGGATAGTGTGGCCTACTGAATGAGTTTGTAACTAGACGGATATTGGTTGTTTCTACCGTGTAGCAAAAGTACTGTGTGGTGCGGCAGAGGCCGGCGCTTGGAGAGCTCACCAACAACCTTATCGTTGAGGGATTAGCTACTTAGAGACCCCTCCTAATTCCAGTGCAATTTGAATCATAACAGGGACAGTTTTTGCTTATGGGCAAACAAGTAGTGGGAAAACATACACCATGCGAGGCTCAGATTCTGAGCCTGGAATTACTCGCCTAGCTGTCACTGAAATCTTTCGCCATGTCCAACAGGTATGAGGCATTTGCACCAAGCTCCATATTAACAGTGCTCATTGAAATTCAGTGCTTGGCCGCGTTTGTTGTCTCTTTAATGAACCTTTCTAATACACTGCATACTGAGGTGCTCCGTTTGTTTCTCAGGCATCAGACAGAGAGTACCTCATCCGGGTATCTTACATGGAAATTTACAATGAGGAAATCAAAGATCTTTTTGCTCCTGACAGTCGTAAGTTGCAAATTCACGAGAATCTAGAGGTAAGTTCTCCTATTACAGTTGAAACAGCATGAGTATGAATCTATTGAGTTCCTAATTCTGGATTATCTTTGACGCAACCGGTTGTGTTTGCAGAAGGGTGTTTTCGTAGCAGGCTTAAGAGAGGAAATTGTAGACAGTGTCGAACAGGTGCTTGGACTTCTGGAGGCTGGAGAAGGTAAATTATGCTTGACATTGTCCACGTTCATGTTCTTCTACTATGGTAGCTTCACTAACGCTCACGAGGAGTTTTATTCTTGTTCACAGTCTCATTTTTATATGTCTGAGACCTCGTATTGCAAGGGCTGGTTGGGCTTTATCCTTTACTCGAGCTGATGATGATTTAGCGATTGACCTCCTTTGACTAGTTATCAAAGTCGTTTACCTACATGTTCATGAGACACGTCCAATCCTTGTAGATTTGACTGGAGGGAATTTTATTTGGAAAGATCAAATATTATCTCCTTCAAATCGTCTTTTTCTCTTCAGATGATTGACCTTAAAATGTTCGATGTGCAGCTCAACGGCATTTTGGAGAAACCAACATGAATCTGTACAGTAGTCGTTCTCACAGCATATTCCGTATGGTGAGTTGTTTAGGCATGATGTTGTGTTTTTAAATGTTCGATTACCTTTACTCCGTAGAAATTGGTTGAGTATGCTCAACTTTACGATGTTCTAGTCTATCATTAGGTTTCAAATTCCACAGCATCCCTGGATCAAGCTTAGGCGTAATAGATTGGTACTTGAACGCGTCGTAACCCACTGACTTCCGTGATTAACTTGTCCAGGTGATTGAGAGCAGAAGCAAGAGTCATGGTGGAAAGGAATCTGACGTAGATGCTGTTCGTGTGTCCGAATTGGTGAGATAATCTCCTTCAATATGCATTATCTTATATATTACAGTAGAGAAGGAGGATAATCTTCCAAGATAAGTTTGTATGTGATTCCAAAATCTGATACTTGATCTTTTGATGTAGATCATTTTCTATTATGACTCTGCTAGATTGTTGTGGATTGATACACGTACTATACCTTGATTACCAAGGTTAGTGTGTGCATCCCATTTTCATGCTCGGAACGCATGTTTTTGTAGAACTTGGTGGACCTTGCTGGCTCAGAAAGGATTGCAAAGACAGGAGCAGGAGGTGTTCGCTTGAAGGAGGGAGGCCACATCAATAAAAGTTTAATGTGTCTTGGAAACGTTATCAACAAGCTCTGCGAGGGTAGTACGAAGCAAGGGTTAGTCAAACACTGAGTTGTTGTACAGAAAATGATTTCGTTAGCCTGCCCGTATCCAGGACCAGACCCTAGTACGCTGCCTTGATGAGAACCATTGTTGGGTTATCTATTTGAGGTAATAAGTAGTGCTTGTCGTATAATTCTCTTGAGTATATTAATCATGACTTCTGTTTCGGTTTTCATTACAGAGCTCACATACCATATCGAGACAGCAAGCTTACTCGTATCCTCCAAACGGCACTCGGTGGAAATGCTCGAACTGCAATCATATGTACAATGACTCCTGATGAGGTGAATTTATATGCTGCTGATCTCTCTGAATTCAGAAATTATTTTGCTTTTGCTTCAGAGCCGAAACCAAATTCATTAGGGAGAAAGTTGATGCAGTATCTTGCCCCTACCATGTTATACTGTCTGTACGCAGTGGCAGTGATGGTAATCCAATCATAGTGGTCTTGTATGTTGTGTCACTCCTTGTTGTAGAGTTCACTTCCACTTCTCCTTTTGAACTACTTTCCAATTTTTTCAATTGGATTGTTGGAAATACAGGTGAAAATGAATTTTATTTTATTTCGTTTTTCATGTCGGCTTAATGCAATGTTGAATTCAATATGATTGCAGGAACAAATAGACGAAAGTCGAGGAACCTTGCAGTTTGCAAGCAGGGCTAAGCGTGTAACCAATTGTGCTCAAGTGAATGAGGTAATACGAGTTGTTTTTCTAAAATGGTGAGGTACAGTGTCAGTTTAATGATAGGCGAGTCCAATTTTTAAGCATATATGCACATTAAATAGTGACGGGATTCGAACTTACACAGGAAAGTAGGGATCGTAAGTCTTCATCCGAAAAGTACACAAGCCTAACCTTCTACTAATACTGTGTTGCAGACTCTAACAGATGCAGCTCTTTTGAAGAGGCAAAAGAAGGAGATTGAGGATCTTCTCCAGAAGTTGCAGGTCTGGACACCAACAGTACGCTGGCTTTGAAACCTGTTTTTCTACTAGACATGCTCTTGAACATTCCAGTGCTTGTTCCAAATATTTTAACAATACATTTGAGATCGATCGATATTGAAGCTTGACTCAAGATTCACTGCGATATAGCAGTATTCTGAAACTGGTGGTGAGCTTGTTTTAGACATGGAAAGTTAAGCTATCGACAAGGCTCAGTGTACTAAATGCACGCTTGGGGATTAATTTTATTTTAGGGGCAAGGTTCAAAGCCTTCGGATGACTTGGAAAAGGAGATCAAGCGTCTACGGAATGACTTGCTGAAGGTTAGTGCTCTTGGTAGTTATCCTAATGTAACCATTTCATGTTACAGGGCAAGACTTCTGTCATGTTTCCTGGAATATATATGATATTACTATGTTTAGTTTCTTAGCATAGAACACTCTGCTTGTACACACCATTTGGCTCTCGCTACCTTCTTATTGACGATTCCAGGGTACTTGGTCTTTCTTAGACTGAATTGGAGAGAGAAAAATTGGAGTCTGAGCTGCTAGAAGAGAAGAAAGCTCTGAATAACAAATTGAAAGAGCAGGAGAGAAAGATCAATAATCTTAGCACCATGGTCATCAGCTCTGCTGGGGACGATTTCAACCAGCCCTATCACAAGGTACTTCGACACTTTCTTGGAGAGGCTCGTTCTTAGGCACATAATCAGATGATTGCTCGTTTAAGCTATCCTTGGTAAAAATGAACTGTCAACACATATCGAAGGTCTATATTTAACTATGCGTACTCCGCTCACCTGAAGTCTCTTCCTTTAAAATAGGGAAATCTTTGGATCTAATGTAGTCTTGGAATTTGGATGCAGTTTCTGAAACAGGATTGCGGTTCTATAGAGGCTATATCTGGTCACTTGTGTTACCTATCTGATGCTCTGTTTTTCATATCAATGGCAGGGAATTAGAAGGGAAACATGGTGTCCACGCCCAGTTTCGTCCGACATAGAAATTCAGGTGCAAATTGGAAACAACTGCATTAACGATTTTGTGCAACGTATGATAAAGCCTCATGTCGTGGTATGGGTCGAATATAGCTATGACACGTTGGCACCCATTTTGTAACAGAGAATGAAGAGGCCTTCACCAGAGTTCGAACCGCCTCCAAGCTTCCTTGGAAGTTCCGTGTCCGTGTCCCTTAGGAGGAGCAACAATCTTGGTCTTCCACCTTCGTTTGGAACTTTGATTGAAGAAGAAGAGGATTCTTGGGGGATTTCAGACGATCTTGACAGGTCACCTACACCTGCAAACTTCGAAAACATTGCGGATGAAGACACTTGGGCGACTTTAAACAGCGGACACCTTGACGTTGATCTCTTTAATGATCGTTCCGACGGAAAGGCAATGTCCTCAGTCGCTAGTGAGGATTCAAAGAGTATTTTGGTTAGTATTACTTCTACACTTGTTTACGATGTGCTACTGTATCCTTGCTTTATGTCAACGACTGTGGCCAGACGAGCAGATCTATTGATGGCTGGAGTGCTGCTCAGGAGACATCGAGTGTCTGTTCGCAGGAGAGAGTGTGTAAAGTCGTGTCCAATTCTTGGGGTGATGCCATACTGAGCAGCACTCGTCCACTTGTTTTGGTTTCAAATACAACTGTGCAAGAGTTAGACCCATTTTCTGACTTGTTTGGATCAGAATTTTCATATTTTTCTTCATGAGTACAACTTGTTAGGCTTGTCGTCAAATTTAACCCAACTTCCTGTATGGTACTGTAGTGGTGGAGTTTTATCACTAACAGAGCCTACGTCATTGTGAGTTGACAGCTCGAACGTCAGCTGAGGGAACTCCGAGCACAGTTTGAGGAGTTGCAGATGGCCTTGAAGAACAAGGACCTTGAGGTTGTAACCTTGTTATCCCTCTGAAACAATTTAAATTGTAGTAGACGGCGTAGGCTCTTTTATAACCTGGTCGTTAGTTCTTCGGCTTAAGATAGACGTCTAATGTTGTTGAACCTCTTCAAATTTCTTCATTATTAGAGACCTCATTGCCTAGCGAAGGAGATTGCAGTTCAGG
The DNA here is from genome assembly GCA_963920665.1 of Straminergon stramineum. Taxonomy (NCBI): domain Eukaryota; kingdom Viridiplantae; phylum Streptophyta; class Bryopsida; order Hypnales; family Calliergonaceae; genus Straminergon; species Straminergon stramineum. The sequence goes on from OY987263.1 coordinate 13,061,878, forward strand.
TTGTGTGAGCGAAGGTTCCAGAGTATGAGCTTGCCCCCTATTCTGTGGTTGCGTTGACCCTCCTACTTCCAACGACGGAGTCACTTGGACCAACGCACACAAAACATTCTCAAGCAGGAAAAAAATGTCCCCAGTCAAACATTTTTACTGAGGTAGTTCACCTCGACGGATCTTATTGTTTTGCTCACCCTTGTGCCTTTTGTCTTGTACAGCATCAACAGCAGCTTGAGACGTCTCTTGAGGAAGCTTGCAAATACAAGGAGCAAGTGGACTTACTTTCCCTAGAGAAAGTCAAGGTTGAGGTAAAACCTGCATGGCTTTCTGGAGATGAAGAAATGAAAGAGTCCATATTTCTGGACAATTTCCGATTTTATGTATGCCTATTGATATTGCCTATGTATGCTGCAGGAAGCTCTGGCTCAGACGGAAGCTGAGACGGAAGCTCAAACGCAGTTTCCAGCTCTTCGGTCCACGTCCCCTGTTGTCACCGACGATTATTATGTCAAGAAGTTGGAGGAGCTGGTTAGTGAGATGGAGACTGAGCAGAAAAACAGCATGCAGGAAAATGCTCGCTTACAAGAAGAGGTTCAGCTTCTTCGAGAGCAACTTCTGAGTGCCAACTCATCTCTTCAAAAAGAGCGTCGTCTTCAAACAGAGCTGGAACAGGAGATCATATTGCTGAGGGAGAGGTTGAACTCACCGAATGGGCTCATGCAAGCTTCAATGCATGAATGCGGTTATGCTAAAGACACACTCCTTGAAACACGAGCTCAAGGAGTTCCAAACCAGGAATCGCTACAAGTCAGTGAAATTCTCTCTTCTGAGAAATCTGGGTCAGAAGATGTTTCCTCCGAGACAACTCAAAGATCTTCGACACTTGGCAGCTCCGTTCTGGACCAACAGCTAGATATTGTGCAAACTGAGGACAGAATCTCTGACATTTGGATGGAGCAAATGACTGCTAACGAAGACGCTACACGGTCAATTCAGGCTGAGAAGCTTTGGTTAGCCAACGAACTCCAAGACTACATCGGTGCTCTGGCTATCCAGGACGAGGTCGTCTCTGCTATTTGCTTGGGGATCAAAGAATTTGAAGCAGACATTGAGAACAGGAGGCGCCCTATCTGCTGATAAAATGGATATCACCTGGAGCAATATTTGCGGGGACCATTGGTCAGGAATCAACTCGATTCCTTTCTCCCTGAATGTACAGCACGCAACCCCTTATCCTCAATTGTGTTTATGTGCACCTTCACATCAGTTTGTTACATGAGCAAAGTTGCTCTGTAACACTCATTCGTCTTGATACGTTTTAAGTGGATTTAGCAGTAGACCTCGAATATACACGACTTCGGTTCCATTTGTAACTTCTGATCATGAATCCGGCTTCCAATGCCGGGGAATCATGATTTTCATTGATAGTTAGCTACACAATTCGTGTGGTGTACACTAGAACATTATAGAACTTGGATTTTTCCAAGCGTTGTTGGCTTAACAGATAGATCAGTACATAATGGTCACGTAGAATATAGTTTGTGAATTGGCCCTTTAATCTTATTTGTGATGTAAACTGACCGTAGTTCATTCTGAAATGATTGATCCTTTTCACTAGACCTTTCTCAGAATTTTACCTTCGCTGTTTCTGTACAGAACACTTCTTGTCTGTTGTCTCAGAAAGATTGTGAGTCGGAATGAAATAATCTGTTACTGTACAGGACAGATGAACCCTGTTTGTTTTTCCAGAGGCTTTACAACAGACATTCTTATAAAAAAGTAGTATTTGTTAAGAGCTTCTGAAGATGGAACCATATTCTTCTTGCATCTGTCTCTCCGTGGTCCAACGCATGGTTTGCCTCACCTGCGTACCTTCATCGTAGACTATCAAACAGGTAGCAATACCCGCTAAGATACCTCCACCTAATGTTGACCTTTTTGCAAAAGTATCTCATCAAGATTCTTGCCTAAAACGTAAGTCCTATAACCATGAGAGCCTATGGCTGGTGTTGGGTATACTAATTTTTAGCACTTTCAAAATTCATAGTTTATACATAGCTAAATTATAGTTGGATGTTGTGGAGAATAGTAAAGAATTTCCTTTTTAACTTCTCCACAACATCCAACAGTAAATTAGCTATGGTTCAATAATGAGGACCAAGCTCAATTGTGTATTATGTCAATATGAGGTGTAGTTACTTTAATAACAACCCTTTGAACATGTTGTGCTTGAAGAACAATTTTGGTTCTTTCCAAATATCAAAACAAATGAGGCATCAATAGAAAAAGAAATTGAGTTGTGAAGGGTCCTATAATATACAAGTGGCAATTGGGGTTTTTTGCAATAAAAGTCAATGTAGTAGGCAAAGTGCGACCTAACCTATTCCGTTTCCTTTATTCCACTTTATTGGAATCCAAAACATTAGCTTTTTTCTACCACTTGGCACTTTCATCAAAAATTTGAAAATGAAGGTTACAAGTAGGACTCCTTGGTGTATTCCCTTGTGTAGGATGCTCACCTTCTACTTTTGTGTTTGATGCTTGTTATCTTTTTAGTGTTTAGCCATCTTGGCTTGGCTATTTTTGTACACATTTCTTTCCTTTTAATGCAATCAAGGGATTCCCAATTGATCAAAAAATAAAAATAAAAATAAAATTGAAAGTGAAGGCTACAATATTTAGATAGCCTACTGTAATTTTGCAAGGCATCTTGATTATTACGCTAAGAACTAATTGGAAAAATTAGATTCATGGGTTTGTATTATTTAATTATATAGTCCAAAAGTCAAAGTGAGGCATGTGTGTTGTCATTTCTATCAAGATTTATTATAGATATTCTTAGGCCTCATCTAATTGAAGTGATTATGAGCATTTGAGGAAACTGAACTAAAGCAATACTTTCATTCTTTATTTGAAGAATTTGTAGTACTAATCATTAATCATGAGCATTCCAGATATTTCCTTTGAAAATTCATATCTAGTATTCTAGTGGGCTATTAATTAGTCTAAAATAAAATTTAGAAATTGAATATAGCAAAGATTTTACTTTCCTTGTGTTACATAAAATATTGAAATTGATGTCTTGGTTATCAATGATATCAATTAAAGTGTAGCCATCCATTATAGGACACATTATTGTATGTCCTACTGGTACTACAATACCTATGTATGGATCACAGGGAGATCGGGAGGGTGATACCGGGGGGGTATAGTAAGACACTGAAATATTATACCCCGGGTATCACCCTCCCGATCTCCCTGTGGATTGACGACTAAAATGAAAACATATAAAGAAACTCCAAGTGTGTACTGTCCAAATGCATATAGAATTCACACAAAGGAATAGCAACAAGCCCAAGTGCGCATGGAATGGAAGGAGAAGTGGTTTAGGCAAGTGGAAATGACTTGTCTTTCTTCACATGAGAGAAAGCACTGTCAGGGATTGCTACTGCAGTTGTGCAAAAGAATCTCAAATAGTAATTTGGTGTTAGTGGAAAGCCAATGTAAGCCATGTATGCTTGTGTGAACTAAGCGTGTGACACCTGCCATCTCCAATTGAGAGTTGCAACAGAAGACTTTACCCCCTCAAACAAGCCTTAACGCCCTCTGATTCATGTGCAGAGCAACTCTAAAACCTGTTAAGTATATATGTTGCGGATGTGTAGGCCTCTCCATCCATTGCCGAAGGCATTACACTAATAGACGCCTTTATTCTCCTTCAAAACAAGGACAACTCCAGTGCCGAAGTACAGTACTCGATCTTCCCAAGTTTCAATCGACGGATCTTGGGTTGAAATATACTCTCATTATACAGTAATGCAGTAGCGATCATGCAGGACCTGTAGCAACTCGATCACTGATATCGACGTGGGTCGGTCGTCGTCCGGGTTCATTGAAAATCAATCCATTGAAGCTGCAGCTTTAATTGGAGATCGATCATTAGCCCAGTGCAACAGTAGCCGCAGCTGCCGCAGTTGTTGCGGTTCGTGAGGTGGCTGAGAGAGAAGATCTTGTTGAATTTTGAAAGTGAAGGATGTAAAATCGATTTCCTCAAATTAGGTCTTCCACTATTTTAACCTGTCATTCATTAAATTGTCAATATTCCATTACTTCAAGCCGCACGGCCTGAAACCAAAATCTATACAAGTCCTAGTTTATGATAAAAAATTAATCCTTTGTGAATAACAGATTGACATTCGTTGTTCAGGACATGTGTTAGGGGAAGTAAATCTACACCTATTATAATTTTTAATGCATTGTGTAGATGTATGTCAAAAACTATGATGTTGGAATGCTACCAATTGCTGAAATTGATGATACTAGCTTGTACCCAATTCTGAGTTCCTGACTTGATTCTAAAATGAAACCCTAATATAATGTCAATTTTATTAAATTGGCGATTAATATTAATTGCAATAGTTTGGTGCAGCTCTAGACAGGTGGCTTGAACCTCAAATCTATACTTGTCCTAGTTTGTAGCCTAAAATTAGACCTTGGTGAAGATATAATTATGCCATAATTTTTAGTTGTGCAAATATCAACAATTTAATGAAATTGACATTTTCTTTATTTACACCTAACATGTACAATCAACTTGTATTTATCTAAATCAAGAGTTGATTTGGGTATATCTACTTTAAGCACTTTGAAGGTTCATAGATTATTCATCCACTATCCAAACAAACACATTCTATAATTGAGAATCTAGAATTAACCTCCTTTTAACACCAACAAGTCCCTATAAAAACTTTTAATAGTTCAATGATAAAGAGCCATGTTCAAATTGTTATTTAGACAAATTTAAGTTGTTATATACCCTAGCAACTCAATTTTAAAATTAACTAAGTACCCCCAAAAAATTTGTGAATATTTTTAGAGATTATAATGGAGAATGTAGAGAAATGAATTTTTCATTTTTCTCCTTTCATTGTTTCCACCATTTCCACAAAAAATAAACAAAATGAAATATAAAAAACATAACTATTGAGAGAAACATTTTAATCATTAATATTTAACACAATAAAATCTAAAATTCATGAATTTTTCACTGAAAATTCAAACAGATTCTCATTCCACTTCCTAAAGAATCTTGAAAATTGCTAAATTTCATTTCAAAAATTCTTTTTCACCAATAAATTTTGAGTTTAATTTTTAAATGTTTAATTTTTTTTTAGATTTAATAAAAATCATTTTATACAAGCAAGCTACTTCTACCTCAATCAACATGTCCAAAATTTGTTGAAAAAAATCTAATTTCTCAATGAACTCTGGCAATTAGTTATGGGTGTATCAAAACTTATGAGTGCCACTCTATACCAATAGACATACCAGATGAGTGGCATAATATTACTCAAGATTAAAGCTAATTTTACAATCAAGCTTCGAGGATAACTGAAAGTAAAAGAGTCGAACAGAAGCCAAAATTAAAGACGGGATCCCATGATGCGCACATCGGCTCGAGTCGGAGTTCAAAAGAAATGAATCCTTTCTAGAAATACAAGAAAATTACGATCAAGCAGGATTGAATTTCTTTCGTTCCCATTGCTATATGAAAATGAGGATTCTCCTGATAGGGCCCGAACATACAAAATACAAGCAGTGATTCTTTGAGACCTGGAATCGTGACATAAATCAATTACAGAGTTGAAGCCAACATTCAAATATGTAAAATAGAGTGAAGCTATTTCTCATGTTTTACTATTGACTACTCTCGTTAACAGACCTCTACAATATCCAAAAATGCACCAGTGATCAAGATATCCCTAGCTGGCAGCTTGCTTCACCAAAATGGCTTTCAATTCCTTCTTGTTGACCTGTCAAAACAAAATCCATTATCGACAACCTATTGTACAAGTTGAGGAATGGCAATCTTGCAAAAGAATATTGGTGACCGAGGTCGAGGGCAACACTACTGATTTTTATATTGCAAGAAAACGTTCAAGGCTGTGATATTATGGTTTAAATGAAGGCATGACGTCCATTGAAGACACTAAAATGACACTTAAACAGTGAACCTTTCTTGGGTACCTTTTCAAACAAGAGAGAATCACAACTTATGGGAGGACCTACCTTTCCCATGGCATTGCGAGGCAGAGAGCTCCACACTAACAGCTGTGAAGGAATCTGCACACAGACGGGCCTTTCTTCAAATATTTGAGGACATACAAAACTTTAAACGCAGAATAATTACACCGGTACTCGACAACGGAAATATTGCAATACTACCTTACAAACCGAAGGCATTGGATATTCGTACTTCACTGTTATAAAATCAGAACGGCTGAACACTTCGAAATCTGATAGAGGAAAGTTTCAAGAGAATTTCGCTACCTTGTAAGGAGCCATTCGTTCCCGTGCCCAAGGCTTGAAAGAGTCCAAAGTCAGAGCGGGCATTGACTTGGCAGCTGCCTCAGCAGCCACATTCTCATGCACCACCACTATTGCAGACAATATTTCACCGTATGTTTTGTCCGGCATGCCCATGACAGCACACTCGGAAATAGATGGATGCTGCTCAAAACAAAACAAATCCATCTTAATGAACCCAATGCAAGAATAAGGTATCAGGCATGATAGATATTCTCATCCAATCCGTCACTGAACAGATATTCAAAATAAACCACGAGGTACAATTGAAGCAGTGAAGCAAGGTGCAAGAACATAAAGCGTGTCTGAATCCTGGTTTACGGAGTAATGATGTCCACTTATAATATACGGAGTATGAATGTTCAGTGTTCTAAACTTATTACCAAAATGTTACCAGCATGTGAGTTCACATACCTGCAGGAGAACGCCTTCAATCTCAAGAGCAGACAGTTTATACCCTCCAGATTTAACTATGTCAACACTAGATCCTGCATAGAGAAGGCACGGGAAAAATCTAAAGTGAGCTCTTGCTTAAGAGTCCTGTACATGGAAGACTCAGCTTCTGCGATGAAATATATCAAATGAAGCCAGCAAGCCATTTCTTATTAGACTTCAAAGCCATCCTATTTTAGAAACGTGCCAAAATTTGTACGACGGAAACATACGAGCAATCATCGACATAGTTCTCTGCATGTTCATAATTTCTGCAAAGACTTGTTTTCGGTCGATACGTACGTCCCAGAATCTTGACATAACCATCCACTACAGTTACGGTATCGCCTGTTCTGAAGTAGCCATCTTCTCGGAAGGATTCGCTCGTCACCTGGCACAATTCTTTCACGATTTCAGAACCATCTGAGAAATTTGCCGAAGCAAACACGTTTCCAATGTGACAGAATACAAAAAAGACTTGAAAGATTGACTTCGCTTCAGGCATATCTCTCCAAAAATATATTATGAGCAGGGAACGTGGAGCTATCTCTTATCTCTCAGGAAGTAATAAGAGCATCGCGATGAGCATAACCAATTCTTATGAACGTATTCACGTTTCACTACCTTTGGATTCCGCCAATACTCTTGAAACATAGCAGGACTTTTGACGCACAATTCTCCTGCACCCGCCTCCTCGTCTTCCGCTTCCGCAATCAGCATCTAGAAATGTATCATTGATATTAGCTTCTCTTCTGCAGGCTTCCAACCTTGCTAGAAATTCTTCTTGAGTTGATGACTATATTCTAAGTACATATGAACAAACCTTCATAGATTTCAAGTAAACTCTACAGTAGCAATTCAGGAAACAGGTACCTGCACTCCTGGAAGAGGTTTCCCAACAAAACCTGCCCTTCGCTCCCCACGAAGAGGGTTGGACAGGGCCATAACAAACTGCAAACATAGCATGACTGTAAATGGGACTCGCTTATCAGTCTCAAGACTTTCGTGTCTTTTGTCGATAGCATGAACTTTGGAATAGTTGTTGAAAAAATAGTAACAGAATCATCCGTGATGATGGAGCTTCTGCTGTGATCGGATGAAATTTCTGAACGGAGAAGGCATCTGGGAGATCAAGTGATATCAGAGAAGAATAAAATCAACCGCATGGAGATTGTATCACTTCACATACCTCTGTCATGCCATATCTCTCCAGAAGACGATGGCCAGTCACACTTTCCCACTTTTCCATGAGTGGTTCAGGCAGAGCTGAAGACCCGCACATCTGCTCATATTACAGCGCAGGCTTTATCACTTCCTCAACCCATTATCCACAACCTAGTCACCCACATTATCTTTGGTAATGATGGCAGTATGGGGGTCATAGAGGTGCGTAATTACCATGAGGCGGAGCTGCCTGGCTGCATAAGAACAGGCCTTCTGAGAATCGGCGTCCATCGCATCATACCCTTGCAATAAGCGCACGTACATTGTTGGAACCTGTGTACACGAGCAGACTTAGCAGATTACCTTTTTTTCTTTCACAGAAGTAAACCTATTTGTACAGAATTTTATAATTCATACAAAGCTTGAACCATCACCACACCAGATAGTGTAACTTTTGACAACCATCTTACACTTAATGAGTGTTTTACACTACTTAGCATGAAGGCTTACTCCAGTAAAGACTGTTGCAGGATGAGCGGCTTTTTCACCTTCAATTGGATACGAGTCCCTCCATCGATTCCAGATTCCACTCACGCTAAACTTCGGCATAAATTCCACCTTCACATGTTTTCAATCTCAATAAGAAGCAGGAAACCTCTATCTTTATGGTACACCACAGTGATTGACTATTTCCCGTCTAAAAACTTCACAAAATACGTCAAAAGGAGCATTTCCAACAGTTTAATGAGAGTAATTACCGAGGCCCCCGCAAAGAGGGGCGCGAGCAATGCATTGAATATCCCGTGTACATGTGAACCCTTTTTGAAGTCAAGGATAACCAGAACAGCTTGCTACGTCCCTTCAAACAAATAAATCAACTTATCGGATATTTAACTTTGAACAAGAAAAAATCATGATCTAGAGGATATGATGCAATGGTAGACAATGGAGGAAACGATCTGCATTTGTGTATTCCCAAGCCTCTGCCAACATGCGGACCTGAATCATACCACGAAGTAACCATGTCAAAAACTCCTGAGGTAACATATTCGACTCAAAATATCGACTTGCAAGATACGCAACAAATCTTTTTTGCACTGCATAAACTGACCTGAGCTCCGATGCTGGCATGGGTATGAACAACACCCTTTGGCTTCCCAGTCGTTCCACTTGTATAAAGAATCAGAGCTGGTTTAACACCTAAAACATCGAGGATCAGATAATAAGTTACTCTTCTACTAATACCGTCACTCTTCTGCTAGGACAAGTCACAAGCGCTCCACATAGCGACATAGAGTTCATAACAGGTTGTTGCACAAACCTTGCCGTCCAGTACATTAACCTCTAACTACTATCAGACATTTCAGAATAGACATACCTTCAAGAGCAGATGAGGTTTTATCAACCTCTGCTAAAATGTCTACAAATGGTACATCTTCCAACTTCGGATCATCATCAACACTTGAGACTGCTGGGAGAACATGATAGTCGGCAGAGCACTTCTTAGCTACTCCTTCCAACCGATCTTGAAACTCCTCAGTAGACACAACGGCAGAAATATCCTGCATGACAATGCCAACTCATATTATTAACGATTAGTCAGATGTAAGTCTAGAGGTGATATGCAATCATAGGTGAGAAGGAGACCGAAAAGTAGTTGCAAATGATTAAGTAAGATGAAGAGCTAATATGCCTTCTTCACGAATGGAATTTCTGGACTGCAGGCGTCTTTTTAAACAATCAGCTTGTCAGGTTGTTGAATAGTCTTGCTGGTATGACAGACACACGGCAAAGATTACGAGATCAATTTTAAACAATCTTGCTCCATTCCAACGACTGCTAAAGCATTAGAACGTCAAATCTGGACAAGAGAAAGGTCATACGGGTCGTACTGCGTCAGTAAGAACGTGCACAAGCTCAGCCTCAGGATAGCTAAGAGCCAAAGGAACTGCAACGTCTCCATTCAACCAAACTGCCCAGATGCTAGCAACAAATTCCGCGGATGGGGTTGCCATGATGCCCACTCGCGTCCCGTGCAGTTTCGCAACATCCTGAAGGTCACATGGAATGTCTGCGTCAACACCACTTGCTGCGCATTTTCTAAACGCCACTACCCACTTCGACAGGAACTTGATAGTTTCGTACACTAAATCAAGAAAAAACCTCAACATTTACTAGTACAATATCATCCACAATAACTCAGCTAGTCTAGTTCATAAGTTCATAGTTCATATTTCTACATGAGAAGCGGGCGTATCTCAGTGCTCTACGCCCTACCTTACTCCCCCCAAACTCAGCTTGAGATTCGTTGAAAGGCGCCCTAAAGTGAGAGCGAATCTTCATGAATGTAAGATAATGTGGGACGACTTCGGGGATCGAAAAAGTCATCTTTGAATAACTGTTCACAGCTTAGTCTTTCCCGTAGCGATCTAAAACAATGTTCAGGTTCTATGGATGAACCTGGGACGAAAGGTATCTGAATGCATGACGGATTCTCTAAACTCTACAAAAACTCGTAAGATCTGAAGAATGCAGTACAGAAAAAACTGTGAAATTCTTTTACCTCATTGCTGGCGGCTGTTCCGTTATTCTGCTTAGATGTATCACTTTTCATAGATTGCAATAATTGTGAGATCTGGGACGCGGATTGTAATAAATGTCCATAGTAGTAGTCTTTCTGTCCAGAAGATATTGCGAGAGAAGTTCGACATTCGGAATGACTCAGCTTCTTCCCTAACTTCAATGCCTCCATAGCGTCTGCTTCGTATGCTAAAACAACAACGTTACAATAATTCAGTGTGAGACAACTTGACAAACGATGCCAACAACTTTCATGACAGTTAATGTGGAAGCAAAGTCGAAGGAGAGATGAAAAACAAGGATAGCTGCAAAATTAATCTCTGAATCCAGTATTCCAAGTTTAGGGTCGTCAGCCCTCTCAATATTGAAAGTCGCAGGCACGCACAACGTACTCTGGAGTTGCCCGAGTGTCAACACCCGACTTTCTAATAAATATACGAAGTGTCTAAACTCGTTTGCTTACCAGGAGAACGACGTCACTAGGAACACAATTTTTACTGCATCTAATGAGGGCTACCAATTGAAAAAGCTCACAAACTTTAGGCAATCTGAAAATGGAATATTTTTTCCAGCTGTGGATACTATTATCTCTACAACAGAGGTTTGAGAAATTTCCGACGGCAGCTTACTACATCGAAACTGACCGGCAGATACAAGTTCAAGCTACGAGTCCTAACAATTGATGCGTTGGAGCACCGCAGGTAACAACTTCGACAGATGACCGTAGATGCTACAATCAATAGAAAGCACTCTCGCTACAGCATTCCAATCTCTATCACATGGCGAAGGCCAGAATGGTGCACATCAATCAATATTCTACACGCAAGCTAAAATGACCGCGGCTATGGATGGATTAAAAATATGGAATCGGTAGGCGATGTTAGCTAGGAACTTCACACAGAGCTTCTGAAAATCCAACCATAGCCACAAGCGGCGAAATCGAAGGCTTCCAATTGAGGCGAGAGATCCTACAATCAGTAGAAAAGCACACTCGCTGCAGAATTCCAATCTCTCTTAAACTCCGAACGCCTTAGACCAAAATGGATCACATCAATCAGTATTCAATTCAACAAGCAAGCGCAAATCACAACGGCCATGATCGGGTTTCAAAATTACTCCTCCACGCTCACTCCCCGTCATCAGAGTCTAAAGAACCTTACACGAAGCTTCCGAGACTCCAACCATAACCACAACAAGTGAAATCGAAGGCTTCGAACGAATGGCGCAATTGATGTACCTGAAGACGACGACGAAAGCTCCCGCCCTTGCGAACTTGCCCTGGCGCAGCCCCTGCTGCTACTGCGACCTGGAATGAGACACGCAGGTTGCCTGATCCGGTGACGCAGGCAGAGCGCGTGACGAGGTGACAACAGCAGCAGTCGACTTAATGGGACGGACATAGTCTGCATCTCACCTACCGTGAACTAGCTCATCCAAGGACATCCACTGACCGGGAATAATAGAATAAAACGACGAAACGGAGAGGAGAGGTTAGTTATTAGTCCGGCCGAGACACACGCACAGCCGCCCCGTGCTAACTTTGCTGCACCAAAAGAACTCCGTCCTGTCTCCCGAATTTGACGAGGAGCAACAAGGCTCCCCGCCTGCAGGCAGGCAGTAAGTACGTTCTACGCCAGCATCATTCGTGTTGGAGCGTCACAACGGGACGACGAGGAAAGTAGCCCAAGCGAGCGAAAAAACAAGAAGCTCGAAAAAGCAACTTCCCGCTAAAGGGCGCCAGCGGAATTCCCAGTTTCCAAGTCCAGGAAGGCTCCTTACTGCTGAGCGCATGACAATTGGCATGGCCACTCAACCAGTTGAAAACATCTTTGGGAATTCAGTACTGTAGAGGAGGCAACCCATTCCTGATCACCGTCCCATTCTGGCAACGTAAAGTGGAGTAATTTCGATCAGGAGGTGATTACAATGATTAATGCTGGCACAGTTTCCAGCGCAGTTGTGGCGTATTATGATTGGCTGCAGCATTCTCAATATTGCAACCAACCCTTGTTGGATTTTGCAACCAGCTCTTGGTCGGAAATAAGAAGGTCTATATGACCAATATGGATAGAGCAGAATGTTCAGCCAAAAAAATTATAGGAATTATGTTTTGAGAAATAAAAATCTGAAAAATTATGAAAATCTTATGAACTCTATTTCTGCACATGGGGAAATTTTCCAATGTTGAAATCTCCCTTGCAAATATGTGTATATGCTTAACCCATAAACGCCGATGCGGACGTTTTTCGTCCGATGAACAACAAGAAAGTAATCTGTAGGAAGTAGGAATGGAGTTTTTCATCCGGGTTTTTTTTAACACAATTGTGGAGACGTGCTGCATCTTGGAGGGCCAAAAATACTGTCATTCAGATGCATTCATAATTTTAGGGAGCATAGACATGGAGGACAGAACACGGAAATACCCGTGCACGGTGTTAGGTCGTAGGCTGCCCTCCTACAATTTTCGTGAGGGCAACGAGAGTTCCCCTTTCTTTAGTACTGTTCATGAACGTGTTTCTCTCCCACGGTCAGTGCACAATGAACAGTACTTAGCCCGCCTTTTCCCCGCGGGGACCAGTCCGTCGTTTAGGGGTTAAGTAGTCAGAAATGGGTTGCCTCCCCTATAGTAGCATTTGAGCCTTTGAGGAGTTTCTTTTGAACCTTCACTAGGATTTAACCCTTGAAAGGCCCTAAGGGTCCCTCTATATGGCTTGTATTTAGCTTTATAACTCTTCAATTGTGGTTTAATAGATGAGTTATGATACATTTTTATTAACATACTATCATGATCATTAATTTACTTTGTATTGAAAAGTATTTGATCAATATTTTCCTGATCAAATACCACCACTTAATATACTATATGATCGCAAAGGGCTTCCAAGTCCTTTTAGGGGTTAAGGTATGTATCCCCAAAACTACCACTAATTGCTATTGTGCCTTATTATTATTAGATTGTTCAAATTTTTATATTTTCTTAATGGAAAATGAAAGGAAGATCCAATGCACCAAAGAATGGGGCATTTGGACTTTATATGCAAAAGTTATAAAGGAACAAAATTTGGTCATAAAAATATTTCTTTTACATAGGTACATAATTGATTTTGGAGATGTACACAAAGTTAAGATGGTAGTTTAGGATCATTGGCACATTTTTGGGTGCCCACCAATGACTATCACAACCAATTTCTTTTTTTAATTTCTTGGTAGTAGTGTGACATCCACTCTAAAATGCATACTACTATACAATCAGATTCATTAGGCCCTATACAAAATAATTTATTTTTATAGGTATTTTTATTTAGTATGTGAAATTATATTTTCTTCAAGTTTATTTTTTGTGATGTCTAATATTTCAATGTGACTTTTGATCCTAAGATGTGTTTTTTACATGTCATTGGACTTTTCATTGTAAAAAATTTTAGACATTGATATAGCTCAAGATGATTTCATTCTCCTTCTACAATATGTGATGATTTTTTTGATGGAAAGTGTTGTAATTTCTACTTGGGAATGTTGTTTGCAAAACTCTTGAATTTTTGTGGATTTAGATTATTTACATTAAAATTTTCTATAGTATTCAAGTATGCCAACTTATAGTTTTTGAAAATTTCATTAGGTGCCCTATTTGATTATTTTTTGAATTATATTTTAAAGAATCTAACCCTAATGTAGGGTATGGAAAAAATGGAAAGAACCATTCATGAGTGTTTGTTCATCCAAAAAATTATCTACTAATAGTAGTATCCATCCAACCATTGGCAAATCAAGTAACTTTTTTTGAAAAGGGTTTGGTGACTTCATCCATTATTCCAAACATTTTTTGTATTTTTTAAAGTGTTCATGCCATAATCAAGTAAGATTCTTGCAAAAAGTTGCCAAAAAAACTTGGTTTGTGTATCGTATCTTTCATTTCCCATATTCAACAATTTTTTCATGCAATTATTGCTTGTATCTACAATAAAGTAACAATGCCTACAATCTTCCAAATATAGGCCAAGCCATGGTTCCTATTATTGAACTACAAAAGTTTTTTGTTTATAACATTCTTCACCTCTCAAGGCCCATCACGCGTTTTTTGTCAACATAGAAATTTTAGGCAAGTACTGGTGACTAGAGAATTTCATATTTTAGGTTGAAATTTTAATAGAAGGTGGGGATGAGGAATATTTTTCATGTGCACTAAATTTCTTAACATTTGGAAATATGAGTCAAAAGCTATGGCCTCATATGTTACTTTTTCCTGAGGCAAGTAGGCCAGGTAGATTAGAAATAATTAGAAATTGGTTTTCTAGAGTTATATATATGTGTAAAGCTTTTAATCATTCCATTTTAATCAATGAGTCCAAAGTTATGAGTAGTTTTAGCTTACAGGTAGTTATGGATTCTTTTCTCTAAAATAAACTTTGAAGTCCTTTATTTTACTCAATTTTCAATATTTTTTGAAAAAAATAAAATTATAGGATGTAGATTGATTATCACAACATTACAACCATTGGGATTGTCATTTTTCAATTCCATAACTATATTCTTAACAATTTTCTATTTTGAATCATTCTCTACTTCTTTCTACTTACTATTTTTTCCTATATGTTGTACAATTCCAAATGATTTGAAATTCTTTGAGCATGCAATCAACTTGCCTTGAAGAATGAATCCAAAGAAGCACCACAATTTTGGACATTTTTTCATACAAATGTGAGCTTTTAAAGTGGAGCTGCACAATTTTTTGCAAGGCCAAAAAAAAGATTTCTTTTAATTCAAAAGCTTATATCTTGCAAGCCACTTAATAACTAATATTTTGATAAGTTGTATCAATTTTTTTGAATTGTAACCATATAAATTCAAACTAGACATGTTAGAGATTACATAGGAAAAGAAAACACAACAATATCACTTATTGAGTGAAAGATTATAATATTTGACTATGAGAGTGTTAAAATTGCAAAAGTGATTTGAAGCCTTTCAATCCTCTTTTCACAAGTCAAATCTAAAAAGTTGGTGACCAAAAAAATATGAGGTTGGAGGGCCTAGCATGTATAACCTCAACCAATTTATGGCTTCTCAAAATCTACTTTACAATTTTTTTAAATGAATTTTGAATGTGATTATTTCTCCTAGATTTGGTGTATTTGAGGCTCATTTCCGAGAGCCCTCAACACTATAGAAAGTCAAAATTGCAATGGGTACCCTTGTACAAAATCTTGAATATAAAAATCACTATCATTCATTTTTAAAATCGGATTCTTGATGCTAAAACTAGACTTCAAAAAGAACTTTTCAAAAACACCAACTATTTAAAATATCAAATTGATTAGGTTTTAATTAACTTCAAAGTTTTGCAAACACTAGATTTTGGTGCCTCAAGCATTTAGGGGTTAAGGGATTCTAGATTTTTGCTAAAACGCATTTTTTTGGACACCATACATACTAGTGCACCCAAATGATTGAAATTAACACTAACTTGTACTAAATGATTGAAATTTTAATGAGTGACAATCATTCTTTCATATTAATAAGTATTAATTTTTATATTAATAAGTATTTTATTTTGTAGAAAATGTACTAAAAGTTCATGGGTAGAATTAGTGTATGAAAGCTCCTTTGTCAATATTCTCATTGTATAATAATTTGAATTGAATACTTCAAATACTTCAATGGATTGGATTATCAAATTTATCAAATTATTTTACTCCTAAATCCCCCAATTATCACATCTTGGTATTAAGAAATTCAACACAAGTACTATTTTTAGTACTTGAATGTATCATTACTCAAATTTGTTATTAAGCATAAACAAGTATTTTTTAAAATAACATTTATGACCTTCTATTCCAACTTTTATACAATGGTTGGTCTTTCAGATACTAGATATGTACCTTAGAAAACAAACCACATTACAAATACAATTAAACTTTTTGATAGATTGTTTATATCATACATGTCATCCTTTAGCCTCATAATTTAAATGACCCCAATTTTAGAGTTGATTTGTAAACATTTGATCAACATGCTTCAAGTTTCTTTCAAATTTTCAACCTCTTGTAATCAAACATTAATCCATATGTATTATTGTTGAGCTTCCTTTCTTAATAAGACCTACACATCAATTATATTTGCAAAAGAAGTTGTTAAGTCTTATCAAAATTTTCACGTTTTGCTCTTATTTCTAACTTACTCTGAAAAGCTCAAAAAAGGCCTTTCATGGGTTCATGGGTTAAAGAAAACTCAAACCTTCGCTCTAAGCTAATATAAAACGAAGACCTCTCCACCATGCTTGGAATATATAAAAGTAAGAGGATCTCTTGACAGAGATGCTGGAATAAAAAAATAAATAAACACAACTCATTTTGGTTGTCACTGTAGGTAATATGGATCTATGCAGGAATGCAGGATGTTCATGCTCGAAAAAGCCCTCCGATTGACCCAAAAGTAACATCTCAACATGACTGCACGCATGAGAACCACTTATGTCCACTACTGAACCTGCCTTTGGGAGGTTATCATCTGACTCTCGAGATTTATCTAGTACAAACAAATAGCAGGTACACAACATCTGATAAAGATTTAGAGCTACAGTTCAATTCAATTCTTTAACTTCATGTTACATTTACCTCTTCAGGAGATCCGTCGATAAAACTACACCACTCTGCAGGTTGCTGATCTTCTATGTAAAACAGAATACCGATGGTTTACCCTAACCTAAAAACCAACAAAAATCTCTGATTGAACTCAAGTGCTTGACTATTGAATGTTGTAAGTCTGACCAACTCATGGAACTAGGAGCAACATCTATTTCTGGTCTTTTCAGTCTGTTGCGAACATAAGTTGGAGGAGGCATGAGGAAACCCACCTCCATTAGGAAGATGGCAAAAGAATATGAAGGCAAAAAGAAAATATCAGAGCAGGTTTGCATCTATAACAATATGATCGAACTTGAAGTCTTTGAAATATTAAGCTCCGCATTTGCCGGTATCAAAGCCTGTCCTTCAGCCACTTAAGGGCACCTGATGCAACCGATCTGCATTGCTCAACATTCAACCAATCACACGAAAAACAAGGTGAATAAGCGTGAAATTTATTCCATGAAAAATATTGCAAGATCATAATTAACAACACAACACGATGATTTGGAGGTAACTGTAGTAGCCTTGAACTGCAAAGAGCATAATTGATAATACAAAATACCAGAAAGACCTTAAGAAAGTAGTCAGTAATATGAGGCAAGTCTGGGGCAATATAAACCTTCTAAGCCTCATCATATTCACCAATTCATCAGAAATTTCAATCACTAGGTTTTGTCCTTACAATTGGAGTTTCAAACAAACTTACCCCACAGCGTTCTTGACGTTTCCAAGCAGCCCTCCATCTTCTGCCTCCTGACCTGATTCCACTTCAATCCTTTCTTTTTCCAAAACTGTTGTTCTGCCATCTTGACTCCCTGGTACAACAAAGAGAAAGGTCAACTTCAGAAGGATACGGCGCTTTCAAAACGAATAGCTAGATTACAGCCGTTCTGTTCACAGGCAGTCATTTAACGAAAAAATAAGATTCGATTGAGTTGCGGTCATTCACAAGCAAGGGTATGTTTACCACAATACTTTCACAACTAGTTAATTGGATACTCTATGTCTAATGTGAGCATATCCAACAAAGGTTTGCAAGAAAGGAGTTTCTTACGTTGCGGCCTGCTGCCATTGTTAGATCTCAATTTGACTGAACCTCCACGACCCTTAGTCTTTTGTAATCTTGCCAGATCCTCCACCAACTCTCGCTCGGACTCACTGCCAGACGATTGCAGGAGAAAAGTAAGAATGGAATCGAGACAGCAGAAAGGGAAAAAAGAAACCCTCGAATCAATTAGAAAACGTAAAAAAATCATCAGTCTCGGCCCTAACGCACCTCAATCGCGTCGGAATGGTGACCTTCACTGTGAAGAAGTGATCTCCTCTGACATTAGGCTTGTTTAATTTTGGTGCCCCGAATTTGGACATCACGAGAATATCCCCAGGTTGTGTTCCATTCGGAATTTGAAGGTCTCTGATTCCATCAACTGTCTTGACCTGATAAGTGCCACAGAATGGATATGTCAAACAGGATGTTTGCACAAACTTTTATATGTTCAAGAACAGATTGGCCGAACAAAGTAAAAGCATGAAAATCCTCCAATGGAGACGCTGATTATCGTATTAGAACAGCTACAATTGGGCAGAGAACTACAAATTACTAGTTGTAAGACACAGCCTGGTCAGAAATATTGTCAGCGCTCCTAAGCAGTCGGTTACTACCTTGAGACACCCATAATGACCAGATTGTTGACATAGATTACCAAGCAAGGGCAAATATCATGAATAATCAATACAAAAAATCTATCTGCTCGGCAATCCACTGCAGGCTGCATATTTGATAACGCAAGATATGTGCTGCAAATATGTACCTGTGTTTTGGCACCTAGAATTGCATCTGTGAAACTTATAGCAACCGTCGAATAGAGGTTGATACCATCCCTTTGTACGCCATCCATTTCCCTCACGTTCAAGAAGACATATAGGTCTCCTGGTGGGCCTCTGCGAGACACACTTCACAAGTTAGTTCCTCCACATTTATTGCCCCAGAATGCAAAACTGACCATCTAAACCCCTTCAAGTACATTAAAGAACCACAAATATGGGATCCACATGACTCCATCGGCCATCTCTAATTTTAGCGTGCACACAATTTTCACACAATAAATTTCACACAATCATTACCCTCTAGGGCCGACATCCCCCTCTCCACGAACACGGAGTGTGCTGCCATTGTTCACACCAGCAGGTATCTTCACTTTGATGTTCTTCTTCACCCTTATCCGGCCTTCACCTCCACATTTGCGGCAATAATCACTAATAACCTCGCCTTCCCCTCCACAGGTAGTGCAAGTAGAAACCTGCACCACGAATGACATTAGTGACGCTTTTTAAAGAGTCTCAGACCTCAAACTCAACTAGTCAGCTGCAATGAACAACTCCCATCGATAGAAGCGAAAATTCAAGGTCAAATCTGTAGATAAAAGACTCATCACACATATACTATGTTGCCATTATCTAAACCACAGAATTGAAAACAGAAAGCCTTTGGTTGCTTCTAGAACCTGTTTCATAAAAAAAATCCAGCTACAAGCTAATCAGAGCACCATATGGAGTATAATGAACCAGTGGTAGATCAATTCTAGGTAGAAAAGGAGCCTGGAGCAGGATGATCTAGCAAGAAAAACCAAATAAAGCAGTGCTGTATGTAAGGTTCTATAATACCTGTGAGAAAGTTCCAAATGGAGTATCTTGAGTGCGCATCACTTGACCCATGCCACCACATGTAGGACAGCTCTTTCGACTGGTGCCCGCTCTAGCACCACTTCCAGAGCAAGCCGCGCATTCCTCCAAATGAGCAGCCTCAAACTCCTTCTCTGTACCAAATATGGCGTCCTCAAAATCCAAGGGCATATCATACCTGATGATAGAGATGGCAGCCCATCACACAGTTTATTAAGCATGGTACACGGAATCCTCGAATGATGAAGACAGCTCATGAAGGACGAAAACAAATCTCATACATATAAAAATAGGCTAATATTTATGTCAAACTCTAACGAACCAAAGAAGCCCAATTTGGGGAGTCATGTTTTTAGCAGTTGCGAATAAGTCATATGGGATCTTCATTTTGTCCGATTTTACCCATTAATGACCAACATGTCTAGTGTTGTTCACTCATCCTGGTGACATAAATTTGAACCCCTTCCTAATTAAATTTCTAGAAATGTATGATCAATCGCATTGGACGTCTTGTAACCATCAATCCTTCGTGCTATATGGGTTAATCCTTCAGGTTCTGATAGACTTGATCTTCACATTTTTATTAAACTTACAGATATCCATTCGACTTTCAATTCACATTTTACAGTTTCCCACCAAAATGAAACTTTCCTGGCTAAAAAAATTCAACTCATAAAATCATGACAGGCAAGTGAAGAGATTTCAGGATAACATACCTAACATCGTCACCTTGAACAACTGCCGGTCTCCTAGTTCCACCCATTCCGCCCATTCCGCCCATTCCACCCATTCCACCCATGCCCCCCATGCCGCCCATGCTTCCCCCAAAGAAGGACTCAAATAGATCAAAAGGATTCGTCTGCAACATATTACAACATGTTAGGATCTACATGCCAGTGCTTCCCAGAAAAACAAATAGTTCACTAATCCATGCTACAGTATTGAGTAACGCCTGATAGAGCAATAAATAGTCTATGTCATCCCAAACTGCTTAAACTTTAAGAAATGAAGCACTCAGAGATCGTCCACGAAATCCCAAGCCTCAGCGACTAATCACATGAGGATCCAAACTTTTTGATGCCTGGGTTAGGATTCACCACTATCCGTTAACGAAAACGGAGCAAACGGAGCAATATATATACCTTTACAGAACTCTGGTCAGCTTCTAATTCAAACTACATTCAAGGATACATTACGAATTTAAAGTTTCTGAAAATACCGCTCCATAAGCACCGGCTCCGCCAGCTGCCCCGCCCTTGAGCCCCGCCTCCCCAAATTGATCATAAATCGACCTCTTCTGTTCATCTGAGAGGACCTACACATGTTTCAAGAGCGACCGCTACCGTGTTAGCATTCACTGTCAAAATATCGACGCAGCATGAATTGGAAATCAGAGTTGAAGATACAATTACGCATTAACTATACCAAATATGTCACACCACACATCGATATATATATATATATTGTGATCCATGGTAGTGAGCATCCAAAATTTCATGAGACAGGAATATTTTCACTTCACCGCACATCTACCTCACGTAGTTATTTCCCCTTGCCAAGACAGTAAAAGTAGGTCATAGAATACAGTTTCTTGCAATTCTACAATCGATCTGTGGAAAATGTGCACAAGAAGGGAGTGCAGCTTTCTTATAATACGAAAGAGAATTCCTTACAACCATCGGTGTGCAATTAAAGTGTGGAGAAGTGGGCGTGGGCAGTCAATGCCATGTGAACCCTAGCAGTCTCTTGACGCAATGATCAAACGGATTAGCATTGACCTAAAGTAGGATATCAAGTGTACTCAGTGTTGAGATTGCAAGTAGGACAAATATTCAAACCCTACCTCGTAAGCATTACTGATTTCCTTGAACTTGTCCTCAGCCCCTGCCTGTTTGTTAACGTCCGGATGATACTGCACGAGGAGCCAAGACGATTGCATCATCACTCCCATTGCTCAACAAGTAGCATCAACCAGAATTCAAAATTCACTACAGTGAAATCAATACAGCTCTGTATTCAAACACTGCGGACTGATTCCTGAGTACTTGGTTACGAAGAGATTGACCAAATTGAATCGCCCATTGCTCCATTGGAACAGAATCTTAAATCGCAAATTCAAAACTAGCAACGCAGTCCACGCGAAAAAGCAATAGCCGAAGTTCCTCGAACCGCACCTAGTGCAAACCATTCGTGCCCTAAGAGACGAAGTGCAGGAGCAAGCATTGCAGGCAACAGAACACGCAACCCAGAAATTCGCTGCATTACCTTCCGCGCAAGTTTACGATAAGCGCTCTTGATATCCTGCTTGTTGGCCGATTTCGGAACTCCCAGAACGCCATAGTAATCTGCAGCCATGCGCACGCCCAACCTCCCTCCTCGCCTCAACCTCCTGCCGCCCGCCATACCACTGCCCCTGCTCTCGACTCGTAAAGCGGTCCATTGCCGAGCCTCCCCTGCGAAAAAATCCCGGCCACTTCCATTCCAAAACCGACGCCGCTCGTCCTCGCCTACCCCACTCCTCCCTCGTCCACTTACCGAGCCCTTTCGAGCAGCAGCTACCACCAATCGCGAAGCTCTCCCTACTCGCAATCCCCTCTTCCCCGAATTCCGAACTCCTCCCTCCCGCAGAGTAATCTCCGAGGTCGAGGCCACAGGCGCCACGCCATGGCTCGCGTGGGCACTCCAGGGTGCCATTGCGGTCGCCATTCGCACCCCAACCCCGCCGAAATACCAATTCCGAAATCCTTCAAATCATCACAGCCTCCCACAGCGCGCCTCCCCGTCGCGACCGAGTGGTGGTCTGATGCTGCAATCTTCAAAAGGCGGAGACAGAGACGACGGTACAGGAGTTTTTCCGAGATGACCAGCAGCAGGCGCGGTAATAGGTCCGGATTGGGTGCAAGGGCATTTCAAGAGCGTGGCCTGGTTTAGGAGAACCACGGCAGGAACACTCTCTCTGCCTTCAGGAACCGACTTTCATCCTTTTCCGTCACCCTCTCCCATATTACTAGTCCTACCATATCCTTTCAATTTCGGCTTTATCTTCGAATTTCTACTTCCACACGATGCTGGATACATCCTGAGGCTCATCCTTGCCAAATGGGACCCGCCATATACCATGCTCCATCACTGGTCAGGAATGCAGCAGAATGATTCAAGCTCAGAAGCGACCAAAATGCCGGAAGGTTTCCGTAAACCCACGAATGCTCAGCAAAGATTTACTCAGAAACCCAGAGTAGTCATGGCCAATAGCAGGTGCTTGGATGTTTGTGGCCTTGGCATGTAGCCACTTTCCCTTGGGCGCCATAGATAACAATGGGATAATTCACTGTCCTAATCAGCAGAGTAGGGAGGTGGGTTGATTTCTTGCAGTTCCTGCATCCGCTCTAACATTCGACAGTAGTCGACTGACGACCTTTGTTAGGGCAGGCGCTGCATCTCCAACAACTGGTTCCCTGTACGCCTGTTGAGTTGAATTTCTTCACTTTAAGGCATTGAGGAATCCATCAATTTGAGGAAGGAATTGTGTGTAATATTTGAGGAAGGAATTGTGGCATAAGCGTTTCGTTCTTGCGAGATGACGCATGTGCTGCGCGTCGGGCAGGGCTTGAAAGGCTTCGAGCGGCTAGATGTCCACAGGCCGACGGCGCTGCACAGAGGAGGCGTGCAGAGGGTTATCGTGAAGGCCATTTTCGGGAAGGGGTCGGGGAAAGCCCAGGCCACCGGGAAGGCGTGCGGCAAGTGCAAGGGCAAGGGGGGCGTGGAATGTCAGGGCTGCAAGGGAAGTGGCAAGAACAAGAAGAACGGCAACATGTTCGAGCGATGGAAATGCTATGACTGCCAGGGATTTGGTTTCGTCAAGTGCCCCAGTTGTGGCTCTCGCGGTCTCACCCCTGAGCAACGAGGCGAGCGCTGAAGCTCCTGCAATCTTAGGTCAGCCGAAGGTTTAGTTTAGTAGGCGTTGCAGAAGCCGCTCTAATTTGCTGCAGTGTGGCGATGTATATTACATTTTTGTAAAATGAAGCCGGTTTTGTTCATATCACCGAGTCCACAACCAGTCAACCATGCTCTCCTGTGTATCTTTTGTCATGTTTTCTGCCACGCCTGTGTATGCAGATTTAATGCAACATGGAAATATTGTCAATGTGCTACTTGAGAGCCCCACTTAGACTAGATTGGATAGATGTCATTGTGGTGTTTTTCTTTTGAGAATTGAACTGTCAGCTTGTTTGGTTCTAATTTGCTTTACAACCAGTTGGGCCGAAGAGATGAAGAAGAAGTCTCTCCTAATCTTCGTTTCGATCCGTAGGCCGACCTGTGGCAGGGTTCAACTCTTCGGGTCTTGCCAAGCTCGCGAGAGAATTGCTCACCGGGTTCCGGCTTATGGACTTCGAGGCAGTGTGTTTTTCGAGAACTGTCGCAGATTCATGTGGATTGTGGATTGTGACTGTGACGCGCCTTGATCTAGCATACAACGTGAACGACGATCCCATTCTCAGGATGAGTCACAGAGCCTCGTGTGGAGTTTGGATCCACCCTTGTATGGGAAGCATCTCCAGTGAGTACTGACGGGTGTTGGCAAGCTTGCTCTTTAGAATCGAGGTTGTTTGCACCTTTTGTATCATGGTACTTTTTCCTGAGGTAGGAATTCTTCAGGGGTTATCAATTTGGGTTTACTTCATTGCAAATGGTTTGAATTCGTCTCGGTAGCTTACTTGGGTGTTAAGGGGTGTGAGGGTCCATCTGCTGGTTGGAAATTATCTAATCCAAAGTGAGCACACACTTGCAAGGCTACTAGGTTGTAAGTAGTGTAGTGATTTAGCACTTCAACACATTGGTGGACACATTCATTTGATTAACATATTTTGAATTGGGGAGTTAACCCCTGAATGCCCAAGGCCTTTTCTAAGCTTCTAGGAATTTGCTCTAAATTGAACAAAAAGACAACATTTTTATAAATTGTATCAATTTTTTATAAATTGTATCAATTTTTTATAAATTGTATCAATTTTTTATAAATTGTAACCGTACAAGATATATTTAAGATTACATAGGAAAAGAAAACACAACAATATCACTTATGGATTGAAAGATTATAATGTTTGATCATGAGGGTGTTAAAATTGCAAAAGTGATTTGAAGTCTTTCAATCCTCTTTTCACATGTCAAATCTAAAAAGTTGGACACCAAAAAAATATGAGGTTAAAGGGCCTAACATGTATAATCCCAACCAATTTATAGCAAAGCAAAATCTACTCTACAATTTTTTTAAATGAATTTCTGATGTGATATTTTCTCTAAGATCTAGTGTATTTTAGGCTCATTACTAAGAGCCCTCAACACTGCGGAAAGTCAAGATTGTAATGGACATCCTTGCACAAAATCTTGAATAGAGAAATCATAATCAATCATTTTCAAAATCAAATTGTTGATTCTAAAACTAAACTTCAAAAAGAACTTTTCAAAAACACCAACTATTAAAAATAGAAAATTTGTTAGGTTTTAATTAACTTCAAAGTATTGATGACAACAAAATTTTGTGCTCAGGCATTTAGGGGTTAAGAAAGTGTTGGAAATGGATGCAATTCATTACAGCATTGATGTGCTTAAATAATAGTGTCACGTCTTGCACATGTCTACTGTCATTTTCTCAATACAAAAAATTCCCTTTATTTTTATTTAAATTCTCATTTGCAATGTCTAACGTCTCAAGATTTCTTGATTCAACTTGTCAATGATTGTAGAAAACATCATGTTATAGGTGACATGGAATAATGAGGCAAAAGCAATGGGACAAATAGGTATATTGATTTGAAATAGCAATTGTATCAATATATGCATGTATTTGTATATCATAATTTGTATTTTTACATGAGGCATTGGGACTAGGACATGACATATGGGGCATTAGAGGTGCATGTAATTTTGGAAAAATAGTACCAATTTTGTAACTAACACAATATGTGCATTGTGGATATTTAGTAATCTATTTCAAATAGCTACTAATTGGTGCTACTTGGTTGGTAGATTAAGTTAGCAAAGTATATACTAGGGTCATTGCAAGAAACACTTGTCCTATTTTCCATCACACATTCAATGTTGAAGTTGTTTTGCACCATAAGTATTGCAAAAATGATTGAATGAACATGAAATTCAGAAATAAGCTTCCTATAGCTATAGAAAATGTACTTGAATTATTTCCATTTTTCCTAAATTAATTCCATTGGTGAAATTGAATTTCAAGTATATGTCACATATACAATTTTGGTGGTTTTTAGTACTATCGAGTACCTTTTCTGAAGAGTTACATTGTCAAATTTGGTAGGCTTGTTCTTCTAATAGAATTACACCTTTGTAGAAGAGGGATTTCCAAAAAAATGTTCCAATTGTGTTTTGCATTGGCCTAAAGTGTGCTACATTCAAGTTGAATTTATGTTGAATGAAAAATGTTTTTTTAGTTCTAGCTCTAATCTTCCTTCTTTTCTCTTAGTTGGCAACAATGGCCACTTTTAAAATATATTTTTCAAGTGCATTTAAAATTTTTTTAAAATAGAAATGTAGAAGTCTGATTTTTTAGCATAAATTGTAGCTTTGGGCTCAAAATAGTATTTCAAGGTATATAGAAGGACTCAATAGTACTAGTAGGGGCCTATAGTGCTTCTAATCTATCAATGTAAACTATTTTATGGCAAATTAAGCATTGTCATCCATCCTTGCCATCCAATGATGAGCATCACGAGATGTTGGAATTGCAAATTTGAAATCTAATCAAACCATCCATATTTCATGTTCTATGCCTCTAATAGTACTAAAAGTGACTTGTAGTACAAAAAGTACTAAAAGGCTAAAAATAAAAAATGCAACAAATAGTACAAGTGTTTCTTGCAATCACCCACTAGCTTATGTTGTGTGAGTGTTAACATGTTTTTACACCAACAATAAATGTTATAAGTTTAAGCATCATGATATCTAAAGTTTTCAATTCTGATTTTAGTTATTGCAAATTAACCCCTAATAATCCGAGCAACCATTTTATGGTCATTGTCTCTCTTTCTTGAGCTTTCCATTATCAAATTTTGATTTTTTTAAACTAAAAATTACTTTAAAAAAGTAGACCCTGATACAAATCCAATGGCGGTGGTTTCATCAAATTTTGACTTACACTCTACTCTTGTAGAATTTATTTAAGTTCAATGGTCTAATGTACTTAATTTACAACTCATTTTTAAGTGTTCGTTTTAGGCATGGACTGAAAAGTTAGACAACCAATGAGATTCTTGCCCACCTCAAAAAGGAAAGATCCAAAGAGATCAAGGAGAAGATAGTCAAGTGTCTCATTATTGATTTTCTTACAAATACTACTCATTTTTTAGTGACCACAATGCATTGCAAGATCCACCTGAATTGAAAAATTCTCCAAATGTTGTCAAATTTTACATGAGCATTTTCAAATCTCTTATCTTTCAATGAGCACAAAAAAGGTATCCTTTTGAAATATTCTCATTCAAATATGCTCCTTCAAAGTACACTATCATGTTATTCCATTGACCCCAATAAAATTGCAAAATTAAATATCTCTTAAATTGTACAGTTAAGTATTCCAAATTTTTTTTGGTGCTCACTCTCCATGTGAAATTCAAGATTCTACTATTACATTGTATTTAATCTCAAGAAAAAAACATCAAGAAAATTGCTCAAGTTCTTGTAGTTTTGGCCCATTTTGAAAGTATGGATGAAATTCTTAGTAATTTTGTTGTAGGTGTAAAAGACTTTGCTTCCATTCTACAAATCCTTGTACTCCTTTCCACCATGAAACATAACTATCTTGAGGAACAATTGCATGAAGGTCAAGATCAAACTAGTGAGTTCAACAACTCCTCATGTTTGGTTAAACTATTAGCATATTCATGGTTGGTAGATGTGGAAAATGATGTACTAGTCTGAAATCTCGATTCCATGTTGTATTCTGGTAGTCAATTGCAGATCAAACTAAAGATTTACATTCAAGTTCAGATATCGCAAGTTATGATGGCTACTTCTCAAAAAATAAGAATAAATTTGTGAGGACTCCTTCAAAAGTAGTGTTAGCAAATAGTTGAATGCTACATTTGGAAAGACTCTAGAAACCACTACCATAGGAATTGCTTAATTCTAAGTTAATTTGGGCATCAACATTTGCACCAAATCACCAATGGTCAATTGAAGTTTGTAAGTAATAACTCTTAACACTAATGAAGACCTAAGAAGATCTTTCTCTGTGTAACCCAAGGAAGTCAAGCCACATTATCTTTTAGAAAAACATACCTTCGAAGACACCTTGGTTCCCTTCGTTTAACAAAGACCCTCCTACAATTGTTGCATAATGTAATGCACTTGCCGCTATGCCACATTTAACTACTTATGGACTTTTGAAATTCTAAAATTAATAACGGTCATCAAGAGAAAAAAAATGGTCATCAAGAGGTAATGCAAAACTTACATCAGGAGATCTCCAAATGTTATTATTTGGAGATCTCCAGAGGTTTTGTCCAAAATTCATTAAATAGTCTAGAAGTAGTTAAATGTGGCATGGCTATTTAATTCATCCACTTCTACCTTGTCAGATGTATTTAACTTAATTATTTCTAGCACTTGAGTGGAGACACAAAGTATGAACTTCAAGGAAAAACATAATAATAATCGCTTGAATCACAATCAAAGCATGGACTCCTGATACAAATACAATCTAAATAAGTAAATATCAACACCTCAACAAAGACCATCGATATTCAAAGGTGTAATAAACCATTAGTAGATGAAATCATTAAACAAGTGTCATGTGAATTCACCAATTGGGTGTTAATTACATTCATTTCAATGTCATGTTATGCTTGATTTGTTGGTGACCCTACAGTAAATTATTAATAGCACTTTACTGAAATGAAATTTGGAATAGAATCTCTCTTTTGAACCAAACTGCTCTGCTACCAATTCAACAGGTGTTTTCTTCTGCTTGTAAAGAAATGCACCATATTTTACTATCCAGATACCGAAAATTTGTCGAGTGAGCATTTGCAATAAGTCACGATGATGTGTGCTCATACCTGATTCCATTTGATGACAAGTAACAGCAAGATCATATTGTTGCACACATCCGGTGCATACTTGTAACATTGATTTGTATGTGTTGCTTAGACCTTGTACTTGCCAACACTATTGTTAATCAGCTAATTACAAAAGAACATTGTTATGGTAGTTTGCTACATGTACCCTAATTCATTTTAAAAACCTAGCCTAAGGCAGGTGCAAAGCCTATTGTGGACCACACAACCTTGAGGATTGGGGATCTCTCTAGCTCCAGCACAAAATGTGAATAAGAGAAAACACTAGCCCCGCTGTAAATATTGTGAGTGGGACTATAAGACCGAGTGCATTCCTCCAGAAAGGAACTGAACGCATGGGATGCCGTCTCTGCGGTCGGCGATACCGTGCCTCCCGTCTGCGAGACAGTGCCTCCCGTCTCCGAGACAGTTCTTCCCATCTGCGATCCAGTTCCTCCTCTCTATCAAAATCAAAGTCAGCATATCCAACTTCCCTCAATTTGAAAACCCATTTCGTAGTGTCCTGAAAGTCCAACAAATAATAAACTTTGGTTCAGTAGACTAGTGAAAACTTCGACAGCAGAATCAAAAGACATAACAGAATGCTGACATAGCATTGGCCGTGATCTGAACGTGACTATGAAGATCACTTCAAAGATAATGAAAACTTACCCCACTGACCGTTCTGTTGATTACTTTCGTCTCTTCTAAATCACGGATCTCGCTGAATTTCTTGAACGCAACAACGACGAGCATAAAATACGCAAAGAGGGAAAGACCAACGGGACTCCAAAGGTGCCGGCAACCCAGCCTACTAGACGTTGCAACCGCTGTCAAAACCACCCCCACGAATACACTGTACAAACTGACCAAATTGTACACTTCATTCATGATACTCCTCATCTCCGATTGCCCCTGCAGTATCCGCTGCTCAACTGTTTCTGTTTTCTCTTTCCACATCGTCAGTGCTGTGCGAGCCATCCTTTTCTTTCGCTTGATTTCAGGGGAATCATTTTCCTCATCAGCATACAGTTCCGCCTGAAGATAGATTTCTCTCTCCAGGTCCCCCATTTCTCTCTCGTCCTCCTCCCCCCCGATGGGATGTCTCCCCTTCTCTAAGTCTACCTCGGGATACCCATCGGCGGCCATTTGACGACCTTTGTATCCAACCACAACCACAATTGATACGGTAAACGAGAGCTCGCGAGTTGCTGGGTACGTGAGTTTGTGTACGTGGGTTTGTGTACAAGCTCGTGCATCGTGACTGAAAAGCTAACATCTAAGTGCTCCATCCGTGGTAATCAAAGATTTTCATTCGTGGATTAGTTGAGCATTTTTCAATCATAGCATCAGTACATGAGTACACCATGCTAGACAAACACAGCGGAGTTGTTTGAAATTCCCTGTGAAGAAGAAGGAGATTCAAACAGTTTTTCCCAACTGGTTTCTGTCGGTTTCTATATTTCCCTTTGTTCTAATGTCATCATGGAGGGGATCTTCAAAGAATTCCTATAAAAAAAGAAATTGTGGGTTTTCTTTGCAGGGATTTATATAAATTCTTTCCAAATCCTTGGTGTGCATTCCAAATTGGTAGGCTTTACAACACATTGACACATCTTACATTTCAATGTTGTTTCCACCTGATATTTGGTAGATTTTACAAGGTGCAATTGTCCTATATCAATTGTCAAGGGTACTACAAGGTTGGACACATGAGATTTGTAAGTTGTTAATCTCAGTGGCAATGAATTCTACCGACAGGAATCTAACATTAGTAGAGTTTGTATATTTTAGAGACCTAAGAAATTTTATAATATATGAAATTGTGAAATGTTTAAACAAATGAAATTTGCTAATTACAAATACTTGGAACTTCCAAAACCTAGAGAAGGGTCTAGATCAAAAGTTCTGAAATGTACAAATCAATGAGATTGGAAATTCAAAATCTATATATTAATTTAATTTTAGAGGCATAAATCTACATTCTAGAATATGGAGTTTCATAAGTTTCATAAATTCAGTTGATTTGGAGGTGCAGACACTTCAAATAAATTGCACAAATTTCCCCCATAATAAAATTCCCTATCCCACCTTTCCCTGTGACGCTACATTCCTTGTGTTTTCTTAAAGAGGTCATTGTAGGAGAGGATTTTCAGGACAATGGTGACAGGGAATTCAAAAAATCTTCCTTGCTAAAATGCGAATGCAGATTAACAAGAAGAGACGTATAAGAAACAAACAAGTCCTGACTTATGCAAGTTAGTATATGTTCTGCTTTATATTAGGTGTCTTCAATCGTGCTCACAAGGGAGTTCGAGGAGTTTACTATAATCATGGAGGAAATGAAACGGAGTTTACCGTCTCAGATGGACCATTACCACCTCCTCATGAAGTGGTGAACTCTATTTCATTACCACGATGGTAAACTCTAAAAACTCTTTCGTGACTGACTTCCTCTGTTCCGCACAACCTCAGAAAACAAGCTGCACTTGGTACATGAACATGACTATCATAAGCTTCCTGGATCCACTACGGCATATGCAAGATGCACACCACAGAAAACTGATTCGCAAACTCCAACCTACTTACATCTTAACCGGACACAGTTGCTCATGAAAACTAGAAGAACCTTGGAGACTAAACGACTCCGAAATAGACAACAAATGAACCAACAACTGTCCATCGAGTCATCAAACCCTCCGCTACAAAATAGGAAGCCCCGGGGGCAAGGACAATATCCTCAGTACACCAAATACTCTTATTACGTTACCCATCTAGTTACCTAAGAATCTAAGATACAAATTGAGATTTCAAAATCTCAAAATCGAAATTATTGTAGATAGTTACTCAAAAGAATCTTATTCATCGATTTCGTGTTGAAGGATACAGGTTGTGGAGTTCCATACGACTTTCTAAGCTAGCATTTCAACGAAGGATCGGAACGGGTAACTAAAGATTTCATTCAGTCTACCCCGGCCCTTTCTAGGCTAACTTCCCCAGCCGGGGCTATGTGCAGGTCTAGCTGGTGATTAAACATGTATTGCCAATTCAAGCCAGCTTCCCAATCATCATAGCAGAAGTTTGAAAGAGTTTGCAGAGTTCAGGGACTCACAAGGTACGTACGCCCTGCTAGCTAGCTCTGGAGCTAGTCGATTATCAAATGCACAGCAATAGAATCCCAGAACCACGTATAACTACAGTTCACCACCCAGTCCGGTACGACATGCTGCAGAACTTCGTCGATTAGTTCGCAGTGTCGTTTTTGCAGCAGCACGCTCACACAAATGAAGGCAGGCACCCGATCAAAGCTCTTACAAACTAATTCCTACTTCATGAGTTCTGCTCATTCGAGTTGGCCAGTGGAGCATGCCGGCAGCCCGAAATAGACGGTGACCACAAAGTCATACGTACGGCACCTTTCTGCCCACGTGGGCGAAAATCACGTGGGGTCCATAACATTGTTTACTAATGAGGCAGGGTCCCGTTTGCGTCGTTGAAAAGGTGACCTTACAGTGAACAAAATTGTTTTATATGGCTCCTTAGCGAATCCTTGAATTAACCCCTAAATGCCCAAGGCCATTTTCGAGCTTCTAGGAATTTGATAAGCTTTATCAATTTTTTTTTAAATGTGCCCGTACAAATTCAAACTAAATATCTTAGAGATCACTTAGGAAAAGATAGCACAACAATATTACTTATGGATTGAAAGATTATAATGTTTGATCATGAGGGTGTTCAAACTGCAAAAGTGACTTGAAGTCTTTCAATCATCTTCTCACATGTCAAATCTAAAAAGTTGGTCACAAAAAAATATGAGGTTAGAGGGCCTAACATGCATAACCCCAATTGATTTATGGCTTCTCAAAATCTACTCTACAATTGTTTTTTAACCTTTAAAGGACCAAACTACATTTTTTGGTAATATAACAATTTTGAGCAGTTCACTGTGAATGGAGTTTTTCTTTTTTTTCTTTGAAATTTTCACACAAGATGTGCCAGAGGAGTAGCTTTAAGGCCCAACAATTTTCATAAATTTTGACTACATGGTTCAAAAGTTATTGCATGATACGTGATTTTCATTGATCTTCGGGCAATCCAAAAATTTCTTCAAAAATCATTTAAAAAAAAAATAAGAATTTGAAATTGGTTTTCAAGATTTTTATATATAGAGAAAGCTTTTAATCATTCCATTTTTATTAATGAGATGAAAGTCATGAGGAGTTTTAGTTTGCAGATAGTTTCGTATTCTCTACTCTAAAATAAACTTTGAAGTCCTTTATTTAACTCAATTTTCAATATTTTTGGAAAAAAATAAAATTCTAGGATGTAGATTGTTTATTAAAACATTAAAACCATTAGGATTGGCATTTTTATATTCTATGACAAAATTCTTAACAATTTTGTATTTCGAATCATTCTCTTCTTTTTTCTACTTACTATTTTTTCCCTATATGTTGTACAATTCCAAATGTTCTAAAATTTTTCAAGCATGTAGCCAACTTGCCTTGAAGAATGAATCCAAAGAATAACCACTATTTCAGAATTTTTTTCATACAATGTGACTTTGTGAACTGTAGCTACCCATCTTATTATAGGGCCCAAAAAAGGATTTACCCAATTCAAATGCTAATATCTTACAATCTACATGGTGGGAATTTTTGAATTTTTTTTTCACATCTTCTTAAATCAGCATACTACAAGATCCTAAGATTATACGTGTCCACAAATATTTTTTTCTTAAAATTTGATACTTGTACTAGAAATGACAATTTTGGAACATTTTTGTTGAAAACATAGTCAAAAACATTTTAGTGGTTAAATGAATTTCAAATTTGATTTTTTCTCCAAGGTCTACTATATTTGAGGTTCATTTCCAAGAGCCCCCAACATTGCAAAAATTCAACATTGCAATGGACACCCTTGCACAAAATCTTGAATAGAAAAATCATAATCAATCAATTTCAAAATTGGATTTTTGGTGCTAAAAATTAGACTTCAAAAAGAATTTTTCATAAATAGAATAGCAAAATAGCAACTTGGTTAGGTTTTATCTAACTTCAAAGTATTGTTGACACCCAAATTTGGTGCCTTGAGCATTTAGGGATTAAATGATTAGTCCCTCTGAGGTATCTTGTAAAGTATGATACCTTCCCAACACAAAGAAGATCATTGCCTGATTACACAATGTTATTTCCATTAGTGGGAGTGTCGGAAACAACCATTTTGATGAGGGTTGTCCACTCCAAGGTGAAAACTACCAAAACTATCAAAATTAGCAATTCTCTATAGTGGGAGGTAACTTCTAACTTGTAGAAAAATATTTTTAAAGTATTAACAATGAAAATCATGAATTTAAAAATAAAATAAAAAGATTTTTTGGATAAGACATGTAACAATCCAGGTAACAATGATGAATTTCCAAATAGGAACTCCCTCAATCATTGAATCTGTCACATAGCTTGATCATAATACCAAAATTTAGAGAATCAACAATCAACTAATTGCAGTTAAGTATGAGAATATTTTAATTGCAAAGCCATGCACCCCACCTTGCTATGCGGAGCTTATTCTAGCCCTGAAAGCACGGACTGGTTACCGTGCAGATTTGCAAGGAGCAGGTTTCCTAAGACCGTGAAGCTCGATTCCGAGCTCATTTCTGAGGAAGGAGAAGCTGCAAAACGGTGGCTGATTTCTTTCAGCCACTCTCGTGGTGGGAGACAGTTGTGTGCAAGGCGGGGAATTGATGAGATGAGAAAGTATTTGTCAATCCGATGACCACGGAATCAAAGTCTCCACTCATCATTCACTGGAATGCACAAATTAAAGAGTACGTCCGGGCAGAGACCGAACTAGAGCAGCTTGAATCATGCGGGTGTTGCTACATTTCCACCATGGCCAACATCAGACCAAGCTAAGCCTTCCATCAGCCGTAATGTCATCTACAAGAAATTGGAGGAAGGTGAACTTGATTTTAGCAACACTTGACATTGCATTTTGCCGTTTGTTCCAACAGGGGTAGTCACGGCTTCTTCACTGCGCTCCCATTCTTCACAGAATTGGGAAGTGGCAATTTAGGGTTGGCTTGCAGCAAGCTCTTGGTGGCAGAATATACTTGTGCTGTGAAGTTTTCTCGACGTTCGTTATTCTCCTCTGGAGCAAAAGAATGGGCGCACGGAAGAGTTCACGAGCTCAGTATATTCTGTGACCCACATTGCCTGCCCCACACTTCGAACGACGACCTGACACCTGCAATACTTGTGTATTTTTAGTTGGAGGTGAACTCGTTCTTCACACGATGCAAAAGGGGTGTCACACCTTCTTCCACCCAGAACTATTGCGCATTGGCTCTTGTTTTCTCTCATTACTGTTTCATTCTTCAGAGAACTTCGAGTTGATGAAGAAGCTGTGACTACCCCTAGTGTTGTTCTGCGCAATTGCTAACTTCCCTTCTTTGAAAACAACGAAATTCTGCGGATTCCTGGTCCTGCAATTTGAAACAAAGCAGACGGGGTGACCTACATCCGTGCTGAAGGAGCTGTGTCCTGTTTTTTCAGAATCTTTCGACGAGGCGAAATTCGAGAGTATATTGTAATAGAGAATGGCGGGCCTCAGTTCCTCCAAAAAAATTATGGACGAAACTTTTCTACTGTTGTACTGTACAATCGCTTTCAAAGTCATTCATAGGACTTTGAAAGTCTGGCATCGTTTCAAGGCTAAGAGGCATTTGAATTCTCTTGCAATTTGAACTTCATTGGAATGACAACAAGGCATGGCTATCAATCTATTTGATTTTGGGGGGAATGACAACAAAGATATGTTAGCTTGCAATTTAATCATATTGAGTTGGCTTTTTCCTGAATGGCCCATCTTTGCAAACAAAGGGGATCAAACATAGTGAATGACCCAAACAAGTGGTACAAATCCAAATTGAATTAAAATTGAAACATTCTATTAATTGTGTACCTAGATTTTCAATAATTCACATTATAATTGAAATATCCTTCAATTGTTGTTTATGGTGAAAAAAATTAAGAATCCAATAAACTTAACTAAGCAAAGTGACCAAAGTCGTAACAATGGATACTTCCATACTTTATTCTTCAAAAAATCCTTGCCCAAAAATTGTTGAAGAAAAATTCTTCTAATACGGTGATTATTGAAAATCTTCCTTTAAGGAACAATTTCATGGGATTTTTTCACGCAATTTTCCCATATTTTGTCTCCACTAACGCACATTTCTTCTTACAACTATAAGTGGATTTGCTACCTCAACACTTTTATATTCAACCTTAAATTTGGGAGTAACTTTTAATTTTGAATGACTTTTAATTAGATAAATTGTAAATGTAGTCTTTAAGCAATTGTATAATTTGCACATTTAAAGCATTTCATAAAATTCAAACACTATTGAGCTTCTTCATCCCTTTTATTCTTTTCTAAAAATATAAGAGTTTAGAAATTTTAAGGAAAATTGACATAATAAGTGTCATTTTTAGAAGGACCACATCTTTTTGAATAGGGCTATAATTTTAAATTATCAAGTTGTATGCATATATGTAACTTTCAATTATAGTACAAATCCACTATGAGTTGAAGTGGTTTTGTGTTGAATTTGTGTAAAAACTAACACAAATTGAATTGAAACTAGGTTAACTAGCATACAATTAATTTAAAACCATTTTAGCCTAGTGAGGATTTGTATTGTAATGAAAACTCTCATTAGGTTGCCCAATTAAAAAAAATGTACTATACATGATGAAAATTTTAATTCCAAAATCTACAATGTAGATGTATACAAATATTCAAAAGTATACTATATTTCATTTTATTGATTACATAAATAAGTGTAAAATGTTGGAAAAATAGTGTAGGGCAATCGAATGAAATTTTTGGTGTAGTGAATATTTTCACTTGCATAGATTAAATATATTTGTAGGTTAACTTTGAATATATTTGTTGATTTTAGGTCACTATACTATAAATAAGTGAAACTATACCACCATTTACATATATAAAAACAATTAACTAGCAATACAAGTACAATGGTTATATTAACCTTTTAGCACCTTGATGTTTATATTTTGGATGAATGAAATTTGTCCTTTCAACATCAAAAGTTGAAATTAATTTCATTCAAATATTCAATGATTCTTATCCAAGCTCAATGATATTTTGGTACACATTAGAAGAAATCTAGAGCTTGCACTCGGCTATTGGACTTTTTGTAGTCGTACAAATATAACAAAAAGTGAAAAAATTATTTTATGAAATAATTAAAAGATATAATTTTCCGAAACCCAAATCCAAGTGATCACCTTAGGATTTAGGTGCCCATTCAAGTTGGTGATTTCTATTATTTATTTATTTTTAAATTCATTTTAAAAATTGAATATTTTTGAAAGAAAATTGATTAAATTCTTCTTTATTTCCTTGTATTTGTACTATTGCCAAAAGTCAAACGGCCCTCCACAAGCCTTGGATTCTCTCGCATAAAATCTCCATGATAATGACTTTGTCTTATTTTTAAATATTTATAATAGTAGTAGATTATTACTATATATAAAACTTGAGAGTCAAAATCAACAACTTTTGTTTACAAATTTATTTAATCTAATCCACTTTACAGTTTTCTAATGTTTTAGAAAGTTATTAAAACTGTTTATATATATATATATATATATATATATATATACATTACATCATACTCTTAGGTTATATCATTAGATGGGATTCAGCTGCCCTGGAGGGCCGTTTCAGGCCAGTTCCCAAGGCTGGGAACCAGCCAGGGCTGTCCAGAATTTAAAATTATTAAAAAATTATTAAAAAATTAAAAAAATTAATTAAAAAATTAAAAAACAAAATAAAAAATATTAAAAAATTAAATTTTTTTTCAAAAAAAATATTTAAAAATTAAATTTTTATTATTATCTGACGTGGCCGCCGGCTGACCACGTCAGCGAGCTGCTCTGGCCGAGTTCCCACAGTCTTAGAACTTCTGGGAACTCGCAGTCTTCCGCAGGAGCTCATTCTCATCTAATGTGTCAAACTATCTCATATAAATACAAATTTTCACAAATGGCTTTCAATTTGGTATTTTGTATATGGAAATTTTCAATTATTCATGAAATATTGATATTCTTGAGGTCATTTTGTTGTTGATATCAATTTTCTTGATGTAGAATGATCCTAGACACATACAAGATTTAAAAAAAGTATGCTGTACCGATTTGACTTTGTTTTTAAAATATACAAAATTCAAATTTATTGCTTCATTATGATGGCCAATACAAAGATGCATATTGAAGTTTAATTTTGTAGTTAAAAGGTTAGATGTTAAAAGTTATGGCACTCAACATTTTTGAAGACCCCACATGCCATCTTGTAGAAGATGTTTATTTAACCACAAAAGTACAATGTGCAAGTTGTTTTATGTCATGTAAAAATATATTCTTCAAGGAAAGTTTTGATGTTCTTGCAATGAATTTCATCTCTTCTACCCCCTAAGTGCTTTGACATCCACTTTCAAACAATGAATAGATGGAAATTCAAGTTTCATCCTAATTATTGCTTAGATGAAAATCATCCTTATTTGTAGAGATACTTTATCAAGTTGTTGTCCTATATAATGGTTGGATTTGTTCTTATTAGAGTACAATTTTTTGTAAAATTACAAATGTGCAAGTATGTCAAGTGGTTGACCAAGCCAAAATTGCATTGACTCTAGTTCAAAATGGGATTTGCCAAAATGAGGTCACAGATTTGAAGAACACAAATATTTCAAAAAATCACCATGTCAAGAGAACCTCATTTCAAATCCATTCCAACAAAGGGTACTAAAGAAATGATAATATTTTGCTACTAGTCAAATTTAGAAGTAATTTTGAATTTTTTTTCAAAATTTATCAAAAATAATATTGGTGATAGCATTGGTGAATTTAACCATATGGATGGAATCTAAAAATTGAAATCTACAACCTTCATTTGTATATCAATTCCAAAATATTTTTCTAAATAATACTCTAGGGTTGTTGCAAGAAACACCTTCCGTTTTGCTTAGTTTGTATCCAATACTAGAACTTTTGAATTATGAACCCAATGTCCAAAACAAAATATCCCTTTCTGGAATTTTTTATTGTTATCGTACCCCTTATTTTTGAGAAATTAAAAAAAATCATTTTATATTTAAAAATCAATTTTGTGAAGTAGTTATGCTTTCATATTTAGGGTTTTTATACTAAACACCGGTTCAAATTAATGATTTTTGGTTGAAAATTTTGTGGAATATTCCTATAATAGGTAGACATGTCCCTACTAAAAGGAATCTAAAAAAACATTATTTTATGTCCTCCACGTTTATGCAAAGAAGCCTCCTTTATGAGCACACTTGTAAACACAATGGTGCTAGTATGTGAGCCCAAGAATGCGAGCTTGTGAGCATTGAGCCTACATTATAGATACCTATAATATAGATACCACACACTATAGAAGGTGTATGTATCATAAACACCTATAATATGGGTATTTGTAACATATATACCCTATAATCATAGACAGTTTCTATAGTATATACACCAGTAACATAGGTGTGTGGTATTATAGGCTCATGGGCTCACACTCCTATGCTCACATAATAGCAACCCTCCTTGTAAACATTAGAAATGTTTTTGACCTCATTTTTTTGGTCAATTTCATCACCAATAAGTACTTCCAAGTGCACAATTTTTAGTCTTATTGAAAATTAATTTTCCTATTCTTTACAAATAAAAATGTCCAGCTATGTATTTTCTTCACTAGAATTCTATGTCCAAGAATCTGTCCTAGTAAAGACAATTTGGACATTTTAATTTGTAGAATATAGGAAAATCAGTTTTCAACAGAACTAAAAAAATTCCATTTGAAAAGACTTCATGGTGATGAGATTTGATTGAAAAAATGAGGTCAAAAACATTTCTAATGTTTACAAGTGTGCGCGAAAGAAGGCCAATTTGCACAAACACAGAGGACATAAAATAATATTTTTTTAGATGCCCTTTGGTATAGACATGTCTACCTACTATAGGAATATTCTGCAAAAATTTCAACCAAAAATCATTAATTTGAATTTCTATTTAGTATCAAAATTCCCTAAACCTGAAAGTGTGACATATTAACAAAATTGACATTTAAATATAAAATGATTTTTAAAAAATTCTGAAAAATAAGAAATGTGATGACAATCAAGTTAGATAGTTATATAATTTTTTTTGGCATTGGGTTTAAAATTCAAAAGTTATAGCTGATGTCAAGAGAATCACTTTGATTGTGATGTGAAAACAAGTTGGTGTTTCTTGCAATGACCCTCTTCAATAATTTTTCTCAAATTGCCAATTCTAGAGAAGATTTTGTGTGTTTAAGGGTTAGGGTAATTGGGTTAATCATACTAAATGAACCCATAATTTTTAATTGATTATCATGAAATTTAACTTTTGATCATAGAATTTCCATGTAATATGAATTGTCAAAATACAATGCTTCTAAGTTAATTCAACAAAGATCAAGACATTTTTACTAAATTTAAATCGTACACCTACATAAATTTTTACTACACCTCAAATAATATTTTTGAGAGCAAGCTTCATCACAATAAAGAATGTTGCAGTATATTTGAATATTGATTTTATCCCAATTTCCTATAGGGGCTAATAAGGAAGATTGGCCCACTATAGGCAATATTATTATAGTTACAGTCGAGAACAATAATGTTACCACTTGCGTATTGGACTATTCAAAGAATCTTGCATAATGAAGAACACAATTGACAAATTTGGTCTTACACAATAAAAATACAATTCTTATGCAATTCCAATCAAGCTTACCAAATTTCAATTTAAAAAATGTAAAACTCCATTTGGGGTGAAATGTTTCATTTAATATTCATAATTTTACATGGTAGTTGATTGAAAAAAACATTGGCAATGAATTTTTTGAATTCCATTGCCTAAATATGTAGGAAACATCCATGTGCACATCTTTCCTTCAACAAGCATCTCCAAAACCGTTTCACAATTCCCTCAATAGAGATTTCATCATTGGGGTGACAAAGCCCAATGCAAAGACGCAGTGTGTGTGGAATGTGAGGGTTACAAGAGAGATGGCATGAACAAGAAGAATGGCAACATATTCAAGTGATGGAAATGTTGCGACTGCCAAGGATTTGGTTTCGTCAAGTGCCCCAATTGTGGCTCTCGCGGCCTCACCCATGAGCAATGAGGCGAGTGCTGAAGCTCTTGCAATCTTAGGTTAGTCCACGGTTTAGCGTAAGGAGGCATTGCAGAAGCCATTCAAATTTGTTGTAGTGTGGTGATGTACATTACGTAAATATTTGTGAAATGAAGTCGGTTTTGTTCAATATTTCACCGAGTCCATAACCATGCTCTCCTTCATGTCTCTTGTCATGTTTTCTGCCATGCCTTGTACATGCAGAATGCAACATGGAAACATTCTCATTTCATGGCCTACTTGCTTGAGAGTCCGACCTAAGTTAGAGTAGGTTGACTGCATGTCATTGTGATGTTTTCTTTTGAGAGTTGAGATGCACCTTGTTTGGTTCTAATTTGCTTTAACAACTAGTTGGGCCGAAGAGATGAAGGAGAAATCCCTCCTGATTTTCATTTCGATCCATTGGCCAACCTATGGCAGGGTTCAACTCGGCGGGTCTTGCCAAGTTCAGTGAGAGAATTGCTCACCAGGTTCCGGCTTTTGGAGTTCAAAGGAGTATGCTTTTTGAGGTCACAGTTTCATCAGCAGAAAATTTCTGGACTCTCCAGAGCGCTGCCAACATTTGACAAGTCATTCTATTTCTGGAGCCTATTGAAGCTACTCAGAAGAGGGAATTTCTGACAAAACAAAGATTCACCTTGTGTGAATATCGGGAGTTCCAAGAAAAATATTTCCGTTTTCTAATCCGCAATCATCAAAGGAAGGTGCTTCGGGGGTGCTTTCAAATGTCAAAACAACATTTGTCACAACCCTAACTAGCAGTACTTGAGAATGAATGCTATGACATTTGGAAGTGACGAAGTGCAGAAATAGGGGAAAAGTTCGTCAAGCAAAATAAATGTAATGCATTGAGAGTCCCTCTTGGCACTTCTTGACAGCCCTATGAAGAGTCTACAATTTCTCTAATGTGTGGATTGTGACTATGGCCTGCCTTGATCTAGCAAGTAACATGTACGACGATCCATTCTCAAGATGAGGTAGACAACCTCTTGTGGCATTTGTAAATGAGTTTGGATCTCAATTTGGATCCACCCTTCCATGGTTTCCGTAGGTGTTAGCAAGCTTGCTCTCTATCATCAAAGTTGTTTGCACCTTTGTATGTCACGGTACTTTTTCTTGAGGTATAAGTTCTTCAAGGGTTATCAATTTGGTTTGATCTTCATTCCGAATGGATTCGTCCAAGTAACTAAGATTTTTGAAAATGTCAAAAAAATTGTCTCTAAGAACCCCTCTCTAAAATTTGTCCATAATCTTTGATTGGCATATCCAAATCTCAAACAAATTTTTGGATATGAAAGTTATTTTGATTTCCCAACTTTTTATAGTTCAAAATATTTTGGAAAAAGTTATTTCACTATGTCAAAATGAGGTCTGAAATTATACTTCAAACCTCAAGGGGAGACCATTGATACAATAGAAAAGTACGTGAGATAAAAAGTAGGGTCAAATTAATTCATTGAATATCAAATCTAGAGTTTTTTAATATTTACCATAGTAAAGGAAATATGTCATTTATACCATTATATATAAAATAGGGTTCTTTTAAATCCTTCATTTTAGAAAAAAGTAGAAAAAAAATAGGGTTAGGAACTTAAGATCCCCCCAATTGTGTATACTAGGATCAATAGAATAATAATTGTGCTTCAAGGATGGATGAAAATTTGCCCTTTCTATCCACTTTTGAAATCCACTTTGTGTACTGTGGAGGGAAATAACTTAGTAGATTTCCTAGAAGGAGAGTGCTAGTTGGCACTGCAAATGGCTATGTGTTGAAAAGTAGAGCGCAATTTTGGATTAGATTTTTAACTTAACTTACTATCTGCTTCATCAATCCCTTATCAAGAGGCAAGAGTTAACCGTTACAATTTTTGTTACAAGAGTTTCGCAGTGTCACACATTGTGACACAAATCATAGAACCATGAATCCTAAACCCTAAACCCTTTGATGGTTGTGTTTTGAATGTCCTTTTTCAAATAGTAAGCAATGGATATTATTTCTTTTGTCAATGTGTCCACAACAATGCTTCTATTGGTAATTTCCTTCAAACAAGAGCACATTTTGAATGGTCTATTCAATAGTAAGAAACTAAAACTAGAATGCTTGTTGTAGTAATG
Organism: Straminergon stramineum; assembly: GCA_963920665.1. Classification (NCBI taxonomy): domain Eukaryota; kingdom Viridiplantae; phylum Streptophyta; class Bryopsida; order Hypnales; family Calliergonaceae; genus Straminergon; species Straminergon stramineum. The sequence goes on from OY987263.1 coordinate 13,105,175, forward strand.
TGAATGCTTCTAGTGGTAATTTACTTGGTATGGAATGGTTGTTATGTACAAAGTTGTTTTTCAATGCTATAATATTTTGATTAGTACTTGATAGTTCTACAATGTATAAAAAAAAATAGGGTGCCAAAAATTAGTCTCTCTAATCATTTATAAAAAATAGGGTGCTGAAAAATACCTCCCAATAGCTTTTTTCTACAAATAGGGAGGAAAAAAATACTTGGAAGCTCATAAATAACCCCCCCCCCTACTAAATACCCCATCATTGCATGTAGTTATCAAACATAGGGGGAGGTGGACCCCCCAAGCTTCAAACACAATTCCTACTTTTGACTTAACTAGGAGCAATTGAGCTCTTGCAAATACTAATTTACATATCTCACATAAGTTGTTCTACCTCTTACCATCCTAGATTTATATAAAGATTTTCTCTTCTTACATGTTAACCTAAATTAACTTCAAGACCCCTTATACAATGTGAAAAATATCATTGAAGGGTGATTGCAAGAAATACTTGTCCTATTTTATATCTTTTTGCCCTTGGATGAGCGAGTTTTTGTTCATAACAATTTCATCGTTTGTTTGTTTGGCATGAAAATTGGAATGAAGGTACATGCGATCGTTGCAGAGATTGAGATTATCTTTCAAAATTTTCAAAATTAGTTTACTATTTTAAAACTACCCCTAGTTAGATGTCTATTTGGGCCATTTTGGAAGTTTTTGGTCTTATTTTTTACTCAAAAATGCCACTTTGAAGCCACAAATTGGACATGTTGGAGGTCTACCAACATTACAAGGAATGACAATGAGATTTTATGAAAATAAAAACATGTCGGTAGCACACATGGGGTCAATGTGACCTTCCTTTGCGCAAAGGCTATGAAGAGGGAAAAAGTTTCCTACATGAATTTTTTGGTGCAATGGGAGTGCAATCTTCTCTAGAAAAATGGTCTTTTTTTATGAACTTTTTTTGAATTTTTTTGAATTATAAAAAATGAAAAGGTCCATAGACCCCTATTTTTCTATTTTCTACTCCCAATGGCTTCTATAGTACCCCACAATAGTCTATAGTACTAGATAGTACTAAATTGATGATACATATTTGCGGCACCATGTATCAATAGTTAAGATTTGTCATCGTGTTGCTAACACATAGTATTGATAGTTTTGCATAATACCATTAGTCCTATGGCCAAAAATTGCTTTTATGATTCAAAAACATGAAGTGTTTCTTGCAATCACCCTAAATTAATTGATGATGAATTCACTGATCTCAAGGAATTGAAAATTGAATTTTTAATCAATGAAACTACTGGACATTGTATATCCTAACTTGATACCCCTTCTTTACACAGAATCTTCTTGTAGGGATGCTCTGAGCCTTTCTATCACAGTAAGAAGGTTGATGAAGGAGATCAATCTTAGAGTTTTTAATGGAGAAGAAGAGATTGGGAACAAACCAGGAACTCATGTACACCCATTTTCCAAGGGTTGCCTAAAGCCTTCGCCTATATATATTATTCACATAGTCCTTTTAAATTCTATAGGAAATAGAGGATTTAGTTTTTTTCAAATTCTTTTTTGGAACTCGTAAAGAATTATTATGTCTTTGAATCCACCATTTGAATTCCCAAATTTCAAGTATTGTGGTTGCAAATGTGCTTGAAAATTTATGTTGTGCATTGTTGCATTGCAACATTTTTGGGGGTGTACTCCATGTATTTTTTTGGCTTGAAATATTTTGGAGACAAGAATAACATCATTTTGAGCATGTGAGAATTTTAAATTCAAAATCCGTAGTGCAAAAATTTGCCACAACCAATGGTCAAAGGCACGTGACAATGTTGGGCACAATGAAAATTAAAAAAATATTCCCCTTCAAATGCTTATATCTTTCAATCCATATGGTCAAATGTTACAAAAATTTTACCACTTATTCTTCTACAAGTCTACTACAAGATCCTACGGTAAGGCTTTCAAAAAAACATTTTGTTGAAAATTTCAATAAACACAACAGTAGGGGCAGTTTTGAGTGTATTTTCACAACAAATGGCCTTGGTCCTTTGGGGGTTAAGAAATGCACATTGTTTTCTTATCCAAATCCCTAAAAAATTTTGAGTGAATATTTGCAAAAAGTAATTATCATGTGTGCTCAAAGCTTATCACATTTCATGACATGTGAGAGCAAGATCACATTGTTGCACACTTTTGGTGCATACTTGTAACATGGAATTTGACAATGTTGCTCAGACCTTATACTTGCCAACACTATTGTTAACCCCTAAAGGACCGGCCGTGTGTTTTTGACAACATAACATTTTTGAGCAAGTACATGTGAGCGGAGATTTGACCTATTTAGGCTGAAGTTTTTTAACAAGGTGTGGACAAGGAATATCTTCTATGAGTGCTAAATTTCATTTCATTTGAGTATACGAGTGAAAAGTTATGATGCAAAATGTTGTTTGTATCTCAACTTGGGCAGCTTGGGCAGATAAGAAAAAATCACTTTTTTCAAAAATAAAAATTCGAAATTGGTTTTATAGATTTATATGTATGGGGAAACTTTTGAATCAGTCCATTTTGATTAATGAGATGAAAGTTATGAGGAGTTTCAGTTTGCGGGCAGTTATGGAATATCTACTCTAAAATAAACTTTGAAGTGCTTTATCAAACTCAATTTTTAATATTTTTTGAAAAAAATAAAATCATAGGATGTAGATTGTTTATTATAACGTTACAACCATTGGGATTGGCATTTTTCAATTCCACAATTAAATTCTTGACAATTTAGTACTATGAATCTTTCTCTACTTCTTTCTACTTACTATTTTTTTCCTATATGTTGTACGATTCCAAATGATTTGAAAATTTTCAAGCATATAGACAACTTGCCTTGAAGAATTACTCCAAAGATGCACAACCATTTTGGACATCTTTTCATACAAATGTGACCTTCTGAAGTGTTGCTGCCCAGTTTTTTGTAGGGCCAAAAAAATGATTCTTGTCAATTCAAATGCTAATATCTTGCAATCCACATGGTGAAAATTTATGAAATTTTTTCCACATTTTCTCAAAACAAACTTACTACAAGATCCTAGGGTTACATGTGTCCAAAAATGTTTTTTTCTTAAATTTGGTACTTATGCTAGAAATGGCAGCTTTGGAGTGTTTATGGTGACAACATAGTCAAAAAATTTCAGCTAATTACGAAAAACATCGATGTGATAGTTTTCAGGCTTACTACGTGTGCCCTAATTAGTTTAAAAAGTCTAGCCTGAGGCAGGTGCAAAGCCTATTGAGGACCACACAACCTTGAGGATTGGGGATCCCTCTAGCTCCAGCACAAAATCTGAGCAAATGAAAACACGAGCCCCGCTGTAAATATTGAAAGAGGGATTATAAGACCGAGAGCATTCCTCCAGACAGGACCTGAACGCATTGAATACCGTCCCTCCTGGCAGTCTCTATCAAAATCAAAGGCAGCGTATCCCAAATTCCTCAATCTTGAAACCCGTCTCAGAGTGTCCTGAAAGTCCAACAAATCATAAAAATTTGGTACAGTAGACTAGTGAAAACTTCGACAACAGAATGAAAAAATGTAACCGAATTCTGATATAACATTGGCCGTGATCTAAACATGACTATGCAGATCACTTCAAAGATGATGAAATCTTACACCCTTGAGCCGATGGTATAGATGTATCGTCTGGTTTAAATCACGGATATCCCTGAATTTCTTGAACGCAACAACGACGAGCATAAAATACGCAAAGAGGGAAAGACCGACGGGACTCCAAAGATGCTGGCACACCAGCCTAGTGGACGTTGCGACCGCTGTCAAAACCAACCCCCCCCCGAATACACTATACAAACCGACCAATTGGTACACTTCATTCATGATACTCCTCATCCCTGATTGCCCCTGCAGTAGCTTCTCGTCTAATGTTTCTGTTTTCTCTTTCCACATCGTCAGTGCTGCGCGAGCCATCCTTTTCTTTCGCTTGATTTCAGGGGAATCATTTTCCTCATCAGCATACAGTTGCACCTGAAGATAGATATCTCTCTCCATAAGCCCCATCTCTCTCTCACCCACACCTTGCACCTCCTCCCCGCCGTTGGGATGATTCCCCATCCCTAAGTTAACCTCGGGATTCCCGTCGGCGGCCATATTGATGACCTCTGCCTATATCCAACCATTCCAACCACAACCACAGTTGGTTCGGTGAACGAGAGCTCACGAGTTGCTGGGTATGTGAGTTTGCACAACTGGTATCACACCAAAGCTTGTGCCCCGTAACTAAAAAAGCTAACATCTAAATGCTCCATCCGTGATAACGAAAGATTTTCATAATTACATGGATTAGTTCTACATTCTTCATTCATAGCACAAGTACACCCTGCTTGACAAAATGCGAATGCAGATTAGCAAGAGGAGACGTACAAGTCCCGATTCATGCGAGTATATGTTCTATATTAGGTGTTTTCAATCGTGTTCCCAAGGAAGTTTGAGGAGTTTACTATAATCATGGAGGAAATGAAACGGAGTTTACCGTCTCAGTTGGACCATTACCACCTCTTCATGAAGTGGTGAACTCTATTTCATTACCACGATGTAAACTCTGAAAACTCCTTCGTGGTTGACTTTCTGTGTCCCGCACAACCTCAAAACACAAGCTGCACTTGCTACATGAACATTACTATCATAAACTTCCTGGATCTACTACGGGATATGCAAGATGCACATTAGGAAAACTGCTTCGCAAACTCCAACCTACTTACATCTAAACAAGAGTTGCTCATGAAAACTGGAAGCTCCTTGGAGACCAAACAACTCCGAAATAGACAACAAATACTTTGACCAGTAACTATCCATCGATTCATCAAAACCTCCGCTGAGCCTGAGGACAAGGACAATATCCCCAGTACACCAAAATGCTCTCAGTAGGGAACCCTTCTAGTCACCTAGGAGGCTAGGATACAAATTGAGATTTCAAAATGTCAATTACGAAATTATCATAGATGCTCAAATGTATCATATTCATCGATTTCGCGTTGAAAGATTACGGGTTGTCGAGTTCCATATGACTTCCTCAGCTAGCATGTCAACGAAAGAACGGGTAACTCGAGATTTCATTCAGTCTACCCTGGCCCTTTCTACGCACGCTAGCTTCCCCGGCGCTCTGTGCAAGTCTAGCTGGTGATTAAACATGTATTGCCAAGCCAACTTCCCAAACATTATAGCAGAAGTAGAAAAGATACAGAGTTCACGGACTCACAAGGTACGCCCGGCAAAGCTCTGGAGTCGGTTATCAAATGCACAGCACCTGAGTGAGATCAGAACCACAACTGCAGTTCACCACCCAGTCCGGCACGCTGCAGAACTTCGTCGAATAGTTCCCAGTATCGTGTTTGCAACAGCATGCGCAAACAAATGAAGGCAGGCACTCGATGGAAGCTCTTACAAACTAAACCCTAATCCATGAGTTCTGCTCATTCAAGTTGGCCACTTGAGCATACCGCCAGCCCGAAATGGCGGATCGCCAAAAAGTCATATATACGGCCTTCTGCCCATGTCGGCGAAAAACAAGGCGAGACGTTATGTACACCCATCGAGCAATTCACGTGAGAACTGCGTGTATTCGTTTTACTTTTACTGGCGACAAGCTTTTGAGAAAGTTAAGATTTTACTGATTTTGGATGATATTCTGACTAGTTCGCCTTACTTCGAGTTCTTGTGTTGGATGAGTCATTCAGCAGCAAACTGAAAAAGTTGGGTCTGCAAGGGAACCAACTAATCGCACACCTACCTACTGTAAATGATAAGCATGAATGTATTATGATACCTCTTCAAAGAGTGGGCATTCTTTCAAATGGATCAGAACAGGCTACAAGTCACTGCCACCTATTCGAGACGTCTACTATCACCTTGGACATCAGGCTAGCTAGCTCTTAAATTTGAATTTTTTTCAGATCGAAGTTTGATTGCTTTGAGGGAATTTTAAATGTTGAAAAAAGCATTCAGCTTCCTGCGACTATTACAGAAACACGCCATTCATTGCCGTGTTAGAGGATGGTTCGATTGACTTCCTCCAAACCTCACATTTATGATTTGGGTCTTTTCGACCAAGGGATTCTCAACCCCTGCAGTTGAACAAACTATAACCAATCCGCAGGACGAGACTCAAATGACCAACAAGTCATAAGCTTATTTGAGACAATGAAATCCCTGTCGTTGTAGACTTCCAGTTGACAAGCACGTTCTTGAAAGCGGAGTCTATCCTAAAACACTCTTCAAGCTTCAGAATGACACACTACTTTGAGGATCAATGCGGAAAGACAAGAAGAACATGTAAGCTTTGGATGGGCAAGGCGGGGAGATGGGGGAATGTCAGGGTGAACATCGCAGAAAGTTCTGCAAACCGCGATTGAGCGGAGTGTGGTGAAGGACAGCTTGGCAAGCGTTTGTCCAGGCAGTGCTCAACAAAGCCGCTTGAAATTTCTCGATGGGGGAGTACATAACATCTCACTAAAACAAGTGGTCCGTGAGTGGGAGCACTACTGCGAAACCCGTCGCTTTTCATTCCTTGAAATAGCAACAAAACGAGGGGTGAGTGAAAGAAGTTACAAGGGACAAATCGTGGGTCCGACTTAGATACTAACAATAGATCATTTTCCGTGAGAAGCGACACAGCTCCGGATCTCCTCAATGAAAAACGACGGGGTTCGCTCTAGTGAAGTATTAGAAATTTACAACCATTCTGATGGGGGTTATTTCACAGGGCCAGGGTGAATTGGCCCCCTCATTCCCACATAAGGATAAATGTAAAAAATTGCCCTGTAGTTTGTGTTTGACTAATTTTGTATTTCTTCTTCTCTCCTATCTAATGTGGGGCCTTTGATTCCAAATATGAATTCAAAAATTTGAAAGTTTAGAATGGGTAGAAAGTAAAAAATTCCAGTCCCAAAAGATAAAATGCAAGAAGAATGAGGTGGTAAATCACCTTAGCCTATTTCACAATGTTTGGGATATTCTTGATCTTTACCAACTATTTTCCCTTCAATTCCTACATTGAACCGGTTTTCAAGTGCAATTCAAGTTATTTTTTCTACTTTTAACTCTAAAATAAAACCTTGTACTTATATTCTCCACGGGTTTGCTGTTGATTTCAAATTACAACCTGATTTTTTTCCAATTCCACTGGCTAACTTTGAAATAGCTGCTAGTTAGTCGAAGATCTGAGGCGAGTACACCAGCGATAGAAACAGAGCTTTTTCCCTAAAACTGTTGTTTCACTGACTAGAATTAATTGCAACATCATACACACACACACACTCACACACATACACACACACAAATGCTAAGAGGAGCTTCAATCCAAGCCCTGAAAGGACGGACTGGTTACCGTGGAGACTTGCAAGGAGCAGGTTTCCTAAGACCGTGAAGCTCGATTCCGAGCTCATTTCTGAGGAAGGAGAAGCTGCAAAACGGTGGCTGATTCAGTCTTTCAGCCACTCTCGTGGTGGGAGACAGTTGTGTGCAAGGCGGGGAATTGATGAGATGAGAAAGTATTTGTCAATCCGATGACCACGGAATCAAAGTCTCCACTCATCATTCACTGGAATGCACAAATTAAAGAGTCCGGGCATGCAGAGACCGAACTAGAGCAGCTTGAATCATGCGGGTGTTGCTACATTTCCACCATAGCCAACATCAGACCAAGCTAAGCCTTCCGTCAGCAGTAATGTCTTTCTACAAGAAATTGGAGGAAAGTGAACTTGATTTTAGCAGCACCTGACTTTGCATTCCGCCGTTAGACTAGTTCCAATGCTGTTTTGCGCAGTTGCTAACTTCCCTTTCTTTGTAAACAGCAAAATTAAAGTCGGCAGATTCCTGGTCCTGCAGTTCGATACGAAGCAACCCTCACACAAATTTTATTGCTTGGGCGGGGTGACCTACTGTATATCCGTGCTGAAGTAGCCGTGTTCTGGGTTTTCAGAAAAAGTTTCACTCCAGGGAAAAACAAAAGCTTTCAGCAAGACGAAATTAGAGAGTACATTAGGAGTTGTTGCACCTTCTCCCGTTTCTCAATCTTTAGTGAATGAGGACTTGGCACTCTCTCCTTGAAGTGTGGAGGGCCCATTCTCTGAAGATTGAGAAGTTTTTTTCTTCTCCTCCAGAGATGAAGAATGGGCATGAAAATTGAGAAATTGTGAAGATTGAGAAGCCATAGAGAAGATTAACAAGCCGTGTCCATCCTCATTCTTCACACAATGAAAAGGGGAGTCACCTTCTTCATGGAGAAGGGCTCCTATTGGCTCCTCTTTTTACTCCATACCTTCCCATTTTTCATAGAAGTTTCTTTCTCAGAGGTGTGACAACCCCTATTATAGCATGTGACCCTTGTTTAATCCAAAAATATTTATGGATGAAAAACAAAACATCTTTGTGGTACTATCACTTGCAAAGTCATTCATCAAACTGTGAATGTCTAAGGCATCGTTCCAAGGCTAGAAGGCATTTCAAATCTATTCCAATTTGAATTTTATTGGCTACATCCTTTGGATAGAGACTATGACATTAACACTTGCATAACTATAGTTTCTAAATCAAAATTTTCAAATCCTATTTACAACAACATTTACATGCACAACGCAATTAGGGTTTGGTCAAAGGAGGGGTCCAGCTAGTCAACCCCCATACTTGACTAGTTGAATGGGGAGGTCTGAATTTTAAAATTTTGAATTTTCTTAATTTCAAATTTTAAATTATGCTTGCATATCTTTGAAACAATGCTTTCTTTGTTTAATTTCCCCACTACCTACTATCAATAATCTAATATTGTTATTTACCTAAGACAAAGCCTCAAGGTCACACCATTTTTGTTGTATGGAATGACAACAAGACATGGCTTCTTTATTTGATTTTTTTTTTCTGAAATGACAACAACAGTACATTAGTATGCAATTTAATCGATCATGTCAAGTTGGTTTCTTCTTAATATGAAGGTTTTGGTCCCACCTTTGCAAAAAGAGGGGATCAAACACAAATGAACCTATCAAATGGTCTAAATTTGAATGATATTATAATTGAAACATCCTCCAATTCATTTGATTGTTTATTGCAAAAAAATGAAAAATCTAGTAATCCTAACTATTTCAACTAACAGAAGTTGTAAATATGAATACTTCCATTTTACATTCTTCAAAAAATCCATGGCCAAAAAATGTTGAACAAAAATTCTTCCAATACAATAATTATTGAAAATCTTCCTGTAAAGACTATACTTAAAACACTCCAAGTTGTAGTAGTGATGCCTAATTGCTATCATTATGTCTTGCCTTAAGTGTTCCTCAACATTCCTATTTACTAATAGGAATATGTTGCTTATATGTATCATTTTATACGGAATTGAATGTGGAAGAAACTTAGAAGTTGAATTTACCAATCACCAATTATCTAATTTATTTAGGCTGTAGCATTGTATTAAAGATGTTGATTTAATCCCTAAAGGACCAAGTTGCATTTTTGGCAACATAGCAATTTTGGGTAGCTCACTACAAAAGGAATTTTTTTTTCTTTGAAATTTTCACACAACATGGGGACAAGGTTTTTCTTTAAGGCCCAACAATTTTCATAACTTTTGACTACATAGTTAAAAATTATTGTATAATGTGTAGTTTTTTTTCTTGGTTAGGCAACCCCAGGTAAATCAGAAAAATCAGGGTTGTTCTGTCAAACACATTTTGGGGTTCGGGTGTCGAGTTGTTCGTCTGATGTCGCGTGTCGTACACGACGAGTGTTGTGTATACATGACAATTTTGACAAATAACGCCTTATCCTAACAGCAGAGATAATTTGAAATCTCATTTTATTTATGATCCATAATTAAGAATGTAATAAGTGATTATTAAATTGAGACACTTCAATAAAATGAAACTCAAATATGTCAAGATTGGAAATAAAAAGTGCTTTATTTGAAAGTCAACCTTAAAGTTGACTTTATTAGACAGACAAGGGGGTCTACTAGACGTGTTGGACGTTGAGTTCGTCATGTTGTCGAGTTGTTCGGCCGAACAACCATGAGAAAAATTATTTTTTTCATAAACAAAAATTTGAGATTGGTTTTTTAGATTTATATATACATGGAAAGCTTTGAATCATTCCAATTTGATCAATGAGATGAAAGTTATGAGGATTTTTCGTTTATGGGTAGTTATGGATTCTCTACTCTAAAATAAATTTTGAAGTCCTTTATATATTTAATTTTCAATATTTTGGAAAAGAAAATATCCTAGTGTGGAGATTTTTTGGTACAACATTACAACTACTAGGATGGGCATTTTCTAATTCCATAATTGAATTCTTAACAATTTAGTATAATTTTGAACCATTCTCTATTTCTTTCTACTCACTATTTTTTTCTTATATTTTGTACAATTCTAGATTATTTGAATTTTTTCAAGCATATAGAAAACTTGCCTTGAAAAAGGAATCCAAAGAAGCACCACCATTTTGGACATTTTTTCATACAAATGTGACCTTGTAAAGTGCAACTTCCCATTTTTTTGAAGGGTCAAAAAAAGGATTTTTGTCACTTCAAACATTAGAAGAGAATGAGCTCCTGCGGAAGACCATGAGTTCCCATGAGTTCCCATAAGTTCCTACAAGTTCTGGGACTCTAGGAACTTAGCCACACCAGCTCGTTGATGTGGTCAGGCGACGACCATGTTAGATATTAATAAAAATAATAATTTTTTAATACTTTTTGAAAAAAAAATATTTTTATTTTATTCTTTTATTTTATTTTTTAAATAATAATTTTTTAATAGTTTTAAATTTTGGCCAGCCTTGGATGGTTCCTAGCCTAGGGAATTGGCTTGAAATGGCCCTCCAAGGCAGTTGAATCCCATCTAATGTGCTAATATCTTGCAATTCACATGGTGAAAATTTTTTAATTTTTCCACATCTTCTCAAACCATTGTTCTATAAGATCCCATGGTTGTATGTGTCCAAAAATGTTTTTTTCTAAAATTTGGTACTTGTACTAGAAATGGCAATTTTAAAATGTTTTTGGTGAAAACATAGTCAAGGAACTTTAGGGGTTAATAGAACTAATTGCCCACAAATATATAATGCTTTAAATTTGATGAAGTTAATATTTTTAGAAAGATATGAAAGAATGAAAGAAATTAGACTTAGCATAAATAAAAAAATCTCCTTCTATAATGCCGAAATTGCATTAGAAAATCAAAATTACCTTAATTTTTTAACTTTTGGAACAATTTTATGGGATTTTCTCACTCATTTTTTCCATTTGTTGGGTGTCCTCTAATTTATGTTTCTTCTTACAATGATAAGTGGATTTGTTACCATAACATCTTCATACTCATCTTTAAATTTGGAAGTAACTTTTAATTTTGAATGATTTTTTAATTGAATAAAATATAAATGTGGTCTTTGAGCAAATATATTTGCACAATCAAAGCTTTTCATAAAATTCAATCATTGTTGAGCTTCTTCAAATCTTTCATTATTTTCTAAAAATATAAAATATTATAAATTTTAAGGAAAATAGACATAATAAGTGTCATTTCTAGAAGGACCATATTTTTTTGAATGAATTATATTTTGAAAGTATGACCTTGTGAAATTTTTAATTCTACAATTTATAACATAGGTACATAACAAAAATTAAAAAGTATATTTTACATCATTTTATTGATTACATAAACTAGTGTAAAATGTTAGGAAAATAGTATTGGGCAATTAAATGAGAATACTTGATGAAGTGAATATTTGCACTTGCATAAATGAAATATTTTTGTGGATTTGAATATTTGTATATTTTTAGATTTTAGGTCACTACTCTATATAAATAATACTCTACACTAGTAATAGTAGTAGATTATTACAATATTTGAAACCCAAGAGTCAAAATCAACAACTTTTGTTCACAAATTAACCCTTACAATTATTCTAATTGGACTTGACCTCACCTAAAATATATTTATAGCATATCACTTCTACTTTCTAATCCACTTTACAATTTTCTAATGTATTAGAAAGTTATTGCAATGGTTTACAATATGATTGTTTAGAAAGATATTAAAATTGTTTATGTATTTCTACATTATAATGTACTTTTAGGTTATATCGTCAAACTATCTCATATAAATATACATTTTCACTATGGTTTCTAATTTGGTATCTTGTTTATAGAAATTTACACTTTCACATAAAATATTGAAATTTTTTGAGGTTATCTTGTAGTTGATATCAATTTTCTTGATGTTGAATCATCATAATAATACACGAAAATTTTCATCTTCCTTCATAGATTTGAAAAGTTATGATGTACATTTGACTTCATTTTTAATCCCATGGTTAACATTTCTTAAGACCTCACTTATCAACTTGTAGAAAATGTCAATTTAACCACAAAATTTGAAAGTACAAGTTGTCTTGTATCATGCTAAAATATACTAATTTTAAGAAAGTTGTGATATTCTTGCTATCAATTCCATCTCTTCTAATCACACTAAATGAAACCATAGTCTTAACTAATCATCATGAAATTTAACTTTCAAATATTGAATTTACATCTAATATGAATTGTCAAAGTACTATGCCTCAAAATTATTTTGACAAAGATCAAGACATTTCTCCAAATTTGGCCCACACTCATATTTATTTTTACTATACCTCAAATGTTACTTATTTTTTAGATCAAACTTCATCAATTTAAACCCTAAACGTCCAAAACCTTTTCTAGAATTGACAATTTGAGAAAAAAATATTATAAAGTGATATTTGGAAGAATATTTTTGAATTGATATACAAATAAAAGTTGTAGACTATGAGTTTTAGATTTCATCCATATGGTTAGATTCACCAATGCCATCACCGACAATTTTTTATAAATTTTGAAAGAAAATTTCAAAATTCCTTCAAAATTCGATTATAAGCACAATATTATCATTTTTTGAGTAAAAATTTTGTTGAAATGGATTTGAAATGAGGTCCTCTTGAAATGGTAATTTTTGAAGTTTTTGTGTTCTTAAAATCTATTACCTCATTTTTGCAAATCCAATTTTGAATTAGAGTGAAAGCAATTTTGACTTGGTCAACCACTTGACATACTTGTACATTTATAATTTTAGAAAAATGTGTACTCTCATAACAACAAATCCAACCATTTGATAGGACAATAACTTGATAAAGTATCTCCACAAATCAGGATGACTTTCACCCAAGTAGTAATGAGGATGAAACTTGAGTTTAGATTTATTTGTTGTCCAAAAAGTGGACCATAGAACACTTAGGGGTTAAAGTAAAGGTCATTACAATTATGGTATATTTAAATATTGATTGTTAGCCCAAGGTCCCTTGGGAGGAAGTGAAGAAGATTGGCCCCATTGTGGGCAAAATTGTTATGGTGATGAACATTTGGAACTTGAAATGTGCACCAACAATGCAATTTCTCCCCACAATTCCATGCCATAATGTCCATAATGGGCTCATTCACCTTATATTGGTAGACCTTATTCCGTTAGTCCTTCAGCATAGACTTGTGCTTCATTTCACGAATGGTAGCACAATGATTTTGAAAATTCATAAGTAATTCAATATAGCTCTAATACTTAACCCATAAACGTCGACATGGATGTTTAGTGTCGGATGGATGACAAGGAATCTCTCTATCTAGGATAGAACTGCAACTATTCATCCTTGAAATTTTGTGCGGAAAGGGAAGATCTTCTACAATACTTTGACCTCCAATGTGTATTTTTTATTTTTTTAAAGTAGATGATGTCACTTGGTTCCAAAAGGCATGATTTCCACGGTCGCCAGTCCGTCCTTCAAGGGTTAAGAAAGTATTACCTGCATCCCAGTTTCTGTTGTTCTTTACATAAAATTACACCTTGTTTTTTGCCCACCCAATCTCAGCAGTTCTTCTAAGATATACTCGGTACAACTATACACCTGCCAGTGTACCTTATGATTTCGGATCCAGCAGTCCGAATAACAAAGCAGTCACACACTACAATCCAGCATTCATTTCTTGCAAGTAAACGCAACATCAAACTCACTCAATTGAAGAGGAGCAAGAACTTCAATGTCAGCATCTTTTTTTTTGCCTTGAAATTGCAGGACTGCTTCTGCAATCGTGAATGCCCAAGAGAATTGCTCCTCAATCCCAGCGCCACCTGGAGATTCAATACATATGGAATTGGAAATCGAAGACATGGAAGACAGGCACATGCTTCCTCGATCGCCACACACGTTACAGTTTTGGCATCCTGGTACAGACGGGAGAAATCAAGTGCCTGCTACGGAACCAGTGAAGCTCTAGTACATTCTCCATGCCAACTTCGTCATCACCCGATCTTTGTCGTGGAAAGGAATTGATGGAGAACCCTAAGTATACAACATTCTCATCCATCGAGATGGGGGAGTGGGGTACCGCATGAACATGTCTCCCATTTGTGAATACTTCGATGTGAAACAATGAAGCATTAACTTACTCCCGGACAAACAGCAGACATCAATCCAGCCGAACCAACAGCTCGAAATCCAGCTTATTCCGCCACGTGACTAACTCAGGCGAAGGAAAAGCCCTGAAAGTACAAACGACGCATCACTTCGACCAATCCTCACCAGTCAGGGATAATCATGGCAAAATTTCTTTATATAAATGTCACAATGGCTTGAAATGGCATCAAGCCAATACAAGTATTGCTATGATCCAAACCGAAATCCTCAAATCTCTCATATCCAGAGAAAACTCAAAACTGTCTACTAGAGATGAACCCGCTCCTCAGGCACATGATCACAAGTGTTAGAATCCAACTCTTCACGTACGAATTCCTGCCAAGCGCTTGGCATGGGTGGAGGAACCACAACGGTAGTAAGAAGCTCTGTATGCCAGAAACTCCGTCGGAAAAGTAACTCGCAAATGCAACAATGTATGGAAAAACAACGTTTAAGATATTCAATTCTTCTCTCCATCTTCCATTTCAGCGGATCTGACCTTCTCAGCCCACCTTCACTCCAACGTCCTTGTGGAATCTCCCTTCAATGTGGGAAAAACCCTGCCGAAAGCAACTCCGCAGAAATGTGACCCTGTTCTGTGGCCAGCTACCGTAGTCTTGATTGCCGATTCAAACTGGATGCTGAGAAACTATTGGTAGCACGAAATCAATGGTGGCCAAGCAAAGGCCTCTCGCAGCTTGCCAAACGATGTCACACAAAGTCGTGGTAATGTTTTCTTTTTCTTCATGCTGGCAAATTGCAGCCTATGTACAGCAAATCCACGCACGCACCTTGTCTTGCTCCTGAGATCTTGCACTTCATGGAATGGAAAAGCCGAAAGGGAAGAGAATTGCCGAAAAAATGCGCACATTCTCATAATCTCTAACATGACGTTTGTCGAAATCATTAGGACAAACCGTTGCCAGATTCTCTCGAGCGTTTGAAACGATGAACATTCGTGGTAGAAATTGGAGTACGGTTCTCAATTCTTCACCAAGACTCTATCACTTGCTCCGGAGCAACATGGTGACGCAGCGACGCACAATGTAGAGCTTGCCGCGCTGATGCCTGATGAACGCCAGCGTGTTCTTGGTGCCATTCGACAGACAGTTGCTGTGGAGCGAGTACAATCCCCTGCTTCTGAATCGTCTCTTTCCTGTCGTAGTGCTCTTCCACGAATCGCACTCGTCGCCCGTTACACCCTCTCGCCCGTAGCACTGACCCATATTTCCGAAATTGCGTAACAGAAAATTACGGACACACAAAGAAATCTTCCTAGAACAACCCCTCTAATGCGACGTAATTACCCCCTTCTCTCAACTAAGCAAGCCCTCACACAAACAAAGATGACCCACACGAATTCTCAACAGCGCCTTGAAATCCACGCACCCTCGAGACAAACGTTTGCAAATGCGCGCTACCAAAACAAAAGCAAGTGTCTTCCGGTCAAATCCTCACTAAACCAATCCTACCAACACAAGGAAAAACCCCAACACTCCCTCCCCAAAACTCGAGGCTCAACTGCCTCTTACACAGCGTTGCCAACACTGAACTCTTATATACCCAAAGTCACGAGCCTCAAAAGAGAAGAATTGGTAGGGCTAATCCAATTTGGACACAATGACGGTGACCCCACGTACTGTAACCTAAAGCAAGTGGAGAGATGAGCTGCGTAGGCAAGCTGAGAATAGAGCTCCGTGTGATGGAAGGCAGAGCTCTTAAGCTCAGAAGCAGCTGCTTGCGGCGTGGTGGTGGTGGTGGCGAGCCCTTGTGCCACTCCTATGAAGGCTGCCAGAAAGGTACTGGAAGCATCGCCACCGCAGCGGCACAGGCGGGTATAGAATCCACACATCAGGTATTGAATCCCGGTAGGGTATAATCTCGTCAGGTATGATACTGATCTTGCCCGGGGATGGACGCGGCGGGCGTGAGATTGGATCTCGATTCTTGTGCCTCCAAGTGGCGTTTCGTCCAATTGGGGACCAGGAAAAATGGCTTCTTTGCAGTTTTCTGAGGAACTGAATGCTTTTCAGTTGCCGCTGCGCCTGTTTTTGATTATTTTATTTCTTTGGAATTTTATGGCGATTCCCGTCCGTCAGGGGTTGGCAGTAGGGCACACGTCCCAGTGCCCCCCCCACTATTTTTTTCAACCATTTTGCGGTGATTTGCAGAAGGCACTTTGAGATTCCATCGTGTTTCCCACATGTAGATATTGACCTAAATAGGGATTGTGGCCATTTACGTATTCCTGTGCCGACAGACATGATATTTTATACCATTTCACTGTAATTTTGAGTAGTATGTTACTTCAGAATGACGGACGTTTCTGAGATTCGGGTAAAATTTTGGTGCAATTTTGATCCTGTACCGACCCACATGCTAAATAAAGTAATCAATTCTATTGGTCGTACAGGCAAGCGTTGAGAGAAAGATTGGATCTCCTCATTCGGTTATGATTTTGTTTTCTGGTGCGCGGGTTGGGAGGATAGCATCGTACAAAGGGATGAACGCTTTGCAAGATTCTTGGATTCTTTGTTGACGTCTGAGAGCCTGAAGTGAAACCTGCCTTTCAGAGGAAACGGAATGCTGATTTTGTTCTCCATGCTGATATCTATTATTGTTCATTTAACCCCGAAATGCCCAAGGCACCCAAATGTGGTGTTTGGAAAACTTTGAAGTTAAGTAAAATCCAACCAAATTTCTATTATTATTAGTTTATATTTTTGGAGAATTATTTTTGAAGTCTAGTTTTAGGATCAAAAAGTTGATCTTAAAAATAAAGGATTGTGATTTTTCTATTGAAGATTATGTGCAAGGATATCCAATGCAATCTTGACTTCTGGTAGTGTTGTGGGCTCTTGGAAATGAGCCTCAAATACACTAGATCTTGGAGGCAAAATCACATGAGAAATTCATTTAAAAAAATCGTAGAATAGATTTTGAAAAAATGCAAATTGATTGGGGTTGTGCATGCTCGGCCCTATAACCTCATATTTTTTAGTGACAAACTTTTTAGAGTTGACATGCAAAAAGTGAATTGAAAAATTTTCATAGTTTTTACACCCTTATGATCAAACATTATAATCTTTCAATTTGTAAGTAATATTGTTATGTTTTCTTTTCCTATGTGAACTCTAACATGTCTAGTTTGAATTTGTATAGTTACAGTTCAAAAGAAATTGGTACAACTTATGAAAATGTTGACTTTTTGTTCAATTTAGAGCAAATTTCAAGAAGCTCCAAACATGCCTTGGGCATTTAGGGGTTAAGCTAGTGTGCAAAGATGCATAGAAGAAGTAAAAACCACAATTATAATCATGATTAGGTGTTGTTCTTGCCCTATAGACAAATAGAAATCATTGATATTTAAAAAATATATAAATAAAATTGGAGACTTTTTGTGTTTTTTGTGAATTTTCAAAGTCAAGACTCGAAGAAACTTCAAAGTATTCAACAGGTACCTATTTGAAGTACCTTGAGAAGAACTCAAAATCATTCACAAAAAGCTCGTTACTTTACAAGCATGAAGTGCCATTTGTAAAGTAGGGGACATTCAAAGAGAATGGTTTGAAGTCATATTGATGACACTTCAATAGACACCTATTCCACAAAGGAGAGGGGGATGGAATGAAATAGTTCTACCTTAGCTTAGAAGATGCCTGTGGTTAAAATAGTACTGAAGTATTATTTAAATTGTGAAAGGATTGCACTAAGTTGATTTAGTGACATTCTTTACATAAGAATATACAAAGGTTATTTTTTGTAGGTGCCCAAGGCTATGCATGAAAGCCTACACAACTCCAATAGATGGAACAGCTATAGCCCCACAATTGCACCCCCAAAATATATAAGAAGAAGAAGACATTTATAAATAGATTAGGTCAAATATGAAAGTTATGAAAGTAATGGAGTAGTTTGATACGAGCTAGATATAGAACTTAATGATATTGATGGCTTCAATCGTTCGCTATTTAGAAACTTCTATATTTTAGAATAAATAAAATTTGATCCCTTGTAGTTTGTGTGTAACATTAGTTTGATGAACTTTGGTTTAGGGTGGAGAATATGTTGGGGATGATGAATTTATAGTTTCATGTATTAAGTAAATGAAGTAAATGGTCATTTATATCCTAAAAATCTAACATTTAAAATAATTTTTGCATTCATTCCATTTAATAGATGTTAACTTTCCATATTTATGTAATTACATTTTTATATATGGAGATTTGATATAAGTATTTAAATAAGCCACCAAATCTATTTCCAAGTTTAAAATTATCTTGTATAAATAGATTTTCTTGTTAATGCTCGATGAACCTTGCATCTAGAAACTAAAAGAACCTTAGTCAAAGTTATAGTGTTATATATATATTATTTATTTATTTTATTTATTATATCTAATTTACATTCATAATATTGGTTTACTACAATGTTCAAGACAATTGGATGCCTAACCAAATATTACAATAAACTTTTCATATTGTGATATGGAGCAATGGTGTATAGTCTACTAGCATCATCT
The DNA here is from genome assembly GCA_963920665.1 of Straminergon stramineum. Taxonomy (NCBI): domain Eukaryota; kingdom Viridiplantae; phylum Streptophyta; class Bryopsida; order Hypnales; family Calliergonaceae; genus Straminergon; species Straminergon stramineum. The sequence continues at coordinate 13,124,227 of OY987263.1, forward strand.
TGAGCAATTATTAATTTAATGTGATTCCATATCTACAGTCCACATACACTAGTACAAAACCACCCCTTCAATATTTATGAAGAATTATTTTTATAATTTTTAATGAAATTTTATGTTACACATTATTAACCTCGAGAGTGATTCCAAATTTTGAATAAACATGTGTAAGAATGATTACATGACCATCCAAATGAATGAAATTATAATAGAAGCTTGACACTCTAAACTTAATCCCTAAAGGATTGAGGCACATTTTGGGCAGAAATTGTCAAAAATTGCCACTTTTTAGGGCAGCAAGAAAAAAATGGATAAAATAGTGTTTATTTCAAAATTCAACCATAAAAATTTGTACTAGACTTCTTTGGGAACATGTGCAAAAAAATTTAGAAACTTTGACTGTACAGATGGAAAGATCATAATGTTTAAAATTAGGTGAAAAAGTTTTTTTCCAACCTTGCCCAACATGGCTTGCAAACTTTAACTCCTTCTAGAATGAGATTCTTACATTGAACATGGTTATTTTTTTTTGACATTTGCATCTTGGATCATATAAGCTACACACCCGCCAAATTTCAAAATCATAGGAAGACTTTTGCACATGCTGCCCGGAGCTGCCCAAGCTGCCCACAAAGTTCAAGGCAGCATAACTTTTGATCGAGGCACCCAATCGGAAAAAAAAATAGATTTTCAGGAAGGGGATACGTAGTTACACAATATGGCCAAATTTCATGAACATCCAACTAAAAATGACTTCGTAGGAGCCTACCCAAGATTTCTTGCATACACTAAACGAACACTTGATCCTTCAGGGATTAATATAAGACATTATAATAGGAAGTATAATAATTATTATCATATGGATCTTCCACAACAAGGCATTGATGTTCATGAGGTTTGTTGATTGACTTGGAGGCGCACCATTTACATATGCATCGTAGGGAGGAACTTTCTTCTTCAGTTCTTGGATGAGTATAAAGCTAGGATTGTGAGGAATTATCTTCAATTTAATGTGCGAGGAATGTCTTTAAGTCCATAGGCGTTCACTTTACCTTGGTGGAAGATGGCTTCAGTCTTTTCTTTTGTCTAGTCTTTCCCTTGCTCCAATGTAATCCATATTGATTCCCTATCTTTGTTGTTGTCATTTTTTGCATAGTGATGAAAGGCTATTCTTTTCCTTCAAAAAATTATTATCATATACACTCACACTACTTAAACTTGAATACTAAATGCAATTAGGTAGAAGCATCCTTTCGCAAACTTGTCCCCTAATCTGCTCTTGAAAATATGTAAATAAAGGAATTCCAAAATGTACAACTTGCATTCATGAATGCAAATAAAAGGTTTGTGCTACCTCACGTATTTGAACTTCACAAATTCATATTGATATTGATTTCATAAAATTATCAATATTGTTTAGAAAACTCTTGGTTGGCAATTCCTGATTTCTAATGTACATAATCTCCTATGTTGATTCCACCTCAAACAAAGTCTATGGAATTGCTTAAAGTATCTGTTGTATAAGAAGTGTAGGTGCTTTTCCCTTAAGCACTCCCTGTAATAACTACTGTAAGTTAACCGCCCACTGTCTGTTCGTCAGCTTTTGCAAATTACACATGTTTTGTGTGTAATCACCAAAATTGTCCGTCTTCCACGTGCCCTCACTCAATTGGGAGCCCCGTCACTCAACTTGTAAATGAATGGCGGATTAACGGAACATGTGCGAATATCATCCCGCCACTCCAGCAACTGCAGAACAGGCAGCTCCCATTGCCGGAGGCCCACGTGGACCCGTGGAACATCTGCGCTGGATCAAACACTGCTGGACCCTCATGGCCAAGTGGATGCTATTTATAAGTTAAGTTACTGAGATACTTAGATTTGATGAGAGAGGACTGAGGGTGGGGGCGATGCCCTTCCGTGGAATCGTGGATGAAAGTACCTTAGAGCTGGAGATTCTGTCCATAGGCCCCTCTGGGTAGGGGCAGACGTGCGGAGCGCCCCCCTGCTGTGGATGAAAGGAGACTGGACGGATGGATGGGTGGATGGATGAAGATGCAGCAGCCAATGCCTGGCTACCATTCGCATTAAGGGCCCATGTAAGATAGAGCTGAAACTGAACTTGGGGGAGGTGAAGCTTCTTGAAAAAAAAATTCAGTAAGTTTTTTTCCTGAAAGAAAAATGGAATTGGCATCTTACCCAAGTCATTTCGTATTTTTTGAAGCTTTGTGGAATTAGTTATGAATTTTTGAAGTTGAAATGGTAATGGTGCCTAGGGCTCTAGAATTGTCCCCCTCCTCAAATGTACACAATTTGTAGATTGTTGGTGCAACAAAAAAATAACATGTACAAATAGTGTGCATTTGAGGAGGTGGGCGATTTTAGAGCCTTGGCACTTTAAGAATCTCCTACCTTAAATAGATTTAGCAATTTGCAAGGAATCTTGCTCGATTAAATTCATTGAATCCCTACAACATGGTGAGGTGGGTTCTTGGGTCTTTGGGAGTGTTCGGGAAGAATCAATGGCTAGTTCAAAGTTACCATAGCCGGTGGAATCGGGAAAAAAAATTAGTTGCAATTGAAAATATCAACAAAAAATCAGTAAAAAATTCTATATTATTTATGTTTTGAGTAAAAAATAGGAAAAATAAACAAATTTCGTACTTGAGAAAACGGTTCAATATTGGGAATTGGAAGAAATGAATTGGTAACACTAAAAAAAACTTCTGGAACACTTTCAAATACAATACAATAGCCTTTCATCTAAATTTTGAAAGGGGAGTTGTTCTAACATGTTTCCAAGGAATAGTGTCGGAATCTCCCTTGTTGAGGTATTACAAAAGAAGTTGTTTGATCCCTCACATCAAAATTGCCCAAGGCTCTACATTTTTTTGGCAACAAAACTTTTAAGTTAAATAATTATACCTCACCAAATCAATTTTTCTATTATTTCATTTTTATGTATTTTTTCATGTCTATTTTTAATATCAACATTTCAATTTGAAAAGTGAAGGTGTCTCTATTGAATATTTTATACAAAGGTCCATTGCAAAGCTTGATTTTCTAGTATTAAGGGCTCTTGAAAGTGAAACTCAAATAAATGAATTATTGGAGAAAAAATCACTCATTTAAAATACAATAGAATAAATTTTGAGAAGCAATAAATAGATTATAGTCATACGTGTTGTATCTTCTAACTTCTTTTTCTTTCATGACCTCAATATTAAATTTGAAAGGTAAAATGAAGATTGTTGTAGACTTCAAATCACTTTCATAGTTTTAACACCGTCATGATCAAACATTATAATCTTTCAATACACAAGTAACATTGTTGTGTTTCTTTTTCTGACGTGACCCTAGCATAGGTAGTTTCAATTTGTATGGTTACTATTTTAAAAAGTCAAAAAACTTCTCAAAATTTTGGCTATTTGTTTAATTCAAACCAAACTTCAAGAAGCTCAAAAAAGACCTTTGGGCATTTAGGGGTGAAAGGATGGAGTTTAGGACCATATATAAAACTCAATATCCAAGGGGGGTTTTATGTTTTTATTTTCCCACTAAATATGAGTGGAAATTACTTTGTCTTACTATTCAAAGATGAAATCATACATCTTTTTTCAAGAGAAAAAATTAGATTTTTTGTGAAAATTCCAAATTAGCATTGTAATATTTTGAAATCAGACACAAGAAAATTCATATTTTTTGGAAATTTTGAGTATTTTTATATATTATAGTGTGTTGGATTATAGAATAATCCAAATTCTTGTTGCATTCTATAATTAGAAACCAGAAGACCACAATTGTTATAGACCCAAAATTCTAATTGCAATAAATAGTTTAGTTTTAGGATTTAAGAAAAAATTCCAAGTGGGACTAGAAGAAAAACTTGATTATCTTCACGTGGTTTCATGTTCAAAAATATTGTTTTGGGCCAAAATCAAGATCTAGAGCAAGTAGTACAAGTTGCCAAAATACATTGCAAAACATCTTTTCTTGTATTTCTTTATTGTTTCTCCTTTTGTACAAAAATCAATAAATACTTCAAATGAATGAGATGATTTCTACCAAAATTAGGTGCAAGCACATTCCAAGGACTCTCCAAGAAATTTAAAAAATATATTTATTCATCATGTATTGCTTAATTGAAATCATCCAAGTGCCATTGTATGCATCATGGGGCTTTCATGGGCCTTAAGAATCAAATGTCCATTCAATGGAATGTCTTATAAATGGTTGAAACTAAACAAAAAATTATGGACAAAAGTGCCCAATTGTATTTTTTTCCCTCTAAGGGCTTACATGTGAACAATCACAATAAAATATAAAAATAATATTTTGAAAGCAAAAACTAAATTCAACAAATGCGCATTTAGATTTTGAATGTGAGGACCTTAAGGGATTTAGTCAAAATTGAATTTTATTATTTTAGATAAACCTATCAAATTTTTTTAAAAAAATATTTCTAAAAACATTTGCTGATTTAGGTAGAAAATCAATGTTAAAAAATATTAAGGTTGATTCAAAAATAAATAATATAATTTTTAATAATAATTTTTAATTTATTAAATGATAAGAAAGATTCATATGTAACTATGAAATATTGGATGAAATATTTATTACATTTTGATCTTTCGAAAGTGAAAATATAGTAATTAGTTGTAAAGTATTATAAAAATATGTCTCACAATTCATTGAAATATTTTTATGAGAATATTTCATCATCTTTGAGGTGTATATAGCCATCAAGTTTTGAAAATATTCTTTCATCTTTTGGAGGACTAGTAAGGTCTGTTTGTGTTTTTCTACCCACCTTTCTCTTTTTTGCATGTTTAACTATTTTGCTCTTTCTTTTATGTTTATGAGAGAATTTGTGTGCATAGTTTTGGGTTTGATTATCTTGAATTGGAGATTTGATTTTGCATACTTCTTCACTATTAGGACGTTCAACAATTATCTCTAATAAGTTAGGACTCAAATTATTTATATCATCTTTCATATTTTTATCAAACACATGTGTTTGTAGATCATATTTTCTATTTTCTACGTGGTCAAAAGTATTAAAGTTGTTTTTTGATGTAAGGTGACTATTCTTTAAAAAACCATTGTATAAGAAAGTTTCATTTTTTGATACGGTTGAGTTTTCGTTTGATTCAACTTCACACATTTTATCTATATGTTCTATAGATGGTTGTTGAACAACAATTTCTATTAGATTTTGTTGTTCTAATGAACCTAGTAGGTCATTGGAATATTGTACATTTCCATTGCTTATGGATTCATTTACAATCTTACAAACATTATTTTTAGATGATTTTTCTAATAATGGTACCTTAAATGAAAAATTACTTATATCAAACCTTTCTTTTGAAGGAAAATCACTTGAAATGGACATTATTGAATCAATTTGTTGACTTAAATTTGATTGATTATTGATATATCCTTGACATTTTGGACTTAAATTTAATGAGGCTTTTGGTTGTCTATTGCTTGTCAAAGAATATTGTTCTTCCAAAGTTGATAGATTTTGAGGAGTGTTGTCTTTTTCATAAGTTTTATTAGTATTGGATGTTTCATTTGCAATTACATTTGATGTGCTATGTGCACAATTTCTTGTGTTGTAAGATTCTTTTACAGCAAATAAACTTTCATAATTTTCACTTTGATTAGTACTCAAATTATCTTTAGAGTGATCAATTGAACTTTGTTGAATTTGATTATCTTTCATGGATGTAGAATCAATTACAGAATTTAATATTTGCAATGTAAGCATTTGACTTTGGTTGGGATTATTTTCATTTGTTAGATTTTTATTCAATAATTTTGAATGTGATTGTAAAATAGGATATTCCACAAATAATGACTCATTTTTATTTTTTAAAGTTAGTAGGGAATATTTTCTAAGGCCATCATTGCAATTTTCCATTGAATTTTCGACTTTAGTGTCTTTCTTAACTTGACATGGATCAAGGGCATTATCCTTGAAAATCAAAGATACATCAGTATCAATTGCATTTTTAATTTTATCGTTGTTAAAATTATTTCCATTATCTGAAATTAAATTATTTGACTTGTTATTATACAACTGAAAATCTTCATTGTCTACATTTACTAATGGATTTACATTTGATGTTGATTTTTCTACTTTGATTTTTTGTTGACGTCTTGGTTCTCTTTTGGCATCCAATATGGGAACTAGTTTAGAAAAATGGTCTAGTTCTTTCACAAGTACAATATTGGAATTTCTATCTATGAGTTTGTAATCTCCTTTGAAATTTGAACTTTTAAAGTTTACTACCATGTTTGATTTTTCATTATCAATGCGACTTTTGATTTCATTATTTTTTGAGTTCATTTCATCACAAGCATCATAATTATTTAATAGAAATTTAGAGGAATTTTTAAAAATGATTGTAGAGTTCTTTTTTTCTTGTTGAATAATGTTTGAGTGATTAATAGATTTATTTGATAGATTTGGGAAAATTTTGGACTTGTTAATGTCTTTTTCTTCAATGAAATTTTTGTTTTTTTCCGTTTCATATACATGAAAAATGACATTGTCCAAATCATGATTTTGTTTGTTTGATTCTTTTGAAAACAAAGCATTTGCAAACAATTTGTCATTTAATAGAATTTTTGAACAAACCACTATAGTTTTTTTTAATAGAGCATAATCAATCAATTCAATTTGCAAAGGTTCGTAACACTCTAGTAAAACGTGATATACAAAATATAATTGAGGTGAGTGAGTGATTGACTTTGAGGTATGGGATGAATTAGAAATGATATTAGTTTTTTCTTTTTTCTTTAAATTATTAAATATTTCATGACAACAATCTTGATTGTCAAAAGATTTAGTTGTTTTGGATATATCTTCATTCAAAATTTTAGAACTTTTTAAGATATTATTTTTAACAAGTTGGATTTGATGAATATCTTCACATGAGATCAACAAATCATATAAAAATGAGTGTTTTGGTTCCGAGATATTTGAATCATTACACTCTATGTTAACATTATTAATGTTGAAATTGATTTTTTGTGTATTTAATGATTTTGTATAGGTATTGACAAACTTTGTCTCACATTTTTCCTTATTACTTAAACAATGAGAATTTGTGTCTCCAACATTGTTATTAATAATATTTTGTTTGTTGTTAAATTGTTGCATTAATATTTGGGTTGTCAGAGGTGTTCCTCCTTTTTACAAGTGATAATATTAATTGAATTGGTGTTCCATTCATTTTCAATACAAAAAGAAAACATTTAATTGTATTTGAAAAAATGGAAAAATAATAACATATGATAATATATATATATATATATATATATATATATATAAGGATATTCTACAATCTTTTTCATGTAGTCATATCACAATTTGTATTGGTGTTCAAGTTATTTAAGAATAATTAGAATAATTATATACCTTTTTGTATTCTATCATTCTTATGGTGAAGTATGTGTTTTTTGTGAAAATCATTTGTTGTTATTGCTTTTTCTTTATTACAGGAGTAGGTACTAAAAAACCTAAAAAAATTGTATATTTTAATTTTATGCTAATGTATAATAACAAATATGATTGTCTCAATTTTTTTGATAACCAATACAATAAATTCAAGATTTACTTTAAAATATATTTTAATATAAGGTAAACTATAAAATTACCACATCTATTCTAAGATACATATAAACAATTGTGTATTTTTCTTCTTTGATTATATACATGTTACATTTATTGGAAGTATTGTGCATATGATAAAATTAATTCCATATTAATATTTCTTATTTTTATCTATTTATCCACAAGATAAAATGATTTTTGATCATACTATCAACTTGTCAAAAGTTAGAAGAATGATGAAATCACATAGGAAAACATCTTTTTCAATTATCTATGTATTACATACCCCTTCCTGTATTTTTCCCCTAAATCATTCAATTTCTTCAAGGTTGAATCCTTTTTTTCATTTTGATTTTTATAATCAATTCGATGAAATGTCTCAATATCCCTACTTTTCCTAATTGTATTTCCATTGTATTTTTTGTCACATTTTTTGGTATCTTCCAATTCCAATTCATCCTTATTTAAATTAAATAGATCATTCAATGTATTTGAAGATTCTCTAATCTTTTTTGTCTTTTTATCGTTGATATCTTGGTTCAGAAACGGAATATTTGTGTTACATATTTTATCATTCAGTTCTTCAGTATTTACATGAACATTCTTAATGTTCAGTTTATGTTGATTTTGAAGATGATGACTTTCATCATCTACTTTAAAATCAAAATGAGGCAATGGCTTATTTGAATGGAAAACATTCTTCAAATTGTCTTCACCACAATATACTCGTTTAATGATATTTTCAAGTTTCGAATTTTTTTGTGTAATTAGTTTTTTTGATTTTATTTTTTTGAGCTTATTTAGATAATTTCCATGTTCAAGAATTCTTTTAAGTTTGTAATTACTATAATCATACATTTGATATGGAATACTTTGTAAGCAACTCCTACTAATATATTCATATTTTGAAAATAAAGAAACATCATTAATATTTGGTTTTAAGAAGTTATTTTGTTTCACATTTTGCTCCATCTAAAATGAAAAGAATTCATTGTTTTCAAAAGAATGTAATAATTTGTTTAATTCTTTATTTTTATGAGGAAATTCTATTTTTTTATAAATATACTACATGTGGACTTCTAAATATTTTCATAGAATCAAATTTATTCAAATTTATTATTACTATTAGAGTACAAAAATAATCAGAGATGAAAAATCATTTCAAATGAATTTATAATAAATTTGTAACAAATCCACAAAATAAGAAAATGTTATTTTTGTGTAGAAGATCCTATTAAAATTTTAATGAAGAGTACAAAACGTTTTTAATTTTGCAAATTAATTATGAAGCATAATGTTGTGGATATCATTTGTTATGTGATCATCTTCAACTTAGTTTGTAATTGTTCACTTAATTAGTTTGTAATTTTCTATATAGAGGTTTTGAATTGATAAAAGATTTTTTTTTAAATCAACACTTTGATAGTAAGCTTAAACCTACAAGTTTACAAATTCCAATATATTTGTTCAGCATTAAGGCAACATTATGCTAACTTAGTCATCATTTTTTATAATTGATAAGAAAAAAGTCCTTTGTAGATAAGATAAATTCATAAATTTGATTGAAAACCATAGTTTTCCTCGTGGTCATAAAAAAAACTTTCTTATTTGGCTTGTGGAAAAAATATACTAACACAATTAAATTGTACAAGCATAATTGCGAGAAACACTTGCAAATATTGTTACATTTTGTATTGTGGAGTTATTGAGCTTTGAGATTTTCATGAAATTAAAGCAAAATAAATGAATTTCGTAAAAGACTCAAAAGAATACATTGCTAAAAATTTATATTCAATGAGATCAATGAGAAGTTTTATTTGAAAGTCAAACAAAAATGTAGGTTAACAAAAAACTTTCCTAAACATAAATATTTCAATGTATATATTCTAGGATATATTTGAAATATTTAAAACATCAAGGTAAGCGTTATTGTTTTTTCAATTAAAAAGGGCTTCTATTCAACCAATTATATCTCATGAGAAATAAATTCTTTCATCCTAACACTTACACAAGAGAATGGTCCCTTTGAGCATCTGTATAAGACAAAGCTTATATCATTTTGATATAAGAAAATCAGAGAAAATTCTATTATCTAAATTGTGTAATTTAAAAAAAGATGAACTTATATTCCAATATTTAATTCCAAATTATATTCTCTAGGCTGAAAATTGTAATAAAACCCTTCAAATGGTAAAAGTGGTATCCAATTGGAAGTTGATAAATAATATTAATTTTTTTTCATAAATGAAAAAAATTATTGAAGGCATTACTGTGGCGATTTGAGGGTAAGAGAGGGGTGTTCCCCTTGTTGTCCGGGAACTTTGAACCAACCACTATTGACAAAAAATTTTAATTGAAAAAAAGATTAATTCATTTTTTCAAAAAATTTCAAAAGTGTTAAAAAACTGAAAATCGATTTAATTTATTTTTCAAAAATAAATATTTAAAAGTATGAAATAAATAAATATTATTATATGAGGTGGCATGGGTTCAACCATGTTAGATTGCTAATGTAGCAAGTTTCCACAATCCAAGAATTCCGGGGAACTCATAGGCTTCTTTAGACCCAAAATTTCCTCTAATGCAAAAATTCTTCAATTCATGTACCTTGTTGATGAATTTTAAATCTTTTAACCCCTAAAGGACCAAGTGTCCGTTCAATGTACACAAGAAATCTTGTGTAGGCTCCTATGAAGTCATTTTCAGTCAGATGTTTATGAAATTTCGACATAATGTGTAACTATGCATCCCCTTCCTGAAAATCTATTTTTTTTTCAATTGGGTGCCTGTATCAAAATTTATGCTACCCTAAACTTTGTGGGTAGCTTAGGCAACATGTGCAAAACTCTTCCTATGATTTTGAAATTTGGTAGGTGTGTAGCTTACATGATCCAAGATGTAAATGTCAAAAAATTAACCCTATTTAGTATAAGAATCTCATTCTAGAAGGAGTTAAAGTTTGTAGGCCATGTCGGGCAAGGTTGGAAAAAAAAATTTCACCTAACTTCAAACATTATAATCTTTCAATCCATATGGTCAAAGTTTCTAAATTTTTTTGCATATGCTCCCAAAGAAGTCTAGTTCAAATTTGTATAGTTGAATTTTGAAAAAAAACACTTTTTTTTTCATTTTTTTCTTGCTGCCCTAAAAAGTAGTAGTTTTTGACAATTTCTGCCCTAAATGTGCCTTGGTCCTTTAGGGGTTAAAGTATAATACAAAAATTATGGTAAAAAACAATTCTTTTGAAGATTTGAGACATAAATATGTATTTTTTGCAATCAATCTCAAGCTAACAATACATAAGGTCTCTCATATTGGTTCTATTCTAAGATTGCATTGATTAATCTTCCAATATACATTAAAATTTCTATTGTGTAGTTTAGATTTATTTATATAGTTGCCAAGAATCTTCCTTCACAAGCATAAGATTGTCAAGTTGTTGTGATATTCACTCTTATATGTAAAGGATGAAGACAAAGTTTCTAGACAAAAAAACACTAATTGTAATCTAACCCTTCAAAAGTGTCTATTTAGCTCAAAAGCTCTACCACAAACAGTAGTAGCAATGAGATATAATTTGGGGGTTATCAATAGATGGCTACTATTTGTTTTTAGGGTTTGGGATCCTTTTGTAATACCACCATGACTTGCTAGCTCTCTTGTTGTCTTCAAGGTTGAATTGACAAATTGACAAATTGAAACCTTAAATAGGACTTGTACCATCGATGAAACTTAGCTTGTTAGATCAAGGTTTTGTAGGGAATCCCGCAGGGAATATAGTTGGATTGACTTTACACTCTAAAAAAACTGTGTTTTTTTGGATGTCCGACCAAAAACGTAGCATGTCCAATCTAGACATGGTATGTCTTGGAGAACATTGACATGTCTACTTGATGGATTCTGCAAAAGTATAAATTTACAAGGATGTTGTTGAAAACAAAGGAAAATTAGGTTTACAACACATAGGTACTACCAAAAACAACTATGTCCTCAAAGACATGACTATAGACATAATGATGTTCCAAAGATTGTCTGAGAAAACAATTGTTGCCATGTCAGCATCCCTGGTCCATTTTAACTGTAGGTAAATCAATAGAAGTTACTGCGGTTTGGGAAAAAATGGTTGCCCAAGGGTGAAAAAAAGACAATGGGTAGGCAATTTGGAGAAAAAATGACATGGCATCTGACGTGGCAGGTGACATGGAAATCCATTGACGTGGACAATGAAATGCTGATGTGGAATGCCACGTCATCATACAAGGTCCACCCATGTCATATTTGTCGGATGTTCTTGTAGACATCAATTAGAACGTACAAACGTTTCTGAAGACATGAAGTTGTTTCTAAGGACATTACTTTTGGTAGCATCATTTCAACTCCCTATGAATATGACTTAATAGCGCATATTGTCCAATGTGTAATTTATTATGTCTGAGCAAACGGCCTAACCTTCATCAAATGAAGAAAGGCATTTTTAGCGATGTTCACATGACTATGACATGGCCTTTTACCTTGCTTCTAGCAATATAAACGTCTATAAAAGAGTGCTTTCATGCATACCATACAAGTTGACAATTACTAGAAACGACCATACTCATTGTAAGTATCTTGTGTGGATTTTGTTAACCCAATTTCCTCTTTGATGTATGACAATGGACATGGATGCACAAAAAAACATTAACATGGATGTGGATGACAAATCCAAACAAGGTAAAGTATTCATTTTGTGTTCACAAATGGTGCAATTCATTACATTTTGACAAGGTCCTACATTGAATCCACCTCAGACAATTCAAAAAATGATAGTGGGTACAAGCATGCTTCAATTCGAGTACCCCATTAAGGTCATTACACAATAGAAACTTATTTGCCTCAAGTAGAATACAATATGGAATCACGCAAAAAAATTTCCATTAATTGATTAAAGTTGTTCATTTGATTCCTATAACCCCATTCAAGACTTTGTCATAGTGTTCATTTTCACTCAAGAATCAAAAAGGAATATAAATATGTAGTAGAAAGTGTTTTCAAATCACTTTGTTGGTTTATGATGTTTTAACCAATTGTAGTAATTTATAACTTGATATGGGATATTTAACTATTTTTTCTTATTTTTCAAATCATGTTCAATATCAGAAGGGGATATGTTTAAAAGGAATTCAAAATTGAAGATTCTTTTGTATTTCATTATTGAAACATGAAAAGTGAGTTGTAAAGTAATAAATAGGCAAAAAATTATAGTAAACTTCTTGTGTACATGTATATTTTCTATTGACATGATATCAAACTTTGATGAATTCTAATATATATGAAAATTAAAGATTTAATAAGTTTTGATTCATGAAAATGATTTGACTATATGTGTTTTAACAATGCCAATGTTTTTAAAAAATTACTCTCATTTCTATTTGTAAGATAGGCTAATTGAAGATTATTTCATTTCTAATTCTTTGGTTTGGGGTTTGTGTACGGTGTACCCCAAGCATGCTTATGCCTTAGTCACAATTTCATATGAGCAACCCTCCCTGTTTAGATGACGTTAGACACAAGTCACACCCAACATCCACAACTTCTACTTTTGTCATCTAATGAATGTTTTCAAGACAACAGACCTTATAGGAGACCTAGAGGTAGACAAGCCACCCTATCCTTTAGATGTTTTGTGAGACATTTGCAAGCCGTCACACATGTATGTGAAGGATGTAGATGAGCTAAACTTCAACCTCAAGAATTGTGTTGTCACCTACAATAACAAAGTAGGCTCTTCTTTTGTCCATGGGATGCCATATTGGATCTTCAATTTGTTGCATTGGTTGTAGACCATCAAAGTCCTTGTCATTTTGCAATTGAACCATGTTCGGGGTGGACTGGGTAGAGTGTAGTGCCTTCCATCTACTTCTAACCTCTATTCGGCACACAACTTTCCGACCACTTTGATGTGGGTCGTCAGAGAAGAACACTTATTGGCAATGCCAAAAAATGCGAATGAGTGAAGGTAGACCTTCCCATCTATTTGATTAAAGTTTATCAACTTGAAGTTATACCTATCTTGTTGAATGCTTAGGAATTCAATATCTTTTGTCCCCCTCACCCAATTGCATAGCAACATTGTAACATAGTGGTTTCTATAATCCAAGACCAAAATTTCCTCAATGTACTCACATACTTGTGGGTGGCTTCTAGTGACCTCTTGTTCACAAGCATTTAATGAAATTGGTGGGTGAAACACGCTATTGCATTTGAGTCATAGGTGATGAGACCACCTTTTAAGCTATTGACAAGAAGATGCATTCCATGACAATAAATTTGGAGTGGCAATGTCACATTCCATTGTAGGGGTTGTACGTACTACATTCTGTCATCTTCTAATGGACGTCCAAAATGTTCATCTTCCTTCACCATGAATGTCAACCACTCCCCAAAAGGTGGGAATTTTACTTAGGGTGGATAATAAACAACTCTTTGTAGTTGAGAGTGCCTTGACGGCAAAGAAAAAGCTCCACGCCATTTCCATCTCTAGGTCTTTGTATTCCCTACATGATGCAATGCTTGGTATTGTTTAGAGCACTAGTTTAAACAATTGCATGCAATACCTTGACACCATGTATGAGGGCTATAGATGTCTACATTGATGCTCTTTAATCAATGTCTACGTTTGCAAAGACAACTACCTACAATGTCTACTTATATATTAGTGTTGATACCAATATCATAGGAAACATCAACATGTACTTTTGATGTTTTCTATGACATCTCAGAAAACATCAAGACATTTAAATGTGCTCTGAAATTCTACCTGTAACAATTCTTGCATTTTCCATATCCCATATTGTTTGTCTAATTGTCTACCACTCCACTTGTATAAAGAGGTGGTCTTCTCATCTCCATACAATCACATCAAGTGGCTTGTGAAGTCATGTACTATAATATCCAAATATGGTGTATTTTGTATGGGGTAATTTGTATTGTACAATATATGGTTTACTATATATGACATGTTGTATTGGACATTATGTTGTATAATTTTTAGTACATTGTATTGTATATTCCATGTATTGTATTTGAAATGTTGTATTGTATATTATGAAATATGGATGTGCATTATGTAGAACTCGTGGAATTGTCCATATTGACATCATGCTAAACAATGCATTCAACCACATGAGCGTCAAAGGTGACATCATTTTGTTCTTCTAAATTATGCTAGATGTTGCAAAAGATATTCATGGTGAAATGTGGACATCTACAATGACGTCCCAAAACATCTAGATGTTTAAGTTGATGTCTCAATAAACGTTTGGACATCTACATTGACGTCTCGAAAAACTTCTGGACGTCTAAGTTGATGTCTTCAAAAATAATATTAAATTTCTTAGACAGCAGAAAAATGTGTGGACATGGCATGCTATGTCATCCTTGATGGATGCCACGTCACTTTTTCCCCCGATACCATGTTAGGTGCCACCTCAGATGCCACGCCATGGACGGGAATGGATTAAAAAAATTCCTACGTGGCTTCCTGCGCATGCGTGGCACTGAGGTGGCAACCACATGGCAACCTTATAGACCCCATTGACCCATGTTTTTTGCGATGCCTAGTAGAAAACATGGTAATGTCAAGTTAGATTTTTGATGTTTTTGGCACGTCCCTGGCATCACAATTTTTTGGACATCTACATAGACATTGGAAAACATCACGCGGAACATGCCAACACAAAATCTTGATATAAAAAAACCCAAGTTTCTTATAGTGTTAGCTTGGTAAAATGAGGCTTTATTGGTGAAGAATTGTTTTTGTTTATGATGACATATTGATCAAAGAAACTAAACCTAATTGTGAACCTTTCTAAGAGCACCTCCTACCAATTCTTGCATAAAATGTACAAACTCTATTCATGAGAGCCTAGGATAATTAGAGATACACCTATTTTCAACATGTTGGAAATTCATGATTTATTCATATAGTTTTCAAAAAATGCATATGAAGAGAATCTAAAATTGTCTTTTAATTTCCAACAACTTCCTAATAAAATATGGCAATTTATTAAGGAGAAAAATACTCAATTCTTTATTTGGATGCATTTAGGTGTAGTTACCTTGAGTGACTTCAAGTTTGGGTTTGGTATGACTGAGGATATGATAGAACCACTCATGACCAGCTAGGCCCCATGGTCAATACATAGGTAATAGGAAATTCAACAAAGAGATGACTGATAAGTAACCATTAGTTCATTGGTTTCCCATCATCTTCTAGCCATCATTGTTATGACATATGTGCTTCATTTTGAGAGTCAAATTAATCTATAGATGAGCAGTGATGGAAGAATCTATGTGTTGGGGATGGGTGCATGCCAACTTTTGGCTTCTAAAATTTATAACAATTTGAATGTAATGAAAATTTGACAACGCCCATCATTTCTATCTCTCTTAGGGGCAAAAAATTAACAATGCCTTATACTACTCCAGATCATGCACAAAATGCTTAACCCCTAAAGGACCATTGTCCCTTCGAGGGACAAATGAGATTTCGGGCAGGTACCTATGGTCTCAATTTTTGTCCTGATTTTTTGAAACTTTTTATGAAGATAGAAAAATTTATTAGCTTCGTGAGAATATTATTATTTTTTCATTTGGTGCCCAGGAACAAAAGTTATGCCCACATAAGCTCAAAACAGGGGAGAGGGGGCAGCAAAAAAAAGTTTCAAAATTTTTTATTTTTTTATTTTTTATTTTATTTTCCTTATAGATTGTATATTTGTCTACAGGGAAAGCTTTGATTCATTCCATTTGGATTTGTTATGAGAAAGTTATAGACAATCTTGTTTTTCAGGCACTTAGAGCATCTTCCTGAAAAAATAACTTGTAGGATTCATTTCTGAATGCAATTTTTACAATTTTTCAAATAAAAAGGCCCTGATTGTTTCATTTTCTTTCTACAACAATCTCACCATTGGGATTAGTGAATTTTAATTCCATCTTAGAGATATTAATAATTTGGATTTTCCTTCTATCTTGTACCTACTTCTACTTAACATTTTTTTAAAGAATCAAAATTAATTTTTTTTGTATTTTCTTTTTTTTCATAGACTCTCAACTCAATTCTCCACCATGAAGATTTAAAGCTCAAAACTCTGTAGTGCAATAAATGAAAGTTAAGACGGGTTAAAGTCAAATAACCTAGTCCCGCAATGTGTGGAAAAACTTGTTTTCTTCACTTTAAACGCAGATATCTTGCAATCTATGCGGTCAAAATGTCAGAAATTTTTTCCACACATTTTCATACTAGTTAGGTGTAAGATCCTATGGTTAGATGTGAAAAAAAATAAAAATTTCAAATTTTTTTACTCTTTGCTCCAAAAATGGCAGTTTTGAGTGTTTTTTCGCAGAAAAAACGCCTTGGTTCTTCAGGGGTTAAGTGGCTGATAATGGGTGGTTCTGCTATAAGTAACTTCAGTTAGGAAGGCACTGAGGTTCAGGTCATTGTTTGCATCTCTTGGGGAAGTGCAATTTTCATTGATTGCATCTCCTTTGAGAATGGAGTCCACTTGTACAGCATTAGTGCTGATTTTTTTTGTTGTCACAAGACACTTCAAATAAAAAACTTCAAACATGAATAGGTGGTTTAGGAACACCGAATTGTTGCAAAACCGTTCCCTTGATTTAACCCATAAATAACGCAACCATGACCTATGACTAAGTTTAACCCATGACTAGGTGATTTTTTGTCCGATGAATGAAAAGAAATTCTCATGTGTAGGATAGAAGTGCAACTATTCATCCTCAATTGGAATTTGGGGTAGAAAAGAGAAATCTTGGACATTAATTTGACCTCATATATATATATATATAGAGAGAGAGAGAGAGAGAGAGAGAGAGAGAGAGAGAGAGAGAGAGAGAGAGAGAGAGAGAGAGAGAGAGAGAGAGAGAGAGAGAGAGGAGGTCACATGGTTCTAAAAAGCATGATTTCCATGGTCACCACTTTGACGTTTAAGGGTTAATAGTAGTTGTTATTATCTTCACAAATGTCCATTAGCATCTAAAGGACCAGTTTTGTTGCCATATTGTCAAATTTTAATTCTCATCTCTATTTAACCTTTTAAATCATATTCAAGTTCCAATATAATGACACTATGTGATATCTATCAATGAAAGAATTTCTATAATAGTTTTTTAATGCACTAAAATTGTTATGATATTTTAACTAGTAAGTGAAAATAAATATAACAAAAACAATATAATTCATTTGAAATTACTTCAAATGGTAATGGTATCTATGAAGAACATTGTAAAATTTTTTTAAGTAATTTTTTAATATTTTACACCCAAACACCCTTGGTAATAACCTTCATTCAAATCACTACTATCAAACTAAATTTAGCCTTCATAAATTGATTGAAATTTTTTGATGATATTCCTATTTTTAAAAATAATATTTTATGGATGGTGATTTTATGAGAAAATTTGATGAAAAAAGTAAATTTATCTTCTTTCTTAAAAATGAAATTATGTACATAAAATTATATCATTAAGAATATCAATTAAAATAATTTGAGATTTTGATGGAAAAAAAAGGAAGCTTAGAATGAGAAATAAAATTTTGTAATTTCAACTTGAAAATCACTTTCAAAGAAGAAAATACAAATGAAATACATACAATACTAAGTTAACGGGATTCTAATATATTGAGCTTCTAGTTGCAATATCTCATAGAATTTGAATGTTTAGAAAAATCTATTACTTATTGGGCTTCATATTTCAAATATAAATCAAAATCAAACATGAATACTTAAAAAATTGCATGGAAGTTTGACCAAGATGCATTCATTTTTTGGATGTGGAGACCTTTAACCCTTAACCCCTAAGCGCCCTAGTGCCTCAAATTTGGCCTCCCCAAAATGAAAGGCTGCCCTATTTGACTATTATAATTTTTCAATGATAAGGTGAAATCATTTATTCTTTCTTCCATACACTTCGGGCTTGTCTCCACTACCAATTAGTATGGTCAATTTATGTAGATCTCATTTTGGGTAATAGTTTGATTGAAATGGGTTCCAAAGGGTTTGGATTTCGTTAAATATGTGATGGGCGCTTAGGGGTTAAATGCCCTAGACCTTTTTGGGTTTAAATAAATTTATGCTTTTGAAGTGTTGTAGATTTAAATGTTACTAAAGTATAGAAATTTCAACCATGTAATCTTGTATAGCACATGTTGTAGATGACATGAGTCAAATGTGGAGTGATTTGGCCACATAGATTGCAAGATTATAATGTTTTTGAGTTGAAAAAGGATGCTAAAAATTTTCCTAGTAACACATTAGAAATGAAATTTGATTAATAAACCCACTCAAATTTTAAAAAACTTTTAACTATAAAGTGCTTCAAAATTAGCATACAAACACATTGGTGAAAGAAAATATCATTCAATTGATTCATTGTATTTGCGAAATGGCTTTGAAATGTCACAAAATAACAAGGAAAGTTGCAAAAAACACATCCAAGGTTGAATCTTCTTCTACTAAAATGCTTCTCAATTATTCATAAACCCTTGGATTGATATGAAATTTTGACCACAAAAACTAGACTAGTACGTGCAACTTTACCAAAAACATTATTGGAAACAAACATTGTATGAAGAAGAAACATTCAAGGCACCAAAATTTACTATAATCCAAAAATATTCCAATTTTGAGCTTTGAATTGCTCTCAAACATTTAAAAAAATTTAGATTGACATGAAAAATTTACCACAATAACTAGACTTCAAGGGAAACAGAATCCAATAATTTTTGTTCAAAACAAACATTAGATGAAGGAGATACAAGCCCTTGAAGTTGCAACCTTCAAAATGTGGTTTGGTGAACTCAATTTGAACATGTGAACTTCAAATGGCTATCAAAAAATCAGTGCATCTTGGATTGATCTGGAAATTTTACCACACAAACTAGAAGAGAGATCTAAGATCTTCCAACAAGACTGATTGAATTTGGACATTGGCTTCAAAAGTTACAACACTTCAAATTGGACTTCCAGACTATGTGGGGACACTTCTGGTCCACTGGGTGCTTAGGGGGCAAGAGTTAGCCTTTCAAGTCATATTTGAATAGCAGATTTTTGAGAATTGAAGTTATTGCAACTTTGATTGACCTAGGCAACAGTGCTATATTTCCTCAACCATTCTAACATTTTTTTCAATGAAAAAGTAAATTTGTTGATAGGTCCATGGATATCATTTTAGCAATTGGTCTTTTAACCCCTAAACAACGCAACAAACATTTTTTGTCCGATGAATGGTAAGGAATTCTCCTCTGTAGGATAGAATTGCAACTATTCATCCTCTGAATTAGGGATGGAAAGGGAAGATCTTCTACAGTAGTTTGACTCCCAATGAGTATTTTTAATTTTTTTAAAAGTGGATGATGTCATACAGTTCCAAAATTGTTGATTTCCATGGCCACCAACCCGGCGTTCAAGGATTAAAATTGTGAGAATTAGCTGTCATGTAAGCCAATCTTGAAATTTATTTCTCTTGGTAACTTGACAGGAACTTTTGCATCAAGAAGTATCTTTATTGGACAGTATGTTGGACAAGTATGGGCATTCTTTTGATTGAAGTTTGAAAATTTGAAAATTCTATGAAAGTTTTGTTTTTGACACAAATCCAAACGTCTTAAACCATAATCTACATTTCCTACATCAATATTCTATAAACAATGACAAAACCAACATATACCTACTTAGAGCATCGCCATCCATTCTCGCCAAACGTGGCTGGGGGAATGGGTTGGTCTGGGCCCTGTTCCCTCCAGGCATCTACTGTGACCCATTCATTCCCGCCCTTGAGACATGCCAAATGAAGTCAATCTCAAAGTATTAATGTCTTCGCAAACCGAGGAGCCAATCAACATGCCAATTGATTAAAAAATGCAAGATATAATGTATTGTAGCACGCAAACCAACAACCTGACAAGATCAAGCACCTAAATAAGAAGGATGGCGGGGATGGGGTCCTAATGTTTGGCAAGAGACTTTTGGAGTGACTGGTCTCTTTTCATTCTAGACTGGGTCCCTGGTGGACTACTTTTTTCTCATTGGACCCGCCCTAGGTCGTTCCGGCCAGCTTTGGTGAGAATGGGTGGCGATGCTCTTAGTTGAACACTTCATTTTTACAAAACTAGAGCTCAAAAACACTCACTACATCAAATCACCAATTATCCTCTCCCTTACACAAATATTACCAAATGACTGTAACCCATATGGAGATATATCCTCATAAAACCCCCCAACAATTCACATCAAAAAACAAGAAGCACACATATATGATGCATCTGGACAATTTTTAACCCCTATCACTAAAACTAGTCTTGAACGGTTATGGCAACAATAGAACTAACATACCTAATACTACATACCACTTGAATCACCTACACAAACATGTAGAATACAAATCAATTCGCCTTGCATAATACTAAAAGAGACTCAGAATAAAACTTCATTGCCCAAACCAATACTCCCTCCCTGATCAAATCCTACAACGCATAACTAACACATTCCTACTTCTGATCTTCATTAACATGTGCAACCCAATTCTACACATTTTTATTATTTTACACACACTTGGGATAAAGATTTTGGTTTGTTTGGGCAAGCTTAATCCCATCAATGGTAGGAGACAGTAACCAAATTATACATTAGGCTAGATTGGTAGCCAAAATCAATTACCATAATAAGAACCCTACATACTAATTGGTATGATAATCCCTTCCTCATGAAACAAACTTTTTTGACTTGTCTATTTTGGACTATTTCAATGTTGATTCCATCACATACATGGAACCCACACAATCATCACATCAAAACAAAACACCTTTCAAAGAATCAAATGCACTACAAATACTTTGCATACAATATTGCATGACACCTATTTGGTAATAAAACTTTAGTTGATAACTTTCAACAATAAACTCACAAACTACAATTCCCAATCCATTACTACAAATCATTCCTAGAACATTGCCCAATATAGTAATCAACAAAAACAATAAATGATACAAAACTTACACCCCCAAATCCCCACGACCCCCTACATGTACACATTGTCAAAACTTACCACCTCTATCCAGCTATACTAACCACTACTAACCTCCACACTAAAATATCCACCCCTATATACTTCTTAAGCACACAAACCAACCTATGATAGGCAAAAGGCCTATAACAAATACCTAGGAAATGACCCATTATAATCTTGCCTCAATCCACAACACTATTTTTAATAAATGAGATTTGGACTACATTAGGTTGATTTAGTGGCCCCAATGAATGTCTTGGATGATGGTGATGGAGTGATTAGTGACTACAATAGGAACTTCCACCTTCTAAGTGTAAATTCATCACAAGAAGTGACTTTTTTAGGCCTTCATGTTGTAGCCATTATGGATATACATTTCATTGATTTTGGGGCAGTCTAGAGATTGTTTGGGCCAATTCAGGTACCACATTTTAGAAATTCATAAAAAAATTGTACTTTGTCAAAAAAACAAAATTTCAATAGTTCTCCTCAATTCTATCTCCATCTGACATTTGCCTATATATGAAATTAAAAAAATTAAACAATGCCAATAGGGCTAATGAATCATTATGCTTGTTATGGATTGGGTTATCTTATACAAACAACTCACTTATACCACCACCAAAAGAATCCTTTGGTTCTAATATATGACTCTTTGAAACCGCATGCTATGACATTTTCAATCCAATGAATAAGATAGAACTCTCAACCAAGCTCCTAAGACTATAAAACCATTTTTCATGCAAAAATCATGGCGATTTATACACTCTTGCTCCATCTATATACAAATAATCATAATGAACTACCTCCATTTTTTTTATTGATAGCCTCAAATCCATTAACCTTATCAATACATGCACATCAAACATCCATTTGATGAAATGAACCACCTAGGCAAAGCATTAGAGGGGATTTGAGGCCTCAACACGCCTGCGAGTTCCCAGGCTTTGGGAAATGCAAGAACGTAGGCACTATTGTAGTCTAACGTGGCCAACATTATGCCATGTCAAAAAAAAATTAAAGATTTAATTTTTAATTTTTTTTTCAACTTATGTTTGCATATCAAAACTAAAAAAATTATTTATTTATATTTATTTTTGGTATTTATTTGACTGACAACAACCAACCGTTCCTGGACAGCATAGGGAATAGACGGGGAACAACCTTGAAACGGGCATGTAGAGGCCACAGATTTCCCCTAATGCCATTTTTAACTCTATAATTCAATTACTATAGTTCTACACATTCTCTCTCACAATACAAAAAGTATGTGCCCCACACTACAATACAAGGAACCAAAAAAGTAGATAACCTTGCTAATTCAATAAATTTATAGGTGCACCTTTTCATAGAGCATGATTACAAACATGACCATATTATCCCCTACTTCTTCCACAAAGATAATTGGCCCTCCCATACAATAGACACCATATATAAGCCTAGTTTGCTTCATTAATTCCACATCCCAAAGTGAAAAATTTCCTCTAATGCATTACTTGCACAACAATTACCGAGCATTGAAAAATGGACCTAAAATCCAAAATATTGATTACGCCTTATCTAATAAATTATAGAACAACTCTTCTACTTGAAATGTTCAAATTACAAATCTAAGGCCATATTCGTTATATTGAGACTTTTCGTAGATTTTGAGACATAATGCTAGTTATTGGAAAATTCATTTAAAAAAATAGTAATTGAAACAAAAAACAAATAATGCTCAAATAGTGATCCTATAATGAAATTCTAAAAGTTGGTGTTGTTACCTATTTGTAAAAAAATACCAGTAAAGAAATAAAATGGTTTATCCTCGAGTCGAGGATAAAAATGAGACTGCAAAAGGTCTCAATATAACGAATATGACCTTATCTTCTTAAATTTCAATATAGACAATACATGAATCAAGCCTACAAACAACTACTCTAGTTGAAAGAATATCCATCTCCCTACATACACTTGCCAATTTACAACAAATAGAAGCATAGATACACATTATCCTATGTTGTATCCATCTAAGCATCATACCCCTCTACATACAATAACACAACAAAGCAATACATGAGCTCTAAAAAATGATACTATCACAAAAAAAATACTCCTGCTTTGTACTCATGGATGTATAAAATTTCATAGACCCCTCCCCCTTTGAAACACAATAATTATCTGACTATGGTTATATACTTGTTATTCTCATAATCCCATGAATTTTGCATTTGATGCCTACTTATGCCTAATATACTCTACTTTCAAACAATACCTTTCCAAAACGATCCTCCAACTACCCATGATTACAATAAAATTCATTTCATCAAATTTCACAAACTGCAATGAAAGATTCTCCCCAAGCTCTATCGAACATAAGTTCAGAAAATACCATTTATTCATTACCAACATTTGGAACCTAAGTTAAACCACATAAACGCTAATGTAATTACAGCAAATTTGCATAATACAACTCATATGTCATCCATAAAATCACTTCACCAACATATTGAAATCCCCATTTTGGCTCTGAAAAACACATTGTCTAACAATAATAGCATTGCTATTATATACACCACTAACATAGTAATATATACAAATTATTCTAAAAAAAATAATGATCTTTACAACAATTCTAACTTGACCCTACGTACACCACACCCTATTTTTACAACTCCAATAAATTCACTAAAACTCTCAACTTACTTCCCTTCCCTTCTCAAATTAAGAATTGTTAGTACAAAATCTCCCTTCTTAGGAAGATATGTAGTCTAGATGTCATTTAGATCAACTTTGGGGAGTACAACATGGGACCCTAAATGAAGACATTCTCCCAATAAAGGAGAATTCAAGGCTAAAGCAGCCCACGAGTTTATGGAGTGTGGAAGCTCGCCACATCACTGATATGAAGTGGTCAGGAGACAACCACGTCAAATAGTATTAATGAATTATTTATTTAATATTTTTTACTAAGTTTTCAGTTTCTTAATATTGTTTGGAATTTTTGGAATTTTTTTTTCACTTTTTATATTTTTAAATAAAAAAATTTTGACAACAATGGTTGGTTCAAATTTTCCAAACAACAAGGGGAATAGCCTTGAAACGACCCTCCCTTGCCTCAAAATCTCTTCTACTGATGCACACCAACTACTTAGAATGATTGGAGTCATTTCTTTCTCTTTAGTTTTTGACATATGGAAATGCTCAAAAATTTCCACCTAGACCTCTTTGCACAAATATTTAATGCAAGGCACTCAACTTCTTTAATAGCTCCTGTATATGGGGTTGACTCTCTACCTTAGGCAACAATGTCTAAGGGTATTAGACTAAGTATGTGTAAGAAGGGACTTCTTCAAAAATGTAATTTTACAAGTACACCTAAAGCAAAAAAGATGGAAAATCCAAAGTCAAGTTGATAGATGAAGGTAGGTGGAAGGTGGCAAATTGTCTCCTTGTAGGCAAAAGCATAAAGTATCTCCATTGTTTGCTATATCCATATACAAATTGTAGGAGAAAAAATAGTGTTTGGAGTTGAACCTCTAAAAATAAGCAATGCTTGCAAAGAAAAACTGAAAGTAGATTCAAGCATTAATTGAGCACTTTTCATTTAGATTTTGATAGCATTTAATTTTTGTTGTAAAGGTGAAAATACTTTTAGGGGAGTCTTTTCTTTAGTAAATAAAGGTGGAACAAATAATTCTCTTGAATTCATCCCTCAATTCAAAGTCATAACCAAGATCCAATTTTCTCATTCATTGGTCACCTTCAATAGTAAAAAGCAAACTTAGACCACGAACGGGGAAGCTAATTTGTTAAATGAATTGCCAATCAAAACACATTCAGTTATCTCTTCTTCTTTTCCATTTTTGTATTTTTGTTTCCCTATCGTCTTTTCTATGTCTTCTCCCTTTTTATTTCTTTTTTCATTTCCTAGTTGAATTTCAACATCTAAAGTTAAAATGGAAGAGAAGAGGAAAGTTGTAATGGAACTTTTTTTTCCCTTTTAATATAGTGTAAATTTAAAAAAATTCCAAGCAAATGACTATGCTATTATTCTAGTGTATTTTTACAATAGAATCAACAATAATAAAGAAGATGGGAAATTGGAAATTTTATGTATTACAATAAAACTCTAAAATTTCAATAAAATTTTATTTTCTATAAAGAACTTGCAATTGTTGCAATGAAAACTCATTTTGTACTAAAAAATATCGGATTGCAACAACAAAATTGTAGTCAAATAGTAAAGAGTCCATTCATAACAATAAAACAACATTTAAATCAATAGTCTACATTAAATGAGTGGGAAAAAATCAATCAATCTATACCTTAAGATGGGATGTTTGGTTTGGTTTGTTTGTTTGTTTGTTATGTTGAGATCTCCCGGACCGCGTGTCCCCCAGTCAAGTTCTTGGTACCGTTGGAAAGCCCTGGGCGAGGAGGGGTGCACAGGCTTTGTTTCACGACGTTTGGATCTACAATGTGAAAGTTATTGAATTTCAAAGTTTTTTTGAATAAAAAAAATAGAAAATTAGAAAAATACTTTTACTTTTCTTCTAATTGTGGCAACATCACATGGCACACTAGTTTTGTTGTGATGATATCATTAGTAGAAATGATTCTTGAGTACATCAATATAGTTTGGCCAAATTATTTAAGTGTCATTTTGACACCAAAGGCCACATATAGGTCATTTTAGTGTCATTTTATCCATACTGAATTGGTATGGAGGTTGGCACCAAATTAACTTAATTGCATTTCAATGCATCATCATGGCACCATGTTCACATGCCTTGAAGTTCCTGATGTACCAAGGTGTAGTGTCAAATTGGTACTCATATGATCCTGCACTGTGCTTTGACATTCTATCCTAATGTTGTGGGATCATTTTCTTGCTAGTGCGTAGTCCTCCTTGAATCCCATAAGACAACTTTAAAAGATTTTTTGACTACAAATCTAAGTGACAATGAAATGAAACTATGTCTTTTATAGAACATGAAAATTCCGGATCATTTTTTCACCCATTACTAACGTAATCATTCTCCATTTATTATGACTCCTAATGTAATGTGATCTTACACCAAACCTCTTTTCTCTCCCAATCACAATATCCCCAAAGCTTAGACTCGTCACAAAAGACCGATCTCCGATCTCCGAGACATGAGCCGTGTCCACTTTCCAGTGAAGAGAGCTTGATGTCATCAGAGAGTGGCGAAACCCTAGAAAGGCTTGCCAACTCGAAGCTCCCGCGCCGAAGCTCTTGTTGTTGAGCTCGAGGTCGTCGGATGGCTATGGCGATGGTGGAAGGCGCCAGCTCTGAAGGGAGCTCTTCTCGGCAGCTCGGCAGCTGCGCTCTTCTTTCGTTGCGAGGTCGAGTGAGACATCTGTGGCAGCTGCAGGTATGAGAGAGCGGTGAGTCGCGGGAGGATTTGATTGTGTTTTGGGGAGCGAGATCAAAAGTCGTGAAGATGGAGCCGGAGGTGAGAGTGGAAGGCGGGAGCATGATACGGGTGGCAGTGGTGGCAATCGGGGAGATGCCCGCTGCGCATTTGCGCGATTATGTGTCCATGCTGGTGCAGCATACGCAAATTCCGCTCTCGAGCTTCAGTCCTTATTACACCGAGCATCAGAAGAGTCCGTTTTCGCAGCAGCCGTGGGAAAGCGGTAGCTTGATGCTGAAGTTTATGGTGGGCGGGGCAGCGCGGAGTCCTTGGGAGGATTTTCAGGCGCACCGGAAGATTCTCGGGGTGATAGGGTTGTGTCATTGTCCGCTCACGCCGGAGATTAGCACTGCGTATGAGCAATTTTTGACGATCTGCAAGGCGTATCCGTCTGCTCAGGTGACGCGGTGCTTTGCATTTCATCCCACGGAGGCGCAAATCGAAGTGGACGATGAGAAGAAAAAAGAGTTTCTGGTCATGTTTCCGTCTACGGATCGCCAGGGGCTGAAAATTCACATGCAGACGCTGATGCAGGACTTTGCGGCGTCACTGCTCATGGCATTTGAGAGCTGGGTCCTGCATCTCAAGCCCGTCGGCCTGACCACCCCCTTGGATTCTCAGGTTTCTCTTAACTCGGATGAGGTCAATAAGAAGCGGAAGTTAGGTCGGGTGCAGAAAACAATGGGGGACTATTGCTTGCTCGCAGGATCACCGTCGGATGCCAATTCACACTACTACACTGCCATTGAGTTAGCTCGACTGACGGGGGATACCTTGTGGCAAGCCGGCGCTATTGAGGGGTATGCGTGTGCTACTGTTCTGAATCGAGCGGGGCCCAAGGATTTCATGTTAGAACAGGAAGTGCAATATCGTTATCTAGAAGTGATCCAACTCTATCGAAGGGCGACGGCATTGTCGTTTGAATTGGAGGCCACTCTAAAGCTCGCGAGGTTCCTTTGTAGGAAGGAGCTTGCTAAAGAAGTAGTGGAGCTAGTAATGGGAGCCGTAGAATGGTCCAAGAGCTTGATGGATGCTAGTGATCGCTTGGTGGTCAATGTCGAAGCTGCTCGGATCTTCGCTGCGATTGGCTACGATCGCAAAGCAGCATTTTACGGACGGCAAGTAGCGTTGTTGTACCAACAGCAGCACAGTCATTGGGCTGCCGTCAGTGCTCTGCAGGTGATGTCGCTCACTGCAGAGTCTTACAAGTGTCTGAGTAAGGCGGATGGGAGGGACAGACAAGTCGGTGAATGGAGCACATTGCAAGTGGACGTCTTGTATGACATGCTGTCGGCTGCAGTTCGTGCAGGGGATGCATTGGCAGCTTGGAATGCGGCAGCTCGGCTGCTCAGGAATCACTACCCGCTCATTCCACCTAGTTCGCAATTGACCTTGGCAAATGCTCTTTCCATGTCCGCTGAGCGTCTTCCCCCTGGAACAAGATCGTCCGATGCAGCTATTCCGTTTGTCAGGTTGCATTCCTACACTGCAATGCCGGCAGACAGAGAAATCGTTAAAAGGACGGCCACTAAAAACGAATGGTGGATGGGGCGCACTTCGACGGGGCCCTTTATCTATACTCCTTTCACTGCGAAGGGGGATGTTAATACCAGAATTCCAGTTACATGGGTTGTAGGGGAGCCCGTGGAAGTTTTAGTGGAGCTTGCGAATCCTTGTGTATTTGAAGTCACTGTCGAAAGTATTTCTCTGTCTGTAGAGCATGATCAATTCGAAGCTTTTCCTGTTTCAGTCACTCTGCCCGCGAGCTCTGGTCAGGTTGTGTCACTGTCTGGATTGCCTCTCGCAGTTGGTTCGCTCACAGTGAGGGGCTGCATTGTGAAGTGCTATGGAGTCGTAACGGAGCATTTATTTGAAGAAGTCAGTGAATGGGGGTCAGTGAAAGGGACAGCATTGGTAGATCCGTTTCGGAGTGGTCACAGGGTTCGCCAGCCTGCACAGTATGAGAGGGTGGATGTGGTGCCGCCTTTGCCTTTGCTAGTTGCGCGCGCTGTGGGTGGAGAGGGAGCCGCTGTTCTCTATGAGGGCGAAATCCGGGAGATGCAAATCAGTTTGTCTAATGCAGGTGTCGTCCCAGTAGTGGAGGCCCACATGACATTAACAGGCAAGCAACCACAGCATGTGATGTCCATAGGACACAGTGTGCTGGAAGACGCCCTACCGTTGCCCCCAGGAGCCACAGTGGTGGTGCCGGTGACTTTGAAAGCTGGCGCTCCTACGGCTGATGTTGATTTGCGAAGTCTGGTCAGGGGCGCGAAAGACGCGGCAGGTCCAATGTTAGTCATCCACTACGCAGGACCGCCCCTCCAGGAAGGCGCCGAGGACCCTCCTGGCCGGCGAGTAGCTTTGCCATTGCAACTGCATGTTTTGAAGGGCCTGTGTTTGGTGCAAGCCAAGTTGCTATCCATGGAAGTGGCCGCCAATATTAGCAGTTCCCTTTCCGATCCTGTTGCTCGTGAGCAACAGTCGGAAGGTGGGGAAAGTTTAGTAAAAATGGATCCTTACAGGGGTAGTTGGGGCATGCGACTTTTAGAGTTGGAGCTTTGGAACGGAACTGATGTGCTCTTTGAGATTGTCGTCACCAGAAAGGAGGCTGACGAGGAAGGAAGATTGGTGGAGGATCCGGAGTGTTTATACCCTCCAACAAGGATAGATAGAGATTATGCTTCTCGTGTGCTTATCCCATTGGAGCGCTTTAAGCTGGCGGGCTTGGACAAAGCGAGCCTTGCACGAGCGTCCATTCGGAAAGAGTCCATAACAAAACAGGATGTTAAATCCAAGGATGGAACAGAGCGGCAAGCCAAAGCTGAGCTGAACACAGTAATTGAAGAGCTTAGCTCGAAGATATGTGTGAGGTGGACCTCGGGACGTAATAGTGCAGGAGAGTTGCCGATAAAGGATGCTCTTCGAGAAGCTCTACAGGCGTCTGTATTGAAAATTCTATTGCCCGATCCCTTAACATTTGGTTTTCGACTTGCCAAGACTTCTATTTCACCTCCAACGTTGAGAAGTGCCAGAGACAGTGGTGACCTTGACAATCTTCCGGGATCGCCTAGAGTTGGCCTGCAGAAGGTAGAGGCAGATGATGGAGGTTTAGCAGGTGACAACGAGGGCGGGATTGGTGTTCGGGAATTGGCACCCATTGAAATGTTGGTTCGGAACAACACCAATGAGGCTATCAATATGACACTTAGCGTCACCTGTCGGGATGTTACTGGTACAAGTTGCTTAGGTGCTACTGGTAGCAAGGGGACAGTACTCTGGGCCGGTGAGTTTTTTTACTTAGTGCCAGAAAATTTACCCGATTATGGTTTCTGGACTTTCAGCAGTTTATTGAGATGCTTCTGTCTTGTGCTTCACTCGATTTGTTTACTGTAGCGAATCACAAGATTTAATCCTTGAGTTTCCTTGGGGAACAGCAATTTTTTTTTTGAACTCGACCGTTGTAACTTAATGCAAGCGTGGTCTTGTGGTGACAGGAACCCTGGATGGAGTGAATGTGGAGGTGGGAGGCCTTGGGGAGGTCGTGCACCGATTTGCTCTCTGTTTCTTGGTCCCCGGCCAATACACTTTACTGGGTTCAGCTGTCCTTGATTCTCAGCCTTCTCATGAAACATTGAGCTACACTGGGCCCCCCTTTGCTGTGCATGTTGTAGAAACCAGCTAAGGTTGCCAACTCACGTCTCTCTGGCATCAGATCTGCATGTGAACATATTCGCTGTGGCTTGCTGGAACCAAAGACAGTTTTGGCGTCTGCAGAGCTCGGAGCCCCCCTGTAAAGATTTGTTATCCAAATTCTTGAAGCTACCTGACTTGTTGAGCTCTGATGTCGACCATCTGGACAGACCCTCTGTTCGATCTTTAGCCGGTCAAGTTCAGCAAGGAGTGGGGTTCACCGACTTCTCAATTCTGAATCACATTTTACTGGGTGAATACCCTCAAGCTCAAGCGATGCCTCGCTGATTTTCTCCAGTATCCACAGGAGAAGCAGAACGGTAGTGTTACCTTTCCTATACCTGTGGACTGGCACACGTTGCTGTATGGGGAGACATTGGCGGTATTCTGGGCTGTCACATAAATTGTTTGTTTGGAGATTGGCACTTGCGGTGGCGACATTAGTCAGGGTGGTGGAATAGGTCTAGAAGCTTTGAATGCGATTCAGAGTATTCATGCTTCTAGCATTGCCTTGGGCCCAAACCGCCACACCAGCATCGATTGCGCACTTCCAAACAGCGGAAGGATCACTATGGATCAATGGAGTCAGTAGGTCGAGTGCAATTCCTGCGTTTCATAGTGAACCTGAGGTTTCTCTTACCTCTACTCTGTATTTATATTACTTCTTGCAATTTTTCATGTGATGATGGCCATCGCTCATCACTGCAGGTTCTGGTGTCCGCTAAGGCTCTTCGTTTTCTCCTGCTACAATATTTATGGAAACAAATTAACATTGACTAATGAAACAGTCCGTTTCTTTTTTCATTGAACATTTCGTGAATAGTTCTTTTTGTTGGAGAGTTAAAGTGCACAACTCATAGCCGAAGTTTTGGCAATCTGCTCACGCCCGACTGGAGTGCAGAAAGACATGTTTTACAAATTTTTAGGGGTCTTCCGAGACTATGAAGCCTGCATACCTGCCAATTTGTATTCACAGCCTCTGTGAACTTCTGGCCATTGCTGGAGCAGACTGAGCAACTCGTCCTTCTGCAATCCACCTGAGATACACTAATTTGTCCTAATAGTGCGTGTGACACTTATTTTCCAAAGTCACTGTTTGCATTAGTGGAGACTGGAATGTTACTGTACTGAACGAATTTCCAAAATAAAGAAATTTTGTTGGGACACTAATTTACTTGTTGGCCTTTGGAAAAGAAAGTAGTTTGAGGGTGATTGAAGACAGCAAATAAAAATAAATGTGGACTAGACACAAATTTCTAGGGTAACTACACTTGGGTGTGATCCCGTTCTTAAACTGACCCCTTTATATACTTGTCTAAATTGTAAAACCTCTTACCTATACCTATAAAGGACAAAGGTCTTTTTTCTGTGAAAAACACTCGAAACTGCCATTTCTACAGCAAGTGTACAAAACTTTGAAAATTTTATTTTTTGCACATTTAACCATAGGATCTTACATGTATCTAGTGTGAGAATGTGTGGAAAAAATTTCAGAAATTTTGACCACACAAATTGTAAGATATTTGTGTTTATAGTGAAGAAAACAAGTTCTTCAACACATCATGGGACTATGTTATTTGTCTTTGAACCTTCTTAACTTTAATTTTTGCACTATAGAGTTTTGAGATTTAAATCTCTGTGTTGGAGAATTGAGTTGAGAGTCTAGGAAAATAAGTAAATCCAGAAAAATATATATTTTTTTTTAAAAAGTATTAAGTAGAAGTAGGTACAAGATAGAAGGAAAATCTAAATTATTAATATCTCTAAGATGGAATTAAAATGCACTGATCTCAATGGTTGGATTTTTCTAGCAAAAACTTAAACCATGGGGACCTGATTTTTTTGAAAAATTATAAAAATTTCATTCATAAATGAATCCTACAAGTTATTTTTTCTAGAAGATGCTCTAATTGCCTGAAAAACAAGATTGTCCATAACTTTCTCAAAACAAATCCAAATGGAATGGATCAAAGCTTTGTGTGTAGAAAAAAATATAATCTATGAGGAAAATAAATAAAATTTCCATTTTTCCATTTTTTTTTTTGCCATCCCCTTTCCATTGTTTTGAGCTTATTTGGGCATAATTTTTGTTCCCAGACACCAAATGACAAAAAATTATATTCCCACGAAGCTAATCAATTTTTCTATCTTCATATAAAGTTTCAAAAAATCCAAACAAAAATTAGGACCATAGGTACCTACCTAAAATCCCTTTGACACCCAAAGGAACAATGGTCCTTTAGAGGTTAATGAATGCAGATTCTTATGACTAAGTGTTTTAGGTGCATGGTTGGAGAGTTTAGATGATCTAAAAGTGAATGGTCTAGAGATTTGAAAGTAAGAGTTACATAGATCGAAGGTTTCAATTGGGAGTTTAAAATGTGCCAATTTTATTTGAATTCTCCATATTAGGTCATATTGATAGAGTGATTTTAAATTTAAATTTCACCATCATAATGGACAACTTATAGCACAATTTGATTGGCAACAATGTCTATTGAATTGAAGTTGCCCAAAGCACTTGAAAAATACTTAAATCTATAAAGTATAAATATCTAGAACAATTTGCAATTTTGTAATACTAGGGCTTTTGAAGTGTTATCAAATTTGACATGAAACTATCAAGCGTGGAACATCTTCAACTTTACACATGACAGAACATAGTTGTAATGCAATAGAGCCTTACTGAACAAGTTGGGGTCCTTTCTTTTTCTTTTTCTTTTAAACAAATGGAGGTTGGGGTCCTTTTGAAGACAATTGAAAAATGCATCTACATGACACTTGGAGAATATGACTTTGAAAATTCACAGGAGATTCAAAAATTCTGCAAATTGTGTTTCAAAAAATAAATAAACCATAATAAAATTCTGCAAACTGATACTCCGTTTATTATACAATTTTTGGTTTGTAATATCATGTCAACAGTCCTTTTCATATACAATTTTCAAAAGAGAGTGGTGTTATTTTATATCCGGTTTGAACACAAAATCAATGTTTCGCAGGAATGCTGACTGTGTGGAAGGATATTGTGGAAGGACATCAGGCTATTTGACAGCTGGCAGTTGGCCTAATAAGCTACGTCATGCATTTGCAATAAGTCGCTGTAAGATGAGTTAATTTTGGTAAGTTAAGTTACTCTTGGAATTCGCTTCACTTGGCCTTCACGAGGGACTTCCAGACCACCTCCGCAGGGGCTGTCATGCTATACGTATCATCCTTGGATCTGGCAAAGATCCGAGTCATCCAACCATGCATCTCCAATTCTCAATCATCAAGAACGAAAACAAAAACAGTTTTGAGATCTTATTAAGGTAAGTGAGCCCAGTGTAAGTCAAATGGGAGCGAGCCCATTGCGTGCAAAATTATGTTAACTTAGTGGGTGTACATTTTAGAGCTTGAATGCACACCACTAATATAATATCATTTTGCAAGCAATGAGCTCACTTACCTTACCATCGTCGATGGTAGGAGTCCTGAGTCCTGAGTCTCTTGTCTG
This sequence comes from Straminergon stramineum, assembly GCA_963920665.1. Classification (NCBI taxonomy): domain Eukaryota; kingdom Viridiplantae; phylum Streptophyta; class Bryopsida; order Hypnales; family Calliergonaceae; genus Straminergon; species Straminergon stramineum. The sequence goes on from OY987263.1 coordinate 13,158,524, forward strand.
GTCGCGTTCCTGGTCTGGCTATGGCAGGCTGATGCTGATGAGGATCCGTCGCTCTGTATCTTGCTCTGCAATGAATTTCCTTCCTCTCACTTGGGTATATGAAAAACAAGCAAAAAACAAACAAACAAACAAAAATTTTGGAGATGGGGCCACTGGGCCAGCCAGAGAACTGGATGCTCTCAGAGCTCCGAGGACTCGAGGAGAGGAGACGGAGGCAGGGAGGGCACTGTACAGTACTGTACTTCCGATATTGGGACTTGGCCCTCCAAGTGACCTGAGTGGCTGAGTGTTTCGAAAGGAATCAAGGAATCGTTGATCAATTATTGAGTGCTTCAGTCTTGCTGTGGGTGAGTCAGTCAAAAATTGACTCCAAAGGATGGCTCATGGCTCAGTGGGTGCCCCAGATATCTGGCCATGATTCAAGGGCTATCTTCCGCAGGAACCCACGGCACCAATCATGACTGTCAGTCACGGGAAAAGAGGGACGGACGGAGGGAACCTAACTTATACTGTTTCATGGGTTCAGTTCATAGGTTATTTTCTTCTGAAATTAGCAAAATTGCTTCACCCTAGTACTGCTGTTGGACCGAAGGGGGAGTATGGTAGGCTTTGTTACACCCTCTTCTCCCCATTCGCAATCTTCTCATAATGAGGAGGTGACACTCTCTCCTTGAATTGTGGAAGGCCCATTCTTTGAAGATTGAGAGGGGTTTTTCCTCTCCTTGGACGTGAAGAATGGGCATGAAGATTAGGGGTAGTCACAACTTCTTCACCCCATTCTCAATCTTTAGAGAATGGGAATGTAGCATTGTCTTGTTGGTTCTCCATGGCTTGTGAAGGTCTCATTCTCTAAAGATTGAGAATAGACATTCTTCTCCTCTAGAGGTGAAGAATAGGTGTGAAGAAGATTTCTTCATATAAATTTTCACTGCTTCGCTATGCACTTTCATCGTGAGTTCATTGAGTTCACTTTCATCTTGAGTTTCCAGTGCTCCGTTGCATCCAAAATTCTACTTTGTCTACACATTTGCCATGTTTTGCATGTTCATGGCGCATTTTGCATTTTATGTTTTTTCATCTTGAGTTTTGCCTAATCGGGAGCTTTCTAATTTGTGTTGGTCAATCTTGTTGTGCATTCTCTACTCTTGTTCTTCAAACCACCAAACAAAAGGGTGTCACACCTTCTTCATGGTTTCTAGCTCCTAACTAGCTCCTCTTTTCTCTCCTCAATTTTTCATTCTTCATAGAAATTTTGTTTTTAGAGGTGTGACTACCCCTATTAGGAAACCACAAAGATTGAGGAGTTGTAGAGAAGATGAACAAACCATGTTCATTCTCATTCTTTATATGGTGAAAAGGAAAGTCATGCCTTCTTCATAGAAAAGGGCTCCTATTTGCTCCTCTTTTCACTCGATACAATCTCATTCTTTATAGAGGTTCAATGTTGGAGAAGGTGTACCACCCCTATTGATAGAAGCTATTCTGATAAAGTTTGTGTACACAAAATAGTGAAACTCAGTTGTTCCTTACTAATTTCTCAATATTTTACATTGTGTAAATATTTACTATTATTGTACAAGGATGCAATAATATTCATCAATCCAAAATCCCTTACACTGGACTTTGAAAGAATCATTGGTAAAAAGTGTTTTTTTTGTATTTTTTGGGAATATTTCAACCTATGAGACCCATTTCAATAGAAAATGTGGTTTGCCAAGCACCACCTTTAGGCTTCATAGTCAAAGTACTATGCAATATTCACTTTTGCATGCTCTCCTAGCATCACCTTTGGGCAAGCGACAAGCCCCTTACCTTGCTTCAAGGAGATTTTTGATTCCCCTTTGGATTGCCCACTAGGCAAGTGAATGTTGACTAGCCTCTAAATGCTTGAGGCACCAAATTTGGGTTTTGACAATACTTTGAAATTAGACAAACCTAACCAAGTTGCTATTTTTAGTAGTTTATATTTTTGAAAATTTCTTTTTGAAGTCTAGTTTTAGTATCAAAAAGTCCAATTTCGAAAATGATCGATTATGATTTTTCTATTCAAGATTGTGTGCAAGGGTGTCCATTGCAATCTTGCCTTTCCATGGTGTTGGGGGCTCTTGGAAATGAGCTTCAAATACACTGGATCTTGGAGAAAAAATCACATTCAAAATTCATTTAAAAAAATTATAGACTAGATTTTGAGAAGCCATAAATTGATTGGGGTTATAAATGTTGTCCCTTTAACCTCATATTTTTTTGGTGACAAATTTTTTAGATTTGACATGTGAAGAGAGGATTGAAAGACTTTCAATCACTTTGGCAATTTTAAAACCCTCATGATCAAACATTATAATCTTTCAATCCATAAGTGATATTGTTGTGTTTTCTTTTCCAATGTGATCTCCAACATGTCTAGTTTGAATTTGTATGTTTACAATTAAAAAAAAAATTGACACAACTTATCAAAATGTTGTCTTTTTGTTCAACTCAGAGCACATTCCTAGAAGCTCAGAAATGGCCTTGGGCTTTTATTGGTTAAGAGTTAATCATTTTGGAATTTGGACCTTCGCCAACTTAGCTGGCGCCAGGAAGCCAGCCTGCCCTCAGTTTGCTGCTCGAGAATAAACAGTACGCTTCCCAGTAAGCTCAGTCGAAGTGTCAAACGGCTCCTGAGTCTTGCCTCTGATAAGTACGTTGCGAGCCTAGGCGGGGAGTAGGAGCACTGCATTAATTTTGTCATTATTTGGTCTGAACATTTCGTCTAGAACTGAATCCACGTACAATAACTTACTGTAGATTGGCTGGAATTTTCAACCAGAATTGAAGCCCTGTAACTTAGTCAGTTCCTGGGCTCCTCTGCAAAGCAGGTGAGCCAGGTGACACCAATTTTTGAAATTGTCAGCAAAATTGAATAAAAAGATACTCCGTACGGTAAGTGAGAGCCGTCTACCGTAATTGGGTTCGAATTGGAACTGAATGCTCCTATTGTAGTGCAACAGGGACATTAAGTTACCTGCACACTTTCTCAAAGAACAATTCTTGCCAATAATGCAAACTTTTTGTGCACACATGCGAAAGATGTGGTCTGCGGAAGAGCACCTTCAAGGATGCTTGCTCCTTGCCTACGACATCCTAGAAACCAAAAGATGCAGGAACTGCCGTGATGAATCTAAACAGTTTCGTCTACCGTATAGAAGGAAATGAAGGGAACTACGGTAGGGGTAGTCACGGCTTTTTCATCAACCCAGAGTTCTCTGAAGAATGCAACAGTAACAAGAGAAAATAAGAGCCAATGCGCAGCACTTCCAGGTGAAGCAGCCGTGACACCCCTTTTGCGTCCGTGGAGGACTTCTGCGAAGAACGAGTTCACCTCCAACTAAAAATATACAAGTATCACAATTGTCAGGTCGTGGGGGGCAGGCGGTGTGGGTCACAAAATATACTTAGCTTGCTAACTCTTCCGCACGCCCATTCTTTTGCTCCAGACTAGAATAACGAACGTTGAAAAAACTTAGCAACAAAAGTATATTCCACCACTGAGAGCTTGTTGCAAGCCAACCCTAAGTCACCACGTCTTGATTCTATAAGGAATGGGAGCACAATGAAGAAGTTGTGACTACCTTTTGTATTGCAACCACTTGATCGGGAACCTATTTGCAAAACCATCCCATCTCCTATAATATAAGTCCAGTGAATGCTATAGTCTCACTAGGGTTGGTTTTGTGTACAACTATTTTAACAATGTGGAATTGCTTGGTTTGTTTATGCATTGCCCAAAATATACATCCAAAGAGAAATTCAGAATCCATTGTTGATTTCCAATAAGACCCAACAAAAATCTAGATGATTTAAAAATGAGAACTAAATCAAAAACACTTGTTCAAACAATTTTAAACTTGTGTAGTTTTATTACAATTGTTGCATTCCAACAAAATCTATGTACACTATGACACAACATCTATGAAAAAATGGTTGCTGGCATGAATTTCTAAAGACCATCATCACAATCAATCTATTTAAGGTGTGGTCTTGGAATAAATTTGATAATCAATCCTAGTATCTAATTTTTTTTTCACAAAGTGGAATTCAAGTTCTTAATTTTTCTATGGTAGTTTTTATACATTATACACAAAGATAAAAATGAAATCCTGAAAAGAGAATTACAAATTTCACAATATTTGCTATTTTTTTTAGACTTTAGACTTTGAGATGACAAAGAGATGCATATACACAGTTCCACATATGTTGTTGAGATAAGCTTAGAGCATCATCACATGTACTTCTAGAACTCCAAACATTGACAAATTTTGAAAACAAAACTCACAATTGTTGCTTGAACCTTCATTTAGATTATCCTTGCAATTACAAATAAACCATTTGCACTAAAGTTGGCAACTCTACCAAATACAATATTTCCTTCTATGAATAGTATGTAGGGCATTCACCAAGCATTTGGCGCTAAACAAGACAACATTTGAAGTTGACTTCTCTAACTATCATCACATAGTTATTCATTGAAATTCTTTGGTTAAACCATGCAGGATTATTTAAAAGTAGAACCAAGTTTGTTGCAATTTAACATCACTATAAACTCAAGGTTTCATTAAGCAATAAGGTTTCATTCAAAAGGGGTAGGAATGCCATTAGAGTTGAATAAGAACAAATAAATAAAAAATTGTGCTCCTGATAAAAACGTCATGGATGTAGTCATGACATGGGTTGTTCAATAAGTTATGGGAACTATACTCATCTCTTTGATTGCTTAATAATTGTTCAACAAGTTTGTTGGATTTTCTTTTTTAAGTTAGGGCCTTTGAATTTGTCCTTCAGTTTGAAGAATAGGAAGTTGGAGCTCAATTGACCCCCCCTCCCCAACTTAACATAAGTGATTGTAATTTTTTTGAAATAATAAAGATTGGTACTTTGTGCAAGGTAATTGTTTTTGAATAACCAATATGGGAAATATAACCGGCTCATGATTGTGTAACTAAGTTAATTGCCGGTTCGGCTGGCACCTTGAACCCACTTGACTGAGGGTTGAGTGTACTTTACCCATCATGGTAGACTGAGGGTTACCGAGAACCGTCCGTTGATGATGATACCCTGAACTGCCCAACTGAACTGAACTGAGAGTTTGAAGCTTAGAACTTCCAAGTCGACATCCGAAAATTGCGACAGGAACGCCACGTTGAGAGAGCAACCAAGACACGTGGAGCCTCCTGGGGCGCGGTGTTAGGTGGGGCTCCACAGGTCCGTCGGGCCATACTGTAGGGACGGGCCCGCCCGCCCGGACCTTCCCAGACCCTAACCCGCCGCGGCAGTAGGGTCCGCGGGAAAAGGACCTTCTCCCGCATGAGTGCTGGCCTGCTGGGTGGGTGAAGAGCTTCTACAATGCGTCAACTTGCCTGTCACTGCGACTTGCACCTCGCGGCTTCTGCTCCGCTTCTGCACTCTCGCATCAACCATCGTTGTCGCCGACCCGATTTGCGCTTTCTTCGTTGCAGGTACTGCTCCCTCTCCCCTTAATGCGTGCCCAGTCCTCCTCCGTTTCTTGCTTTCTTGGAGAATAGGGTCTGTCTTGGAGATTTCCGGCTTGTGGTAGCAAGGTGAGTGCCACGGTCGGCTTGAATGTGTGGACGCTCAAGGGCATTGTGAGTCTTGGGTGTTTCCGACGGAGCCTGGAGAGTGGTTTGGTGAGGGGAGGAGACGGCGATTTTCTGGGATTTGGAATTGCGTGCTGTCCGGAGTTTCTTTGCGTCGAGGCAGGATTTTGAGGTGGGGTTAGGTGGCAGCGATTCTTTAGCCTTAGCGAGGTGCGCATTCGTTCTGTGTCGAGGTTTCTTGACGCGGAGGATACGTAATGTGTTCCTTGAGGGAAGGTTGAAATTCTTTGGGGCCATTCGAGGTAAAGTTTATTTTCGCGAGATCTGGCGTTGCGGGTCTTAGGGGTTACTTCGTGGTGGGTTGGGTGTCGTGAAATGACCTTAAAGATGTTTGAAAAGGCGTTCTTGGTCCAAAACGAAGGAGAGGTTAAGTGGAGCATGCGAAATGGGCCGGAGTTGCTTTTGAAAGTGCAATGGGCCGCACTTTCTTGAACGCTTTACCCGGATACGACTGAACGTCTGGAAAGAGTTGAGGAATCATGAGTTTCTTGCATGAGTGTGTACCCATTACAAGAGTAAGGACGTTGAAGCAGGTTGGGGTCTTCCGATGTGACAGGCGGGCATCCCTTGGCTTTGACATGGCCATCATTATGATGTTGGTGATGCTGCTGCTCCTGCCATTTTATAGCCAGTGAGACCTTGTTATCGTGTTCCAGTTTAGCAAAGCTGTGCAGCTGTCTCTGTTGAGAAGGTGGATTGCATTTTGCAAGAATGGGGCTGTCGCGAGTGTGGTCGCGTCTGTGGCGATGTCGCTTTGGAGTATGACGCATGATGGAATTAATGTGTTTATTAGTGTATCATGTTTATTAGTCAATCGTCCTAGACTCGTCTTCTCTTTGACACGGAACAGTTTGTGTGACGTATTCAGGGGTATGCACTGCGAATTCCCACATTGGCGTGGAAACTGTTCTTGTGACCCGGTTTGATTCTGTAGCCATCCTGACGATACCATCTTCGCTGTAAGAGGTCTGGTCGGAGCTCCTGGAGGATCCAGTGATGTGGAATTTGACCCAAGTGTCTTCCTTGTTTGATTCTAATGAGTAGACGAACGAGTCTGTCTTTGGCGTGTGCAATACAACCTTGGCGCTTTCAGAATCCGACCACATTGCTTGCGAATAAAAAAGAATCTATCATTCTGCTGTGCGAGCGCTTGACGAGTGTTGCCATCCATTTCTTTTCGGTGCGATGCGCTCTGGTCGTGGTTCTCGGTCGTGGCCGATGGCCAGAGCAAAGGTTTGGTGCTTGTCATCACTTTGAGATGGTTGGTGTGACCGGAGGTTTTGTTTGTGATGGGTATTTCGTTTTTTGGATGCAGTGAGTTGACTTGAAGGACCGCAGCCATGGCAGGACGAGGGTTCAAAGGGCACATCGCCGTGTGCTCGACGACGCTGCTCCTGATCCTGAACCTTCTGGTTCTGGCCGGAGGAATTGCGGCAGTGGTGCTCGTGTTCGTCATCGAGCATCAGCCGAGCCGGACCGCCTGGCTGATTGTCATCGCCGGTGCGTTCACCATCGGCTCGGGCTTGATCGGTCTGTGTTCCAGTACCCGGCGAGGGTGCTTCACGCTTCAGCTGATTCTGCTGGCGTTCTCTGTGATCGGTTTGTTTGCGACGGCTTTTGCGATCTTTTCGAAGCCCACGCAAGTCCGTAATTCTTTGCACAAGCCTTATTACAGTGCCCAGACTACTATCACTCTTCTGAAGATCCTGAGCGCCGTGATGTTCGTGGCCGGCTGCGTTCAGGTTAGTGTCATTTCGGATGTTTTTTTTTGGATCGGCCTGCATTCGTAGGTCGATAGAGCGCGCCTGACGGTACGTGAACGAGAAGCAGGCGGTGTCTCTGAAATTTGGGACATAAATGTGTCTGCTTGGGTCGCAAGTTGTGCGCGTTTTGGGGGAGACGAGGTTGGTTCCAGAGTGGAATCCGGAGAGTTTTCTGTGAGGGTTGCTGGACGTTTTGAGGTGTGGTGCATGATTGCGTGGGAGTATGCTGACATTTTGTGAGTTGCGTGCAGATTGCTGTGTTGACCCTGGGCATTTGCGTGAACTGCTGCGATTTGAACGACTACTACGAAGATATCGAGATGACTCGCACGATGAACGCCAAGGAGGCGAAGGAGGCGGAGAAACGGGCTGCCCGGAGAGAGGATTCCAAATCGTCTCAGCTGGCGGAGCAGATGAAGGAGAAGTATGGCAAGTGGACGGACAAGGCGCCCGGCGGTGCCGCGAAGAAGTAAAGCGCCACTGAGGAGTGTCGAGAGCCGTTGCTGGACGTCATGTCCCGACTGTTCGTTGGCTACTGGTTCCCCGTATGGTCTCTTTTAGTTGAGGTAGGCATCTTCTAATGTTTCTCGCCGGAGGGCGGGTTCCATTATAGGTCGGAATGGCGTAACGTCATTACAATTTATTTGCATTTCTTTTTAGATCTGTGATCGTGCAGGGGAGACTTTGCATGGGATCAGTACCGTAGTTGTGTGATCGTGGATGGTGGGTATTCAAGCCGTCTCTCTCACTATTCTAGAATTTGACAGAACAGTGCTGTCATCAGCGTGATTCTGGTGGCGTTTTCTTCGACGGAGGTATTGTTGAGCCCAGTTTGGTCAGGGTTGGTCCGTGAGTGTCCCTGAGGAACATGGACACCCGCTTCCGATCTGTATCACTTGTACATAGAGGACCTGGACGGTAGAGTGGGTAGGAATAGTTTCTTTTGATGGGTTGGGCTTTTGAATGATAGAGGGGGATTGGCCATGGCCTCCAATTGCAGGCGTGGGCTCCTACGTTTTGTGTACCTCATTTGCATTGCTCTGTCAGGCACCGGCCGAGTGCCTTTGAGGGAATCATTTCCATAGAAGGGAAGAGTATTGAAGGTAGCTGAGACTGTACCATGATTGATCCTTGTTTTGGATCTTTGGAATTGTAGTTGAATAATGCCCCATTCAATGCGCTCATGAAGTGGTGTAATTGGGGATTGCCCCGTCTAAGGTAAAGCAGCCCATTGTGGTCAGAATTAGGAGTCTGGCCTCATGGTGTTTGCTGAAATTGTTCAATTTTTTTCCCAGAGAAAGTGAAGTGTGAGAAATAGTGAGAGCAATTGAAATTGTATTTTTTTGAGAAAGTATGAACTTGGTATGAATTTTGGAAGTGCTCACTGCATCATGGCCCAAAAGAGGCTGTAGACTACCCCATAATCAACAAAATCGTAATCCATGATGCTTATCTTGTTCACCTCAAGCAGTCATAATGTTCTCTAACATGGAAGGCCTAATAAATCATTTCTTGAAGGTTCCTAATAAAGTCGCCAATCACTCCATTTCTGTCGTCGAAGACATGCATTGATGTCCGAATCTCAGACCTAAGAAACCCATTATGGAATCATTTTGTAGGTGTCCACTATGGGTCATCTGACCGCAATTGGGTACCTCATCTTAACCCCTGAGCGCCCAGAGCATGTTTACCAAAACCAAGACCCTTCTCAACTCATTCTAATCAAATTGTCACCCAAAACAAGATTCACATAAATTGACCATACCGATTGGTAGTGGTGACATGCCCGGAGTTGTGAGGGAAAGGACAAATGATTTTACTGTATTGTTGAAAAGATTATAATAGTCAAACATGTCAACCTTTCATTTTTGGGAGGCCATATTTGGGGCGTTGGGGCACTTAGGGGTTAAGTGTAGAAAAAGGGAGTCTAGTGCCAATTTAATGAAGAAAATTCAAACATCTTAACTCCTAAGTGCTGTGACATCCATTTTTTGGACAATGAACAAATGGAAGCTCAAATTTCCTCCTCCTAACTATTTGGATGAAAGTCATTCTAATTTGTGGAGATACATTATCAAGTTGTTGTCCTATCTAAGGGTTGGATTTGGTGTTTTTAGAATATATATTTTTCTAAAATTATAAATATGTAAGTATGTCAAGCGGTCAAATTGCATTGACTTTAGTTCAAAACTGGATTTGCCAAAAAGAGGTCATAGATTTGAAGAACGCAAAAATTCCAAAAAATCACCATGTGAAGAGAACCTCATTTCAAATTCATTCCAACAAATTTTACTCAAAAATTGATAATGTTTTGCTTGTAATCGAATTTTGAAGGAATTTTGGAATTTCTCTTTTAAAATTAAAAAAAAGAAGATTGGTAATAGCATTGGTGAATCTAACCCTGCAAATGGAATCTAAAAATCAAAATCTTCAATTGTTAGTTGTATATGAATTCCAAAATATGTTTCCAAATAGCAATTTATAATGATTTTTTTCAAATTGTCAATTATGGAGATGAATCTAGACATTTAGGGGTTAACCTTGAAAAGAGAGAACTATCACCAAGGTACTTTGCAAAAAAATGATTTGATTTTTGGATTTGTAGGTGCATTCTTCACTTCAATAATAATCTTGAAAGTCATCCAATGACCACTTTTTGTCTTCCTTGTTCTTTAGGGTCGATGTCTAATTTCTACATAAATTATGGTTGTTTGAAATTCTAAAAGTTTGAATTTTGGAAAAGTTTAATATAAACTCATAAAGCTTAGCTATCACTTTTGTAATTTTAAACAAGAGTAAGGTAGTATTATCTAATCTTGTTCATTATTTCTATCAAATAGGTGTCTATTGAAATATCACCAATATGACCTTAAACCATTGACTTTGAATGGCTCCTACTTTACTAATGGTACTTCATGGTTGTAAAATAACAAGCTTTTAGTAAATGGTTTGGGATTTTATAGTAGTGACACTTCATAGTTGTGTAATAAACTTTTAGTGAAGGGTTTTGGATCTTTCTCAAAGCACTTCAAAACATACATCTATTAAATACTATGAGGTTTCTTCAAATCTTGACTTTGAAATTCATAGAAATTACAAAAATATATATATATTTTAATATTTTTTTGAACATTTATGATATTCATTTGTCTACAAGGCAAAAATAACATCAAACTATAATTATGACTCCATATGTATCTATTAGCTTAAATAAACAGTAAGAAAACTTTCTATAATTGTAACAAAGTTATCACAAAAGAGGTTCTATGTAAGTTTAAACTCCCAATGAGAACAAAGTCAACGTTCAAACATTATTGTGATTGAATTATTTGATAGTAGAAAGTGTGATACAATGGAAAATCTATATAGATAGTACACTAATATTGTAATTTAGTATTATATTATTAATAATGTTACTCTATATTTAGAGGTAAAAATGATGAAGTAATGTCTTAGGACCTCGTTGAAATATTCATTTCATCATTAGCTTGTCAAAACCAACCATATGCAATAGTAACCTCAAGAGTTTAACTAAATATGTTATGGAGTAATATTTATAGCTTGATCAAAGGAAGTAATCCAAGAAGTAGGTATTCTAAGTAGGAGAAACTAATGCTTGTGGTTTTGAAATTGAAGATTATTTGGAAAGGAGATTATCTATAGAATACTAGAATGTAAACAATTGACTTCATAATGATTTGATGCATTATACAAACAAAAACAATAGGTGATAAGCTTCAAACATAAGATATTTTGAAAGTGATAAATATCACGGATGACTTACAAAGACTGTATGGTAGAGACAGACATTTTTTTTACCGGCAATATAGTGCCTAATAATGAAATTAATTTTTATCAAGCATCATTACTATAATAAAAACATGAGAATTCAAAATATTCACTCACCAAATTGCCTTCCTAAAATTTCAGTGCCATGCTAGTAAGCATTAGCTAAACCTGACCTTGTCAAGTATTTTTGCCACATTCCATGCCTATGTAGCGAGAACACAAAAAAATAATAGTATTATCAATGGGGATTTTTTTCTTAATTGAGCAACCACCTATTCAATTCCTTGACTTTTTTGCCAACCTGCACTTCTTTATTGCATCCGATTTGCCTTTCTTGCGAAAATTTATTTTGAGAAGGCACATCTGTAAATTACAGGGTCATTGCAAGAAACACTGGTCCTATTTTCTATTACAATGAAAGTGACACTTTTGTTATTTGCTATAACTTTTTGAAGCACAAGTCCAATGAAAATGAAATTTCTATTGAACATGTCTAACTTGATGGTAATCAAATCCCTTATATTTTAGAAATTAAAAAAATCATTTTGTATTTAAAAATCATTTTTGTTAATTTGTCACAAAAGTGTAGTTTAGGATTTTTTTACTACGTTAGGAGTTCCCAAATTTTATGATCTAAAGTTGAAAATTTCATGATCTATTTGTTTAGAAGGAAAGCATGTATCTATAAAAGGAAATTTGAAAATCTATTATTTTATGCCCTCCACATGAGTGCAAACAACACTCCTATTGTGCACAATTTTTGAACATTGAAGATGGTTCTAAGATCATTCTTTTGGTGAAATCTCCTTTTCAACAACTCTTCCCAAATGGACAATTTTTTCATTTAAAAAAAAATTATTTTCCTATTTCTTACAAATTAAAATGTGAAAGTACCAATTTTCATGAAATTTTGCACTTTTCTAGTTCTCCTACCTAGAGAATTTTTCTATGCTTTTCCTTCCTAGCATACCTTCTTCTTAAAGGTTTATATATTAGAAATATTTTTCCCATTTTTTAAAAATTATTTTTTCTAATTATAAAGTACTCCTGAAAAAACAGGAGTACTATGGAAAACCCTACAGAAAATACATGGTGTTTCTTGCAATGACCCTTCAAGTTGAAGCCATTACAGCTAGGGTTGTTTAGGCGGCTTGGCTCTGCGGGCGCAAGGAATCCGTTGGTGGAGGTTAGTGGCATTGAATGGTTTTCTGGGGTGCGTAGAGAGTGTTGCATTGCAACATGTATACAGTAAGAAAACTCCCATGCAAATGTGTTGAATACGACTAATGCTTGGATCCATTAGTGTGAATATTGTACAAGTGTGTGGATAGTGTCATTAACGGGCTATTTTCCCAACGCATGTCGGGTGGAGAACGGAAGTGTGTGTCCATTGCCATGAAATTCGAAAGATTCAAAAACCACTTAGTCTCTTTGGGGCAGTTGAAAATTAAGAAAGGTAGTCTTCTAGTTCTCACAAGCACCCCTGTTTCGAACAACACCAAAGAAAGTATTGTGAATTTTCGGAGTCAAATTGAAGTGTTCATTTTGCTGATGTTGGCACCCATGTTCAATTGTTCATTTGACTTGGTAAGTTGTTCGAGGCCTCATCTTGAGTGTGCTGGACCTTTTGGATTTGCAATAGCCTATTGAACTTGTTGGACTCAGAAACGTTGAACCTGCTGGACTCAGAAATGTTCAACTCAGAGAACGACTTCTTGGAAAAATTTGGTGAAATTAAGGAAGCAAAGCAGGTATAGCATTGCATAACCTTCATGCGATTATATTGTCTCCTCTCACTAAAAATGGGGTCGTTTATATTGATCAATTAGGTATCAGCTAATTGAGTGCTTAGATGTAGGGATTCCTTTGCTGATACTTTAGAGTGATCAATTGTTGCGGTTTAGGATCAAAGATCTACAAGAGAACATACTTCAGCCCCATTTGTTGAGGCTTATGAAAGAGGAAGTCGAGAAAAACATACCTCAAAAAGAAGAGGTATCTGTTTGCCTTACACATGCGTAGTATCATAGAATACTTTGTTCTTATTTGGAGTCAAGCAAATTCTTGATTTTTCATGAATTATGACTCTTTACTTCATCAAGAAGGTGTTGGCTCATAAATCCTTTTGAGAATGTGCTCCACTTTTCTAATACATGGTGATTTTTTCGTCTATGAAGTAATATTTTTCACTAACATTATCACATTCTCTACTAACACTTCTAGACTGAGGTACATCGACGCAATCCAAGCTGCAGAGGACGCAATCTAAGCTGTTCGGTGGAGAAAATATATCTTTGCTCGTCCTGGACGGACTGATATATCCTGTCTGGGGGTGAAGTCTTGGGGAAGTCAAGCCCCGCCTCCCTGAGGAACAGTGCAACGGAAAACAACCCTCAAGCAAATGGGGAGCTGAGGTGTGGCTCTAAATGAAGTTAACATCCTCCAATGGCATCAAACTCGTACTTCCAACTTTCTCACATGGCCTCTCATTGTATTGTACAGTACCCACCAACAAGTTTACATTCAAATTTTTGAACTATGAGTACCACTGAAAATGAAGTGCAACTTTGATTGATCATATCTTCCACATTAGGCCTCCAAGCTTCATGAAATTGTCACCCAAATGTTGAAAAATGTATTAACTATGTTCTAGGTGTCATTTAGATGCTAATTCAAACCACTTCTCTAACAAAAATCAAATTGCATTGTCTGCACTTCAAGTTGTGTTTGTAGCTCCTACATTGTGATGGCAACATCAATGCTTCTTGCACCAACACAATTCAGATTTTTGTTAATTTGAGCTTCATATATGGAGCTCCAACAACCTCTAAATGCAAAACATGCTTGGTCCAAGCAATGTGGTAGCTTGTAAATACATTGTGTGTGTGTTTTGATGAGTATGTGTATCTCTAAAGACAATATTAAATTGTATGAGATTGTAGGTGTTCTTGATTGTAAAAAGCGACTTTAGTGGTGGTATAAGGTGTGCTTTAGAGCTATGAACACCAACACTAAATTGCATTTGACTAGAAAAATGTAATATGAATAAACGAATCTTCATTTGAAACTAGAAAAAATCAACACAAGTGAAGGTATAACGAAAGTCATATAAATGTTTTTCTTTGGATTGTTTAGCACCATTTTAAAATTTAGTCGTTCATCAATGATGATATGGGTTCATTCACCAATTTCAATAAGTGCCTCCTTGTTATAATGCCATGTGATAGATGAAGAGGTAGGGACTTTGTTGTTGTTGTCTATGAGAGTCGATTGAGTGGCTTTTACTTTCTCCATAATCACCCTAAGACATTCATACTCATGGAACATGGTGCTCCGGTGCATTGTAATAAGGAATTAAGTGATTGGAGGCAAGCCCATGTCATGAGAAAGCTTTCATGGCTAGCAAACCCTCCTTACTTAAACCCATTGAAAACCTATGAAAGATTGTGAAAGACATTGTCTAAAATGAGGTGCTACCACAAAACAAAGAAGAATTAGTCAACACTATTCAAAGGATATGGGAAGAGGTGTCTCTAGAGAATATTGAAGTTCTCCTTGGTAGCATGCCTTACCGTAGGAAGGTCATAATCAAAGCTAATGGTGGTAGCACTAAATGGTGGATAGGTTGTCAAAAAATACTATATTTATATATAATTTTCTAAGTTCTTTTGTAAATTTTTAAGACATCAAAAAATTAGACTTCCTTATCTTTCCAACACACTTTACAGTTTGTGATTTGGATCATTTTTGAGCATGTGGTGGCAATTTGAAATTGGAGGTTTGGACTTTGTTTGCTGTGAACGTGAACTTGTTGGTGGGTACTGTACAGTACCTTCCAATAAGTATTGGTCACTATCCCAAAAGATGTAGAAACTTGACTGAAAGGAAAATTTTGAAATGGTAGTATATACTCAAAAATCCTCCGATTGAGGAGTTGTAAAGTGTATTGGATAGATCATTGAGTCTATTTTCATGGTATATTAAGTTTGCAAAATGAAAGAAAATATTTCTATAGTAATAGAGCTTTTTATAGTATTGTGTCTACCACCTAGTACTACCACCATAGGCATTGATTACAGCCTCCATACGAAAAGGCATACTAGCAATAAGCACGTTGATGGTCTACAGAGACACTTCTTCCTATACTCGTTGGAGAGTTTCGACCAATTCATCCCTATTTCTTGGTAGAGACTCCTTTTGAACATCATCTTTTAGAATCTTCCAAAGATTCTCGATAGGATTTAAATCAAGTGAATTTGCCAGCCATTGAAGCTTCTTCATGCCATGTGCATGTCTCCAAGCACTAGATAGGACACTACGATGCACTGGAGCACCGTCTTCCATAAAGATAAGATTATCTGGATCATCATGCAAAAAGTAAAATCCACTTAAACAACCCTCATACACAATGTCAATAAAATCGCTAGCTGTGCGTCTATGAGGTGGCATTACAACAAGCGGACACTTTTGATAACCTGAGAATGCCCCCCAAATCATAATAGATGTACGACCGGATTTGAAAGACGGAGCCAAACAATCTCGGAAGTAGCGTTCATTTGGTTGTCTCCAAACTGTCACCTGTCGTGAGTACTTTCCAATCTCAAAGCTTGACTCATCTATCCACATGATGTTGCGCCAATCGGATTCTGTCCAATTTTGATGAGCTTTTGCAAATGTTAACCTATCTGCCTTTTGCTTCAAACTAAGATATGGTTTTTTTGCAGCAACACGATTGCGAAATCCAAGACTCGTTATGACCTTCCTCAATGTATTAGCATGCACTCTCATGCTCATTTGTTCTACCAATCTAGCAAGTGGAATACGTCTGTTTGATGTTAGAAGGCGACTTAACTCTCTAGTGTGTTGCATTGCTAATTTATGAGGCCTCCCACTCCGCTTCATACTATTTATTGTTCCACGACGCTGAAACAAATGGACAATGTTGGAAACAGATGTTCGTGGGATGCCCATCTTCCTTCCAATCTCTGCATTTGACAATCCAGTGCTATACATACCAACAATCATTCCTCTCTCTTCTACGGTATATTCTCTTGACTTCATGCTCTCTAGATAGCTACTACATGCCAGAAGCATGCATAGATCACACTACAACAATGTGCCCTACAAAAACAACCTCTTTCATGTTTTGCAACAAGAATTCCTCAAATGCACAATCAGTTTTTCCACTCCCACCCTTGCAATGCCTTGCAATGACAAGAGAGAAGATTTGGACATCAATTTGTAGTACCCTCAAGCAACTAGATCTTTCACAATGCATTCAACAATCATCATGCATGCAATACACTTGTTAATCACCATGTGAGTGATATTCAAAGAATGCAAATTATCTTGACAAGAAGAAGGATTGGTACAGATTGCATTACTCCCATGGTGCCAACACTTAATCTATTTATGGCTCACAAAATTTTAGATCAATATCTTGTTACATGTGCATGCATGATCTCCTTGAAGTTGACATTGTTTTCTCTTACAGTCCAACAATTTTAAAAAACGACCAATACTTATTGGAGGGTATTGTATAGTACCACTTCCTCTTTAGTTTGCTCATTCTAATCTCTGTCCAGTCTGTTTTTAAACTTAGTTATCCTCATTGATCTTTGGAGGATCCATCTCTTTTTTCCATGAAATAGAGTTACCATTGATATCAATTTCAATGAATTCTTTTTGTGGCTAGAGTATGTTGACATACTACGGAGAGGTCATTGTGCAGGGCTGTTGCATTATATTGTGCAACAATTGATTCATTGTTGTACTCATGATTGATCAAGCTCTAAAGATGAAAGTTATGCTTTGCACCTATTTTTGGTGTGCAGTTAACTTTGAAGGAAACTTGAGAGATACATGTATTTTTAGTAAATTTTACTAAAAATCTCTTTAAAGATCATTACTTATAATCTTATGTCTAAGACTATACTTAAAAACTCACTTAAAACACCTCTTTCTCTTGTAGTGGTGGTGTGTGAGGGTGTTATATGTTGTCAAATGCAAGTATGTGGGAAGTAAATTTACAAGGCTTGAAATATAGAAGAAGCTTGCATAGGACTTTTAGACTTGGAGGACTTGGCTTTGGTCTTGGTGGTATCTTTTGACACCTCATTTGAGCCTCCAAAGCCTATACCTTTCATGTATGTGTTTGGAGACTCATCTTTTCGAAATTGAGTTTCCTATGTGATATTGTGAGACACTTTTGCTGCATGGCTTCATCCTAACATGTAGACGTTCTTGAAGAACAATGTAGACTTGACTTGATAGTTTTATGAAGTCTTTCTAGCTTCTATAGGACCTTTTCTTCATTTTTATTACTTAGAAAAGGTCATTCTATGCACAAGAGAATGTAAATATAGGAGAAGTTTTTTTTATCGATATAGTCTTAGTTTTTTAAGGAGTTCTCATGTATTGGAATTGCAAGCTTGCACCAAACTTGAACACCATAACCACAGTTGAAGGCCATTTTGAACATGGATATAGGGCCTCACATTTATTAGTATGATAAAGATAGTATTTGATTGAAATTAAGGGTCAAAACATGTAGATGAATGAAAAGAACCAATAAGATGAGAGAACTTGCATGACTTATTTGACAACTATGGGGTGCTTATGTCAAAATGTCAATGGAATTTGAAAACCTCTTTATTTCATAATATAAAAACACCTTGTGTTTAGCCATTATTTGTAGAGGAAGCTATAGGCCTTAGGTACGTTGTTTTCTACTAAGGGATGATGTCTACTTGTAGAAGATGTTACCTACAATACTTGATGTGATAGTGGAGTGTATTATTTTACAAGTGTACAAGGTACTTTGATCAAGAATGTTACTCTTCGAGGGCTGTGATGGCAAGGTCTGGAAGGACCACATGGACAATTACACTTTGTGTCATTTGCCACATATTGATGGTTGGATTGATGCTTGTTAGTCTTGTGTTCTAGTGAGGTTGAAATGTATGTTGTATATAAGTGCTAAGGGTACTACTACTATAATTGTGTGATGTTTGTTCCACAAGGTGGAATTTATAATGTTTGAGTCCACTCCTATAAGAAGTCCTTGTTGGTTAATGTTCATATCCACATTGTATCTCAAAGGATTGTTAGTCATCATAGCTTTATCTTGATTTTCCATAGTTGTTGGTGATCTCTAGGCCTTATAGAAGGAATACTTTTTTCACTAATGTGAAAGGGGCTTCAACATTGACAAAGAAGGCAAGTAAAGGGGCATTGCTAAGCCACTTATTACATCTACATATGTGTAGTATGTAGGCATTTATTTCTTTTTGTTGCTATGGATGTTATGAGTGTCAAGTATTAGTAGTGTGTTAGTTTTTATTGCATTTGTGTCATTGTTTTGAGAGTCACTTGGTGGTTGTGATAAGTGTCATAAGTCACATAGTGCAATTTCATTGGTTCATGGTAACCATTGTGAGTCTATAGCTATTAGGTCATGGGATACATTAGTGGTTGTTGCAGGTGTCATAAGCCACCTAGTCTAGTCCCATTAACTTATGATATCCATTGTGAGTCTATAGCTATTAGGTCATAGGATAGGTTGGTATTTTAGACATTGTCAAGCCTTGTGTTATATTGAGGGTTGTGCATTGTCTTGCAAACCAATTTATATAGTTGTATACAAGGTGCAATTACACCTTGTCATGTTGATGTTGATTGGAGGTGAGTTTCAATTCATTTATATATTTGGATGTAATAATGATGGTGTATAGGTACTTACAAAGAGTCACTATTGCATCATTATTGTTGGTTATTCATACTTGTCACATGTTGGCATGACATAATCTTGGGACAATGTGCTTGAGCACAACATCCTATTCTTAGAATCTGAAAATTTTCAAAAGAAAATCCAACATTCTAGCAAACATTGTACAACATCTAATCTTGCAATTCACTACCCATTAGTAAAGTCCTCCCAATCTTTAAAATTTCTTAGAACTTTACAATTATATATGAACTACTAGCTCTTTTCTTCATGTTCCATAGTTAACCCTTCATCATCCCAGAGGATGAAATCCATCCCCTCTTGATTTATAAAGCTATATACCCGACATTAGACAAAATTTATGACGGTGAAGTAAAAAACAAAAGTGGATGGCAAAGGGAGTTTGATTGACCAAGCAGTTTGGATGGGGCTAGCGATAAACTTTGTGTAGTACATTCTCCATTTGAATTCAAAGTGTCAAAAAATGGACATGGCAGTTGGCACCTTTTGTCCGATTGTTGACCTACCAAGGCCAATCAAAGACCGTTCGGCCTTGGATTCCACCCAAACTATTTGCGTACTGCTCTTTCCATGTCTTGACTCCGAGTATGCTTGGTAGAGGTGTCAACGTGACGTGCGAGGTGGGGAGAGGACATAGTGATGGTGACAATCGCACAATTTTGGCTACAGTGTGGAAAGATTTGTATGGTGGTTTGGTAGGGTGTCAAGGTTATGAAGGTCATTGAGGGGAGTGGATTTCAAGACCAGGCGGCAAAGTGCTGTGATGGTGATGCTCGCATGATTCACGATTCGGTGTGGACAGATGCGCATGGTACTTTCGAGTTTTGGCAATGGTTTGAGGTGGATTGCAAGGAGGGGATTTCGTGAGAAGACGGCAAGGGAAGGACACATTACTGATGGATGGGCATGTTGTCTTATCTTGATGCGGGGAGGAATCATGGTCAAGAGTGGTCTTCAAGCAAGACTACGAAATTGTGATTGTCCTCAGGGTTTAGGGGTGGCATTCAATGCCTCAATGAGATGACATTGTGGGCACTCTACTTTCTATGTTTGAAAGCACTTGGACACGGTGTACGTGGTGGTTTGTGTCTTTGAATTTTGTTGTCATGACTACTACTTTGTAGGCGGGAAGGGCAACCGCAAAGGAAGTGTAGGCATTGTAGGACAAGCTATATCACTAGGCGTTGGGTAGTTTGGAGAGCAAAGTCACTACATAGAAGGTGGTCAATTGCCTGCAAGAGGATTACTTGTTAAGTTTGTTGCCTCTTGAGGAGAATCACCATTGGCCTACATATCCTACTACTCGCAATTGGAGATATTTGTGTAGACAACACATTGCTAGACTCTTAGGGTGGGAGGCGGTATATCCAAAGGGACATCCGTGGGGAATTCCTAATTTCTTCAACAAGTTTCTGCGGACCAAGTGCTAGCCAACCTTTCCAGATGAAGAACTTGGCGAGACAAGTAGTAGTGGACTGCGTCGAAGGTCGATCAACAAGGAAGCACCATCGAGTTTGGCATGCAGGAGGGGACGCTCTAGAAGCCGGTCTAGAAGCCTCCAATCCACTTCTAGATGGAGCCATGCATCTAGGGCTCCTTATCACCCTTTTGATAGTCACACTGGCCATAGGGACAATGGAACTCAACACAATTCCAGTTGACGGAACTCACCCACTAATATTCACGGTGACAACATCGGAAAATGCCTCTATAGCACTATCGATGGAGGAGGTCCTCTGTTGGTAAATTTCGGAAGGAGTGGTCAATCTCGAAACATGCCATGACGGACTTCATACTGAGCAAGGGGCACATAATGGTGGTAGGAATGGTCGAGGGAAGGGTTGTGGATGAGAAATTGGAGAAAGTGCTCAATTGACAATTGTTGGCCACACTAAAGGGAGAGCTGCAAGTCGTAGTGGATGCATAGGCCGTGGTCAAAACAAACCTTCTCTAGATGCGAACATATTCGAACCCCCAACTGTTCCAAATGTTGCAGTTGTGCTGCAACATGGTGGGCGTAGTGGGTAGGGTCATGGAACAAGGGAATAGATTCGACTAGAAATTCTTCCTAATTTGACATCCTCTCGTGCTCTGCAATGAAGAAAGCCAAATCAACTTGTGAAGATATACCCAGGCTACGGAGGATTGCATGAACAACAAGATGATATAGGGGCTTGCCAACTATGGGATCAATATTACATCCATTCGCCTAGCAAGTCACTTGCATATCAACATGCATGACGGGGTCGAAGTCCAAGATCGATAGCTAATGGCCGTAGTGGATCACTAGAAGCTCCAAGCTCTTCTAACGGAACAAGAAATGGTCTACGTCAGGTGCTCAACAATTCACCATTATGGAATGACGGAAACCACAAACTACAAAAGGGTGGGTGGCAATTGAATTTGAGCGGTGCTTTTGCAAATGTTGCTTGTAGTGACGATTGGCTCACAACAGTAATGGCTTTGGCGACAAGTACTAATCTTGTGCAAGTTGTCTACACACCACTACCATGATGCATGCACCATGCGGCACTAGCAAACGGGGCTTCTACATCCACTACGCTACCACCGTAGAGACCACTTCGAGCATGTATTCCAAGAGGCCACAATAACTCAGATCCAAGTTGTAGTCTCCCTGATGAAGTTTGGGTTCATCTTCATGTCATTGGATACAACCCAAATCAACATGCTAGGCTACAAGATTTCATGGGTGAAGTGTGCCAAGGCTAGCTTGATGATGGAGTGTATTGGTATGGCTTGGACTTCGGCGGATCCATTGGTTGGAGAAAGGTAGCTCAAGTAGATTATAAGACCTTGGATTTCCTCAATCACCCTCTTCCCACGGCGTATACCACAATGAACCTGTTCGCTACACCATATTGTTTTCCCTCACTATCCCATGATGGAAGCATCAAACGCATTCAAAATCAATGAGCTATCAACGATGAAGATTACTCTGTGATTGGGGCACCTGTGAAGATGGCATTCATGATAGCTACAAATGTGACGCCATGACGAACTCCACATCGATTTGGCTCTTTCAACAATCCTGTAGAGGTAGCAATATATGCACCCTTCACCAATTATTAAGTGTGGACCTCTGACTCGCAAGATTCGACGTGGATGGCCAACTACTCCGACTTTGTAGGTAATTCATCTAATGACAAAAATTATAGTTGGTTGCTTCTTGAGGATGAAGATGATTACTTATTTGCTGGAGAGTCCTTGGATTTGGAACGTTATGAAGAGTTTGTACATTTGAATGTTGATCGGAAGGTAGCTGTAGAGGATATTTGTTGTCATTATGCAGATGTTAAGTGAAGTCAAGCAACGAGTGAACTTCTAGGGTATCGGGTAGCATTCATTGGACCTTGTCCAGAAACCACTCACTAGTACAATTGGCAAAGAGGAGGCACAGTTTACTTTTTCTGTCTATAGTGGGACAATGTCACCTTACAGACCCTTGTTAGTGAAACTAACATGTATGTTGGTATAGGCAACTATGCATGGTGGCTACTGATCCTCGACAAAGAGGGAATGCACTTGGTTTGAATGGGGGACCCAAATGGAAGCGAGTGACTTTGATAGAAATGTGTGCTTTCTTGGGGTTGAAGGGTTCATCTGCCATTCGTAATTATTGGAGGACTAACCCCTTCTAGCATTGCGGATTCATCCCCCGTGTAATGACTTGTGATAGATTCGAATCTCTATTGCATTGCATCCACTATGTTGATAATACAAAGTTCTACTATGACAAGAAGAGTGAACTATATGACAAACTAGGGAAGGTGAGGTGGATTTTAGATCATTTCATAGAACGATCTTGGGACTTATTCAATTGTGTGAAGTATATTACCACAGATGAGATTATGGTAGCTTTCCGTAGTTGTTTTTCTCCATATTGTATATATCTTCCTGCAAAGCCAACTCGACATGGCTTCAAGGTGTGGGCAATTGTTTCTAATCCAAGCCATTACATTTACAACATCATCCCGTATACAAGAAAAAACGGTGGTGTGGTAGATGAAGGCTAGGGAGAACGAGTCGTGCATGAGCTGACAATTGGACTTGGCCACAAAGGTCACGTAGTTGCATGCAAGAATTTTTTCACGAGTCCTTTGCTGTTTGATTCCCTACTGCAACGTGGCATTTATGCTATAGGAACTGTGAAGGGTGGGCGAGTGGGGTACCCAACAGTTCTAAGTGGTTTCCAAAAAGTTGAGCATCCACGGTCCACACTTTTCTGGAAAATGCATGAGAGTCACCGCATGGCAAGCATGACTTGGTTTGATTCAAAACTGGTTTCCTTCCTTAGTACTTCCGCAAATCCCATTGGTCTAGGTATTGCTCTACGCTAGCTAAACGGAACTCGGCAAGAGATGACCACAACAAGTTGAATATCAACTGCATATGCATGGAGTAGACCTCATTGACTAGATGAGAAGAAACTATAGCGTCTAGTTTCATTCTCAGAAGTGGTAGCACAAGTTCCTTTTTTTCACCATTGATTCGTCTCTGCAAAATGCGTGTGTATTGTATAAGGCAGATTGGGCGGCTCGTGGAGAAAGTGGGCAGCAACTAAGGTGACAAAATTTCTATTATAGTGTTGCAAGGGAGTTGGTGCTTCTACTGATTCTACTTGTAGTGACTTGCACACTCTACAACAACAATCCAAACCTCTTACATTATAGTGTTGCCCACCCAATAGTATGCCACTGTTGTAGAATCTACAAGCGAAAGCAAAGTCGACATTGTAGGGCCTATAGGGTATTCATGTACAATGAATTGTGTTTCTTAAAGGTGCATACTAGTAAGAAGTGGGCTCTACATTTGTCAGAATGATCTGATTTTGTGTTTGTATGTGTAGCGTGGTTGATCTCGACATCCAACAAATCTCTAGGCTTGGTGAACCGCAGTGGACGCACATCGGAGCTCGCTCAGGAATCTACATGCGTCGAGAACTCATACAATTTGTCATCGATGGAATTTGTTCGTGGACAGATCTTAAACTAGGAAGGACTTCTAAGTATTGATAACGGACTTGGGTAGTAGCTTTGAGGAATTATCAAGTTTCTTCAGTCTCCATTTTGTTAGAAGGTGGACGTACTTTATCTGGGGTTTAGCTACGTTTGTAGATTCATCCCACTTCGAATTTTGATAGTACATTGTAGGAGACCATTGTTGCATGCGGGGTACTTCAAATTTTGACAGTAGAGTATAGAAGGCCATCATTGCATGTATCCATTCTTGGCAAACAAAGATTATTTTTTACTTGCAATCATTGTGAGGTTGCTTGTTTCGTTGGCTTGACTCTCTAGTTCACGTCTACAAGCGATGATCTTCCACCCACACTAATTTTTGTATTTGGATTCGTGACTGCCTATCAACCTTCTAAATCGCATCTGAAGCTAGTCATCGCCAGTCACCACGTCTCGTCGCTGCGGATGTCTGACCATTTCCCAACCGTAGCAAGCATTGTCGGACCTTGCAAGTTGGCATACATCTACATTGAGCACATTCAATAACTCAGTGAAAGTGGGGTCCAATTTTTTTATTCAAGGTGCATGCAAAGTGGTGGCGAACCTTGAGAGACGTGAACCGCAACCCTATTTTCCGAAAAAGTTGGTCTAATTAATCATTATAATGTTAGTGTGTAATGTATGATTTGTAGAACAAACAAAAACTACCCAGGCATTGTGAAGGCATCTACCAAATTCAACAGTGAAATTCTGTACATCTACCCCAATTGCCTGCAAGGTCAAATCATGTGAGGGTCGCTTAGAAAACATGTTCATGACACAATTGAGGCTAGGGCAATGAGGGATTAATGACTCCAAAGATATCTCTATGTCATGGTTGAACAGTGTTGAAAGGTTGAAACAATGGACACTTTTACAAGAAGCCTTAAATTGTCTTAAATCAAGGTATTAGAATCAAATGAATAATGGAAATAATGGCAAAAGAATCACATAACTCTAGGAGTAAGGGAGCCAACCCATTTAATTGATCATATCTAGAGCACACATATGTTGTGTGGAAAAACCTCCCTATGTGCAATATAGATTTCAAGAGGATTCCATAATTCTTCTCAGATTTATTTTCTAAAATAAAATTACCATAAATTTTCTAGGTGAAGATTTTGTTTGCCCCAAAACCAAGAACTTGTTGCAAAATTAAGAGTCCTCTAGCCAAATTGTAACCTACTATTCTTGATCACTTACTCATCTTGTACCTTCATGGAAATAGACCTCCGTACACTGCCAAAATGGAGGGGGGATGAGGGTTAGCTCCCACAGGAGAACTTCAAAGCGATTGAGAGATATCTTTATACGTTAAATAAGGTATATGCATGTGCAATAAACATTCCCCGAGCGGATGAATAATAAGCTTACTATGTTCGGCAATGTTAAATCCAAAATCGTGAGACAGGACGTTGTAAGTCTTGTACTGCAGCCACCAAATTCAATTACATGACCCACTGCTGTCATTGTCAATCCAGTCAAATGTATCCCGAATATGAAAGTAAGCATAAAAGTGTCTAACTTCTCCTGTCAATATCAACCTTCAGAACCATCAAATCCTGTATAGAAACATTCCTACTCGATCCTGAGCACAAGGTTATGCCCCGTAACCGGCCCAGGACTATAATGAAGTAAACAATACGGAAACTCCTGACAGAGCATCTGTCTTGTGAATATCACATTTCAGTGTAATAAGATATTTTGAGAATGAAAAGGCTTCCTAATTGATATAGAACCTCTCGGGGTACACTAGATAACTATTTGGCATTCAAAAACAACAGAAGGGAGATATCAATCTACTTCCATTTTAACACTAGACTCCCTTCCTCTACACTTAGACGGGGCAATCCCCAATTACACCACTTCATGAGCGCATTGAATGGGGCATTATTCAACTACAATTCCAAAGATCCAAAACAAGGATCAATCATGGTACAGTCTCAGCTACCTTCAATACTCTTCCCTTCTATGGAAATGATTCCCTCAAAGGCACTCGGCCGGTGCCTGACAGAGCAATGCAAATGAGGTACACAAAACGTAGGAGCCCACGCCTGCAATTGGAGGCCATGGCCAATCCCCCTCTATCATTCAAAAGCCCAACCCATCAAAAGAAACTATTCCTACCCACTCTACCGTCCAGGTCCTCTATGTACAAGTGATGCAGATCGGAAGCGGGTGTCCATGTTCCTCAGGGACACTCACGGACCAACCCTGACCAAACTGGGCTCAACAATACCTCCGTCGAAGAAAATGCCACCAGAATCACGCTGATGACAGCACTGTTCTGTCAAATTCTAGAATAGTGAGAGAGACGGCTTGAATACCCACCATCCACGATCACACGACTACGGTACTGATCCCATGCAAAGTCTCCCCTGCACGATCACAGATCTAAAAAGAAATGCAAATAAATTGTAATGACGTTACGCCATTCCGACCTATAATGGAACCCGCCCTCCGGCGAGAAACATTAGAAGATGCCTACCTCAACTAAAAGAGACCATACGGGGAACCAGTAGCCAACGAACAGTCGGGACATGACGTCCAGCAACGGCTCTCGACACTCCTCAGTGGCGCTTTACTTCTTCGCGGCACCGCCGGGCGCCTTGTCCGTCCACTTGCCATACTTCTCCTTCATCTGCTCCGCCAGCTGAGACGATTTGGAATCCTCTCTCCGGGCAGCCCGTTTCTCCGCCTCCTTCGCCTCCTTGGCGTTCATCGTGCGAGTCATCTCGATATCTTCGTAGTAGTCGTTCAAATCGCAGCAGTTCACGCAAATGCCCAGGGTCAACACAGCAATCTGCACGCAACTCACAAAATGTCAGCATACTCCCACGCAATCATGCACCACACCTCAAAACGTCCAGCAACCCTCACAGAAAACTCTCCGGATTCCACTCTGGAACCAACCTCGTCTCCCCCAAAACGCGCACAACTTGCGACCCAAGCAGACACATTTATGTCCCAAATTTCAGAGACACCGCCTGCTTCTCGTTCACGTACCGTCAGGCGCGCTCTATCGACCTACGAATGCAGGCCGATCCAAAAAAAAACATCCGAAATGACACTAACCTGAACGCAGCCGGCCACGAACATCACGGCGCTCAGGATCTTCAGAAGAGTGATAGTAGTCTGGGCACTGTAATAAGGCTTGTGCAAAGAATTACGGACTTGCGTGGGCTTCGAAAAGATCGCAAAAGCCGTCGCAAACAAACCGATCACAGAGAACGCCAGCAGAATCAGCTGAAGCGTGAAGCACCCTCGCCGGGTACTGGAACACAGACCGATCAAGCCCGAGCCGATGGTGAACGCACCGGCGATGACAATCAGCCAGGCGGTCCGGCTCGGCTGATGCTCGATGACGAACACGAGCACCACTGCCGCAATTCCTCCGGCCAGAACCAGAAGGTTCAGGATCAGGAGCAGCGTCGTCGAGCACACGGCGATGTGCCCTTTGAACCCTCGTCCTGCCATGGCTGCGGTCCTTCAAGTCAACTCACTGCATCCAAAAAACGAAACACCCGTCACAAACGAAACCTCCGGTCACACCAACCATCTCAAAGTGATGACAAGCACCAAACCTTTGCTCTGGCCATCGGCCACGACCGAGAACCACGACCAGAGCGCATCGCACCGAAAAGAAATGGATGGCAACACTCATCAAGAGTTCTAAGCTGACACCTTGCAGTAATGATGGTATCATTCAAACGATGCAGAGCCACGGGAGGATTTTCGACGCCATTACGGAAGTTTCAGTACACAAAGCTGAATTCGTCATACAAAACTGTTCTTCACCAAAGAAAAGACAAGTCCTAGACACTTGGAAGCTAACTAAGTCAATAATCTCGTAAACATGTCAGTAAAATCGGGTTATTGCTCACGACAGTGACCTCAGCACTGACGCCATCTCCTTTAACTAGAGGAAATAATGATTTCTTCGTGGCAAAGTTGCAAGCTGCCATAACTTCACAACGCATAGGATGGCTCTGAGTAGGATGACTAGGTTACGAAGAGGGCTTGATGCTAAATCGTTATAGTGAACATGTGCACAATGGACATGCCTAGTGCAATATCGGATCTCTCAAAGATCCGATATTTTTGCTATGTCAACACACTCACGCAAGAAACTCAAACCTTCTTCATCCGAGTGCCAAATTTGCCGGCAATTCCAGGAACAAACGGTAAGGAAAGCACGCCGCAATGTGCTTCCAAAAGCAATCCCATCCCATTTCGACTACACCACTTTACTAGTACTTCGTCGCGGTCGAAGATAGCCAGGAGCGCCTCCCATGAGTTTTAGAACGCCCGAGTAACCCTAAGGGCAACCTCACTGGCAAGAATCGACATGCAAAGCAATCACAACACATGCCACATCTCTAAACAGAATACAAAAGCTGCCATACGACCTCCAACAACGCCAGATCTCGCTAAAGTACCATACCTCGAATGGCCCTGAAGAATTCCAACCTTAAAAACTCAAGAAGCTCCTCTGTAACGCAGCTTCGAACCTTCACCCAAAAGAAAGCCCACGCACCCGTCGCTAAAGCTAGAGAATCGCCAACAGCCTAACCCGCTTCACTCCATCCCACAATTTTCCCTTTACGCAAAGAAAACGGCGGAAGACATGCAACCACCGCACCTTCAAGAAGTTAAAATCGCCGTCTCCTCAGTCCTGACGTTGCCTAACTACCTCTCCAAGTTCCGTCGGAACGACCGACTGTCAAAATTCCCTTGGAACTTCCACACTTTCAAGTTTCAAGCCAACCCTGGCTCTCAACTTGCTATAAAAAGAAATCGGACATGTTCAAAACAACCCCTCTTGCTCCAGGAAAGCAAAGAATCAGAGGACTAAGCAGCGACGAAGGGGAGGGGAGCAGTACCTGCGACGAAGGGAGCGCGAATCGGGTCGGTGACAACGATGGTTGTACAGTAGAGAGAATGCAGACGCGGAGCAGAAACCGCGCAGAACGAGTCGACGTGACAGCAGTGTCGACGCTGAAGCCTTCACTAGAACGGCAAAACGGTCCCATTCCCGTTGCCCCTACAGCCCCAGTCGGGAGCTGGTCTCAGTACCGTTCTACCTATGACCGCGCCACGTGGATATCCACGTGGCAGGATTGAAACCTCAGCGCGTGCCTGTGTTGGCATTCCGTCGGACGATTGGCGGCCGTCGGCGTTCCGTCCAGTCAGCTCACTGCATCGACACTTTGGACGGATGGACAATTGTATTTATATCAGGATGATCACCCATTTCCGATCACTTAAGCAATTCAGCCATCATCGGCATGGAAAAGTTCAGGAGAAAATTTCCTGGTGTAGAGAAATAGATTTCAGAAGGATTTCATAATTTCTTAAATTTTTCTCCTTGAAAGCAAAATTATCACAAATTTTTTTCATGAAGATTCTATTTGTCCCATTCTTGATATGTAGGCAAACCTATTTCTAACCATAGCATGGTTCCAAAATCGATGTATGGCTTCCAATGTACACCTTCTGGACAATTTTGTTGTCCCTAGGATCTTGCGATACATGAGCCGTCACCTATAATTCACCTAATCGGAAATGGAGTAGCCTAAAGTGCCAAAATGGGAGACTAATCGGAAATGGGTGATCTCCTTTAGAGAACTGTGGACAAACAAGTCTAGTTTCTCAATTGGACCTTCAGTTTCTTGCATGAGTCAATTCTTCATCAAACTTACAACTCACTTTAAAATAGGAAAGCTAAGAAAGGGGGACAAAATGTATTAAAATTTGAGGTATAGACAATTGTTTCACGATCCCTTTAAACCTAGAAAGACAGGTAGGTCACCGTAGAAATCTTCTTTTCCAAAACAGTGTGAATCATCTACTTTAAAAAACCTGAAAGTAATCATTGGAGGTCATACTATTGTACAAGACCTCCCTTTTTTGCACAAAATTTCAAGGATGAACAATGGCACTTATGTCTCACATGCGAGAGTTCTCTGTCATCTATTGGACCACTCTAGTCCGTAGAGTCCTTATTGGGTTAACCTCCACAAAGCACAATGTTGCACCTGATTAAAATTTTCGAGGAATGTGTTGTGACCCTTCAACATCCACCAAATTTTTTTGGCTTTAACTTAAAACTAATCTAGAGAACCTAAAAGCATCTCAAATTATGTGAGCATCTTATAGATTGAGAGTTGATTAGCATTAAAATTGGTAGTGCATTGGTAATGGATTTCAAACAACTTCCGGAGCCTTCTAACAATGGTTTAAATTAAGGGTATGCTCTTAAAGTGACCATTTAAGAGTTGATTGTCTTTTCAAGAAAGTTAAACTCCTTGAAAAAAAATCATTAAATTTTCGTAGGAAGAAAAATGGAATTGACATTTAACCCAAGGTGTTCCGTATATTTTTGGACCTTCATGGAATTAGTTACAAATTTTTGAAGTTGAGACTTAGAGGTCACTATAAGCAACAACCTCTTGAAATGTACATTACTAATACATTGAAGAAAGAAAAATATACCTCTATGTCATGGTTGCTTTTAGAGCACACTTGCTTTTAGAGTAGACTACCTTATTATTTCTAAAGTTTTTTACTACTACTTCTCCATAGTTTATTAGGCCATTATTAACCCCTAAAAGATGGAGCATATAATGATGAACAAAACTAATTACACATTTGAAATATTTTCATTCAAACAACCATACCATAAGCACCAATGGTCAAAGTCCAAAAATAGATATACAAAAGTTGCAATGCGTGACACACTACACGTTACCATGAAGGTTTGAAGAAAAAATTAGTTGTGATTTGAAAGAAAATTAATTTAAAATTTAGCCATGTCTAAAATTCAGTTTTGTTTAACATGATTTGGAATTACTTCATCTTTTGTCAATTTTTTCTTAGAACTCTCGCAAAACTTTTTGTCCCTTAGCATACTGGTATACATCAATTTAGATTGTTGTACACAAAAATTGAAGGAAATTGACATTTATAGAATTTAAAATTTCAACAATTTGACAAACCTACAAATAATGTTGGGTCTCACAATATTTGAATTTTTTTTTAATTGAGAGCATAAGATAGCATTAGCCATTGTAGAGAGGGTATAGGTTGCAATGTGGACCATTGTTATATCTTAATGCCCTTGCATTTGAAATATTTGTAGAATTGAACAATGCATTTAATTTATATTTCATAGTTGTACAATACATTTTAAGGTTCAATGTCTTTGTGAAAAGACTAGAGTTCATGATGCACATAATTGATCCAACAAATTCAAAACAAATGAAATATGATTTTCAATGTTGTTAGTGTGTTCAATGTGTTTTTTGTTCACAATCATTTTTTATAATTCCCCATGAGTAAAATATACATCTATATAAGGCTAAAATAAATGAACATGATGTGCGGGTCATTCTTTGAGAGCCAAAATTACATGAACATCCTAAGTTTTGTATTCATCACTGTTTTGGACTAGCATACTCTATTCAAAGTCTTATTTTGATTGATGACTTGTCCAATCTATAAGCGTCAATAACTTCTTACACACTTTTCACTTTAAAGATTTATTATTAATTTATTTTAAAGTCAAAAAATTAAAATTAAAATTCCTTTTGCATTTTATTTTTTTATCCAAAATATGTAAAAAATCAATTACGCTATATTGATTTTCCTATAGAGGTCAATTTTCCCTTAGATGGGCAATTCATGAGCCTCCTATTATACTATTTGTGATGAGAGATGAGAAGACAAATTCTTCATATACAAATGGGGTGGTAGTAGGTAAATCAACCCACTTGGGATATGTAAATTAGGATCAACTCTTAGGAGCTCAACCGCTCATAGCTTAGTCAAAAGCAAGAAAACATATTTGAAGTAGAATTTCAAACCTTGTTTAGGCATAGTAGAATAATTTTTTTCAAAAAGCTTTGAATTCAATTAATGTGAGAAATAAAGCTAAATTTCATCTTCAAAAATCCATTCAAGATTTCAAGACTTCAATCAAAATTTATGAACAAATTTTAGAGAGGGTTTGGAAGGGACATTTTCTTTGACATTTTGAAACATCCTCTTTGAATTTTGTCTATAAATGTTTTTTGGAGTCTCAAAATCACTAGATAGTTTTTTGAGATGATTTCACAACTTTTTTTATTTCAAAGTTTTTTTGTAATGCCAAAATAAGTTTTGAGAATTGAGATTCTACTTTGAACACAATTCTTATGTTTTGACAATGACCAATGAAGCTCTCATCTTCAAATTATCTCATATATTTTGAGGATCCACGACAAACAATAGATTTCATTATAGAAAAAACTTCTTTTCCTGATGATTCCATGAATGTCAATGTAGCAATTCTAAAGAAAAATTCTTATGGTAGATTTTCAAATGACAAATTAGTATTAAACTCAATAAAGGATTCTTTGAATTTTTGTCAAACCATCTTCAAATTTATTTGTAGATTCGATTGTCTGATCTAGAATCAATGAAATATGTGATGTACCATAAACTTTCTACCACCACTTTGGTTAATTATCCATGATATACTATGGATGAGGACTCACCAGAAAAAAAATGCAACCTCTTTGAAGGCTACTAAATGTTGAGTCAACAACTCTCCTAGAATGCCAACTTCTAGGTTTTCCTAAAACTAGTGTGCATTGCATTGTTGCCATAGCCAAAATAAAAGTTAAAAGTCATTTTCTAATATTTCAATGTGCAAGAGGTTTGAAATTCAATATCTTTTATATACATGAAGGAATGCAACTATGCAAGGGCTTTATTACGGTGTGAGAGGTTGCGTTCTTGATACAAATAGAAAGCTTTAAGCACAAAGGAGTGCAAGGGCTTTGTTTAGTAGTGTTTGGATGTGCAATGTGAAAGTTATGATTTTTCCAAAGTAAAAGATAATTTAATTTAATTTTCTAATTTATAAAAACTTTGAAAGTCACATTGTAGGTTCAAAGTTTGTGAACCCCTCCTCATGAAGAGCTTTCCAACATTACTAAGAACATGGTTGGAGGATTTACAGTTTTTTAGATCTTAGTGTATCAAACAAACAAAACAAATCAAAATAAAACAACTAACTAATTAATTTAAGGTATAGACTACTAGACTTTTCAAGATAAATCTAGAGCCATTTCCCCAGTCACAAGCTCTTGTGTAAATAATCAAATAACAATAATAATCGAATATTAAAGGTTGCATTAAATAGGTTATAGGTGTGTTCTAGAAAACAATTAGCTATCTATATATGGTATAGAGGATGGTTTTGGTTTTAAAATAGAATTGGATAATAATGTAGTTTAAAACCAAAACCTCTTAAAATTCAATAATAATTCTCAAACTAAATACATGTGGTTTGTGTGAAGCAAGAAAACAAAGCAGTGCCAATGCAAAAGACACAAATATCAAAATCAACAATACTGGTAGTTGTTAACAACCCCTTAAAAGGATTTTCATCTGTGATGTTTCTTTATTAATCCTTAAAAAAAACCAAGTGGTCATCAAATGACCAATTGAAAATTCAAATAGTCTCCTACAAAGTCAATTTAGAACAAATCTTTTTGAAATTTTGTCATAAAGTGTGTACATGTACCACCTTCTTGGGAATAACATTTGATTATGATTGGGTGTCTAAATCTAATTAAAATTTATAATCCCAAAGTGTTAGAGACAAGTTGGACAACTATGGGCAACATTTAGTAGGTATAAAACTTACAAAATAGGAAACAACCATAAAAAAAATTCCCATATGTAGTGCAAAAATGTAGTTCTAGGAGGAGTTAATAGTAATCTTCTATGAGTTTGTATGGTTGAATTTCAAAAAACAAATTCAATTTTTTCCATTTGCCCTAAAAAGTAGTAGTTTTTTACAATGTTTGCATAATATGCACCTTGTTCTTTTAAGGGTTAATATTTTATATGTGTGAAAGATGATAAATTCAAATCTTGTTGTAATTATAATATGCATGGGTGGTTGCAAGAAAGATTGATTGTTTTTTGTAGTGTTTTGCCAAAAATTAGAGTTTTAGCTCTAAGTACAAGGACTACTAAGCATACTCTGTAGTAGAACAATCATAGTTGTTGATCCAAAGAATTGATGGCTAAAAGTGCCATTGCAAGTACAATAAACTTCTTACAAGTATTGAAATAGTACTATGTGAAAAACAAGACAATTTGTTATAGAAAATAGATACAAATTATTATTATTATTATTATTATTAATAATAGAAAATGATGAACATACCTCCTCTAAAAATTGGCAATTTATGATGGTGATCAAATTTCACCACAAAAATGAAGTCGAAACCATGCTTCAATGTTCAAAAGTGCGAGCGCAAGGGAACCCTATTTGCATGTATATGGAGGCCATAAAGTAATGTATTTTCAGATGCCCCTTGGTAGGCATATGTCCCCCTACTGTGGGAGTAGAGCACAAAAATTTCAAGTTTAGATCATCAATTTTGGATACTCTCCAATACTAAAAGTGTGACAAATTAGCAAAATTGAATTTTAAATATAGAATGATTTTTTTAAAACATAAAGATTACTATTACAATCAAATTCACCATCTCCAATAAAAATTTCATGTCCATTGAGTTCTACCTTCAAAAGTTTTGGCGGAAAACAACTCCATCACTCTAATTGTGATGTAAAATAGTACCAGTCTTTCTTGCAATCACCCTTATTTACAAATCATACTTAGTAGTTACTCATATGGTGTCCAAAAATTACATCTAAGATGTGCTAAAATTTTTTTCAATTGTTGATAAGATTCATTAAAATATCAATATAGTTGAATAATGAAAACCATACTTAACCACTAAGCGCTCTAACATCCACTTTTTGGACAATAAATAGATTGAATCTCAAGTTTCATCCTCATTATTTTGGGGATGAAAGTAATCCTAATTTGTGGAGATACTTTATCAAGTTGTTGTTCTAACTAATGGTTGGATTTGGTTTCATTAGAGTATATATATATATGTTTGTTTTGTTTTGTTTTTTTTAAATTTTTTCTAAAATTACAAATTTGCAAGTATGTCAAGTGGTTGACCAAGCCAAAATTTCATTGACTATAGTTCAAAACTAGATTTGTGAAAATGAGGTCATAGATTTAAAGAATGCAAAAATTTCAAAAAATCACTATGTCAAGAAAACCTCATTTCAAATCCATTTCAACAAATTTTTACTCAAAAAATGATAATATTTTGCTTGAAGTTGTGAAATTTCCCTTTCAAAATTAAAAAAAATATGGATGATAGCATTGGTGAATCTAATTGTACAGATGGAATCTATAGTTTAGAGTCTACAAGTTTTGTTTGTATACCAATTCAAAAATATTCTTCGAAGTAGCACTTTGTAATGTTTTTTCTCAAATTGTCAATTCTAGAGAGGACTCTGCAATTATTTTGTTTCATATCATCAAGTTGTTGAACAATTCACTTATTGTAGGACCAATAAATCAAATGTCAATTTGCGAAAGCAATATGCTACAAAAAGTAGCAACTCACAAATATGTATCCAACTATAGAAAAAAGCATTGTTTATGAAACTTAGACAATATATACCTACTCTTTACAATTACTACTTAATGTTATGTTTGCATGGTACCCATTTGAATTTTATTGTATTTCTTCACTTCTTATATTTCTTTCTAATCCTACTTGCAATTATTCAACTACAAAAATAAACATAAGAAAGAAGGTGCTAAAATTGGCCCTAGTAGAAAAATGAACTTTTCATATATCTACTATATAGGGTGATGTGGAATTTTTCAATGTATTGGTGTTGAACATTTTAAAATAAGGAAGCTTTTGGATTACTTCCAACTTCAAGATTCACATTATAAAAAATTACAAATGTGACACTACAAAACTTCATTGACTATAATTGATGATCATATTTATTTTAAGAATGCAAAACTTCTTAACATCAAAAACTTGTCCTCTAACTTTTCAACCTACAAATCTTGGTGCAGTGAAGGGATAGCTATGGATAAGGTATGTATTCTCCAAATGGCCCCCAACTCAATTGTGATCCCTATTCTTGGGGCTGAATTGTAACCTCTTTGCATTTTAATGTAGTAAAATTGTAACAGATTGACACTTTTAGAGTCAAATTGGGATAGAAAGGGGTAGAATTGGATAGAATAGTCACTGTTTATAACTTCAAAGAATACCTCTATATGGTTTAGACACATGGGCATATATTCCTTCATTATTCCATC
Source organism: Straminergon stramineum (assembly GCA_963920665.1). NCBI lineage: Eukaryota > Viridiplantae > Streptophyta > Bryopsida > Hypnales > Calliergonaceae > Straminergon > Straminergon stramineum. Next base: position 13,194,697 of record OY987263.1, read on the forward strand.
ATCTTTTGAAGGGATACTTTTGAATTACCATTGCAACCATATAGAGTCCAAAGAATCACAAGTAAATCCAAAAGGACAAGAATAGTCCCCCAAGGAACAACAATGAGGTAGTAAAGCTATATGTTTTTTGCTTTGACCATCTATAATATGCCTTCTTTTTTATTGAAAAATGAGTTGACCACAATAAGTATAGTGATCAAAGGGACTACAATAGAACTACTCATTCTTGACTAGGGAGCCGTACCCAATTTGTAGGGTCCAACTATTTCAAGGCTCCAACACATTTCTAATTGAAGCTTGAAATGTTTTTTCTTTTCTTTTCAAGGTTGGGACTAATAAGGTCATGACCCATGTTCTAAAGTGTCATAAAGTGTGTCAGAAATACTAAGTGGAAAAGTAGTCACTTGACTGATTGGAATTAGAAGACTCTCGACATTGACTATAGGTTCAGAACACTTTTGGGCTCCCAAAATTCATAGTAATTTCAATTTTAGGAATAAAATTATGAAAAATTCACATTTCTAATATTTCTTATCACTCCACGTGAGAAAAATTTCTATTACCTCACATTTCTCCTCATTTGTTTCGAAATCGCTTAACCCACAAATGATGGACAAATGATTTTTATCCAATGAATGACAAGGAATTCTCTTGTGTAGGACATAAGTGCAACTATTCATCCTCAAAATTAGGGGTGGAAAAGGGAAGATCGTCTATAGTAGTTTGATTCCCAATGAATATTTTTGTTTTTTTAAAGTAGATGATGTCACACAGTTCCAAAAGGCTGGATGATTTCCACGGTCACCAGTCCGTCATTTAAGGGTTAAGTATGGGGGGTATGGGTGGTTCTACGTTGTATAAACTTTCTACTTCCAATCCACTGTCGGAGCTGATGCGCTAACCAAAACCCTTCCATTCAAAACAGTCCTTCCGAGGCCTCGCTCAGACTACCAGATCCTTCGGGGTCGGGATCCCGGGTTCAACTCCAGGCAGCTCTAAGTTACCACATCATTTTTGTTTCAGGTTTTCTTTTCTAATTCTGTACAGCAGACAGTTTGGTCAGCAATTAAGTTAAAGAAGAGCCGAGGGTCGTAGCTAGCCAGTGTCTGCAGTAGACCTTGAAGCCCTGCCCGGCAGACTGTGATGCCCCGACCAACCCTAGGCGCGGCAATCTGCCGGCTTGACGGGCCGGTGGGGGGTATTCCAGTGGAGATGCTCTTACCCCCTGTGAAGGATTAAACAGTGACGAGTTTCAGTTATCTGGCCTCCCTTTGCTTTCGTGCTTCTCAAGCCCTCAGTAAGCTTAACTTAACTTATTAGTCTGTAGACTGCCTCCAAGGGCTGGATGCCCCTCAGAACCCCTTGCAAATTCACTTTCTTTATCGTCACGGTGGCATTGGTGTCTGCGAGTGGGGTCTTGAGCAATTCATTCACGCCGGCCCAATTGGACCGGAGTTCTTCTTTTTCTGGTTTCTGCGACGTACCCTGCTATTTTGAGCATGATTTTGTGCCTTGTACATGACTTTTAGCGCAATTTTCTGTGATTTCGGAGATTGATTCCAGATTAGAGGGTGGTTTTACTATCTGATGAGAGTTCCGGTGCTGTGTTCTGGGGATGACGTTTCGTTGCTTGTGCCGGCTCTCCGAGGAAAATTGAGAACTTCATCGTTCGGGGGTTTAGGGTTTAGGGTGGTCATAGCGTGTTTTCTCCGTTTCTGGAGTGTTTAGCACGATGGAGTTTCTCTCTCTCTCTCCAAAACTCCCCAAATTCGTTCTTGACCCAATTGTGTTTGTCCAGTTAAGATTGCTGTCCTCACTATATAATGCCGACAAAATGTAGGGTTTAGTTCTTGACCTAGTTCCAGGGATTCAAGTCAAATTTTGCAGCGTCTCAGACTGAATTTTACTTGGCGTAATAATAGCTTTAGGGTATGTCGGTTGTATCTGCACTGATGGAATCCTGTTCAGTTTGCTCTGTAGAGTAGTGAAATCTGCGTTGTGAAATGGGCGGATAAGGAACAGGAGTTATTCTTTTATATTGGCAGGTTGACATGTTATACCCTTATTTTTTTGTAGGATCAGTTGATCTCGCTGCGCGAAGAATGCTTGCGCTAAAGCATTGCGAGGTAGACGCACAGCCCTAGAGGTTTCCTACTCACGTCCTTTGCCGTGTGGAGCATCGCTTAAAAATAATAGCCTTCTCGGCAGGGCTCTAGTAAGTTCAATTTCAGCTGTGGATGTGGTGAAGAGTGGTAGGCGCTATGGATCCCAGACGGCGGTCGTTAGTGATAGGTCCCAAGGTGCGTCAGGTTGGTTTTGTGACCCCGAACGCCGACATCCCGGGTGAGGGATCAGGAATGGGGAGCGAAAGGGAAGTTGTAAATTTAACTGCCAATTCGCCTACACCCGTTACTATTGTTCCAACGCGACCTGTTATCGAAATCCCTCAGAAGACAGAGCCTGTGGCGGTAGCATCACCATCTTACACCGTGGAAGTCCCCTCGACTCCATCTGCGAGTTATAGTCCTGCCGATCCTGTACTGGAGGGATCGTCGTTGCCTTCTAGCAAAGGAGGTTTGTTGCTCATTCACGTTCCACATGTACTAATTTCACCGTCGTTGTAAAGTTCAGTTTGTTTTCACTTTATTGAGTTGTTCATTGAATTGTATCAGCATGTAGGTGTAATGTTCCTGCTATCTCTGGAAAATTCAGAATGCTGATGAAAGTGTCTCTATCAAGCGGCTTACCTAACGACTGCAGTCTATATAAATATTGCATGTAAATTCTTGTAGTTATGCGGGCCTTCACAATGTTTCGTGCTTAAGAATTTCTTGTCTCAAGAAATTAGGGTTCTGGAGAGGTGCTTGCTGAAGGGCCTTTTTCTAGAAGTCACAGTTTTACTCTGTGAAGATCATGTGTCTTGGGAGCTATAGAGCTGCTTTGAGATTGTACTCTGCATGTAGGGAGCACAATCAATGAGGGATTCGGTGTTGTCGCAGAAAGTGTCGCTGAATCTTCACCAATGGGTAGACCGACCGCAAGTACAGTCGGAGGTTTCTCGGAGAGGATTAAGCCGAAGACCTCAGATCCGACGATTGGCTCAGTGCCGGCAGAGGGTGGTTCAACTGGCGGCAAGCTTGGTAAAGGTCCGAAAACCAACAACCAAGGTATCCAAGCTTTGGCAGGTAGCGAGGTGAAATCTTTTGGAGCGCCTTCAGCTGATGGTATGCTTCTTCATACTCTTGATGATCTTTTTCTGAACGCATTTTAGAGGGTTTGGCATATTGAATGCCTTTTTCTGAAGTACCTGGTTCAGGGTACGTTTCATCTGTGAAGTGTCCTGTTTATAGGATCTAAGCCGCTGAAAGAGAGGACATCAAAAGCCGAAAGGAGGGCGAAACAGGAGGCAGAACGGGCAGCGAAACTGGCGAGTAAAGAAGTTGGTAAGCGCTTCTGAAATTTAATTTATTGAGTAGGCTATGCCTTATGGTGTAGGCTACAATGGAGATCACACGAACGCTGTTTTCAGATGCTTGTCCAACACTTTATGTAATCAACATGTCAGTGAGTATGAACGATGAACGGCTAAGGGCATGATGCTTTGCTACTGAATATCATTTAATATAAACGCTGTGTAACTTACTTTGGAGCGCTTTGCACTATAATATCGAGATGCCTCGTGACATTACTTGCTTTGCCAGTTATTTGTCTGCACTGTTGTTTTGCAAAGTTATCTGGAGTTAATGAGTCGATGTTTGCTTTTGCTAGAAGGTGCTAAAGTAGCAGCCGGAGGTGAAAGCAGTCAGCCCAAGAGCTTGAAAGGAAAAAAGGATACTGTATCAGAGAAGAAGGGTGCACATCATGAACGGAAAGGATCAGATAAGTCCAGCGAAAAGGAGAAGAAGAAGGAGGTTCCAGCTCCCCGTCTCCAATTCGACGACACGGGAAAAGTAGCAAAGGCTCTAAGGCGGTCTATAGTGGAACAAACAGAGACGAAGAACCGTGTTGAACTTTTCAGGCACTTACCTCAGTTTGTGTATGGGACACAGCTGCCCTCTCTGGAGTCTAAATTCTTTCAAGACGATGCCACACACCCGCATCCAGCAGTCTATCAGGTTTGGGCCCCTGTTATCACCCAAGCATGTCCTCGCCCATTTATTTAGAGAAGAGGAAATATAAAGTGTGCTGGATATCGTAATTTGACCTTGATTATTACACTATGTCATCTTCACTTGACGCCTTGCTTTGAAGAGATTACCTGCCACTATTATCCTGTATGTAGTTCGTAGACTTCATTATAGTTGACACATTCTTTTGTTTATGTTTGTGGGCATCTTTGATATCTATATATTGATCCTTACTCTTCATACTTTATATGTCGACTGTTAGATAAAACTTGGGATTGGAACTTCTATGGGCGGGGCAGGTTGGTCTGCAGTACTTGACTGGAGATATAGTGGGTGGAAATGCGCGTTGCGTGGCCATGTTGATGGCTCTTCGAACCATGATAATAGATTACGAAACGCCTCCTGAGAAGACATTGATCCGTGACCTGGTGACCAGGACTAACAATCATGTCAACTTTCTCATTACTTGCAGGCAAGTTCAAATTAATAGTTTTAATGTGATTTAATCTCATTGGAAAACCAGCTATCGGTAGTTGCTCACATAGGTGGCCTTTACATTTACAGCTGTTCTAGTTCAGAGTACGGTGACCACGAAATATTGCCCATCTGCATTGAAATACTTGAGTTCGATCATTCACTAACCTATTAAATTGATGTAGTGCTGTGACGATCACTTACTCTTGCTTTGAAGCTTCGGTGCTTATTATCACACATGTTTTTTCATGTATTGATTATGCTTTTCACCTGCAGGCCCCTTTCGATAAGCATGGGCAACGCAATCCGCTTCCTTAAAGCACGAATTGCAAAGCTGGATCTGACTCTCCCCGAGACTGAAGCCAAAGCGAATCTGGTTTCAGATATTGATACGTTTGTGCTGGACAAAATAGTCTTTGCAGATAAAGAGATCGTCAAGCATGCAGTGACTAAAATCAGAGACGGAGATGTTGTGCTTACTCATGGATATTCCTGTGTTGTAGAAATGATCTTAGTGAGGGCAAAAGAAATGGGCAAAAAGTTCCGAGTTGTGATTATCGATTCCCGGCCAAAACTAGAAGGGAGACGTCTCCTGCGTTCACTACTTAGCAAAGACATTCATTGTACTTATACCCATACGAATGCTGCTCCATACATCATGCAAGAAGTGACTCGTGTGTTCCTTGGGGCTGCATCTGTTTTGGCTAACGGGACGGTTTATTCTAGAGTTGGAACGGCTTGTGTTGCCATGGTGGCTCATGCGTATGGCGTGCCTGTCATGATATGTTGTGAGACTTACAAGTTTCATGAGCGGGTGCAACTTGATTCAATCACCTCCAATGAACTGGGTATGTTACATTCTTCATCGTCCGTGGGTTGAGTGGCTACTTTTTTGTTAGTTGATGTGGAAGCTAGTTTTATATCTTACTATCTTTCATTCAAGGAACGTGAAGGTTTCTTTTCTGATCTTATCTGCTGAGCCTTCGTCTCCTGTTAGTCTTGCCTTGCTTTTTGTTCATCAGATGTTTTCTCTTTCAGACTTGTCATTGGCATCCGCTCAAGAACTTGTGATTCCGACTATTTGCCTTGCTCCTTTAGCTATATTGTTTTTAGTTGTTAGGTGACAGGTTAGTTAAAGGAGTGACTTGGACCAGAGGATCCTTGCTATCGTTATTCTCAGTTTCTCATCATTACGATGTTATGATGAACTGTCAGCGTCAACGGAGACCCTGCCTGTCAAGTAGGCAAGATGTGCTTTGACAAGTCGATTTGCGGATCTATGGGTTTGCCTTGATAATTTGTCTGCGCTTGGTGGCAGGTGATCCTGATGCATTGGTGAAGGTCGCTGGGCGGAATGATTCAGCTCTTGAAGGCTGGGCTGAGAACGATCATCTGCAGCTCTTAAATCTCACGTATGTGTTCTTACATGAAAATTTACCGCCTGAAATATGTAAATGCAATGCTGGCTATCAGCAAATTATGTCGCACGTGTACTAGCAACGCATTTGGTGCTTTTAGAGTGTTCTTCGGTTTAAACTCATATCATTACTAGTTTTGTTGTTACAATAATAGCATCTGTACCAACCTGTCGTAATTCCTTTTGGATTTTCGAGTGTGACATTGCGTGATTTGAAATTTTGATTTGTTTTTTGGGTTGCAGATATGACGCCACGCCTGCAGATTATGTCTCGATAATCATTACGGAGCTTGGCATGGTGAGAAACTGTTTAGGAATTTTGTATATGTTAAATTTCTAACTTGTCGACCATTGGATTCGAATTTTGCCATTGGTTCTATTGGTTTGCTCAACTCTACTGGATTAAAGGCGCTTTGTAATTAGTTTTCTTGATTTGATATCGATAGGTTGATTCACGGAGAGGTTTTTGATAATTTGAGTCTTCATCAGATTCAAGCGGACCTTTACTATGTAGTACATGGGGGGCTAATTGGATGTGGATGATAAGTTTTTTATAAATGTTTGATGTCATTTTGCAGGTCCCTCCAACCAGTGTGCCTGTGATACTTAGAGAATACAGGAAAGAACCTGCAATATAGATTTGGATCTGAGGGTGATACTTCAAATAAATAGAGAAATATTCTTTGCTTAATTCAAGTATGACGAAATCACGGGAGAGTTTATGTCAAGAAGAGTTGTCTCAAATCTTTTATCAAGCGAATACAAATTTTTGTTGAGGGTGTTGGTACCAATGTCAGTACGCATCTTGCGTTGTGTTTTTTGCATGAACGTTATGGTCTCATAATCGGATCGCCTTGACAAAGGGAGATGCCACACCTGATGTTTGGATTTAGAATTTTTGCCTGGATTTTTGCATTTTGCTTGTTGATTTATGTGAAGGGGTTCATCACAAGCCTCCTTTGAGCCACGTGGTCTAGGGCTGTTTTGTCATTTCAGCACACCATGCTAATCTTCTGTTCCGTTTGCACCAGCATTTAGAGATTTGGTACAAGGCATTAGATGCAATTGTTGGTGTGGTAAGCATGGTTAAACCTAAAAGGATGAGACCTATCACTAAGGTACTTTGCCATACAATGATTCTTTTTTCTTCCGTGATCTTGAAAGTCATGCATTTGCCATTTTTTGGCTTTAAAGTCCTTCCAATTTTAGGTAGGATCAGTAAATCTAATTGTGTTCCCAAAAGTGTCTTACGAAATGTAGAGAATAATGAAGTGCTTATTGCACAATGTTCAACTTGAGGGCACAATTTAAGAAAATTCACCAATTCAACTTTGTCTTTTTATTACTTTTGCAAATTCTATTCAAATGCCATCCTTGAACTTCATCTAATAATAGTTGCAATGGTTTTGAGCCAAATTCACTTGATTCTAGATAATATTATCTTATAAAAAGGGCAAAGGAGATGTAGTATAGGTCATTGCAAAACCTTGATTTGCCAACCCATTGGAGGATGACCCTTTTTTTTTGCATACAAGTCCAACTACCATCCTCTCAATTGCTTGGCTACTATCTTCTTCAATACTTGGTGGCTAGTTCATATTAAGCTTTTTTTAGCTTTTTGAAAAAGTGACGTGATGGCTATTACTTAAAATTTAGTTAAGTGTAGCATTTCTTCATTCATTCATTTAAGGGACCCCAAAACACTTTTTCATTGTATTCGTATATATTTTCATTTAGAATTGGCAATTTTATCCACATTTTATATAGAAATGGAATTTTTTTGGCAAAGATATCCTTTCAATTGGTGAATAGTAGAGATTTATTTTGAAATGGTTCAAATCAATGACCTTGTGGTGCCAAAGAAAGGGTTGGTTCATTTATAAGGTAGAAGACTCCATTAGTGCCATGTGACTATTTCTACCATCATTTTGGGGCACCTCTATATTAGTAAAATACATTTGAAAGTTTTAAATGTATACTAAATATAAATGTAACACAAATTGGATAGGTTCTTGAATAGGAGAATAAATAGAATTATATATGGATCTTGGAATAGGAAAGTTAGGAATAGAAATTAAGTTAAGAAAGTTGAGATTGATAAAGGAGTTCCTTTAGTATTTGCCATTTTTTGCTCTTTTTTTTGTCTTTAGTGGATATGCTAGTATTCTACAATAGTATTCAATAATCTTACAAGCTACCTATTGTGCCTTTCAAATTTTTTTGCATAATATTGAATATAATTGGCATTTTTTTACATAACTAACATTCAAATCTTCAACAATTTCTATCAAAAAATGGAAAATTTCTATTTCAAGAAAGCCAATTCCATTTTTCATGAATTTTTTCATTTAATATTCACAATTTTATATAATTGATAATTGGTTGAAAAACATTGGTGATGAATTTTTTTAATTCAATTGCATAGATAAGTAGGAAAAATTTGTACACACATCTTTCATGTGAAAAAACACCCCATTGAGTAACAGAAATATGATCTATGAGGAATTCATCGTGAGGTGTCATATGATCCAACTTTGTAAAATAGATATCTTTGTAGTTTAACCAAATTTTTCTATTTTACTCTCGCTCCATGCTTAATTTTGTAGCTTCAAGCATGATGGTGCATTTACTTTGTCAAAATATAGAGATATCTATTTTACAAAGTTGGATCATATATATGATACTTCACATGGAACTCTTCACAGATCATTATTTTTGTTACTCAATGGGGTAATTTTTTTTAAATGCAAGATGTGTGTGAATGTTTCCATTAGATGGGATTCAGTTGCCTTGGAAGACCATTTTAGGCTAGTTCCCTAGGCTAGGAACTAGCCAAGGCTTGCCAGAATTTAAATCTATTAAAAAAAATTAATTGAAAAAAAAAATTGAATTTTTCTTAAGAATTATGATCTGACGTGACCGTCCCCTAACCACGTCAACGAGCTACCATGGCCGAGTTCCCACAACCCGAGAACTTGTGGGAACTCGCGGGCTTCTACAATAGCTCGTTCTCTTCTAATGCTACTTATTTATACAATCAATTAAAAAAATTCATCACCAATCTTTTTCAATCAATTATCATATAAAACCATGAATATTATATAAAACAATTCATCCAAAATGGAATTTGCTTTGTTGAAATAGAAATCTAGTATGCTTGATAGGAATTATGTAAGGATTGAATGTTAATTGTACAAGATAAAAAAAATGCTAATTGTATTCTATATTATGCAAAATTATTTAAACAACACATACAATAGGCAATTTGTAAGATTATTGTACATTACTATACAATAGGATCCAAAAACACTTTGAACTTTTTTCTCCCATGGTGGATCAAAACAAAACTATGAACTTTAAAAAGATTTTGTAGGTTCAAAAATTCATCAATTCACAAGCCATAAAGTGAGTTGGAAAGATGGTAGAGTCTAGTTTATAATCTAGTAAGTTTACATTACAAAATTATAATATCATACAATAATTGAAAAAACTAACAATGTGTCTATCATCTAGTGCTACCACTTTTTGTTGAAAGAACTACTTCTATTCTATTAGGCATATTATAATGAAGGTATGGAGTTGCTTTAGAGATATTGTATTCTACACTCATTTAATAGTCAGCACCATGACCTCCTTATTTCTTGTTCTTCAATAATGCCACGATAAATCTTTGACAATCTTCCATACATTTTCTATGGGGTCCAAATTCAGAGAGTTTGCGGACTAGATTAGTTTTGTCACACTATGTGTTTATCTCCATTGCAATGGAAGTAAGATGCAAAGGACTATATGGAAATCCTCCATAAGTATCAATTGCCCTAGGTAATCTTGCAAAAAAATAAAACTTGTTTAACTTTCCTTCAGAAAGAATTCACAAAATTGCTCGTTGTCATTCTAATTGGAGGAAGAATAACAAGAGGGTATTCATTGAAACCACTAAATGCATCCTAAACCATCACTAAAGTATGGCTACACTTGAAAGATGGTGATGTTGACAATGACACTAATATTTTTCATATGATTTTCACCACATTATAATTTGCCTTGAATTCTTATCAATTTCAAATGACTACTCATGTGACCAAATCACATTGCACCAATCCTCAAAATTCCAACTTCCATGGACTCAGGCAAATACAAGTCTATTTGCTTTGTACTTGTCGTGAAGATAGGTCTTTTTCGGTACAAATGCAATTTGTGAAGCCCATCTCATGTAGGCATGACCTTGTTGATTTACAACATAAGTTCAAGTGGCTTGATATTTTTGATGGTCGTTATCTTCTATCTTTTGTAACAAAACTTGATTTGATCATACATTTTTCGACACCTATCACATTGATTTTTCAAGGTTTCTAGCTACACTTCCATGGACCTTCCAATATGGCAAAATAGTGGAAATGGTCAAGCATGGAACATTTAAGACTACTCCAATGTCCTTGCATTTCATCCACCCTCACGCATCCCCACAATACAATTCTTCTCCTCAATACTCAACATTCTATACATCATGGTGCTCAATCTAACTTTTCAAGAGTCCTTCAATTGATCTTGTGATGATAGAAAAAGTAGTCAAAGTCTTGCAAGGTCAACAACAAAAATTCTCTTCTATGTAAGCTAACTTCTCATTGTGTTTCTCAATAGTTTTTGTTTCTTTTCATTTTTTATGAAAAGCCAAAGTGGCAATATAAAATATCACAATGGTGCTCCAAATTTCAACATTCATCCACATATTGAATAGAAAATATCACATTAATACATATCACATGTCCATAATTATGTTTTCATTCACAATCTAGCGATTTCATCCAAGATTTTTTTTTAATTTGAAGTTTTTTGACAAAAACCTTCACAGTTTGTTTCTATTTTTAGCCAATTTTTTTTTCTTGGTGCAATCTAGCACCAAAAATCCAATAAAAGAAAGCCATGTCGTGCAATATACTCTAGTGCAATGAAATTTGATGTTCCAATCTCTTGACCTTTAAGCACTATGAAGTGCAATGAACAATTACCATAGAAGCATCACAAGGAGCTAAAGGAGCTCACCAATCAAAGATCCATTTCTAAACTTGTGACAACACATTTTGCTAAATCTAATCATATTTCTCTAATTCGTGGCATTTTTCCATGATTGATTGGTGGGGATTAATAACCACTGACCACTTCTGACCACTTGACAAATTGCAATTAGTTTGGTAAAAAGGTGGTTCATATTGAGGGAGCTTGATTCAGCTGAACAGAGTGCCTTTTCATGAACAACGAAGCCTCACAGCAAAAACTTGAATTATTTTTGGATCCTACTGTACAGAAGTCGCAGAACAAGGGCTTTGCATAATTGCTATACAGATAAAAGAAAATTGCTGAAAACTGTTGTCTTATGCAATTGCCATCTTCAGGTTAGATCGCTTCTTTATTTATTTGGTTGACCCCGTATCGTTAGAATCATAGCATTGCTTTGGCGGATTGCGAGGGGCGTTGCTTATATTATCGTCTTAGTAGCTTCAGAAGTTTTCGCTGCTGGACTACCTGAGACATTTACAAATTACTTGTTGTGAGGTTCATCTCAATTTGGTCCAGGGTAAGCATATTAGGATGTGACCTGTATCCACATGATGAGATCAAATTTTGAATTTCTGTGGTTGTGGTGAAGGGAAAACAGAACCCCATTACAAATTTGTTTTGCAATTTGGGGAGTAGTAATGGATTTTCAAAATCAGTATGGTGTCTGTCTGTTCCATGCACTAGACTGAATTCGGATTGACCATTGTAACTCCTCTTAGTCTAACACGAGAAGGCTAACCCTCTCTACACATGGAATCTTAGCATGTGGCAGTTTTCATGGGTTAAAGTTTCCTTCTTGAATGACATTGGGTGAAATAATAGATTTGTGGTTAAGAATCCAGGTGGAATAGGGAGAAATACCTTACTTAGGTCCGAAAGATCGACAATTTTTACACTTTTTTGCTTCAATCTCAAATGAGCTTATTCTGCACAGCTTCACTGGCAGAAAGTTTTATTGGGGTGTGAAATGCAATCAATGATTCATGAATACGAATTTTTATCATCACTACGAGGGCCCAACCCGGATATTAAGGCGTCTTAACCACACGGAATGGAGGATCATATGGAAAACATCATATTTCTCTGGTGGTTGATGAAGTAGGAAATGCCTCTGCACCTGGGATACTTTCTCCTGCATTTCAATCCAAAAATCAGTGTCAGAAAGGTCAACTTGATGGATCATTTAAGAAACGCAGATAGTTTGCAAAACAGTCAACTTAGTCATGGTTCAAGATTGTCAAAGAGATTCCTGGAAACATGAAATATTATTTCCGTAAATCCTTGCTATTAGCTTTTATCTGAATGCGAATTCAATTATGAAAAAACATTCCTAAGAGAGATTGTTGCATGATTCCAATGCTCATGAGAGAGATACAAGTTGCACATGTGCATGGTGTGAAAAAGTAAGGTTATCACCTGCATAGATGCGTGTCTCTCCATCGTGACATTTTGCAAAATAGTTTTAAGATTGGGAATATCACTCTCTTTGACATGCAATGAAAATGCCTCCCAGTTGAGAATATCACTAAACGGCAGCACAAAGCTGTCCGCAATTATCACAGGCACACATTTGTTGTAGATGGCTTCCACAATCCGCGGGCTGTTCACCTCATATCCCCCAGGGCATATACAAAACCTGCAACCTTGCACAGGTTACAGTCCCAGTTAACCAAAGCTTCTTAAATGTTCCTCACATTCAATATTCCCAGTATCAGCTACCTCATAATCTTCAAATGAACAATGACTATGACATCATTTAATCTCACAGCACTGATTGAGTTTTACTTTTATTTCAAACATGATTGCATTCTGACGCAGTCCAGCAATGTTTATTTAACGTAGAACACTTAAAAAAGAAGAATGGAACTCCAATCACTTAGTCCGCATGTACAAATAGATTGTTGGGATAGTGAGTTCAACAAGGCATGCGATGTGGACGTCGACAAGGAGTGCTACTTTTGATAGAGGTCACGTAATTATACCTGCTTGATTTCATGAGTTCGTGATAATTGAGGTGATCTGGGAGCCATTGATAAACTATCACATCTTCATCTTTTCCCTCCCAATGCTTGAACAATTGGGGTCGAACAGGGCCGTGATCCCGGCCTGCAAAGAAGGCCAAATGAGGTCTGTCTTTGGTTGGAGGACCACCCAGTTGGGTAGGGATATGCCCTCCAACTAAATGGATTTCAGGCAAACTTGCATCTTTCCACGGCACATAGCCTTCCGAGGTGTTGGCATTGCATAGCACACGAATGGCCTTCTCTCCCAAGTCCATATTGGATCTGGTTATGGCTGGCCCCTATATACAATGACAATTCCGAAGTCACAAATCCATGTACATCTTGCACCTATTTTTACATGGAAACGAAAACTAAATGCTGGATTGCAAAGCGAGAGAGCTAGCATGGTAGCATTCTTCATTCTGAAAGTTTGAACACCTAAGTTTCATTCAATCCTCCTTCCAATTCACTCTAGACACAATACTGCTTTCAAAACATTTTTCCAAGAAAGTTAAAGATGATTCATAGTTCCTATCCTTTTAGGAAGTTCTAGGATTTTTTCGCAAAGTCACTCTGTTGAGCATTTGCACATGCAACAGACCAAAAAAATAATACCCCCTCCTACTTGGATATTGTACGCATAAGTTCAAATGACACAAGTGTTGAAAATAGTTTACAGCCAGTATCCAATAATCAAGCCTTGTGTACCTTACAATCTCCACCATCATGGGGGAATGAAAAGATACGGTGAATGGCATTATCTGCTCTAGGTGGGTCATGACGTGATGATGCTAATTGCGAGAGCAGGTGAGTTTTTCTTTTCTACAAATACTGAAATGAGCTCATCCTACTTAAATATGCTGCTTAGAGGTGCTAAACATTCAAGTTTAACACTTTGGAGGATTTGCAATTTTTTGTAGCTCCATTTTAAAACTAAAGTAGTGCTGTTGTGAAATTTGGGAAGACTTCGTATGACTCACCCAGTCATGGCAGGACAGCATGAAGTGATCAGCACCGCCGCTGCGATTCCAGAACGGGTACTTGTGCATCAGAACATCCACATAATCGCCCACAAAAAGCCGCAGAGGGTCCATATTGCCCGACTCCTTTTCATACAGATAGGCCACCATCATGGCCACACTGAAGGGCAGAAAATAGACATGGGCCTTGTCTGGATCCGAAGTCAAAAAAGGGTTATCTCCTTGAAGCTCTTGAATGAACCTGCCCTCGATGGCATAAATCTCCTTGCAGGGTCCATTGTGCACCAGCGGTTCCTCCCCTTCAGAGTACACGTAGATCTTAAACCGCCTCTCCATCTCCCTGTAGCTTCTACACTATCCAAAACGCTCGATACATCAGCAAAGAGAACAGTTAATTTATGTTTAATATAATTAAAGAGCTTAACCCACATAATCCAACAGGAGGCGGTTCTTACTGACGAAAAGTAGCTGCGTTTCTGTACACATCTCCATGAGGCTCGTAATGGTCCTGTCCAGCAGCATTCTCCATATGGGTGCCATTCTTTACCGCCAGAAATGCATTACGGATTGCGTATCGTGCCTGAGCTAAACCATACTCCAGCTTGTCTAAAGCTGTCAACAAAACCGGTCTTATCTGCAGTTGCCATGGTTACAAAATTAATGAAATGCGTCACTGAAATACAGTCCTCGGTCTACTTGCAAGACAATATTCTAAGTAGTATGAGAGGAAAAAGCACACATACTCTTATTCAGTATACAAAACCTCCTAAATGACAATAGTGGTAGAGACCAACCTTGGAAATCTGCACTGGAGGTGGATATGGAACTGAATCCAACGGCGCTCCTGGTGCATGTGACTTTGAAAGGCTTTGCAATTCCAGTGGTGGAGGAGTTGAAATTAACTCTGGAGGTGATGATGAGTCTGAGGGCAGTGGTGGCTGCTTCACCTCTTGGGCATCCTCATCGTCACTTGCAGGAATTGTAAAATTCATGGAGCTTCCTGCATCTCAAAAACCATCATCAAAACCCTTCTCCACGAGATTTAATGACTTGACACCATATAGGGTTTTCAGTTAACGTGAGATTGCTAAAAAAATATTTTAGATAACATCAAAAGAAGAGTCCTCTCCAAGATGAAGATCTCCATACGACCAGTGATTGTAAGGAGGCACCTGTATGACACCTACTGACTATAGAGAACTCCACATGAAACAAGAAGAAGTTGTCTCATATGATATTGTCTAAAAGTGCCTGACACAATCGAATCTAAACCTTAAAATAATCACTGAACCCTAATGATCTCCCAATCCAAGCAGCCAGCGAAAGCATACTTCTCTGATAAAATCTTAACCCCCTTCATCTACGGGTCACTACATGTTCAACCCTCCATTACAAGAGGTGATTTGAGATGAATACCTGCAAGCGAACCTTGGTGCACACCATCTTTTGAGAGAGCTCTACGGTCCAAAACCTCATAAGGCCCATCCGAGGACCAAGGAAAAGAGAAGCGTCGCCATTTGTAGGAGTCCAGCAACAAAACACCCCCAACAAGCACGATCGCCACCAGGAGCGTGGTTTGCACTGTCCAAACCTGAGCACATCTTTGCTCCGAGTGTCGGGTTTCGCTGGGCTGATGCTTCACTGGCCTTCCCTTCCAACAATCCACCAGCAGACGCAGCCTATTCTGCGCCATCACACCCTATTCCTGCCTGTGGTGGCGCTCCCAGCCTTCGTTCTATTGCAAACCTGGCGGTGCAGCATTGCCCATGAGGTAGCTAGCGAGCTTGCTTCGCAATCGAAACTGTCATCACATTTTGCAATTCATGACTCTGGTTACGAGTTTTCGTAGAAACGCCAAACAGAAAGTAAGGTATGGTAAGATAAAGTAAGGTGTATCCTCCTATCAATATCGTCCAATTCACAAGCTTCTTGTTGTAGAGAATAATAAAGAAAGATGCAAAAATGGTCATTTTAGGAGAGGAGCATCCCCCGAAGACGCCATTCTTGGAGTCTCACCTTCTTCACGTACCGCGTTCATTACAACGTTTCCCTTTCACAATTTACCTTCTTCGTAGACCAAGATAGGTGACTAAGAAAATTTCCAGGCCACAGAAAACGAAAAACCATGTGGAGACAGGGAGAGAAATTACAGAAGGCGACACCAAGACGGGCTCACTATTGAGTGATTGCATTCCAGACTACTGCAATGCAAAAAAAACGCTTTCTTGTCCCAGAGAAGCTGAACAACCCCAAAGGCCAAGTCTTTCTCCCAAATTTCGTACTGCTACAGGGACATATCCACGAACACAACGATCACCGACACTATTGATAGAGGGAGAACGACGAATATTTCACAATTCTGCAAAATCATACTCCTTCAACAAAATCTCACTGAAGCCGCCGATATCGATTTGCGCAAACAGTGAACAGATTCGTCAAAACCAGAATCTTTACGAGGTCTTTTAATTTATACACCGGAGAGGAGTTCTAAGTCTTCGAAAGATCCTTGAAGCTAACTCAGCTAAGTAAGGCTAATCTTGATACGTAATCACAACTGATTACAGGTATCCCATTTCTGTTTGAATTTGGTCACAAACTCCTGAGCGTGGAGAAACCTACAGGCCGAACTCTACTACTGTGTCACTCAACACTCTGATTACAAGTTCATGACATGTAACTGACGTTACTGAAAGTCACGAGGCTTTGAATCGCTAGGATCTCAGTAAGCAATTCATAGAGTTGCTTAGCTTGCAGATGCAATCCCTCAAATGATGGCATCCAACTAATTTTGCATCCAGCGTGTGTGAAGCAGCTGCTTGATGAGTGGGAAGGAGGGGAGCAGGAATCAAACAGTAGGATTCCAACCTACTTGAGCATAAGTTAACTACTGTACTTAAAAGGAAATTAGTGTTTCTTTCGTAAGTGCCCAAATACGGGGCCCAAAGTGATCACTTCCATATTTGTAGGAGTGGAAATAAATCATGTAGTAATCATCAAGGATAATCACAAAATGTACTATTGGGAAGAAGAAATTACGGTCTATGTCGTCAAAGGGAAAAAAATTCTCTTGAAAGTAATTGTATTTGAAAATAGTAGACTTTCTATTTGTAGATTAGATACTTAGGAGTGCAGTTAGGGGGGTATGTGCTTTGCTTGTCTACGGGACTTGCCACTTCTCCAGCCCTACATATAGCTAACAATCTTGGAGAACATGGAAGTAAAACAACCACTCACCACTGAATTGCCACTACAATTGGCAAGGTAATTGCCTCTATAAACTTCCAAATATTAAGAATCAGAATATGTTTTCCTATTCTCATGTTGTCCTAATCTTAAGTTTTATTAATTGGATCTTATTTTCTAATTCAAAGAAGATTTCAAATTCTCTTAGCAAATATTCTTCCCATGCCACATAAATCAATTAATGAATTTTCTTAGAGTTTTTATTACATGTGTAGTCATATTGACCCCTGGCTCTTATGATTGTTCAATTATGTGCATTTTAGGTCAGAATCTCTGTGGTCAGGTTTGCAACTAGGTCGCAAATAGGGGTACTTTACTTACATGAAAATTCCCCTTATTTTACACCTTCATGCTGACTGGGTCATACCTCAGCTGAGTCCATTATTGATGCAGCCATCCCTGGATTCCATTGGTAACTTCCAGACACTGAAATGCCACGTGTCAATTGCCGGAGGTGTTTCTTGCCTTGGTTATTAAAGAATTTGAGGGTGGTTCTTAGCATATATTGTTGGGCCTTTCATCATGGGTGGGGATGCCACCTTGTTCTCATCTGATGATGTGCTGTTGATGACAAGGTTTCATTTTGAACCTTTAACCCTTCATGGCCCAAGGAGCCTATTTTGGGCCTCTCACTTGTTCAACGGGTTAAAATTAAAACTTCATTTCCCTACATCCTAAGAAGTATATTTAAGTGAATTTTATATTCTGATGTTCATATTGAACGGGGAAGTTCAAAAGTACAATTGTCATCATGTAATAAGCTTGATGTACAATGCATACTATCAATCAAAATTCAAACTTGTGAAAAAGTATAGAATTTGCTTGGGCCTTGAAGGGTTAACCCCTAAACGAACCAGAATCATCTCCAAAATTGATGATTTGAGAAAATCATTATTAAGTGCAATTTGGAAGCATATTTTGGAATTGATATACAAATAAAAGTTGTAGATTTTGATTTGTAGATTGCATCTATACAGTTAGATTCACCAATTCTATCACCAATCTTTTTTTTATAAAATTTAGAAGAGAAATTCCAAAATTCTTTTTAAATTTGATTACAAGCAAAATATTATCATTTTTTGAGTAAAATTTGTTGGAATGGCTTTGAAATGAGTTTCTCTTCACAAGGTGATTTTTTGAAATTTTTGTGTTCTTCAAATCTATAACCTCATTTTGGCAAATCTAGTTTTGAATTAAAGTCAATGCAATTTAACCACTTGATATACTTCCACATCTGTAATTTTAGAAAAATATGTACTCTTGTAACACCAAATCCAATCCTTAGATAGGGCAACAACTTGATAGAGTATCTCCACAAATTATAATAACTTTCATCCAAGCAATTAAGAGGAAGAAACTCGAGTTTCAATTTGTTCATTGTCCAAAAAATAGGTGTTGGAGCACTTAGGGGGTCAAAGGAGAGAAGCCCAATTTGGATTGTAAATTGGTGTTTCTTTTTGTCTATTTGACATATAAGGTGCATGATACAACAATTACAAAAGTTAGTATTTATACTAAGTCAAATCCAATGACACATGGCACTTTCAATTTAGATAATTAAATTAAATTTAGATCATTTATATGGTGGGCTACTTCTTGACTTGTGGTGATGCTCAAAGATTGGATTGTAAAATTAGGAATCCATTAATTTACAATACACCAATTGTCAAATCACAATTGATATTTTTATATTTTAAATTTAATCCTATAACATTGAATAGAAGCACTGGCCTTGTCAACCTAGGTAATCAGCACCAAATACTAGATTCATGGATAAATAGGTACATTGTTCATTTCTACAATTTCTTGAATGTCATTCATTAGATGTTTTGATTCCTTGACAAACTCACTCAGTCAAATCCTTTGTAACATTATTCAATTGGAGATTATTCTTTCCAAGAGTTGAAGGACATATTAAGTGCAATTTTATGTTATACCTACATCAATCAATAACTAAAAATGGTTGCTACATAAGCAAAATTGATTTTAAAGTAACAATGTGAAACCTCCAATAAACACTCTTCTATATTCACATGATCAATGTGATAGCCTACTCTCAAAGCAATTGTGCCTACTTCCAAAGAGTATGCTCCACATCCTTCACATGGTGCAAGCTTGATGACCAAGTGGCACTTCATGTATGAAAGATGAATTCGTGTACAAATCAACTACATTGTATGATGGTAATTCCTTTGTTGACTAAATTAGATGGGCATGTTGGACAAACAAACCTGCTAAAGAGATGAATAAACAACCTTGATATTTTTTACTATTTTTCTCATCTTTTGTATTTTTGAAGGTCAAAATTACTTTTAAAAGTTTAATGTTCTGTTTAATAGGTTTAAAAATGTGACATTCCAATAAATACTCTACTATATGATTTTGTAATAGTATTAACTAATAAGAGCTATTACTAATATTACTTGTATAGTATATTTGTGCATTACATTATATATATATATATATATATATATATATATATGTTTGGTTGGTTGTTTTTTTTCATATTTTGAAATCAATTTTTATTTAGTAGTACTTTGAAATATCTAAGATAAAAGAAACATTCAATACGTGAGAATATCATGGATAATATTATTTATAAGAAAAACATCACTTAGTAATAGTGATAGGTGTTTACAATGGAATACATTGTTACACTATCCTTATTGTAGTATGTTAACCCCTTAAAGGTCAACACGGACATTTTTTGTCCAATGGATGACAAGGAATCTCTCTATGTAGGACATAACTACAACTATTCATCCTCGAAATTTTGTGAGAAAAGCATAGGTCTTCTACAATAGTATGACTTCCACTGAATATTTTTGGATTTTATAAAGTAGATGATGTCACACGGTTCCAAAAGGGAGTATTTCCATGGTCACCAGTCTGTCCTTTAAGGGTTAATATTCATTTTTGACATTATTTAATGTAGTATATTGTTAGACTATCCTTATTGTAGTATGTTATTCATTTTTGACATTAATTTGTTTGTGATGATCAGTGGTTTATGCTGGTTGCAGACCAAATTTGGGTCACTCCAGCTTGTCCTGGTAATTTGTGAACAGTTCTGTGAGTGATATGTGTGGATCGGTTGTTTGCAATTTCAAATGCACTACACAAGTAATAATCACTACAACACAAATATAACTTATTGCCTAATCTCTACAAACTTTCATTTACAAACTTCACTTTCGTTAAGCTTCATCCAAATTTTGACAAAGTCCAAATTTTGACAAAGTTCTTGAGGACAGTTTTGATGATTTCATTCGTTTCTTCCCATTTTTTCCTAATCCGTAGTGCACTGGAGCCACAACCAAAATGAAGTAAGATTTTGGTGATAGTTTGCCACAAATATTAACAGTTGTTTTGCAAACTCTGGGATATTTTATTGAATGGATGCCTAGTTTTTGGAGTTCACAATCTCTGTGTGATAGGTGAATACAACAAGAACAACTTACTCTCGTGTAATGGCAATCCAGTTGAAAAATTTTAGACGAGTTCAGAAAATCTACCTTGTGTGTATACCCAAGCAACAACTGAAAGTGGAGGTGGCTGTGACTTTGGTATTGATGGAGTCCAATTATTGTATGGCAAAGGTTGTGGCTTTGCAAGGGGATGGTACTTGAAAAACTGACTTTCAATTTGACCTAGACCTTGCTTGGGCAATCATGCTTTGATTTTTTGGATACATTTTTTTGATTCACATCATATAGATGTTAAATTCACCTCAATTGCACTAATTAACCTCTTGTAACCTTCACAAATGAAATATTATAACGAATTCATCATCCGTCCCCAAATTGCACAACCACTTGCATTTTGCTTCCAATGCATATGCCAATGCACAAAAAATATTCCTCAATTCTATCAAATGCCCATTTGTGCCTCAGGGCTTCTTCAGACTGTTTCAGGTGCAGTAAGTTAGCGTAGCCAAACATTTGGTGAAGTAACCATGAAAAGAACTGATTTTCTTGTGTGCAATAACTAATAAGACTTCATACTAATGATGATTGAAAGCTGTGTAGGTATGTACTTCCATACCTGAAGCAGGTTGACAAAAAGAGTGAGGAACAATGAGCAAGACCACAAGAGGCTAAACAGAGAGGTCATGATCAAAATAACACCCCCATTGCGCCTAATGGTACGTTGTAGACTGTTAGTTACAAGGCTAGGTTTGTAGTGCAATTTGTAGAACAAACAAACAGATTATGAACAAGACGCGCTCTCCGCCTAGCTTGCTTTCATTCTGGCTTGCCAACCATAAACAAACTTGTAGTATATAAACACACATTCTTGACATGGCAACACCTGCCCTCATCTACTCATGATGTTCAAACTGTCTAATGATTTGAATTATTCCATGAATGATCTGCACAGAAGAGGCAACAATTTTAACCTATAAGATGGGCACTCCCCAAACCTCCAATTTTTTGCTATTGTGCCTAGTTAGTATTAGTATTTTCATATTTTCTTGATAGCAAGTGAAAGGAGGTTCCAATGCACCAAAGAATATGGCATTTGGATACCATATGCAAAAGTGAGGAAGGGTTAAAGTTTTTGTTGGTAGAGGTTCTAAAATCATTTCTTCCACATAAGTACATCTTGATATTGGAGATGCACCCAAAGTGATGATAGTGGTTTAGGTCAATGGTGCATTTTGGAGGCACACTTTTAGAAAATAAATTAGTTCCACTTTTTTCTTGAAGAAGTTTTGTATATAAAATTCAAATTTCATTTTTGGACTTGATCTAAGTTTTGCACCAACTTATCTATGAATGATTAAAAAGCTAGACCAATTTGACTAAAAGTCAGTGTGTCAATTGAATTCATTTGGTTTGGGGTCATCCTACCTTAGTGGACAATCTAAAACTCCATACTGTTAGAAAATGATTAAATATTATTAAAATTAAAATTTTATGCAGAGATATACAATCATTCAGAATATTTTTCTGATATGTACGTACATTGATATTTTTAACAAATCAAATTATTATAACAATTATATTTTCAAAATGTTCATGTCAAATTTGAATTTTTAATATTTATTTGTGTATTAACACATATAGAGGTCAATTATATGTTGATAAACAAAATTCCAAAAATGAAACATTAGACGATTGGACTTTCCCCCCGAGGAGTCAGTGGGTTAAAAAAATAAGGATATAGGTGTGAACAACCACTATTTTATAGGGGGTATGAATTATTATTATTTTTTTCACATGCTATCATTATGTAATTTTCTAATAGGATCTATTATTCCATATCCTATAATACTTTAAAGACATTCAATGCCATTTTTGATACCCTATATTACTCTAAACCCAATTATAATTATTAGCCCCCATTTTTTTAAGATACCCTATCATTTAGTTGCACATATGTTGCTACTCCAATTGCTCACTACCCTACCCACCCTAAGACTTTCCCATTTGTAAATATAATACAAAATTTTCATAACAACATTTGAGGTGAAACATACATTAGATTATAATCAAATAAAAAAATTGCAATGTTAAGTTTGCTCAACAATAATCTTACAAGGGAGATAGATCATCAAAATAAAATTTCACATGTATTGCATGCAAGACACAAAAAATTCATACTTTCATTGAGCATACCCCACAAAATTTTGTTTGATTTAAAAATTAAAACAACATATTTTACAAATTTTTAGAAGCAAAAATATCTTCATCACTCCAATGATTGAAGTGCTTCTTTAGAAATTGAAAAGAAATCAATGAGCTGAAGTGGCAGACAAGTGAGCTAATCACTTTCCACCATATTTTGGTAGCGTAATTGGCAGGCTATCTTTCAATGGCATCATTGGCATGAAACCCTAGTTGTTGAACAATCTCCTTCCACCTTTGCTCTCTTCTCGCAAGCACCTTTTTTTCTCTACATGCTTGTTGTTCTCCTTGTGATCGATTCTCCTCCCACCTATGCCTTTCTTCTCCTCCTTGTTGCTCTTGATGTTTTCCATCTAACTCGTGCCTTTTTCTTTCTCCTAGTTGTTTCTCTTCACTTCCTTCTTCAAGCTTGTTGCTCGGTCTACTTAGATTGTTCTTCATTTAGCTTGCTATTCTTCTCTTTGCACCTTCTTTCTAATACTTGCGATTTAGGAGTTTAGTTTTTGCTATGAAAAACAAGATTTGGAGCTCAACTTTCCACTTTCATCAATTTTCTTGTAAGTTTCAAACATGCATCAATGTTGTGGATTTGCATTGTGTGAATATTGAAAGTTTATGTGATTTATCATAGGTTTGCATTTTGTGAGTTTCAATGTTGTGGATTATTTTGGATTGCATTGTATTAGTTGTGTCAATTTTTGTGAATTTTGCATTGCACCCAATGAATGCAATTGCAAGAAACTATTGCTTTTGGCATAGGTAGAAGGAATACCAACAATTTTTTTGATAAGTACATAAATTTGTGCCCTTTCTTCTTCAAGTATAATACAACTTTATGTATCTTTTTTGCTCAAAGCCTATTTCATTAGCTTAAACAACTATATTTGATTAGCTCAACCTCAAATAATTCTATTAGTTTGGCTTGACCAATTGTATCCATTTGCCTTGCCTAGATATTATATGTTTTTCATTGAAACATCTATAATTTCGTCCAAATCCATTCTAATTCCAATTGAATTGAATGACCATCCAAAGCTCTTTCCTTTTAGCTTGAGTTGAATTGAATGAATATAGACTTTGTATTACCTCTAAGATAAAACCACTAGTACGCACTTATTTATGTACTTATCTTATTTGCCATGACCTTTCATACCTACACATTTATCTTGGTTTGAATTAATTGAGCCTCCAACAACCATGAAGTTGAGATGAATGAAGAAATTTTATGTATTTCATAGAATCATAGGTAAAAGCACAACTCATTTTTTGTGCTTGGTTATTTCTTTTGACCATTTATAACTACATAAATTTAGCTCAATCTAAGTTTTGAATGAGACTCCAAAAGTCAATCCATTTAGCTTAGAGTCAAGATGAATGGATAAACACTGAGCATTTCATTTGTCATGAAAACCATAGAGTGAATTTTTCATCAGCCTTGACGTTGTGGAGCTTGATGGCGTTGATAGGAGCTAACGCGGAGTACTATAGAACCCAATTTAACCATGGTTTGAAGCTTTGGCCTTGGCATCTTGATCGGGGACCTTGTTTGTTGATGTCTTTTGTGAGTGGTTTTGGAGACTCAACTTTTCGAAGTTGAATCTCCCCCATGATGTCTAGAATGAATGGCTTTTTGACTCATGGTTCCATCCTAGCATGCAAGTGTTCTTTAAGAACAATGTAGACTTGACCCTAGTAACTTAATGAGTTTTTTTCTAGCTTCTATAGGAGCTTTTCCTCATTCTTATTATTTGAAAAGATCCTATTGAGTACATGCAAATGTGCACAATAGATTTTGACACCTAAAAACTTGTAGAAACATGTTTAGAGTGTGTTTTGGAGAGGTTTTCATGTGCTGGAATTGCTAGGGAGTCCCAAGCTTGGACCCCATAGCTATGGGAATAGGTATTTTTGAGCATGGAAATAGGTTTTAAACCCATACTAGCAAGGTAGGAGCATTATTAGTTCTACTTTAGTGTCTAAAGCTTGGGGGGCACCCAAAAAGAACCAATGAGGCTCCTACACTGGATTTGCTAGAATTTTGGGGTGAATAGTGTCGTCTCCTTCTGAAGGATGTATAGTACATAGGAGGGAATCCCAAGGGTTGAATTATACCATGAGGGGGTCTCCATTGACTCTAAGTTGGGAATGTCTTGATGAATTATGTGGCTTGCTAGATGAAATGTGTTGGGAGGATGATATGTGGTCTAGGTACATTAATGTTGTAGTTTGAGGATGTCTAATTTGGTGGGACTTTTGCGCGTGTACCTAATTGGTTAAAGCATTGTTCAATTGTGAGATTTATCTATATAAACAATATTGAGTTCATTCATCTAGTCTAGATCACTCCATCTTTTGATCCAATTTAGGCCACAACTCAAGTAAGCCTACTGAGCCAAATGGAATAATACAATAATGACCATTCTTGGAGCACCTACTCTAGTACTAGAGTGCAACCCAATCTAAGCCAATTGAACAACAAGTTTTATATTTCCTTTGACTTTCAGATCGTTTCTTGAATTAGAAAATTTTATTGTTGTCTTTAGTTTGATTTTGAAGTTGCAACTTGTTAAGTGGGCACAAGTCAATTACTACTATTTTGCAATATTGTTAGTTATTAGTTTTGATTTGTATCATGCTTACCATTCTCAACATGATTCAGAACTATAAAATGTTTAAAACTTTTGTTATTAAGAGTCACAGGTATGACTTTGGGTGAAGTTGTAGTGGGTTGGAGATTTGGCGCTGAAGTTGAGCATGTTGTTGATCATGGTGCATGAAGAAGCTAGTCATGTTGGTGACATTTAGCTCGGTGGGATGGGTTGTGTATTGTGACATCTTGGAGGAGGCATTGAAAGGAACTTGCAAAAGCACACTAAAATAGTGTCGATGTTGTGGCAATTGAGTTGCCCAAGGTAATTGGCATCAACAAATCAAAAAACGCTTGGAGGGGACACCAAGAGATGCTACTAATGGGGCTGACTTGGTGAATAGAATGAGGTGCCATACCATCCAACATTTCAATGTAGTTAGAAGCTAGGGTTAGTTACTTGTTTCCACAATTCGTTGTTGCTCTTTCCAAGGGTAATTAAATTAGTTGCTAGATTAGCACTAGATTAGAGGAATTAATCAAGATTAGATAATGATTAATTTAGATTAATCAACATTTCATTAAGATTAATGAATTTCTTTAAAAAAATAAAAAAACTCAAAAATTTTCTTTGAAGCTTAAATATAGAAGTTAACTTTTAGTGAGGGGTAATTTTGGCAAGGAAGACTTGACAAATGGTAGAAAATTAGCCCCATTTTGAAATTTTAGTACACTAATTATGGTTGAAAAATCCACTAAGCACACTAATTATAGCTAAAACTTGAATTTGACCTCATAAGTGAACTCCATGGATTAGGGAGTAACCAAGGAGTGTTGCAGGGGGAGTTTGGGGTGTCATTTGTGAGATTATTGGATTTTAATTGCAGTGTTAACCTAAAATTCCAGCACATCTAAATTGTCCTAAAGCCACCAATTTGAGTCTTTTAAAACTCAAATTTGACTTTCAGATTTGAAGCCTATGGGGTAGAAGCATTCATGATGTGATTCTAGGGATGTTTTAGAGGATTTTGGGAGTTTTCAGGAGTGATTTTGGTTTTTGACTTACAATTTCAGCTCACGTGAGTTGACCTAAAAATCCAAGTTAAAATTCTAAAAACTCAAAATTAACTTTCAACTTGAACTCCATTAGTTAGATAGGGATCACAAGATTTTTAAATGAGCGTGTTTAGGTATTTTTATACTTCAATTCCAACCAAAAGTTGGGTGAATGGGGATTGGAGGGCCTCATTGCGGTTGATGGCAACATCTCTCATGAAATAGGGTGCTTTTGGAAGGCACTTGGAATTATTTTTCTCTATCACGCAACATCTATCGTGAGCTTGGATGCCATAGGGATAGATTTTCTTCATATGCTATGAGCTTAATTATTTCCAAAGTCTTACATGGTGCTTATATAGTTTTTTGAGCCTTAGGGATTTCAATTAAGTTTCTCACATGCACCTATAGGAATTGTTGAAGTAAAGACTAACACTTTTTGTGACTTCAATTATTGCCAGCAAACTTACCTAAGCAGGGGGAAATTGCCACTATATTCGTGATTTGACACGTGATCAAAGAGTTGGCTTACCCATGGTTACTACCAAAGCTCAAGCATTTGGTCAAGCATCAATTTTAGTAGGCACTCAGTTTGATGCCATTGTTGAAGACGCATATGTTGACCGGTCATATCCCAATGGTTGGGCAAGTTGGCTTGGCAAGCAACAAACATTGCTAATTTGCTTTGTTTCATCTAAGAGCACCTACCAACTTATGGGGTGGAAACTAAGGACATAGAATTTTGGAACACATGGAAGATGGACCTCACACAAGTGCAACTAGGTGGTATACATCAACTCTGGATGGCAAGTCATCAATTATTTGTTGAGCTAACACCAGCCATCATGTTGCAGTGTTGGGACAAAGATCGTGATCAAGTTCTTCAAAGCTTTACACAAGCGATGAGATTGAAAGACATACTATCATTGGTTTGCAAGACTGGTAATATATACATCAACTGGGGCCACATGTTGAACCATGGAAATTAGACCTTAGTGGATTAGTAGAAGTGTTTATAAATAAATAAATAAATAAATAAATAAATAAATAAATAAATAAATAAATAAATAAATAAATAAATAAATAAATAAATAAATAAATAAATAAATAAATAAATAAATAAATAAATAAATAAATAAATAAATAAATAAATAAATAAATAAATAAATAAATAAATAAATAAATAAATAAATAAATAAATAAATAAATAAATAAATAAATAAATAATATATATATATATATTAATTTTTTAAAATTTTATTTATTTATTTATTTATATATATCTGTGTGTGTGTGTTTGATGGATTTGGTGGCTTGTACTAAACATCTTCTATAAATGTGAGTTGATATTAGGCTATTTGTTTGATGTAGCATTTAATAATTAAATTGGTGTCAACCTTTCTTTAGTTATAGTTTGGACCTTTTGATCCTACATGGACAAAGGCAAGGGCTTTCCTGAGACCTTTAGGTGGTTGGACAATGATTCAATAAGAAACCAAAGTACTCAAACCAATTTTAGTGGAGATGACATCTAGAGACTGCTTGACATATACCAAAACTTGCAAATAGGGTTGTCTAACTAGTTATTGATACAAAATCAATTGTTCAAGTAGAAGAATTGATTCTACCATTTATTTTATTACTATTTGCATGAGATTGCATTGGACTGCAACCACAAAGATCTTGGGGTGCCAAGATATTGAATGCTAAGATTGTGAAGTTTTGGACTCAATAAAGTGATGTTTGAATTATTCATGAACGGCATTTGGAGAGGCCTATGATTGAGGCTCCTTTGTCTAGAGGAAGAGGGAGAGATGAGGTGATAGATTTAGTCATTTGTCACATTGCAGTGGTGTTGAAAAACAAGGGCCAATGACGGGAGGTTGTTAGGCATCCATTTTGGGGGCATCTTTCTTTGATCTTCATAGAGTTTCAAGCCCAAGGATATTTATTTCATATCACTTGGCAATGGACGTAGGGTTGGTGGTTGAAGAGGGCATCTAGTGTCTAGGATGCATTGACTCTTGGCTTCATTGATTACAATATACCACATACCATTTATTTTGATGTCATTGAGGGCAAGCATGAGGCGTGGCAATATTACTTATAAATTCAAAGCTCAATTCGCCTTTGCAAACAGAAGACACTAGGAGTGATGTGCCATTTTTGAGTGACATTGTTCTCTAACCAATGGAAATTATTGAAGTTCTACCAATTTGACCTAGAAGCCATTGACATTTCATTGGCACAAGAGTTCAAGTGAATTGATATTGAAAACTAGTGAAGATAATTGAGTAGATTCAATGGAAGAGATTGCAAGTAATGATGGTGGAGCTTTCAATGGTAAAATCGGTGATGGCTTCCCGCCTAGTAGAAAATATGATGAGGCCAAATTAGGGAATTTTGTGGATGGGTCTTGGGATGGGTTTGTTTTATTTTAAAAATTCAAAGAATTGAAGAAAGAAGAAAAACTTCAAACTAAAAATCTTGAACATGAATTGAAGAAGAATGGTGAGCTTGATAACAATGAGTATATATTAGGTTTGTTTGAAGAATCATGTTTTGTTGATACAATGGAAGATTTACATTTGCTAATATTGGATTTGAATTTTGGAAGTGATGACAAAGTAGTAAAGGCACACTAGACAAAATTTTATGATTTGATTAAAAAGTTTATGGAGATGTGAGAAGCAGTAGTAGATACTAAATATAAGACCATAGCAAAGAATGTTAAACCAATGGCTTTACCTCTTCTTTTGGATTTTGAAAAGAAGGTGGAGAAAGCTTCTATGCAACCAAATTTGAGGGATCCAGGAAAGATAGGGCATGAATTCTTAGATGAAATGTTGGATGTATTAAAAATTGAAGGTGAAGACTTTTTGTTGGATAATGAGGAAAAATGTTTTAAAAAAATGCTTTTACATTTTGGCAAGGCATTTGCTTTTGAATTGCATGAGATTATGTGTGTTAATCCAAGTATTGTCCCACCTATGGTATTTTTACAATTCCACATGTACCTTAAAATTTTGGGGCCTATTCCAATACCAAGGGCTCATTTGCCAAAGTTAGTGGAATTGCTCAATGAAAAAGATGAAGATAGGAATTTTAGAATCTTCTATTGCACCACATTCAAATCGGTGGTTTATGATACCTAAAAAAAGTGGAACATTAAGATTTATTCAAGATATCCTCCAAATTAATAGAGGAAGTGTGCCTTTGGCACGAAGAAACAACTCCTTGAATCACAACCATCTGCTAAATTTTTTTTTTTTAATTTTTTGAGAAAATTAAATTTTTTCTTGAAAATGAAAAACTTCCTTTAAGAAAATAGTTTTGGCTTTTTTTATTTCTTATTTCAAATCATGGTTTAAATAACTCTCCAAATTAATAGAGGGAAGGTCCTTTGGCAACCCCTCTACCTTTGATTTAAAGTAAAGTACTTCCACATCAATCCTTATCTTAACTCTTTAGTGCTGTAACATCCATTTTTTGGATGATAAACACATTGAAACTCAAGTTTCATCCCTAAAACTACTTGGATGAAAGTTATTCTAATTTGTGGAGATATATTATGAAGTTGTTGTCCTATTTAAGGGTTGGATTTGGTATTACCAAAATACAAAATTTTCTAAAATTACAAATGTGCAAGTATGTCAAGTGGTCAAATTGCATTGACTTTAGTTCAAAACTAGATTTGCCAAAGTGAGGTCATAGATTTGAAGAATACAAAAATTTCAAAAAATCACCATGTCAAGAGAACCTCATTTCAAATCCATTCCAACAAATTTTACTCAAAAAATGATAATATTTTGCTTGTAATCAAATTTTGTAGGAATTTCGGAATTTCTCTTTTAAAATTTATAAAAAAAAGTTTGGTGATAGCATTGGTGAATCTAACCATACAGATGGAATCTACAAATTAAAATCTATACCTTTTACTTGTATAAAAATTCCAAAATATACTTCCAAATAACACTTTATAATGATTTTTTTTCTGAAATCATCAATTTTGAGGATGAATCTAGATGTTTAGGGGTTAAACAACTAAGTTTGTAGTCCCATTCAATAGTTATTCATCATACAATGCAATGATCAATAGATGTATTTCATCCAATAATGCCAACTATAAAATATTCATCTAAATCCATCATCCACATTCATCCTCTTTTAAACTTAGTTATATGTATAAGTATTTACCCTAAGCCATGAGCATAGGCATCTCATGGTGGAAAGTTTAAAATTTTCACAAGATTTAAAAAAAATAGTCATTGCTCATGGCTCATTGCTTGTTGCTCAATGCTCAACACTTATCGCTCCATGCTCATACTTTAGCAACCCTAATTAAGAGACCATCTAATGAAATGAAGGTCTAATTTCTACTTCAATTTGATAATTTATAAAATACCTCAAATTAGGTATTATATTGTAATTTAAACTTCGGGCTTATAACTATGCTTTACAAATTTTTTAGATCATAGAATGACAAGGGATTTTGATTTTCACCAAGAAGTTTTGAACTATAATATGTATTCTTAACCCCTAAATGCCCAAGGCACCATATTTTAGTGTTCCAAAAACTTTGAAGTTAAGTAGAATCCAACCAAATTGCTATTATTATTAGTTTATATTTTTGGACAACTCTTTTTGAAGTCTAGTTTTAGGATCAAAAAGTTGATCTAAAAAATGAAGGATTATGATTTTTCTATTCAAGAATTTGTGCAAGGATGCCCAATGCAATCTTGACCTCCCGTAGTGTTGAGGGCTCTTGGAAATGAGCCTCAAATACACTAGATCTTGGAGGAAAAATCACATTAGAAATTCATTTAAAAACAATCGTAGAATAGATTTTGAAAAATCGTAAATTGATTGGGGTTGTGCATGCTAGGCCCTATAACCTCATATTTTTTTAGTGACCAATTTTTTAGAGTTGACATGCAAAAAGAGAATTGAAAATTTTTCATACTTTTAACACCCTCATGATCAAACATTATAATCTTTCAATCCATAAGTGATATTGTTATGTTTTCTTTTCCTATGTGATCTCTCACATGTAGACCTAGTTTGAATTTGTACAGTTACAATTCAAAAGAATTTGGTACAATATATGAAAATGTTGACTTTTTGTTCAATTTAGAACAAATTTCAAGAAGCTCCAAATAGGCCTTGGGCATTTAGGGGTTAAAGCTTTTCTTGAAATTAATATGAATTTCCTTCACTTATTCTTCATAAATTCACAATAATTTCAAATTTTCACCAAATGTTTTGAAATTTTGGAACATGTAGAAGACATATGTTTTCATTCATCTCTGAAATTTAAAAAAAAAATCATTTACATTTAATTGCTAAATGGGAGCATCTATAGTGAAGAAATTTAACTTGAAGCTCCTAGTGTTTTAGGGTTAAGAATGTTATGATAGATAGTTTGGTCCAAATGTCCAAACTCCACACAAGCATTAGCCCTTAACCCCTCACCGCCCAAGGCTTGAACAAGTAAAAAACAACATTTTTTTGGAAGTGTTATAAATATAATTTTCAAGAAGTTATAGAGATCTCAACCGTACAATCTTGTAGTCCA
Source organism: Straminergon stramineum (assembly GCA_963920665.1). NCBI lineage: Eukaryota > Viridiplantae > Streptophyta > Bryopsida > Hypnales > Calliergonaceae > Straminergon > Straminergon stramineum. The sequence goes on from OY987263.1 coordinate 13,226,847, forward strand.
CTTGTTGAAGATTACATACACCAAATTTGGTGTCATTTGACCACATAGATTGAAAGATTGTGATGTTTTAGCATTGAAAAAGGATGCTGAATTTTTCCTGAAAATACATATGGAGGCGAAATTTGGTTTCTATATCTACTCAAATGAAGAAACTTTAAGCTATAAAGTGATTCAAAATCATCATAAAAACACATTGATGAAAAAAAATATCATTCAATTGACTCATTGTGTGTGCAAAATGACTTTGAAATGTCAAAAAATAGCAAGAAAAGTTGCAAAAACTACATCAAAAACTGAACCTCCTTCTACTAAAATGCTTCTCAGTCATTCATAACTTCTTGGATTGATATGAAATTTTATACACAAAAACTAGACTAGTATGCGCAACGTTTCCAAAAAAAATTATTGGAAACAAACATTGTATGAAGAAGAAACAAGCCGCCGAAGTTCGTTGTAATCCAAAAATGTTGGGATTTTGAACTTCGAATTGCTCCTAGACATTCGAATCAACATGGATTGACATGAAAATTCTATCGCTTGAACTACACTTCAAGGGGAACATAACCCAACAAATTTTATGGAAATCTAACTTTAGATGAAGGAGATACAAGACCCAAAAGTTGCATCCATCAAATGCAATTTGGTGAACTCAAATTGAACTTGTGAACTTCGATTGGCTTCCAAAATTTCAGAAAATCGTGGATTGATTTGAAAATTTTACGACACCAACTAGAAGAGAGAGTGCAAATTTTCCAACAAGTTTTTATTGAATTTGGACATTGGATGCAAAAGTTATAGCACTTTGAATTTGACCTGAGGACACTTTTGGTCCCCTTGGGCGGTGAGGGGTTAAATACCTGAGATACCAAATTTTGGTGTTGATAATACGATGAAGTTAAAATAAAACCTAACCAAGTTATTATTTTGAATATTTTATATTTTTGAAAAATTCATTTTGAAGTCTAGTTTTAGCATCAAAATTTTGATTTTGAAAATGAATGATTATGATTTTTCTATTCAAGATTTTGTGCAACGGTGTCCATTGTAAATCTAAATTTTTTTAGTGTTGAGGGCTCTTGGAAATGAGCCTCAAATATACTAGATCTTGGAGAAAAAAAACACATGAAAAATTCATTTAAAAAATTGTAGAGTAGATTTTGAAAAGTTGTAAATTGATTGGGGTTATGTAGGTTATGCTCTTTAACATCACTATTTTTTTGGTGACCAAATTTTTAGTTTCAACATATGAAAAGAGGATTGAAAGACTTGAAATCACTTTGAGAGTTTTAACACCCTCATGATCAAACATTATAATCTTTCAATCCATAAGTGATATTATAGTGTTTTCTTTTCCCATGTGATCTTCAACATGTCTAGTTAAATTTGAATTTGCAATTAAAAAAAATTTGATAAAACTTATTTGAATTTTTATTTTTTTCAATTTTGAGGAAACTCTAAGAATCTCCATAAAGGCCTTGGGCATTTCATTTAGGGGTTAAGACTGTTATAATAGATGGCTTGGTCCAAACGTCCAAACTCCACGCAAGCATTATTCAGCATCCGCAATTGAAGGAAGGGACACATGCGGCGGAACAAAATTGGCGAAGATTACCTGCAGTGCAGGCCACTAATGTGGCTGACTTGCGGCCTTTCCGAAGCTTCACGCTTCAATGTCACCACTCCTCCATCATCAGTAACTTGCTAGTTGCTCTTCCAATAGACATTGCGTGTTCTTCATTCTCTCTATAGAATCTAATCATATACCGGATGTGCCTCTACCGACGTAGCGCACTACTCCAAGCCCTTCGTCTTTGCCTTGCGATCTCCACGTTCATGCGCATGTTCTGATCACACCCACTCGTAAGCTTGTTCTTTCTCCGCAATCCACCAAATTTTCACTACCAATTTTACCCTTGGGACGATCCAATTGGTACCCATTTATCGGATGATGTGCTTGCGATTCCAAATTGGTCGTTTTGGGAGTGTCAGGGTCTGAGGGCGGGTGCTCTTACTTCGTGGACACGGCAACGCGTGAGGCGGAGGTGGCGCAATTGTTCTCTGTTTGCGCTTGGTTTGGGAGAATTGAAGGCACACTGTTGCGTGGTTTAAGCTTGTGGTTTTGGTGGCGTTCTGTGAAGTTGTCCGAAACCTAACAAGGGCCAGCCATGGATGACGATGAGTTACTGGTGGAGTCTTTCGAACCTGCACAATTTTGGAACGAGGCGTTTCCACTCGGAAGCGGGCGCCTGGGAGCTATGGTGTACGGGGGGGTGAAATCCGAACTTGTGCAGCTCAATGGTAAGCGCTCTGCAATTCTCCAGTTTTTCCATGAAATCTGATCTCCATGGCTCTAATTGATACCACGGACACACCATTCTCAATGAGTGTTCAATTGCAGTGGGTGAAGAATTACTGTGGCCCATAACAATTATGACGAAGGAGGTTGTAACCTCCCTTTGCAGCTTCCACGGTTATCGAAATTGCTACACTGAATTTGAAAAATTAATAATAATGTGGCCTCTTGTAATTACCGTGGTCCGTAGTATATGGTGTATCTGGATTAGTCTACTTCATAATCGATTTCATCGACATTTCGGTGGCTCTGTGACACACTTGAATTGTGCAGAGGATACACTGTGGTCCGGTGGACCGACCGATTGGAACAATCCTCATGCCCTTGAGAGCCTTCCTGTAGTGCGAGAGCTTGTGATGGAAGGCAAGTATGCGGAGGCCACCAACGAGGCCAAGAAGATGCTGGGACCTGATCCACAGGTGCCATTTTTTGTTTTTTCAAGTAAAAATTATATCCGATTCAGGTGTGCACTTTACGTATGAACCACTGAATTGGAATTTCAAAGTTATAGATCCCTTTTTCTTCCATATGTAAAGTGCAAATCTGTTTTTTAGGTTTATCAACCACTGGGAGATTTGAAGCTTGAATTTGACGACTCACATGACACCTATGACAAAGAGAGCTATCACCGTGAGCTTGATCTCGACACGGCCATGACTTATGTAAATTACACAGTTGGTGATGTTTCATACATTCGACAAGCGTTTGCTTCTTATCCTCACCAGGTAACGAGCCATGTTTACTTCCTCTGTCATTGTGCATACTCATTTTCTGTTTCTCTAGCCTTTGGTGCATGAAACCCCATGTTCAATAGAATGCGGAATTTCGCGAAATCGGCGAGCATAGTAAAGTCTGCGTTTCGAGCTATCCGAGCAGTTTTGAGTTTGCCCGACTGAAAACTGGAGCTCAGCCGAACCGCGTATCACCATGGGTGTGTCCTAGATTGGGGCTGAGGTTCCAGTTGACCACCTCATAATCCGAAGCATTTGGAAGTCCTAATTTTCAAAGCTGTAGGCCCTTGATAGTACTAGCTTTCAAAGTTTTATGCACTTGAACGTCACAGTTTTGGCGTTCTAAAATTCGCCATTTTAAACGGACAAGACAATGCATCTCTCGGATTCTGGGTCCGATTGAGATATGATTCTGTGACTGTTTTGTCAACTTGATTTCAAAGGCTAAGTTTGCTCCCCCAACTGAAGCATTGCAGGTCTTTGCAATGCGCATAGCTGGCAGCAAGGGTGGTTCGGTTTCGTTCTCTGTGGCTATGGATAGCCAGCTCGTGATAGCGAAACAAGTTGTTGGCTCAAAGCATATCGTTTTGAAGGGTCAGTGCCCCAGTGATGGTAACAAAGTTGACGGTCCAGCGAGATCCAGTACACACCAGGGGATGGCATTTGCAGCTGTACTGCAAGTCGAGATTTTCGGGGAGACTGGAAGTCTACAAGTTGTGAATGAGCAAACCCTGAGAGTGCATCAAGCCGACTGGGCGGTTCTGTATGTGTCAGCCAACTCCTCTTTCGATGGGCCATTCAAAGACCCAAGCGTGTCAGATAAACAGCCCGAAACACTGGCTTTCTCCACTTTGGAGAATTTAAGGGGTCTTTCATTCGACGACGTTCTCGCTGCTCACTTGGCTGATTATCAACCTCTTTTCCAACGAGTCTCCCTACGTCTTGGGAACCATAGATGTGTTGAGGGAGATGAAGAAGGCACGGAGGTTTCAGAGAACGCTGATAGCAAAGACCTGAGCTCATGGGAGCTCGTGATTCCCACAGAGATTATGGATAGCACGAATGTGGAGAGTGGCACTCGGGCGTCAGATGGACAATTGTCCAAACGCAAGCCGTGGAAGGATCGAATTGCCACCAAGGACAGAATCTTGAACTATCGTGGAGATGAAGATCCCGGTCTCGTGGTACTCTTGTTTCAGTTTGGGCGCTACTTGCTGATTGCTTCATCTCGACCAAACACTTTTGTGGCAAACTTGCAAGGAATATGGAATAATTCTTCACATCCAGCTTGGAGGTGATGTTTCTTTCTTTATCACTAAATGTTTTTTTAGCAGACTTGAGAAAGTCATACGGGGACTTTCTCTAGTCCAATTTTTATTTTTTTTGAGTGTGTTTTTCATTCCTTTGAAATCCTTGTTTTGCATTGTTATTACGTCATGTGCTCAAAGAGCCTTCATGCACTTGTTACGGAGCGCCATCTAGTGGCTAATGCCTTGAAATACAAAACACAGCTACCAGATTTTCATTTACAGAGTATTACAGCCCTTGATTCTGTACTGAAGCCAGTGAGCTCTTTTTGCAGAGCCTGTCCGACACTTAACATAAATCTAGAAATGAATTACTGGCTTGCTGAAACCTGTAACCTAGCCGAGTGCCACTTACCACTATTTGATTTCCTTGAGCAGCTCGCTATCACAGGTGCTGCCACCGCCAAGGTAAAATCCTCTTATCCATTTGAGCCTATGTTTATATATTTTGACTTGGTTTCAATATATTTATTCCACAGATCTCATATGCACATCTTTTTTCTGTAGGTGAATTATGGTCTAGAAGGGTGGGTTTGCCACCACAATGCGGATATCTGGGCGCAATCAGCTCCTGTGACTCGAGACCCTGTGTGGGCATTGTTCCCAATGAGTGGAGCTTGGATTTGCCTCCACCTTTGGGAGCACTATACATTCTCCCAAGATGAGGTAAGATAAAATGAATCTGATGTGTGTGTGTGGCATGGTTATGCTGTTTCGCATTGGCTCCCTGTTCTGAGAATTGGAGTAGACTTATGCTGATGGGTGGAGAACTTAAGCCAAGGAAGTATGTTGCAGGAGTTTCTGAGAAATCGGGCCTATCCTCTGTTCAGAGGCTGCGCAAAGTTCTTTGTGAACTATCTCGTTGAAGATGGGAAGGGACACTTAGTGACAAGCCCGTCGACATCACCTGAGCATTATTTTATTGCTCCAGACGGACAAAGAGCAAGTGTGAGCTATGGCTCAACTATGGATATGGCCATTCTCGTTAACCTTTTCAACGCAGTCATCTCAGCATCTAAAGTAATCACCTTCCCCCCTTGAATATTTCGTGCAAATTCACAGGAGATGGTTGGCAGAAGAGTTGATCATTGTATTTGAACCTGTATTGTGGCTATAGATCTTAGGGGAAGACGGAACAGAATTGGTTTCCGAAGTCAAATCAGCTGTTGGACGGTTGCTCCCTCCAAAAATTGGGAGCGATGGTCGACTTCTGGAATGGGTAAGTTATTGCGTGTTTTTCGGTGATTTGATGGAAGAGGCGCGGTGTTACAATTGCTAGGATAGGAACATCCTCGTGTTGAGGATCTCATGATCACATGTTCATTTAATCGTATACATTGATTATTTTAACCCCTAAAGGTTTTTGACTATGTTTTCACCAAAAACGCTCCCAAATTGCCATTTCTAGTACAAGAACCAAATTTTAGGAAAAAAACATTTTTGGACACATGTAACTGTAGGATCTTGTAGTAATCTGATTTGAGAACATGTGGAAAAAATTTCATAAATTTTCATCATGTAGATTGCAAGATATTAGCGTTTGAATTGACAAAAAAAAATTTTGTCCCTGCGAAAAAACGAGCAGCTGCTCTTCACAAGGTCACATTTGTCTGAAAAAATGTCCAAATTGGATGTGTCTCTTTTAATTCATTCTTCAAGGCAAATTATCTACATGCTTGAAAAAATTCGAATTGTTTCGAATTGTACAGCATATAGGAAAGAAATAGTAAGTAGAAAGAAGTAGAGAATGATTCAAAATATTAAATTGTTAAAAATGTTGTTATGGATTTGACAAATGACAATCTCAATGGTTGTAGTGTTGTAATAAACAATCTACATCCTATGATTTTATTTTTTTCAAAAAATATTGAAAATTAAATTAAATGAAGGACTTTAAAGTTTATTTCAAAGTAGAGAATCCATAAGTGCCCGTAAACTAAAACTCCTCATAACATTCACCTCATTGATTAAAATGGAATGATTCAAAACTTTCCACATATATAGAAATCTAAAAAATTAATTTCAAATTTTTAATTTTGAAAAAAGTGATTTTTTCTGATCTGCTCAAGTTGCCTGAGTTGCCCAAGTTGCCTGAGTTGCCCGAGTTGGAAAAGAAACTACATATCATACAATAACTTTTTAACCATGTAGCCAAAAGTTACGAAAATTGTTGGGCCTTAAAGCTACTCCTCGCTCACATATTGTGTGAAAATTTCAAAGAAAAAAATGAAAAATTTCGCTCATAGTGAGTTGCCCAAAATATCTATAATGCCAAAAAATCATGTTGGGGACTTTAGGGGTTAAACTCTCTTTTTGGAAACTGAACTTAAGTTTATGCTCTCTCCCAATTTCTGTACTCATAACATTATGCGGACAATTTATTGCAATAGGTGGAGGAATTTGAGGACCCAGAAGAAACTCATCGACACATGTCACATCTCTTTGGTCTCTATCCTGGGCACTCTCTAACGCCGCAGTCTACTCCAGAGCTTTGTGCCGCAGCTACACAGAGTATACTGAAGCGAGGTACGTGTTGCATGTGCATGTTGTATGAAGCATCATAATTTGCAATTGTAATGTGAGTTGTTTGTAATTGCTTCCACATATTGTTCTGATGATAGAACAATTAGTTTCCAATGATGTCTTGTGTGAGTTGTGCGTAAGGAAGGCATCTTATCAGATTATACTCAAGTTTTCATTTCGTAACTTCATCTTATAATCCCGTTTTTTTTGTTTTCTTTGTAGGGGAGATCGGCCCTGGCTGGTCAGTTGCTTGGAAGACAGCGCTGTGGGCACGTCTATGGAACAGCGATCATGCATACTCTATGGTGAAACGCATGTTTACTCTTATTTCTCCGGATGAAAAAGAGGAGCGTTTTGATGGCGGGGGCCTCTACTCGAACCTGTTCAGTGCTCACCCTCCGTTCCAGATCGATGGAAACTTTGGGTATGCTCTGGAATAGCTGCACATATCTCGTTTTCCTGCGTCTTTTTTAATCCTGTAGTGTGGATTTCGTTCCATTTGATGATCCAGAAATTTTCAAAACGTAATGTCGCGGAATAAAAAGTCTGTTTCACGTCTAGGTCAACGGAGGTGTCCAATTGCAGGGTCAACATTGACTTCCGAAGCTCTAGAGGAAATCCAGGAATGCCATTGTGATCTTGGATAATGATTGCGGAAATTTGTACTTCTGCCAAGTCAAGCCTTTTTTTTAACCCTTCTATGAGCTTCAATGTGCAGCATTGTGCCACCTACTATGCTGGCACTGCTCTTGTATTTATTACTCACTATCGTCCATGTCCTGTGTACAGATTTACTGCGGCGGTGGCAGAGATGCTTTTCCAAAGTGATGAAAGCAATCTGTATGTTCTTCCAGCTCTGCCATTGAGAAAGTGGCGTGATGGACTGGTTGCGGGCTTGAGGGGCAGGGGTGCCGTCACTGTTGGATTCAGATGGATTGGTGGCATACTTCAAGAAGTCACTGTACAGGTCTGCTTTTTGTAACAGATGGGAATTCGCTTGTGTGTTCAAAATTAAGAAGATAAGCTTCACTGAAACTCACCTAACTTATGTTTTACACTTCAATGAAAGAGCATCTGATCTGAAGCTGTTTGTATTTTCTACTTATGCAGGTTGAGAAGAATTTTTCAACTACAAGGATGCTTCATTACAAAGACAAGGTTGTCGCGATACCAAAGTCAACCAGTGGCCCTCAGCTGTACACTTACGACGGAGATCTTCAGCTGATGACGTCCCGATCACAAGATGACCCGAATGAAGGCGCTACTAGTATGTGCACGATATTGTGATACCCTAAGTTTTAGGTGTTCTGTGTATGATAAGGATTTGTTTACTCCGAGTTTCAAACCCTGCACCAACACCGGATTTGCATCTCCTACAACGTCATGAGTTTATTTGATGAGTAGAAGCGTTTTGCTTGGAGCGATGAGGGTCGTAGCAGGGAGGTTGGAATTGAGATTGTCATAAAGAATTTCTATTATACATATGTACTTTTTGCAGTATTGTCCGGAATTTCTTTTGGGTGTTTCACATGAAAGGATGCTTTTGTTTAGTGACTAAGTGAGGATTGGTCCTGATCAAGCCTGATTTCAGCATCACTGTGGCCAACCAACTTCCACGTACCCAAATATTGACGTCACCATGCGTCCATAACTGGGGCACTTCTCTGGAACAGTTCAAGCGAATATCTGCGTGCACAAGACGGTTATTCTGGAGATTATGCTCGACGATCAGCTCACTTCAGGGCTTTTTTTTCGGGTTTTTTTAAATGGATGAAAAGGCGATTCATCATTCGCTGTGAGTGCGAGAGTGGCGAGTTCAGAGAACAAGTGGGAGTTTTGAGGTGGCGACATGTGGAAATTTTCCAGAAAATTACTTGGCGAATTTTTTACATACTTTAATTGTGCTTGGGCGATCAGGAGGGAAAACAAAAAGTTTAACTGGCGATTAGAACAAATCCGTGTAAGGAAAATGGCTAACAGGGACACAAATTTGGGGACAATGTGGCGATCACATGGAGATGATTTACTGCATCCTGGCGTTATGCCTAGGTACATCTCAGAAACCGGGGCACTGTAGTGATTTTTCAGCGTCACAAACAATTATGTGCAAAAGTAATTGCGAAAACATAACAAGAGAAACTACTAGTACTGCCATAGGCTACAGAGTAAGGGTTGCAAACCTGTTTCGCAAGCATTCCACCAATTTGTCAAATCCACAATCGGCAGACATGCACCTGAACCTGCACCCCCCAAACACCCCTTCGACGCGAAAGTCGAAGACAGAACAAAAATTGAGATCCAAAGAAGACAATTTAGGGCGCTACTCACTGACCTGCACCCACCCTATTTCCCCTCCGATGCTTAAGTTAAGAAGTGAAGAAGGATGTGTCCAAACTGTAAAGGAAAACCAAAATAACCTCATAAAAAAAAGGGAATACAATGAATGCGTACAGCACAGAAGAGAATATGTCTCCAATCAGTGAAAACCATTTAGAAAACATCTGATAGCTTGGACGTCATGCATCCCCTGGTCGCCATAAACGACTGAGATCAGAGGTGAAGATGGACCTCACCTACATAGTAGCTAAAACCCTGTGCTACTTGAGATCTACTGTTGCTGTTGCACTACCTCCTCACTAAGGGAGGCAACCCATTCCTGATCACCCCCCCCTTTTGGCAATACAGATTGCTCTCTTTCCGCACTGGAGGAGATGACAGTGATTCATTACAACACAATTTCCCGTGCAGTTGTGGCACATTGTGATTGTCTTACAACACTCTCAATTCTTGGGTGGATTTTGCAACCAACCCTTGTGGAAATATGAAGGTCTACATGTCCAGAGTGGGAAGAACGGAATCTTCCCCTAAAAAATTCATAGTAATTATGTTTTGCAAATCTGGAAAATTATAGAAACCTTCTTAACTCTATTTTTGCACACTAGAAAATTTCCCCCCCAAGAAACTTGCCCTCTAGATAGGTGTAACTGCTTAAGTAGTTGGAAATGGGTTGCCTCCCTTACTAATGTGCAATCTACCAAGCTACACCTTAAGTGCTTGCAAGGTATCCCCTCATCCTCTTGAGACAAACCAATCATCGAATACCACTTGGTAAGGAAAGTTAGCGAGGTTGTAAATACACTGGGGGTTCATTCCCACAACAACTTGGATATGGTTGTCTAGATTGTTTCTCAACTTGGATTTCAAGTAGCCAAGGCTAGAAAAAGTACGCTTGTCTTCCACTGAGCCAAGGACATGCACGGTATCCATTTTGGCAAGTTTCAAGAACTCTCCAAAGTTTTGCATGAGGTTATTATTATTGTCCAGTACTCTCCATACTTTTGTCAAAGGATTGAGATCGTAAGGGGGAGCATGGCAGCCTGGGAATTCAACTTCATACAAGTCTTGAAGAGGCCACGTTGAGACATGATTGCATCACAGTCTATTAAAGGCTTGAGGAGCATCTTCTTCTCACCCTCTCCCAATATCTTTTCGTGGCCGTAGGTGTCCACAAGCGTTTGCAAATGCACATCAAACATCTCCTCAATGTCAGGTCAGAAAATGCCAACACTAGAAAACTGTCTTCCAACTCTTCGACAAGCATTTTTGCGGCACCTATTGCAACCAAATCACAATGTTGTTTTTATATAATTGACAATCATGGATTGGATTCCATGATTACATGTACCCCAATTAATTTCTAGACTTTTTTGTCACCTCTAAACAATAAAAGAGCATTCCAATCAAACAAGTACGAGCCCATGCAATGCTAAATGATGCCCACAACAAAACACAATAATAGAGCATATGACGAAGCATAGTAAAGAGTACCAAAACAAAAAATAGTATCAGTCCATGACACAACATGTAAGTACTATAAAAGAGCACCCCCAAAGAAACAAGTTTGATTCAATGACACTCACTTGTGCATTCCAATTTTACTTTGGTCACCAAAGAAGCCCGTAGTTCTCAGTCCATTAGCCCTCCCATGTCCTCTGCATGAATTTTCTTGCCGTAGCAAACAAAACATAGTATAGTAGAGTGGTCATTTAGATCTCTAATCCACTTGATGTGAATTTGCTCATGGTTGCAGTCTAGGAGATTATTAAAACTCTAGAACTTGTCCATTCTAAGTGACGTCACTTTATCATCATTCATCCTATACAATGATCTCTAGAAAATTTGATTGCTACAACAAAATTATAGATATAAAGATCATGTTTTTGCACAAAGTTAACTAAAGTGTCAATTGCCTCAAGTAATGGCAAAATGGCACACATTCCCAACAATGGGTAGGGATCCAAAAGATAACAAGGCATACTTGAAACCGGAATCAACAATGTTAGTATAGGTAAAAACAATTAAATGTGGTTTGAAACAAATTGACAAACAACTGCCTTTCACAAATGGCAAGTTTGGGACAAAATGACATCTTAATCAATGAACATGACAAAGTACAGTCCACCCAAATAACTAGATCGATCAACTCACCTATCACATGTGCTTTTGGCCAATCAGATTAGGCAATCAAAGTCATGAAGAAATTGCATGCCATATAAACTTGACATATTGTGACAATGTGAAGATGACAACATTCCCACACGATGAGAAATGAAAACAAAGCAACATGAAAAGAGGCAACTAAAATGAAGTAAAGAAAGTGCAAATGCTTACCTCAGCTTTGGAATTCTCTCCCAAGTCGGTTGTCATCTTGTAGATCAAGGTGCAATACTTGGAGAGCAATCTTTGCAACGGCTCAATCAAATTGACCCATTAGGTTGTATGTTTTTTAACATCTTGAGGCCCTTCATTTCCGTCAACTTGGCCAACTATTTGAATTCAGCAAATATCTTGGGGCTTTTGCAAAAGTACATGTATGTGATAGCCAAGACCTTCTTGATGTCTCTGAAAATTCCCAAGTTCGACAAGGCTTTAACCCCTAAAGGACCAAGGTGATTTTCCTATCAAAAAACAATCAAAATTGTCACTTCTATTGCAAAGAGAAAATAACATTAAAAATTGTTCTTTTTTGCATATCCAACTATAAAATCTTATACTTGACTAGTATATGAATACATGGAAGAAATTTCAGAAACTTTGACCATGAAGATTGCAAGATATATGCATTTAAAGTAAAGAAAACAAGTTTTTTTGCACCTTGCTTGACTAGATTTTTTGGCTTTGAATATTTTTAGTTCAAAATTTTTGCACAATAGATTTTGATTTTCTACTTATTTATGTTAAGTAGTTGAGTTTAGAATCTACAAAAAAAATGTGGAAAAAATCACTTAATTTTCATTCATTTAAAAGTTGTTAAAAAGAGGTGGGTTCAAGATTGAAGAAAAAACTAAATTGTTAATATTTTTTAGATAGAATTGAATCACAATAATCCCAACAGTGAGATTTTTCTAGCAAGAGAATCTAACCTTGCCTATAAATTTTTTTAGAAAAATTCTAAAAATTGCATTCAAAAATGAATTCCACAAGTTATTTTTTCAAGAAGATGCTTAGATTGCCTGAAAAAATAAGATTGTCCATAACTTTCTCATTATTAGTCCAAATTGAATGAAACAAATCTTCAAATGTAGAAAAAAATATAATCTTTGAGAAAAAAATTTGAAAAAAAATTATTTTGACCTTCTGTGTTTTTTTTTGTGCTGCCCACAAAACTCCATTTTTGCTTATTATGCCATAACTTTTGTTCCTAGGCATCAATTAAAATAAAAAATATATTTTCATAAAGTTCTTGCAAAGATACACAACCTCAAAAAATACCAAAAAAAATCACTAAAAATTGAGATAGCAGGAACCTACCCGGACCCAAATTGTCCCCCAAGGGGACAAATGGTCCTTTAGGGGTTAAAAGCCAAGTTGCATCAGTGTGCAACACAATGCACTCTAATCATGAATGGAGCATGCTTCTGTGACTTTCAATGTGACACCCAATCTTTCCCTTGCAATGTGGAGGCCCTATCTGCACCGAAATTTAACAATTTCATGGCTATACTTTCGAAATCTAGTCCACCACTAGTAGCAACCAACTCCACAATGGGTTTGGTTAGATTCTTAGCATTGGGTGTACAATCTACATGTTCTAATGAGACAAGCAAAGGAATTTGGACCTAATTCTAAACTATGTAAATGTATACCGAGAAGTAACTATTGTTGTCTACAATAGTCACTTCATCAACAATTACAACCAAGTAATGTGCAACGGCTATCAATCACTTCATCTCAAACACTATTTGTTTGTACATATAAATAGCAATTATCTACCCTGAGCTATCACACCAATGAGTAGATGGCAAATCAAGGACATTGAAAAGTTTGTAGAGATGGACTCGAGATTCATATTCCAACCATTGGAAGACCCTTAGAGAAAAGCTAGAAGAAAGTGGTGAATTGAACCCTCTTCTTCTATGCCTCCATTGTAGTGCAATGATTGATTTGTTGCAAAACTGTTGGTGGCAGATGTATAGAATAAGGCCTCACATTCTTGTAGTGCTTGCACTGCATGGCCGCATATTGCTTCCCAACTTTGATGTTAAATTGAGGCATGTCTTTTTTGGCAATCCTCTTGATGTCGTGTTTGAACAAGGTATTCAACTTCGGTGCCATGAAGTAGGGCTTTTGGTCAACTACACTACAAACTTTACATTTGACCATATGTAGAATCCCATCACTCACCATGATCCCCTCTGCCCACAAGAGCTTGTCAGCCCACAAAATTTGGAATTTTTGGTGGTAGTCATACCTCCTCTATGACTTTGATTTGCTACTCTCTGACTTGCTCCATGTCACACCTCCCTTCCTCCTCGATGGCGATTGGAAGTCAGAGTCTTGTTTGGAAGCATCACTGTCGTTAAGAACTTCTACCCAAATTGCATTGTCAATGGGGTTGGACTTCGATGAAATTGTAATGAGTGGGGACTTGGAACTCAGCACCCGTATCTTTTTTGAATCTGAGGAGGCAACATGAAAAAAATCATTGTCAGTAGACCCTTGAAGTACATCCTGCTCTAGGCACTCTGGGAAGAGATCCATCAAACACCATCACCAATGGTTGCCCCCCCCCTCCAACCTTATGACTTGATTCAAAGTAGAGTGCATAGTTTTCTTTGTTGCCTAAGCCTTCCAAAGGTCTATGACTTTTGCTTTGCATTTCATTTCTTATCTTGCTAGCAACAAGGCCTCAGTAGCACCCTACTCTACCTTTTTCTTCACAGATCTAGCAAGATTTGTGATTCACATTGCTTTGTCCACCACATTCTCTATGAAATCATCATCACCAAACCCCATTACCCAATGCTATCAATGAAACCCACTCGCACCAAAGATTGTGCACAAGAAAACATGAAATGATGATGATATTTAGAACACACATGCAAGTCGTGAAGCAGCAAGAGAAGAACATGCAAAACCTAGAGCAATGAGGGCCCTTTTGATTTTACACTACATGTATGTACACCCCAATCATCAAAGTACATCACTTCTATGAGACCAAATTGGGATTCAATAAGCAATGAAGGTTGAAAACATGACAATTTGGAAATCAAAGAATGACATTAGTGACTCCCTAGAACTTGACACTTCCACCACCATAGTATAGAAGTATACCCTTCCACTTAGACTAGCGGCTAAAGACAAACAACATAGCCTCCACAACCCACTACTCTGAAAATTATGGCGAATTCTAAACCCTAGTAAAACACAACAATAGTGAACTAATGGCCACTCTCTTACAACCTTGTGGCGACAATTAGGAATTTAACTCCTCAAGGACTATGACTATGTTTTCACACAAAATGTTCCAAAATTGCCATTTCTAAGACAAGTACCAAATTTTAGAAAAAAATATTTTTGGACACAAGTAACTGTAGGATCTTGTAGCACACTGGTTTGAAAAGATGTGGAAAAAATTTCAGAAATTTCCACCATGTACATTGCAAGATATTAGCATTTGAAGTAACAAGAACTCTTCTTTTGGCCATGCAAAAAACTAGGCAATTGCACTTCACAAGATCACAATTTGTACAAAAAAATGTCCAAAATGGTGGTGCTTCTTTGAATTCATTCTTCAAGGCAAGTTGGATACATGCTTGAAATTTTTTAGATTATTTGGAATTGTACAACATATAGAAAAAAAAAAGAAGTAGAAAGAAGTAGAGAATGATTAAAAATACAAAATTGTTAAGAATTTAGTTATGGAATTGAAAAATGCCAATCCCAATGATGAAAATGTTGTAATAAACAATCTATATCTATTGATTTTATTTTTTTCAAAAAATCTTGAAAATTGAGTTAAATGAAAGACTTCAAAGTTTATTTTAGAATAAAGAATCCATAATTGCCTATAAACTAAAACTCCTTCTAACTTTTGACTCATTGATCAAAATGGAATGATTCAAAGCTTTCCACACACACACACACACACACACACATATATATAACTTTTGAAAACCAATTTCTAAATTTTGTTTCTAGAAAAAGTGATTTTTTTATATGCTTGGACTTTCCATTTACAAAAAAGAGTAGCATACTAGACCATAATTTTTCACTCATATTTCCAAATGTCATAAAATTTTAGATGTATGAAGGATATCCCTCGTTGCCACCTTCTCTTAAAATTTCAGCCTAATATATGCAAATCTCTAGTTACACGTATCTACCTAAAATTTCTATGTTGCCAAAAAATGCATGCTAGTCCTTTAGGGATTAACAATGCAAATCTCGGTAATAAATCCACATGTGTGTCACAATAATGGTGAGAAGATCAAGTAAAATGTAGAAAATGAGTGCATACGAGGACATAGTGGGGGATAATCATGCGGTGGTGGGAGTGGCATCGCCAAAATGCAAGCGACATGGATATACAAGGATGAGAAGATTGGCATTGACTTGGCAGACAACAACCACAAACGTGGCAAAAACACCACTTTTTCATCCCATGTTTGTCCATAGGCAATTCGCCAAACTGAAATTTTTTGGTGCAAATTGGCACCTTGCGACAAAAAAAAGCCTGGCTCTCTTCTATATTATTCAACGCCTAATGTAAACCTTAAAGGACATATTGGTGACCATGGAAATCAATCCTTTTGGAACCGTGTGACATCATCTACATTAAAAAAATAAAAAATAATCATTAGAGGTCAAAATATTGTAGAAGATCTCCCCTTTCCACACAAAATTTGAAGGATGAATAGTTGTAGTTTTGTCCTACATATAGAGATTCTTTGTCATTCATTGGACATAAAATGTTTGCTTTGATGTTTAAGGGTTAACAACTAACTAGCCTATGGTATAGATTAGCAACTGGTGACAAAGTGTAGCTAATGGAACTTAGGAAAAGTCTCGGTTGAAGGTACAACATAGTGTCAGGAGAAAGTCAAGTGATAGAAATGGCAAGAGCATTTGAAACTATATTTTTTCAACAAAGTGTGAATTTGTGATGAATTTTTGAAGTGTTCAGCCCATCACAACCTAAAAGAGTATATAAACTCCCCCAAAACCAACCAAAACCAATCCATAACACTCATTTTAATCACCTATTGCACTCACAATATTTTCTAACATAGAAGACTTGAAAAAGGCATTTCCTACAAGGAACTAACACTAAAAAATTGAAAGTTCCTATTGTGATCACTAATTACTCCATACCAATTAGTTAAGACATTGAATGTGGCCCGAATCTCAATAACCAGAAGAAAACCATAGTGGGGTCATTCTTAGGAGTCCGCGATGGGTAAAAGGTTTGTAATGGGCTGTTTTACCTTAAAGTATAGTAAATCCTGATGTACTAACTACTAAGGGTCCTTTAACATGGCTATGGGCTATCATTTAACCCCTAAACGCCGGGCTGGACACTGTGGGGGAGATGCGGGTAGTGAACAGTAACAACTTCTGTGTTGACCGCAGAAAAAGGCACTATTCTTGCGTTGTTCAATGGCAGGCAAGTGCAACAGTGAGGTTGCCCGGTCGGAAATTGAAGAAAGGGCAGCATGCAACCTATCATCGTCTTCAACTGTCTTCACACAATATGGCATACCGAAAAATAAGAAAGCATTCAATGAGTCTGATTCTGGGTTTTCATGACAACTTTCTGCATGATCGCAATTAAAAAAAGAACGGATGAAAAACAGCTTGTTTACATCCTCCAAATGGCTTTTCTGACCTCCATCGGACACAAAACGTCCGCCGCGTCGTTTATGGGTTAAGTTATGTAACTTAGAGAAGCCCTTTCTTATGTAACTATTACTGACGGCTGTACTGGTGACACAAGAATGCTATAATACTACGTCGTCAACATCCTTGCCGTGATACTGTAAGTTATGCGCCGTCTTGTGCTGGCCCACTTGGCGTCAAAACTTCTTGAGGTTTGAGCGCAATATCTTCCTCAGTAAGGTATTGTCGGTACTGTTTCTAAGGACTTCTTCCATTCAACGCCACTTTCACTTTCATCACATTTGGCTCCTCTTAGGGATGTTAGTGTTTTTTTCACTACGTTGGCTGACCCGTCACTGGATCTCCAACACTCAGAGCCAGCCATGGAGGAGATCACCGTTTCTAGGATGCAGGCTGTGGAGTTGGCCAAGGCCATTGTGGAGGCCAGAGATGCGGAGTTGGCGTTCCTTTTGCAATTGCAGGAAATCATGAAGAGTACAAGTGATTTGCCAGAGCATGAGGTACCAGGAGCTGTTGAGGACGACTTGGAGCTGGATCCGTCGCAGCATCTTCTAGGCGTCAAAGGTTGGTTTCTACGGATGCCTCAACTACCAATTGTTTCAAAGTTGTGCGAGGATATTAACTCAAGTTAATTAGTTAGGTTGTCTGATCTGATGACCTAGCACCTGGAAGTTCCCAACACTTAGCTGGTATTGTATCATTGGCTTGGAATCGGGCCTGGGATTTGTAGTTTTGGAAAAAAATTATACTTCATAACAGAGACATTGGGACAATCCTCACGAGCTTTGTGTTGTATTGTACTTCTCCTTTGAAATGAAGTTCGTACATCTAGAGTACGCAGGTGTTTTGGACAATGATATCCTTGTGTGCAGATGCTCAGGCTCTCAGTGACATAGACAAGGGAGCTGCATTGAACTTGGCTGTGGATGAACTCGGCAGCTTTGTGGAGGAAACAGAGGAGATGCAGCTGTCCTTACTAGAGGCAGCCAGACTAGCCCACTTAGACACCATCCAGGAGCACGATGCGCAATTCGCACGCTCGCTAGCGAACTCACCGCAAAAAGACTGGGACCGAATTGGAGTTAACATGGCAGACCTCTTCACCGCCCCATCCGATTCTCGTGACCCATTTTTAAATGAAGTTGATGAATATGAGGCAGTTCTTAGCCTATTGGATGATGGTGTGACGTCTCGTGGTAGTGGAGGCAGGTACTATAGTGGTGCAGCAGGCGAAGTTGTCCGTGTCATGCAGCGTGCAAAACTAGGCATGACGCCATTGACCATCCGTGAAAATACGTCTCGTGGTAGTGGAGGCAGGTACTATAGTGATGCAGCTGGCGAAGTTGTCCGTGTCATGCAGCGTGCAAAACTAGGCATGACGCCATTGACCATCCGTGAAAATACGTCTCCCAGAAGATGCATACTGGATCCAAATTAGCAAGGAAAAGGCAAGGAAAAGGTGGTGGTGGTGCAGGAAGATGACAGTGATAGCTTCCCAGATGATTCTCCGTTCACTTTTGATAGCCCGAGCACCAAGACTGGCGAACCCTTGGATATCGCAGGATTAAGTCTTGAGGACGGAGCAATCGAGACAGACATGAATGCCGGAGACTCTGGAATTCAAATTTGCCAGATCTGCTTTGAGGCCACGCAATTGACAAGCACCTTTGTTACTCTCGAAGGTACTCTTCATAACATTTGTTACCACCTTGCAATGTAAGAGAATGTAGTGCCTGCACTTGGGTTTAGATTTGCAACTGTACCTCAATCTTGCCCGAGTCGAAAGGGAAGGGAGCTTGGAAGATAGCTTGACATGTGTTATTTTTCACATATAATGTCCTGTGTGCGTCAGATTTCCATAGGGTGATCCCAGCTATGTTGGTAAAGATTGTATTGTTATCCTCTCTAACAATTCAATCTCCGGTGAACTGAGAGTACCATGGTCAAATTTACCAGTAACATGTGTTGTTGATTTGTTTGTCATAATAGGATGCGGACATCAATTCTGTTCGACGTGTGTGACAAGACATGCAGAGGCGAGGATACAATATGGAGGGCAAATGCACGTGAGCTGTCTGCATTCTGAATGCCCAGCTCTCATATCCTTCACCCAATTGTCATTTCTTCTAAGCTCGTCGTTGCAGGAAGTGCTTACACGAAGGCAAATAGAAGCTGCCATTCCTGAATCAGAGCGCATGTACTGTCCCTTCAGAGATTGCTCTGCGTTGCTCATGAAACCCGCCAGCGCAGACAATGAGAAGCCATCAAGTTCCGCAAATCCGCCACCCCTTGCTACCGGTTCTAGTGGCTGTGTGGAATGTGAGGCTTGTCACCGCGCATTCTGCTTGGAGTGTGTGGTGCCCTGGCATGGCGACTTGAGTTGCGGCGAGTTTAAAGCCAACCTGAAGAACCGTCGTCTTTTGGGAGATGAGAAGCTACTGCAACTGGCGGACCAGCAGAAATGGCAACGCTGCAAGCAATGTGGGCGCTTGGTTGAGCTCAGCTCTGGTTGTTTTCACATGACTTGCTTGTAAGTGCTCTGCAGCTTGCTCATCTATATGAATCTAATATATAATGAGTTTTTTCTTCATTCCATCTTGTAATCATTTGACGTGTAAGCTGATATTGCATTGATAACGCAGGTGCAAGAACGAATTTTGCTACAGTTGTGGCGCGTCATGGCGAAGCGGCGGAAAAACTTGCTCGTGTCCAAGATGGACCGAGTCCAGGTTGTAAGTACCTTCGCTTAGGTGAAGGCACCGTCACAGTTTTTTGGTTGCAAATAATGTCACAGAGATTCGCCTCATATTTGTGTGCAGTCCCAATCTCATTTTGTGTGTAGCATTCCTCTCTCTACCGCCAATGCCCCGGGTCTGAAGGAGATTGGACCAGGCATTTCACATGCAAAATAGTCTACCAAATCTGGGCATTTTAACTTCAAAATTCTCCCTGAGCATAGATGAGTTGGTGCTGAACGAAAAGTCTGTGCCGAATTTGTGCGCAGTTGCTAGTCTGCGCATTGCCGATTAATGATTTAGAGTTGGAGAATAGTTCATATCTAGCTACAGAGATTTAGGCTCTCGGTGGTAGAGATGGGCCAAATGGTCTGAAATTCTGTGTTTTATGTGTTACAGTCTCAGACGTCATAATTGCAACTCTTGGCAATGAACGGTCGTAAGTTGTTCCAGAAATTTAATTGTAGCAGAGTCTCTATAGACTTCCAAGTACGGTCTTGACATGTTCATAAATCTCGTTTTCACATCTGTGTTGCCATTATGAGCGGCTAGATAATGATTCAGTGCTTGAAATGGTACCTGCTAACACCGTTGAATGATCCAGCTTGGAAAATTAACTCCGAACCTCTAAATCAGCATTAGTAACTGATCGAAAGTAGCGAAGCCACAACTATTTAATGTTCTTGGGCGAAGAACTCACCACGCTTCAGGTACGTTCGCACTTGGCGTTAAGCAACCATTCTTTGGCTAACAATGGAATGGAATTTGTCTGTGCATTGCCACCTCCGCTCTTTGGTATCCTCCGATCCTAGGTGGCGTTGAGTTCGTAGCAATGTTACAGCCATTTAGTATTTGAAGTTTCAGGCCCACCACTACTGAGGACGTTGGCAACATGGGTGTGGCAATCTTCTGAATTTGTAGATTTAAGGAGTTTAGGTGCATTCTTGCGTAATAGACCTCTGGGCGCCTAGTTATGCAGGACCACTCTCATAAGCCTAGCAAAAGTTATGGGAAAAGGGGCAGTTTTGCATCGGCAATCGGGAATTTGAGGCGTGGTGGGGGTTTAGATCTGGTTGAGTTCTACGTTCTAAGATCATCTGTGCATCTCACGGTTTGCAGACAGGGGGTGAATTGTGGGGCTGATAAACCCTAATAATTTTGGAGCGGCTTCTCTTCATAATCGGGATTGGGATGCTTGCGATATTCTCTTTATCATTGAGCCTTTCATTGTTGCTCGTAAATTGAATCGGGAATCAGATGCTTGCAATTTTTTCTCCAGCATTAAGACTTTCATTGTTGTTCGTGAATTGAACCTTCAATCAAATGCTTGCGATTTTCTCCTGAGCAGATTCTGGCGCGTGGTCAGCAATTGAATGTTTCGTCAGCATATCCATCTGGCGACTTTCAAAAATTGTGCAGGTTATTCAGAGACTATCGATAGTCTGTACTCTGTGGTCTTCCGTGTTTGAGCGTTGTAGAATCTGGAGTAGGATTGGTAATTCGTTCCAAGCAATTCAGAATTTGCTTGAGGTTTCTTCAGCGTCGACATTATGTATACTTCCTTTGGATTTTCAGCTATGGAGAGAAAGTGAAAATTACCCCTGTTTGCTAGCTTCTCGATCTATATCGCTCGTTTTATTTTTAATCGCCGCATTCAATCTGAAGCCTTTGCCAAGCAATTCTTGGAAAGAGAATTTTTCTAGAACTCCTCCTACGTTTTCCTGTGCTTTGTTGCACTGTTGCTACAATTGCAATTGGAAGGCAGCACTTACAATTCAAAAAAGTAAAGACAATGACAAAATGAACTACATTGTGAGTTGTTTTGCATATGTGAACACTGGATCACTTGTGATGACTCAATGTTTACCGAACCAACGCAATAAATGCATTTCCATAAAAACAGGCTTGTTGATGTTTGCGCAGAGGTATTATCTTTAACCCCTAGATGCCCAAGGCTTGTTTGGAGCTCCTTGAAATTTGCTCTAAATTGAACAAAAAGTCAACATTTTCATAAGTTGTATCAATTTTTTTTTAATTGTAACCGTACAAATTCAAACTAGACATGTTAGAGATCACATAAGGAAAAGAAAACATAACAATATTACTTATAGATTGAAAGATTGTAATGTTTGATCATGAGGGTGTAAAAATGGTGAAAATTTTTCAATTCCCTTTTTGCATGTTAACTCTAAAAAGTTGGTCACTAAAAAAATATGAGGTTATAGGGCCTAACATGCACAACCCCAATCAATTTATGACTTTTCAAAATCTATTCTACAATTTTTTTAAATGAATTTTGAATGTGATTTTGCCTCCCAGATCTAGTGTATTTGAGGCTCATTTCCAAGAGCCCTCAACATTACGGGAAGTCAAGATTGCAATGGGCATCCTTGCACTAAATTGTCAATAGAAAAATCATAATCCTTTATTTTTCAGATCAACTTTTTGATCCTAAAACTAGACTTCAAAAAGAATTCTCCAAAAATATAAACTATTAATAATAGTAATTTGATTGAGTTTTACTTAACTTCAAAGTTTTCCAAACACCAAAATCTAGTGCCTTGGGCATTCAGGGGTCAATGATCAATGTTACCAAATACCAAGTGTGAACGTACCATTCGTCATATAGATACATCTTTAAATGATGTTGCAACAATAATACCTTAATCATTAGAATATAGAGAAGGTAGTTGATTGACATCTTACATATCTAAACCCTACAAGAGCAATAGGCTATGTCACACTCAAGCCAATACTAATTATCATGTTCTTAGAGCACCTCCAATGTACACACTATTATAAGCATTACAAGTGCAGTATCTAGATTTTGAAGATGAGGTAGGTGAGTCTCATTTGGTTCCGTCAACTTTTTTAAAAAATTGCCCCAATGCGAAGCTAGCAGTCCAAACCTCAAATGAATCTTTATTACATTATAAAAAGAAAGAGAAGAAAGATTTTCTACATTACAAATAAACCTTTCATGCAAAAAAAGAGAGCTTGAATTTATTAGTATGTAAAACAAGGTTGAAAAGGGATGACATTGTTGACTTTGGCTATTGTGTGCCACTTTGAGGGCTCTTTGTATTCCCTTAAAATGCCAAGCCAACAATGGAAAATGATGGGCCCAAGAATAAATAGTGACCAATGTGGGTTCCACTTTGGGGGGTGTTTTTTGGTACCCCCATCATCATGCACTTGGCACATGTGTTTCCATGTTGCATTAGAGTTGCTCTATTTTCTATCCTTGACTTCATATTTTGAGGGAATATGAAGAGCGCTTGAGGTGTCACACAATAGCCAAAGTCAACAATGTCATCCCTTTTCTACCTTGTTTTGCATGCTAATAAATTTGAGCTATCCTTTTTTGCATGAAAGGTCTATATTTAATGTAGAATCTTTTTCTCATTCTTTTTATAATGCAATAAAGGTTCATTTGAAGTTTGGATTGCTTACTTTGCATTGGGGGAGGGGTTTTTAAAGTTGCCAAAATCAAGTGAGGTTTGCCTACCTCCTCTTCAAAATCTAGATACTATGCTTGTAACAATGTGTGTATTGGAGCTGTTCTTGGACTCTTGTGAAGTGAAGATGAAGTGAAATCAGAATTAGAAGTCACATGTAGTAATTGAAAAATGTAGATATTATGACATAATTTCCCTTCTAATCATCCATGCACAAAGGCAAATTATCCTGAAGATTGAAAGGAATTAGACAAACTCAAAGCTTTATTGGTTTTATGTCAATGTGAAAGAAATTATGGTCATATTCATTGAAATAACATGTTCTAAGGTCCAAAACTATGATAGTCAAATTGCATAGAGCTCCTAAAAAGTAGGAGAAAGCACAACAATTAGTTATGGTCTTGACATGCATTCAAACTAGAAAACTTGGGACCCAATTTATAAAGAAAAATCAACAACATGAAAATACAACACATGAAGCATTTGGTCTCTAAAAGTCATAAAATTTTGTAGCCTTCATAGAGGCTGACTTTTCCTCTCTTGAATCCTCATCCACAAAATTCATCCACACATTATGGAGAATTAAAGTAAGCTTTAGAACTGGAATAGTGATAGAACATTTATGGTGTGATCCAATTTTTTTGGCTAATTTTGGTATTGATTAACAAATCTTCAAAGAAATATTAAGATGGTTTATTGAAAATCTAAAGAACCCATTGAGTCAAATATTTATGTCATTTGACCATTTGCCATCAAGAAAAAAATTTGATGGCAAAATGAAAGCATTGCAACTTAGTGGGCATTTGTAAGAATGAAGGATAAAGACATCATTTTTATAATAAAATCCATTGTTCATCATGAATCATCAAAGAGTATGGCATAATTTGAAGATGAGATCTTAACCACTCATTGTCAAACCGTAGGAACTGTGTTCAAAGTAGAATTTCAGTCAACATTTTGGCATGGTAGAAAACATTTTTTAGAAAACTTTGAAGTAGAAAACTTTGGGAAATCAAGCTCATTTTCATCTCTAAAATTCCATTTGAACTTTAGAAAAGATGTTTGAAAATGTCAAAGAAATGTCCCTCCCAACCCCTCTCTAAATTTTGTCCATAACTTTTTTTGAAAGACTCAAAATCTCAATCAAATTTTTGGTGTTGAAGTTAGCTTGATATTTCAACTTCTTTTACTCCAAAGTTTCTTGAAAAAAAGTTGTTTTACTATGCCAAAATGAGGTCTAAAATTCAATTGGCGCTAGTATGTGAGCCCAAGAATGCGAGCTTGTGAGCATTGAGTCTACATTATAGGTACCTATAATATAGATACCATACACTATAGAAGGTGTATGTATTATAAACACTTATAGTATGAATATTTGTAACATGTATACCCTATAATCATAGACGATTTCTATAGTATATACACCTATAACATAGGTGTGTAGTATTGTAGGCTCATGGGCTCACATTCCTATGCTCACATAATAGCAACCCTCATTTACATAGGTATTCAACATGGATTGTTTTACCCCCTACCATCCCATATGTGTATAAAGAGCTTGTCGTCTCAATTGTAAACAAAAAAACATAATGACTTTTGAAATAATGCAGGATACTTGTTCAATTCATTGTTTTCAACAAATTTGATGTTTACTTGATTCTCTTTAAGTTACTTTTTAAAGTATTAGAATTGATTTTAATCTATAGTTGTAACCTAATTGATTGCTATTCAATTGTTTGACACTTTTTGACACATTCTTTTAGTTAATGATGGAGGTGGAATATTTCACATCATATCATCCAAGGGATGAAATGATGTGAAATATTCCTTATCATTATGTTGAAGGGAGGGTAGTATTGTGATAGCTATTGAAGGACACTATGTCCACTTCCTGAAATGTACACTATTTGTACATTTTTCTTTCCATTGCTTGAGTAATATACAAGAAGTGTACATTTTAGGAAGTGGATGCCTTTAGTGACTACTAAGTTTCAACTTCAAAAATTTGTAATTAATTTCATGAAGCTCCAAAAAATATAAACATCTTGAGTTAGATGCCAATTCCATTTGTCTTTCAAGAAAAAATTACTAAAAAATATTTCAAGAAGTTATACCTCCCCAACTTAATTTCCAACTCTGAAATGGGTGTTTTATGGACCTCCTATCTTATCACATGAGTTAGTAACATAAAAGAATATTGAGTATTAGTAGAGTGATTTCTTGACAACATTAGATAAACTACACCTAAAATCTACAAAGTAAGCATTTGAACTTGGTTCCCGTTATTAAACCTTCTCAATTATTGTTGGATATTCTAGGAAGTTGAAAGGGGATTCCAAATTTCCTTTGCATGCATTTTTTGAACAATATATGAATAAATTATGAAGTTTTGAGGTGTTGGAAATCATGGTTAAGGTAGTCTGCTCTTATTGCAACCATCTTCTTCAAACAACCCAGTAGGCCCCTTTGAAATGGATAGTCAATGGTTCTAAAATGGACTGCTATAAATGTTAGAGCATAATTAAGATTTGTTAGGTATTCATTCATACTTTGCCAATGGATGAAGTAAGAGTCAGAGAGGGTCCACTTCAAAGCCAGGGTGTGTCCACTTAATTTTTCTAAATGAGAATTGATTGCCCAATTGCCTTCTTACAAATGTTAAAAGAATTTAGGATCTATTTAAGTTTAGTAATGATTGCATTTAAGAACCTTGTATATTACTTTTTGAATGCTATAGTGCTTGTTTTTGGTCAAGCCATATCTTTTTTCAGACTATGTGCAATGTTTGGGAAATTTTTCGAGGTCCTCCAATTGATTTCCTCCTTCTACAAAAATGAACTGGTTTTTTTTCAATGGGCACCTGTTACATCCTTTGAATCACAAAAAGTACCAGTTTATTTCCTCCAATTTTAATTTTTCACCGGCAAATTTCCTCCAAATTGAAATTGGCACCGGCTAAATTGCAAAATTTGTATAAAATATAGAAAAGAAAATGAAAAATGAAAATGCTAATTAATATTGCATCTTTAGTAGGAATTGAACTTGGCAAAGTCCTTCACCACTTGAAGGCCAAGGATCCTCCCAACCCATACAGTATGGAGTTGAGGATGGTTATGAAAAGGTTGCATGAAATCAAAAGAATTTAGGAAATACCCATTTCACGTTCTTCAAATATTTCTTTTGTTATCCCTACAAGGTACCACTTAGGATTTGCATATAAATGGTGAAACTTAGAAGAATTCTTCCACAAGATAATGGTCTCGTCTATTATGTTATCATAGTCTTTGTCAGATCCTTCCAAGGCCAATCACATGACACTGTGGAAATTGGATGTTGTCATACAATTTTGAAATTTTTCCTCTAGCAACTTCGAGAGGTGCCTTGCGCTGCTACGAGGTGGTGGGCCGCGACTCTATGAGCTAGGAATAGGTAAGGTTTCTAATTTTTTTTTTCATTTTTCAATAATGAGAATTTCATACTAGGTCCTTTGGCACAAGTGCAAAGGTTGATATCCAGTGGCAACAGACCTTCATTAGCAGGGTATTAGCCGATAATTTTTTTGGCAAGGCAACTGAAATCCCCCAAATATTTTAAGGAAGTAGTCAAATATCCTCCAAATTTTGGGTTGCACCAATTGATTTCTGGTTCTAAAAATTTCTTCCCGGTTTCACATCCTTTAATTTCAAAATGCAACCGGTTTTTTTCCCAAATCCACTGGCTAACTTTGAACTAGCTGCCAGTTTTTCCCGATCATTGATTGTGTGTGGGTTTTCACAAGGCTATGATCAAGAATAGGTGCCTACCACATAATTCTTTGAAAATTCATAAGTAATTCAAAAATGCTCCGAAAAATATGAAACCACTTGAGTTAGATTCCACATCAATTTTTCTTCAAGTGAAAAATAAGGAAAAATAATTCTGTGCATCTAAGAACCATCGAAAAGGCCGACCAGCCCTTAAACGGTCATTTTAAGAGCAGACTACCTTATACCCAAGATCGCCCCCAGTCTCTCATGTAAACAGGTAAGCAGGTAATCGTTCTGTAAACAGGTCAAAACTAGACGTGGTTACTTTTTTATTTCAATCATTATGACACAAATGTGTACCTTTTCTGGGAATAATACCAAACGATATCCAATCTAAACCCTCGCCTATGATCATTTCACGTGTAATTCTTGACTAGTGCATTATTCAAGGATATATTCAACAACCTCCTCGCCTTGGTGATACTTCGAAGGCAAGATATCCACACCATATTTGTTAATGTAGTAACATAGTGTCATGGAAGTCTTGGAAATCTCGAGAAATCTGGTGGTCGGCCTTCTAAGAAGGCATTCTTTCCTTCCTGCCCCTCTTCTGAGTTATAAAACAGCAAAGTAGCATTCCCCGCAAATTCCTGTAGAAAAAGAAAAAGAAAAAGTTAAGCACATCCCGATTGCTGGTATTCCAAATATTTAAGAAATTGAGATAGGGACAGCTCCTTGCCTGAAGTCCTGCATGGCCATCTTCGACAGCGTTTAGAGCTGACTTGCAGAGTCGAACTGCCGTAGGGCTATTCCTCAAAATTTCACGACTCCAGACAACAGTTTCCTCTTCCAGTTTCTCCAGCTGCGTATTGAAACACAAGTGATCAGTGAACCACGAAACTTTCCCATTTAATAAAGTTACAACATTGGCATGCAAGGAGGGTAACTTACAGGAACAACTTTGTTGACTAGACCCATCTTGTCTGCTTCTTTGGCGTTATAAAATCTTGCTAAAAACCACATTTCGCGTGCCTTCTTCTGACCAACCTGAAAAGAGAATCCAAGATGGATTGAGTCAGCAAGTGAAGAATGAATGTTCCCCTCCATGCTAGGAAAATTGACAATAAATACCTGCGAACATTTCGTAAATAGGACTTCAACAGCTTACTAAAGACTCTGCAAGTCTGCATACAACTTCCGATTCCAAGCTATAAGCACAATGGCACCATGTCTGCTGTAAGCACTTTAGCTTTGGAAACAATCAGAACATGACGGTCACAAACATGGAGTACAGGAAAAAAGAGGATTGCTACAATAAGAATACTCGCACTAACTGGGAATAGACAAACATAGTTAGCAAAGAGTTGGCGATGATTACCAGACGTGCCATCATGCTGCAACCGTAGCCAGCATCGAAGCTCCCTACCTGTAGATTGAATAGACCAATTAATGACACGAACAGTTTGGTGGTGATGCGTGAGCCAAACAATGTGAATGATTACGACTAATGAGAAAAATATAAAAATAACTGAAGAGGAGTACCTTGGGCCCAGTTTGTCCGAAAACGGCATTCTCGGCTGCAATCGTAAGGTCGCATACCATGTGAAGTACATGTCCTCCACCAACTGCATAGCCTGCCACCTACATCAAAAAATTGGAACGAAACATTCCTATTAATTTCCATTCAAGACTAAAGCTTTGAGACCGATCTTCAAAGAAGATAGCTATGAATTTGAATTAATCCAAAATAAAAGTTAAAGCTCATTTTAAACTATGTTCATTTTAATTTAAGAATAAAAAAACCTCCGACATGTCATTACCCAAAATTCGCAAGTGGGATCAAAACACAATTGGCCAACTCACCATTGCAATAACTGGCTTTGGTAGCCTCCGTATTTGTATCTGCAAGATAGGAGCATAGACTTAGCAATTGAAGAGGACAGCAAGAAGTAATGTTCAACCAAAAAATATCAAAAACAGCGTCCAAGAATGCAGACTACGAGCTTTAAGATCCTGCTCATGTCACCCTACTGTACTCCTTAATCTCAACAGGATACGTGGTCCTAATCCAAAGGTAAGTAAACCCTAATAGCCCAATCTAAAAATAGGGATCGTTTTGGAAGTTAATAGTCATTATAAAAAATTTCAGAACATATTTCAATCATTCAAAATGTAGAGCATGATTTGCTTCTCTGTTGATCCATTCTATCACATTCCTTGAAGCTTCTTAAATGGTTTATTGAACTCGTATAATAAGGAAGTAACCACTTTTGCCCTTGAGGTAACCCTAAAAGGAACGAGACCTATCACCAAGATACTTTGCCCAAAATGATCCGATTCTTGGACCAATAGGTGCATTCTTCATTTCTACACTAATCTAGAAAGTCATCCATCTGACACTTTTTGGCCGCAACGTCCTTCCAGGGTTAACACTTAACAGCCTCTGAGGTCTCCAAGACATCCAATATACAAGTACGAGCTAAATGAACTTTTATAATGATATGTACCAGCGGTCATGGTCAAGAGGAGCCGTAGAATGCAGGAAGAGCCAACTAGTACCTGTACATCAAGAATATTAAGGCGACCAATGTTATCATCGCCAACATAGCCATGTTTTCCCCGAACTGCTTGATCCCCTCCACTGCAGAAAGCTTCAGTCCCCTGCAAAAGTGCGCATTCCGAATTGGAACATGAGAGGCGCCATTCTAACTAACTCACATGTGTCACCGTAATCAAGACACGCACAGGCACAACAGAATAGCAGCACTGAGAAGTTAATTATAGAGCCAGTAGAATGTGAAGAAGAGCAGCGCAGCACCTTGCCTGTGAAGATAATCACTCCCACTTGAGTATCATCGCGCGCCAAATCAAAGGCACGCTTTAGCTCCCCCACGGTTAAAGGTCGGAAGGCATTCCTTTTCTCCGGCCTGTTGATCGTAATCTGCCGAAAACTACCACATCATTCAACAAATCGACTCGAAAGAAAGAACTTGCAAACTCTGCCAAAAAAATTTAATACACCCACCATGAACTTTAGACAATCTTTCAGTGTACGAGACCCCAATTTCATGACTAGGCTGGCCAATTCAAGTTCTATGGAGTTCTATCTAAGGTAGAAGGTGTCGCTTATGCAAATCTACCACATGGATGACATTGAATTCTTCAATATACAGAGCCTTCCCCAAAAGACATTCACCAAAATGGGGAATAGGGAGGGTAGCAGTGAATATTTTAAGGGTGGGTACGCTTTGAGAGCACTTCAAACTTCCAATAAAAATTGAAGATGATACTAGCCCTTCGGAGGACATTTCATCGTTGCCTCTACCTCACACACTAAGTCACCACAAGAGAAAATTCTACGTTAGCGAGGGGGAACCAATGCGCGTTACCTTGACAATCCCTTCGCCAGCGGCCTTCTCGTACAGAATATCCTGAAACTCCTGGCCTGCAGGCAGCGAAACAGAGACCCAGACAGGAAGCTCCCGGGACACGGATCCGTGCACACGGTCGTAACTGCTCAATTTGCGACCTCCCGGAGTGGCATTGTCTGGGGCGAGCGGGGCGACGCACTGCGACGACGAGAGCGAAGCATGCATGCCAGTCTCGCTTCGTTCTTCGGGTGCAAGATGACGCGCGATGGTGGCCAGACGGTGGCGCTGCCGGTCCGCCATCGCCAAAGCTTCTCTTGAGCACCGAAGCTTGTGTCACGGCGCCAGACTCCCCTCACCCGGCCCTGGTTGGGATATGGTTGGGATACGGTGTGAATTTCTTGTAAGGTGGGTTCCCCAAATGCGCCACTGACCCAAAACCGCCCATTATCACTCTGTGTACATCTCCAAAATCAATATGTTCCTGTGTGACAGAAACAATTTTAGAACATCTACCCCTAAAAATTGACCCTTCATAATTTTTCCATGTTACACCCAAACATTGCATTCTTTGGTCCCTTAGAACCTCCTTTCACTTCTCAACAAAAAAAATTATGAAAATTTGACCAATCTAATAATAGTAACTAGGCACACTAACATAAAGTGGCATTTTGGGGGGTACCCGGTTCATAAGCTTATATTTCAGGATGTCGAATATGAGTTCTCCAAATTGATAGATTCATATTTTTGTAGATTCTAGAGCATACACATGGACCTCCTCAAGGATTGTAGCGGGAGTCACATTCATTGAAAGTACAAAAGAATCATATGTACATATAGAGAAAGAAGCAATATTATTTTGTGGGTGTCCCACTCAATGAAAGAACCATGGGTGGAAGGAGAGAAAGAAGTACTAGTGTTGTGTCACTATGCATGAAAGGCATAAATGGTTTCTTTTTGGAGAACCAATGATAAAGATGTGCTCGTCTTAATTGGAGAATATTTACAATGATCCTTGGCACCTTCAAAAGTAAGGTTACAAGTTAGAGAAAGAACCATGGTTGAATAGAAAGGCAACATCAATAGTACTGTCAATGTGGGTGAATAGCGTGGGTGGATTCATTTTGGGAAACCAATGGGATATGCAAATTGTAAGGGGGGAAGTGTTTTAACTTTTGATGTTTTACAACATGAATAGTAGGTGGGTGAATAGGACAATAGGTAGACCTTTCAATTTATAGAAGTTTAAACATTCACAACAAGTGTAAGAGTGCTATGTGTTCCTCTTCGAATTCCTCCTAGTATCTTGGGTGAAGTTCCAAGAACTTCATCAATTTTAAAGAACAAAAGGAATTTCTTTTCCAAACACAACCACTTTCAAAAAAAATAGAAGAAGTCCATGTTAGCTCAAGACCTTCTACAGTTGTTTCCTTTTGCTATGTGTTAACAAAAACAACATATTAGGTAGTCTATCTATGCTTACAAGATACATAATGTTGGTATTATTCTCAAAAATATAGTCATTTAGGCAAGTCACTCAACTTCTTAGTGATTGTTTGAATTAGAGTGTCACTAAATGAAACAACCTTGAAAGATCTTCAATCAAAATGGACCTCTCTTGTTGAAAAATAATTTCTTATTCTCCTTGTAACCTCCTAGGACACTGAAATCCATTCATTTGATGGAAGAGAAACGAGTGGCACTCTTTCAGTTGCAATAAATATTTTTTAATAGTGTAAATTGAAAATTTTGCCTATTTTTCCATAATGAATACCACTAATTGCTTGCAAGATCCACTTACAATAACAACAAGAGAATTCCATCATTTAAGGGATTTCAAAGGAAGATGGTTTGTAATTGAAGAAATTCCATGATGGTTCCACCTAGAATTTATCACCCACATTCTTCAAGAAATTCAAGAAAAAATTCATTATTTTTTCATAATTTCAAAAAGAAAGAAGAAAAGGTGATGTTCATGTCTAGTTCACTATTCGAGTAAACCAACTATGGTCCACTCCTTCTGCCTTGTTATAGGAGAAATTTGTGTTGACCATGCTTTGCTCGTCCTATCATCTCAATCTTGCTATGATTGGTGAAGGCTTAGTGATTTGAGCATTTCTATAGAGGAATTCTTGAAATATTAAACAAACAAGAGCTAGGACAAAGTGTAATTATTTTTTGTGGATTAGTTAGTTTGTATATTAGTTACTAGACCTTAGTGCAAGTAGTTATACTTTTGGGAATTAATTATATATTTGAGTTTCTAGACCTTGAATTGAATCATTATAGACAAGAATTGCACTTAGTAGAATATTCTAAAAAATTTGGAGGTACCCATTGCTTGGATACATGGTAAAATATACTACAAAATATCATAGTCATTTTCTTACCACTAATTTGTTCTAATAGTGTGTGTGATACTAATTTACTAAAGTCACATTATTTTGAATTAGTGCAAATTGAAATGATTATATTGTATACCAATTTTCCAAAAATTAAATTTTGTAGTAGTACTCATTTTTCAGGTGATACTAATTGTCCCCCTACACTAACAAAAAAAATTAGTGTACTAAGTGTTGGATAGACTATGTGTTGGTATCCAACACAAGTTCAAGTTACTTAGGATTCACTAGGGGAATCATTTACCTTTATTTTTATTTTTATCTTGATTTTCAAATTCTATCCTACTTTATTAAAAAAATTATGATGTATGTATAGGATGTTTTTTACTAATTTATTTTTATTCTCCCCATGCACGGATCAAAGTGCTTACAAGAACTCTAATTAAATTTTAACATTTGCTTTTATGTACTATATGCAAGAGTTCTTTTTAACTACTATGCACTATTGTTTAACAAATGATCATATTATATTCAATACACTAGAATACTTTTTTCCTTTTAAAATATTTTTTTTCTTTTAAATTTTCTTTTATTTCCTATTCTTGAATTGAACTTACATAATATTCTTGAACATAGGGAGGTTGGAGATCGTTTTGCAATGTCACTGTACATTGAAGGATTCCTACTGTCTAAACCACAATTGATGAGAAAGCTTAAATTTGAGATTTTCAATAGAGAAATGCTCATCATTTTCTGGATAGCATCTAGGCCTTTGCATAGAAGTTCAAGAATTTCATATGCAAATAATTACTTCATTTTAACATTAATTTTTATGTATGTATCCTATGAATTGGATTACTTTTAATTACTACATGCTCGTGTTCAAATTAGTGTATTGAATACATGCAATAGTTTATACTTAGACTTAAGTTTTGTCATTGTTGTGAGAAAAGGTATGTTTGATAACATCACTCAAAATACAACACAATTCTAGAAGTTCTTTATGTCACAACGTAGGCATCTAAAAACACATGTAAATAACTGGAGTTCTATAACATTGTGACCGGCAATATAATGTTGCAATTAAAAGTGATATTAAAAAAATACTTGGCCTCGAAAAGATGGTCCATAAGTGAGAGAAATTGGGTATTGAACTCGACACCAAGGTTCCCGAGTGTGATATTAGAGAGGTAAACATATTCCGGTGCCCATCGAAATGCCCGGAAGGGTTCACGGTCCAGGGGTTTGGGGCTTAACCGGAGCGGCTGGACCTGGTTGCACCCTCTTTCCCTCCCTAGCGTCGAGCTTGCAGCGTCGTCCCTCAGGCAGCAACCATGGTTTCCGGTTCGGGCCTATGCGCCAAAGTGGTGGTCGTCGATGCACGCCACCACATGCTCGGCCGCTTGGCCTCCATCCTCGCGAAGGAGCTCCTCAACGGACAGAAAGTTGTACGTCCCGGCATTAGTTGAGACAGACATCTGCAAAAATGCTAATTTCCAGGGTTTGCAAGATCATTGATGTTTTTAGGGTTTGCAAGATCAATCGGGTTTTTAGGGATTTTTCACCAATGTGGGTTTGTTCGAATCGGTTATGCTGCTTACCGCGATTGAGGATTGTCGATTAGGTCAATTGAGGGGTTTTAGGGGTTTTAGGGGTTTTGCAGTAATTAGATTGCGCTTTTGTGGCTGGTGTGGACTGTGTATGAGTTCGTGTGATGTTTTGAGTGACTGGAATTCACATTGAATGATGTGATATGATGTGATGTGCTGATTTTTAATACAACAGGTGGTAGTCCGATGTGAGGAGATTTGCCTTTCAGGTGGACTTGTCCGACAGAAAATGAAATATTTGCGGTTTTTGAGGAAGAGAATGAATACCAAGCCTAGCAAGGGACCGATCCACTTCCGCGCACCTGCTCGCATTCTTTGGAGGACCATTCGTGGGTTAGGCACTCTCTTTATATCACACTAACCTGTTTGAATGGATTTATTTTGCATTGTGTGAGGGAAGGTTTATAGCATCTCTCGTTGAGGGTTTTAGGTGCTAGCAACTGCCATCATCGAAAGACCCGAATTGAAGTTTTGATGATGAACCCTGAACTTAATTTCACCCTTCATTAGTTACCGATTAATAAGAAGCATGCGGCGCTCATTGTATCCTGCTTGAGTTGAAACTTAGATGGATTACAGAACAAACTTGAATGCAAGTTCCTTTTTGCAGAATGATCCCACACAAGACCAAGAGAGGAGCTGCTGCACTTGAGCGCTTGAAGGCGTTCGAAGGTGTACCTGCACCTTATGACAAGATTAAGAGGATGGTGATTCCTGATGCTCTCAAGTATGTCTTCATTCTCCTTATCTACTAAACTCAAAGCAGGTGGTATTATGACCGGACCTTTTCTTCTAGACAGAAGATGATTTTGCGAATCCGAAGCTAAATTGTGTGTCTCTTCTAAACCCTAAACCCTAAATCCTAAATCACTTTCATTACGAACCTCTTTATTTTAATGTATGCAGGGTCTTGAGGTTGCAACCTGGACACAAGTTCTGCTTGTTGGGTCGCTTATCCGAGGAGGTCGGATGGCACCATTACGACACTATTAAGGTGTGGATTTCTCTCGTGGTTCTTTTCAAATATTGTCGAGACCAACTGATTCTATTCGACAGCAATTTTGAAAAGTAGCTTTCATGTTTCACAGCATTCTTAAATTAGACTTTCTTTGTGCCTGCGATGGGTACATCTGATTTTATTTCTATTCGGGATGAGATCTCTTCTTAGCGGGTGACCGTCTAAAGTCCTGGAGATTTTGTATTTGAGATTACTTAAAGTGCTGTCAAATGAATTTTTAGGAATTGGAGGAGAAGCGTAAAGCCAAGTCTAAGGTCTTTTATGAGCGCAAGAAGCAGCTCATTCAGCTTCGTCTGAAGGCCACGAAGCGTGTTGAGGAGCAGCTCAGTTCTCTACAAGAGACCTTGGCACCCATTACTTACACTTCGTAGGTTCTTCAGAACTGGATTTTGTTGATCGGCCTCGGTTTATTCATACTACAGGATGCATTGCTAGGGAAATGACAAATGAAGTTCTTTTACTGATGTAAATGTTCATTTATCCCTTACGCCCAAGTCAAAATGCTCTTATTGTTCAGAGTTATTTTCATTGGCTCACAGATTGATGTGTCCCCTCTAGTAGTTTTACAAATTTCAGAAAGGTTGCTTCTTCCACGGTATTGAAATTCTTCAGATAAAAGAACCTTTTATTGATTATTCACATACAAATTGGAAACGAAGTACACACCATACAGTGAAGCACTCAAATTTTGAAAACGAATCCTTCACTGACTCAGTTTTGGCCCTGGAAGTCTGAGCACTCATAGATGGGTGCATTGGCCCCTTGCGTAGGGAACAGCCCGCATTCTTTGTGGCAGATTCCCATATAGAGCTTCTTATACTTCGTAGAAGTGATAGAATGGAACGTCAAACGAACATTCCCATAATTCTACAACTGTTGAGCCTCCTTTAGTGCAGATCATTTGAGGGAAAAAGATTGATTATAGTCTCATCTACAACATCCACAACATCCCTTGTCTCCTATTCTCATGAGATTCTGCAAAAGCTACACAAGCTTGGATATTCTTTATTTGACAAAAGATTTTTTTGGTTGTTGTGAGCAAGCCTCCAAACGTACTAAGTTTAATACTCATTGAGTTAATTGGATACTAATTTCACTAGAAAATTGTTGCCTAGCTTATCTACAAGCAATTGTAGAAATATCAAACCTTTTGACTAATTGTAATTGCTCTCAAATATGCCTACTTCAAGGAGTCTGAGATCATGGATGGTCTTCTTCCTACATATAGTTTGGCATTTTAAAGATGCTTCTTACTAACTCTCTCAACAATGAATTGATTGAGCCATTTGGCTATGTAACATGTGGTCATCCCTTTTGAAGCAAAAACACTATAGTATATAATATAGATTGTCAAAAAGCAATGGTTGTATTATATTACAAAACAATACAAAACGTTGTAGACAACTTGTGAATATGAAACATTGTTGCTTTACTAACTATACTCACTACTAATTGAAACTTGTTGATTACACCTTCACAACATAGAACAATTGAACTTGTAGACATGCAAGTCAAAAAGTGAGTCATTTAGTTCTTTTTCAAAATTTAATTTCTTAACTACATGTGAAGATTCTTCATTCTTCTTTGTTACATAGCAAGACAATTAGATACCTATCTTCCTTACTATAGATGGTGCCGCTTAGTCCTCATTAATGCACCCAATTTGCTAACTTAGTTTAATTAATCACTTTGTTTAAGTTCCTATTTTTTACAAGGTCCCATGATATTATGTGGTCATTTTTCTAGAATATGATATATGAGGGACTACAAGAGAAATACAAATTTAAAGTAAGTCATTTCATAATTTTTTTGGTATGCAAAAAATATTTTTTGAATTTTCAAAGTTGAAAATATAGGTTACATACACATCCCAAACGACTCCAAATAGAAAGTAGCACCAATGGGTGCTCTCTCCTCATCATGACTTGAATTCTATGTACGAGTGGATTGTTTTTTATATTCCTAAGTAATGCAATGGAGTTACAATATTTGTTATGGCAACACATAAAGAACTTGACCAAAGAATTTATCAAGATTTGACCCTTTGTTCTTAGACAATATATTTTAGGCTAGAAATTTATAGATATTAGTTTTGCATTAGATTTACAATTAGTTGTGGTTAACTTAGAAGCTTAGATCCTAATGTTGAAGGTGAATGATATACAAAGATATAAACAAGAGGATGTAAAAATTCAAAAAACGAAATTGGGTGGTAAGGATTGATTTTTGTAAAAACAAAATGTAAGAAATCAATGCATTAAAATTTTGAATTATAATCCTTTTAATTGGTAAAAGTTCTCTTTCTTTTAAAAGAGAAGGCAAATAATGGTATCAAATGTCAAGAAAATTAGCACGTTTGATGAACTTGAGACAAAGTTTATCAACTCTATAATTCAATGCTAGCATGAATAGAAAATGACTTTTTGAAAAAATGAAAATAATCCTTGGCTTTGGATTTTCAGGCATCTTTCATCTACAACTTTGTTTTTGCAATATCTACATAATTGAGTTTAGGTCTACCACTCTAATCATAATACTTATTTTTTCTTTTAAGGTAACTCAGTTAGAATAAACCATTGTAAGAAGGTTGAGCATAGTTTTTATTATTAAATTGCCTAATTTTCAAATAATAGGAACAATTATTGAAACAAATAAGCAATTGAACATTGTTCATATTATTTAAATTGCTGAATTTTGTTAGATCTTATTGGAAGTCAAAAGAGAATTTTTATTTCCTTATTCATTTTTTGGATAACATATGAAAATTCTCTAAATTTTGAAAGTGTTGAAAATAGTTGTACCTAGAGAAACCCTAGGCTTTCAGGAATAGAGGCAATTAATGCAAGAGTCTATCAAGAGTGTATTTAGAAATATTTAGAAAGGTCAAAATTAAGTGCACTTACTTTATATGGAGTTTTGCCTCAAAAACAAAATATCTATGGACTAAAATTTAGGACTTATGGATTTCTATACTTTAAAACTTGACTTCAAAATTCAAAAGAATCATACTTACTTCTACCTACAACTAACAAAATGAACAAATGAAGATTTACAACTCTACATTGTAATCTGCTTGAAAATTCCTGAGTGAGAAATTTACAGCAGTTTCAAGGTTGAGAGTATATCACCATTAGTATCAAAGTACTTCAAAAAAGCAATGCATTCTACTGCAGCCTATTTACTTGCCAATAAACTTGTGAGAATTCAACTGCCCCTCACTTTCGTCTTAGAGTAAACAACCCCTTACATTAAACATTTTAAAACATGGTTTCGAACGTTTCAAACGCTGGACAATGGCAAGGGAGGGAGGGAAAAGAAGATGCTAAAAACGATGAAAATGCTCAAAATCCTGTGACTGGTTTAGATTTATCTAAGTTTCGCTTTGACTGGAGGACCTTCTAGCAAGTAGAGAGAATTCCAGATTTTCATTTCTCCAGAAACCCATCGGACATGCACACAGAAAAGGACATAGACCCAGAGAAGTTGGCCCAGCCCTTAATCCTAGATATATTATCCTATTATCACGTACATATCAACCCCAAAATCCAGGCAGGTTCCCATTCAAATTTTGATAACATTAGCTAAGGGATAACTTTATGCATGCTGTACAATGAATGGGACATGACAGCCTTTAAAAAGTAGCAAACAAAGTTCCTATTAACCTCGGTTCAACAAATGAATCAATCCACAACGAAAAGCAATCGTATCATTGTTCACACGAGGAACTCCACCCTAGGCACCAGAGTCTGGAGCTTCATGGCCTGGAAGTAGGTAAGAGCGCAGACCCGTTTTTTTAAGGGCCAACTAGCTATACAGACAGTCACAAAGCAGGTAAATACAAAGTTTGATACAAAAGCCAACCACGGGCGAGCAAATAGTCATTCATCGCATGTTCTGAATTCAATGGGGTACAAAATACAGTTTAAGCCCCAGGAACGGGGACGGCCTCAGCAGCTTCTGTCTCAGTATCACCACCAGCAGGTCTCTCAATTTTGGCACCGACTTCCTCACTGTAATCCCCATGGACCTACATAATCACAATAATCAACATGAGTGAAGCCAAGGTCAGAACCTCTTAGAGTGAAGGGATTATTAAACCACGGAAATCATGCCTTGTGAAATCAAGAGCCAGAGAAATCATGTTTGAATATTTAGCACATTAATGAACTCACCTCCATGAGCTTCATCAGATCAAACTAGGGGGCCTTCAGAATTTTCACTTTCCTAATGACAGTGTTCTGAAGAGGGTAAATTCCTTGAGTAGCCTTTTCAATTTCCTTTCCAATAACCTCAGGAATGAACTTGGCAACCAACTCCTTCAAATCAACAGTCGAGGCTTCACGAACCATGATTTCCCTCATCTTGCGCCTAATCTGCATAAGTAAAAGCACGACAGCTTGCTCAGTAACAGTTCATCGAGCATCTTTCACGTTATTAAACCAACATAAATCCTGTTGAACACATCAAATTCAATTAAATACCCAAACGCCTCGGTTTCATGATTAGAAATTAAGAAATTCAACTGATCATATTGTGAAAAACATAATTTAGTTGGGGCAAAATCAATGAAGGACACTGCATTCGTTGGTTGAAAAGCAAACCAAAAAAATTGGACCCGAAAAAATGTCTTCCTGTGATCTACTCGAAAACTCTAAAGGAAACAGGAGGAGAGTGCAACACTTTATCCTTTAGGGGAAGGGCATATCAAATAACCTGACGAATTTGGCTGCTCTGAGCGTAGCAGGTCTTCTTGATCTGATTGGGCCTCTTCTTGGTGAATGCAATACAGAAAAGCCGCAACTGGTAGTTGTCCGTGGTTTTTACATCCACATGAGCTTCAATCAGGCTCTGCCACTTGCGCACAAGTGAACGAAGCTTGTCGGTGGTGAAGTCCATGCCCTAATTGTTAAAACGAACCAAATCCAATTCAGTATCCACGATTGTCAAAAAAGCATTGCGAGGTCGAAAATTATTCATTCGAAGTACTCACGCTACGACCCAGTCACACAAGCTTAACGTGCATGCCATCCCATTGCGAATTTCGCTCAGCTCAACGTATTAGTACCGTGATGAGTGTTGGGGTTACCTCCCAAAGGACTAAAGTTGTGAAATGACCAATTCGATAAATCATGTCGCGAAAAATATAATTCAGTCGAGACGAACTTTTATGTATCCAGAATCAACGAAGATCGCCATATAATGAACTAAACGCTGAATTGGTCGTTTTGGGGTTCAACTCACCCAGAAGTGGGTGAGAACATTCTTGCCCTGCACGTCCTCGGCCCGAAGCTTGATCTTGCGGAAAGCCTGGTCCTCATCCTGTTGCAAGTCCGCCAAGGAGACCTCGAACACTCGGCCCTTCAAACCATCCGAGGCAATCTGCAAAATTACCAAGCAGAATACGCACGTCAGCAATCGACTTCGCAAACCCCAACACACCACCAAAATACAGTCCCAGGAGCACTAATTTCCTCACCTTGGTACCTTGAGTCCTGGTGACAAGGGTCTTTCCCAACGACCTTTGCGTGAAGATGGTGGGAGCCTTGATATCGTACCAGTCCTTCTTCGAGAAAGGGTCGACACTGCACAGAATTCAAAGAACTTTTTTCCTGTTAGCTCAAGTCCACGGGTGACCTAAAAGATGCAAGAAGAAGGGAGGGGACGATTATGAAAAGCGTGAGTGCATTACATTTTTTTCTTGCCACCCTTCTTGCCCTTGGAAATACGCTTGTTCTTGCCGACCGCCATGGTTGCGGAACGGAGGAGCGACAACAGGGGGTGGCAAGGGCGATTGCCGAAAGAGAACGATTGTTTCGAAGTTTCTTAGCTTTGCTCAGGGACACTGGCCGAGCCCTAATTCCTTTTGCCCTAATATGGTGAGCCGCTTTCACACTGTACTCAAATACCCCGCTACTATGGCTTAGAGCATCATCAATGCAACACTTTTAATGACTCACTAAATTATCTTACTATCTTTTGTTTGGTGTAAAATTAGAACTTGCGATTGCTGTCATAGGAAGTGCATTGAAAATCCTTTTGTCTAGACAAAATAAAAATTGGATTTGAAAATTGAACAACAAAAATATAGTTTATTGAAAGATAACTAATAGACAACAAATTTAATGTGCCATGGTAAATTATACTCAAGAAAGTCAATAGTACTTTAAATTTTTTAAGTGTTCTTGCAATTCTTGAGCATGATTTGTAGTGACACATTAAATTTGTTGTCTTTTTGCTTTCTTTCAATGAGCTATATTTCACTTGTCCAATTTTCAAATCCAAATTCTGTTGTGTCTATTCAAAGATATTTTTTTTAACACTTCTATTGATAATAATTGCATTTTGACTAATTTAATAAGAAGAAGATAGTAAGATAATTTAGTGAGTTGTTTAGAGAGTTGGATTGATGATGCTTTTAATGAACTAGTTCTTGTAGCTATCAATGATTTCCATCATTTTATAGAGTTTGTCATGTCTCCATTTTTTTATAGAATTTTAGTATATAGTATTAGGATGTAGTGAGTTAATTGTACAAGGCTAAAAAATATTAAATCTTAAGAGTGCTTGGTGGGAAGGTGAATGTATGTTTTGAGGTATTTTGGCAATAAATTAGGGCATATTAAGTAAATCAACACATCACATCTTTATTTTTGCAAATTTTTTTCTTTCCACCCCTACATGAACTCATTAAGAACTCCTTGCACAACAATTATGAAGCCCCAAGTAACCATACTAGTCATATCATTGAAGAATAAACAAAAAAATTTGTTTCAATGTACTTGGATGTACTTCATCCATTTCTTGTAGCTTTTATAGTAAGTTCTTGAAAACATTCATAACCCAACTAGTGGATGCCACCTCTATTAGGGTTAAATTATGCTTGTAAGTATGTTCACTATTATTAAAATATTTCAAATTTTCATATTGGTTCTTTGATTGGGAGTGTAAAGGAAATTTCAATTTGATTCTTCTTTAATTCTTTTTTAAAATGCCATGTCAAAAACAAAAAATATTCAAAGTATTGAAAATGAGTCTATCTAAAATGATCCTAGGGCCTTATGAATAGAAGTTGTACATTTAGGCAAGAATTTGTAGGGTTTAGTTTTAGAAATAAGTTGCAATTACATGCATGTCTCATAGGAGGCAGTAGCAGCAGTCATTTATGTTAGGCATCTAAAAATTTAAAAACTTAATATATTGATGAAATTTGCATTTAAGAAAATAGAACCAACATTCTTCAAATATTTTAAGTTTTAAGACAGCTAAGAGACATCTCTAGAATTGGTCATCTTTGAATTAATCTGCACAATCACACTTTGCGCAACATTCCAACTCAGGTTCCCGACAACATTACTGGTACTGTAGTGGGTTTCAAACACTGCTTATGAGGCTATCTTCAGCGGATTATCTTAAAATTTTCTCTCCATGCATCTCGTGAGCTGGTGGTCTACTTTCTCGTTAATTGATGACCTTTCACTAAATCTTGCTTGACAAACTGGGATTTTTAAATCAATAATTGAACATGGCCTTCTTTTCACCAGTTAGGCAATTTCGTAAGCTCTTCAACCAATTTCCCCCATTTCATTCTTTGAAATTTGACAGATTGCTCATCAGCACTCTCTGAAAACTGGGCAATTGGCCCAAAGAACTTCAACGATCCTGGACAATAAACAGTTATTCTCTCCTGATCAGCAATGCTTGAAACCCAGTATTACAATTCAGGTTCCTGATCACATTCAGTCCACGGCAAAACATCGAATCAGAACTTCAAACTCTAAAACCCAGTTTGGCTTCAAGGGTTCATTGAAGTCCGCACAATCTCTGACTCAACACACAAAGATTCCAAAGAAATCTAATACTACATCAAATCATAGAATGTACACTCGATAGGGTCGAATTTCTGAATCCCATCACCAAGCCGCTCATCCCTGGAATCAATCAATCAATCAATCAATTCCACCGTCTACTGCGTTAATGCACACTACGGGATCACCTTATTACCTTACTGAAAACGCCACAAGCGGTGATCGAGAACGAGCTATAGAATAATCATCCCTCACCACGCACCAACTGATCCTCATTGAAGTACACAACTGTGTGACTACCAAGCCACTGGGAAATATACGTTCCAAGGAACAGACTTTAAAGCATGTAAAGAACAGGCTATG
Source organism: Straminergon stramineum (assembly GCA_963920665.1). Taxonomy (NCBI): domain Eukaryota; kingdom Viridiplantae; phylum Streptophyta; class Bryopsida; order Hypnales; family Calliergonaceae; genus Straminergon; species Straminergon stramineum. Next base: position 13,270,385 of record OY987263.1, read on the forward strand.
GAATTCGGGTATAAGCGAGGTTGCTCCTTGGAGCATGAACCTTACGTCTCAAGCTACAAGAATGCAACAGCTACAATATCAATACTAAAAGGGTTTATGAGAAGGCGATAGAGACAGAGAGAGAGAGACAGGGATTTATGTCCTGGAATCAAAGTTTATGATGTCGGGGAAACAGTTGAATCCGCCCGGGGGCGTGATGTGCAGGCCGTTGAAAAACGCGGTCGCGGCGTGCTTGTTGAACGCGTTGGACGGGTGGATGCCGTCCCAGCTGAGATGTGCTGCGCGATTGGCGCACGGCGCGGACGTCAGGTTCACCAATTCGTTGCCTACCATGCCGGTGTTGCCGCACCACACTTCCTTGTTGAAGTTGTAGGAGCCTCCGGCACCGCAGCATGCCTTCAATGGCTGTGTCACATCTTCAAAGGCAACCGCACACAGTAAGTTAATTACGGAGAATGTCAATTTCGTTAAATTGGCGCTATTTCATAGAAATGGAGCGGTGGACTCTTGAAAAGGGAAGAAATGAAATGATTTAGGGGTAGGTTGGAGGATGGAGTTGGAAATCCTAGCTTAGCGGTGCACAATGTCGTGGATGAAATGCAACTTGCATATTAATTTGCATATGTGTAGACACACCAAGCTCATGTTAATGTCAGAATGGTGCATGAAATTCCGCCAATGAAACGGAATGGGCGTTAGAGATCGCCGGATTGCAACAACCGCAAAGTGGCTGTGGCGAATTAGAGTTTCAGAAACGTACTGTACTTGAGCGGATCCTGGAGAATGTCGATGTAGACGCCGTTGAAGTCACCGTAATAAATCTTGACCGTGGGGTACTTCGTCCGGAGCGTACTCACAAGCTCCAAGAGGTACTGGTTGTGTGAGGCGGTAATCTCGTTGAGCTGGCTGAGACAGCCAAACGTGTCGTACGTCGCATTGGGGCTCTGGAACAGCGTGAGCATGGCAGGGATACATCCCAGGGGCGGCAGATTCGCCACCAGAATATTCTCGGCAGTGGGAAATGTAACTAAGACATTTGTGGGCGGCACGAACGATTGGACTGTCACCAATTCCTGCGGATCCAGAGCAAAGAGTTAGCGCAAGCACGCAATTACGTGATACATAGAGGACCGCGAGAAATGTCAATCGGTCAGGCCTGCCCTATAAATGTAATGTCAATTTCGTTAAAGATGGCTCTGTGAACATTCCAAAAAGAAGGAAATGAAATGATTTAGGGGGTAGGTTCGAGGATGGGGTTGGAAATCCTAGCTTAGTGGTGCACAAAGTCATGGATGAATATAAATTTGCGTATCCATAGACACTCGGTCAAGCTAATGTATATGTCATAATGGCGCATGAAATACCGCCAATGTAAGGGAATGGACGTTATATATGCTTACCTCGATGAGACCTGCAATGGCTTTCACCACATCGGGAACGATCAGGAGCGCTTCCTGAGGCGTGAGAGTATTGTCGTATAGGCTCATGAAATAGTCTTGGTAGCTGGATTGCACCAGATACAATGATTTGCCCGTACTGTTCAAGAATGGCAGGCTCTGCTGAAGGACTGGGACCACGTACAACTGTACGTTAGATCCTGATCAACGACAAATGTTGACCATTTCAGTGCACCATGATATACGATTGTGAGATAGATGGAGCTGTGACGATTGATTTCATTTTTCAATTCGACGTACCAGGACTTGGACGAAGTGAAGCACTTACTTCCAGGGTTCATGTTTTCATAGAACCAGCGTCTCTCCTGGTAGCGTTTCTTCCACTCCACCTGCACGTCCAGGGAGAAGGGCGTGTAGAATCCGTCATTTCTCGACCAGTACGTCAGGTTGCGTGCGGAAGAGCCCGACACAGCGAAGTTGGTACCATAAGTGAAATCACCGCCTGTTCCTCGCAACACGGCATAGATGGGACGTCTCCTCACTCCAAATGCTGCACACACCGAGATTCAATCAATCCACACCAATCAATTCAATCACAATTAAATCTTTGATCGAGGCCATTGCATGTGGCCAGAGATTAGCATACAATGCCAGGAGTTACCAGGTCAAGATTCTCGCTTCTCGGTCATATGTAGCTGTAGGTTTATGTGTATATGACCACTTACGTAATTCAGATTGCGGTTGATGCGATCTGCTTTAGAGCATATATTCTATCATTCAGTATCAAACATCGTATCCTAACTAGTTCTAAAATTACTAAGCTTGCAACCTGTATTTGTCGATCAGTTAATCGCAAATATTGAGAATTATTAGTCTCGATGTCCAGGTACTGTTATATTGATCACGAATGGTGATGTCCTTACCCAGAAAGTCCACGAACAATTTGCCATCAGAGTAGCGATCCGCGGGATGCATAGGAAACTGGACGCCATAGGGATCGAGCTCGGAGTGGGCGAATTTCCCCGGAAAGGCAGCAATGGCGTTCCCCGTATCCGTCAAGGAGTCACCGAAGGCGTACACTGCAGGGAAGGAACAGTTGAGCAACGTGCCATTGAGCTGCGCGGCGCTCAAACTGCAGCAATGCAGCAGGCACAGGAGCAGCACCACAATCCACCTTCGGGCCCCAGATTCCATCATCATCTCCATCGTTAGCTAGCCTCACTTCAACAAGGCTAACCTTTCGTGCAATTGGTTGCAGTCAAATTGTCAAAGATGGAGACCTAGCTTAAGCCACATAGCCGCAACTTTCAGATGGGGTTAAACTAACAGGAGAAAGTTCTCTGTCTGGTTTGTTTTATAGGACCTCGAGAAGGACGTGGAATTGCAATATATACAGCTTGTAGGAGGAACTGTTTCAAATCCACTGGCCTAGCTAGCAAGGGAAATTCAATCTCCATTAGCGACGGCAGTTCTTTCTGTTGCTTTTCCTGAATCGAGAGATTTGTTCCGTGGAAAATCCATGGCGCCAGTTTGTGTGCCAAGGGACCACCACGAATTCCATCACACTGGTAGAGCTAGAAATACAGATATCTGGCAGTCTGGGCACCGGTCTGGAGCCGCACGGGAACTTGCCTTTCAGCCAATTTTTTACTTTTGAGAGCCACCGTAAAGTTGTTTTCTGGCCAACTGGTGTAACAATGATGGTGATCATCTCATTCTCGCTGGCCTCCCGGTGAGAGAGAGGGTGTGACACTTTAACAAGAATTTGTCAACGTCGGAAAGCTCCAACCCTGGGACCTTATCCATCAGCTAGACGTAAAGTACCGGCCACCCGATTGGTAGTGTCAACGCTGCAAACTATGCACAGTATATTGACTCTGTTCATTGTGGTGAGTCGACATTCTTCACCCTAATTGACAAAATTTCGCTAAATTGGCGCAATTTTGTTAAAATGACGACTTGAACCCTCAAGCAAGGATAAAATGAAATGATTTAGGGAGCTAGGAGTAGATGTCGATGGGGGTGAAAATCTTAGCAAAGCTGGGCAGAATGTTGTGATGAAATGCAATGAATTTGCATAATTATAGGCACAACAAGTTAATGTTAATGTCAAAATGGCATATGGAATAGCGCCAATTTTACGGATGTATGTGGCATTCTAGTCCGTTCACCGGTCCGGGTCGGCCGGGGTGGATTGACCCCCTCGCTCATCCCCATGTAAAAACCCTGAAATTTTTTATTCGTCACGCATGATAAAATTTGCAAACTTTGAATTCATATGTGCAATCAGAGGCCCCAAATTAGCTAGGAGAGGTAGAGAAGATAAATTAATGAAGCACAAAATAGGGGGTCTTTTTTTTACATGCACCCCTGGAATGACTTGAGGGGGACGAGCGAGGGGGTCAATCCACCCCGGCCTCCGGGTCGCCCGTCCAGCTCGGTGAGTCTGTGAATTTCACGCCTCCTTGATACCAGTCACGTCTCCCATCCATCTCCCTGCGGTCACTGGTGAAAAAGATTCATGTTTTTGTCGTGAATTTGGACTTATATTGATAAGTGAAATTTGATACGTGCACGTAATCAGTTCACACAAGCAGGCCGGATTGACAGAGGGTTTGACACCAATTTGGAAAAGTTGCAGTTTTTTAGAAATATGGTATCGTCCAAAACAGAGGTCTTTTCATTCTCGTAGTGTATGTGCCTATGTGGGCTAATTTTCTCCTGCAGCCAGACTAAAATGAATCGCTCTCTTTCCCATTAGACGACATGCTTAATACTGTCTTGCTAAAGTACTTCTTGAAATAGCGTGTTTCAGAGCACCATAGTGACATGCAAGTGCACAAAGCGCTCTAAATTAGGAATGGTGTCTATCTGCAGTTTCCGACAGGCGTACGTCTGGAAACAGTCTTCAATACTATTGATTTAATCACAAATGTGTCCACAACCCAAACGATTCCAAAGCAGCACTCGATACCAGGACGAAGCCAACTGGTTCCAAGCTTGTCTCCACATCGGCAGGAAGTCAAAAAAATAAACAGAAACTCACCATGCAAAACCCAATGATTAAACCTTAACCTAAATTGGATCTTCCAAACCAAATTGAAAGCAATGGAAGGAAGCACCTCCGGATGTCTGAGACCCCAGTCAAAGACGACCTGATCACCCAGGCAATGAAAGGCTAAGCAATTACATTGAATATATACCTCTGTTTTACAGTAAAAGATGTCAAAGGGGCTGTGGATTCTATCGTAGCTAGGTACAAAATATTATTTCCTTTCTTTGCCTTCATCTCCGTCAATTTGTATACTCGGTCCATCCCTAGCTGGAGAGTTCTGTGGGCAAATTGCCGATCATTGGGTGATGACCAAGAGTCCACTGCCTCGATGATGTTCATGTCAAGACCGCTCCGAAGCTAAAGGTGCTCCAGCATGTCAACAAAGGTTACATGGTTTTGGAAAACTTAACATCGAGCAGTGCAAAACTTCAAAGAACCGATATTTCGTTAAAATGGCGGTATTCCACAAACTTGGCACTTTCACGTTTAGATCTTGCGGTCTGAAATCTGTACCTGTCCTAGAAATGAATGGAAAAATGGCGTATAGAATACCACCATTTTAACGAAATTTCCCATAAAGCTAAAGTTACTCAACTATGTCAACAAAGGTTACATCGTTTTGAAAACTTAACATCGAGCAGTGCAAATTTTCCCTCTAGCTGTGATCCCGAAATGTAAACTACCTACCAAATGCCAAAAGGCGTCCAATTTAGACAGTAGCCTCTTTCTCTTTCCACATCAACTAATTCGAGAATAGCTCCTCACACAAATTAATGATCACATATTGCTCTATCTTCACCAGGGGAATACTAACCATTCATATCCTCACACAAAAGTATTAACTAGTGGACAAACGTCCTCTCAACAAAAGGTATCCTGAATTTTCCTGTCAACAAAAGGCATGCCCAAGTGTTTCAATATTTCAACGAATTGTGAGACATGCAGATAGGGTATGAATCAATTAATTCGTCTAGGAATGACAGTCTTGCAGCATTCTTATCAACGTACAGGAATCGACGATTGGCTGCAGACTATGTACCTCGTGATTCAAGATAACATATATTATGATATGATTTTGTCATTCAGCACCCCAAAAAGATGAATGAAGATGCAAGATTTGAATTGCGCATTTAGTTGAGATGAATGTCAATAGACACCACCAACAAAAATGAATTTGAGTAACTTTGTGCGTAGTTTGAAACTAGGTGTCCGAGAGATTTATTTTGTGTCCAACACCGCCATATTTTGGATGGGAAGCTTAGAGAGATATCCGCTATACGAGGAGATGATCGACTCATTCTTTTACGCATAACAAAAGTACTTACAACGAACATGGTGAACTCTTTTTGTTTCTAGTTACAAATTGTGGGCCTGCGGGTGATACGAAACGGTTCCGAATAGAAAATCAAACACCCTTTTCCAACCAATTTTTGTCCCTAACACTGAAAAGGCCTGATTGCTCAGCACACTGACAGTGCAAATGATGTGGGACAGCGTCCCGACAACGTTGACAAGAAAAAATCAGGTCAATGCATTTCGTTAGAGTCCAGAAAAGTTGAACTTCGCAAAATGAACTCGTTCAACCAAGGCACCCAACGGTCACTGCATCCACAGATTATAGTTAGTGTTTCTCAAAAGCAAAAGAGATGACTTTGAATGCCAAAATCGAGTTCTTAAGGGGAAAAAAATCAAAATAGTAAAATGTAGACATTGTATAGATATACTCCCATCTAAAATCAAAATCAACCAACAGAACTTGAACTTAACTCTCAATGATGTGGATGTAGCATTACTAAAGTTGCAAAATTTCTTTTAAACAAATTTGATAGAACTGAAAAAAAAATAATATATTTATATAAAGATACAACCAAAAATATGTAAGTGTTTACCAAAGAATTTGGATGTTATCCCTTGAGGTCCCTTCATCCTTATGAGAGACAACATGGATTTCAGGTAACCTCAATTTTTGACATGATTTTATGAAATTTTTTTGGAATATAGAAAAACACATTAGCTTTTAGGAAATATGAATTTTATTTCAATTGGTGCCCAAGAGCAAACATTAAAAGAAATTTGGACCCTCAAAGAGCCCTCCAAAATGGTCTTGATTGGGGACTAAAATTGGATTTAAATGTGTACTTGTCAACGAAGGAATGATATTTTTTTGACATCATGATGTTTACAAATTGTTTAAATTTTATTGAACAATAGGACATTCGGTACTTCTTTTCCTTTGAGTTTTTAGTACTATGAATGAATTCTTTATTTTTTAAAAGATCATGGGTACTTGATGTTTATGATGTTTGCACTTTGAAATGCTTCTTATTGGACAATAAGACATTAAATAGATATTTTTTTATCATTCAAGTCCTTGGTACTATAAGTGAATTATTTATTTTAAGATGTTCATGGGTACTTGATGAAATTCATACAAGGTAGCAACACAATTATATACATATTTGTGTATGCAGGCTATCATCTCTAGCCTTCAATAAATAGCTCCACGTATTAATTCTTGAGGGGCTCTTTTAGGGTTCAAAATTTTTCTAATGAGTTATACCACAATAACCTCTAAACAACAGAGATTGAGTAGCAAAAAGATTCCACAAAAAATTGAAATTATTTTTTTCTCATAGATTATATTTTTGTCTAAATGGAAAGATTTGATTCATTCCAATTGGATTCCTTACGTGAGTAATGGAGCTTCTTATTTCTTTGTTCAATCACAAAAACTTTGGGAGAAAATAACATATTAGATTTGTTTCTTAACTCAATTTTTATGAATAGAAAAGGTTCCTTAAGGTTAACTATGTGTATTTACAACAATCTCAGCATTAGAATCGGTGTGTTTTAATTCCATCTTACAGCTATTAACAATTTAGTTTATCCTTCAATCTTTTACCAACTTCTATTTCACAATTTAAAAAAAATGAAAACAAAGTATTTTTTATTTTTACTTTTTTGAATAATTTCAACTCAAATCTTGAACAAGTTTTTTTTAAATCAAAATATTTCGTGCAATAGTTTTAAGGTAAGAAGATTCAAAGTCATAGAACATAATCATAGAATGTGTACAAAAAACCATTTTCTTCAATTTAAATGCAAATATCTTGTAATCTACATGATGAAAGTTTCTGAAATTTCTCTCATATCACTAGTTTAGTGCAAGATCCTATGGTTATATATGCAAAAAATCAATTTGTAAAATGTTTTGCTCTTTGCAATAGAAATGGCAATTTCTAATGATTTTTGATGAAAAAAAGGCCTTTACACTTTCATGGTTAAAGAACTAATCATCTACAAACCTCTAAAAGTAAGTATATACAAAGCCAACAAACTAAGATACAAATACTATGTAGGGTCATCTTACATTTAGGAATATTGAATGTATGATTACAATATATAGTGTGAATTTTATTTGCACTTAAAATTTTTGGAATACTTTTTTAACCCCTAAATTCTTGGGAATTTAAGCAAAACCAGACCTAAAGTTATACGGTATATGGATTCAATAGCTTTTTTGAACTTGGATTCAAAATGAAGATTTATTCGGATAGAATTTTAGAAAATATTTTCCATTGTGAATTATAGATTTTTGAAACAAAACCTATAAAGATATATTTAAATTATAAAACCTAAATTTCTATATTTATTTTTGGGACTGGCTAAAATAATGAGATTTTTGACATGCCAAAATTTGTATGTATTTATTCAACATATTTTGTACAAAAGTTTAATTTTGAATGAAGTAATAAATAAATAATTCCTATAAATAAGATGAAAAAATTTTCTTTAAAAGAAATAGACTTTAATCCATCAAGTTTTGTAGCTTCTCCAAAATAACCCAAAATTGCTTCAAAAATTTATATCTAAAACAAGTCTAAGATATCCTTCTATAATGTATTCAACCATGGGATTTTAAAGTTAGCTTGTTCAAGTACATCCTTCCAAAATTTTAGGGTGGAAACTTTGACAATTACCAAAATCAATGTACCTAGTTTTTTTCAGTCCTTTCTAAGAGCAAAGTTTTTATCTTTTAACATTTAAAAAGAAATATAATGTGTGTTATATAACTTGTGCATTTTATTCAATATATTAGAAGGTGTATTGACAACATTTGGACTAGTACAACTTTCTAATCATATCTTAAAAAATTATAAAGTAGTAGGTAGTACATGATGAGGTAGCAATGTTTAGTTACAATATTATGAGTTCTTGTTTTTGTTTCTATTTTGAATAATAATAAATAGAATTCAAATAATAACTTAATACAATTTTTCTACCTATACTATATGTAAAATAAAAATCTTCAATACTTTCATTACATTAGTTAGAATAGAATGGTTCAAAGGTTTGCTTGCAAGTATCAATCTATATAATTTGTTGAAAATTCAATAAAAAAATTTGCATGGGTAGAAAACAACTTTGAAAACTCAATTCTCTTACCACTTAAGTCTATTTCTAATCCACTTTCTGATATACATCACCAAATTGTATAATTTGAAGATGATGTTTCATCAAGCCACCAATTAAACCCTAAAGTTCCTTGACCAAAAAAATACTCCATTTCAAAATCTGTACCTGAAATTAGGTTGTTTGTTTGTTAGTTATAGTGAGATCTCCTAAACTATGTGTCCTCCAATCACATTCTTGTTACAATTAGAAAGGTCTTTGTAAAGATGGGTGCACTCACATTGTTTCTCTATGGTCTTTTGACTCATGGCAGAAAAAATATTGAATTTCAAAGTTTTAAAAAAAATTTAAATTAATTTTACTTTTGCTATAGCAACTAAACAAAAGCATACTAGTACTCTTGAAATTGCACAAAAATAACACCTTGACCAAAAAAAATTGTAAATAAATTCTTATGTACTTTTAGGCATTTTGAAGACTCTCTAACTACAGGATTCTTGACTTGTGCTACATTGACATATTAAAATTTTAGGATAGTAAGGCGATGCTTGAGTGAAATCCATCCATCCAAGATACCAACTTAGATAGCTTTACCCAATATTGACCCCTACTACAATATTGACCCTTATACTAAGTGTATTTGTATCACTACACTTACAGTTAACAAATTAATCCATGATTGTTTTGGAGTTTAACCCCTAAAGGACCAAGGCCTTTTTTCTGCAAAAGAACACTCAAAACTGCCATTTTTAGAGCAAAGAGTTAAAAATTTTGAAAATTGTATTTTTTTGCACATCTAACCGTAGGATCTTACACCTATCTAGTATGAAAATGTGTGGAAAAAATTTCAGAAACTTTGACCACATAGATTGGAAGATATTTGTGTTTAAAGTGAAGAAAACAAGTTTTTCCACACATTGCGGGACTAGGTTATTTGACTTTGAACCTTCTTAATTTTAATTTTTTGCACTACAGAGTTTTGAGCTTTAAATCTTTGTGGTGTAGAATTGAGTTGAGAGTCTAGTTAAAAAAAGAAAATGCAAAAAAAATTAATTTTGATTCTTTAAAAAATTGTTAAGTGGAAGTAGGTACAAGATAGAAGGAAAATCTAAATTATTAATATCTCTAAGATGGAATTAAAATGCACGAATCCCAGTGGTGAGATTGTTCTAGAAGGCAAATGAAACAATATGGAACTTTAGTTTTTGAAAAATTGTAAAAATTGCATTCAGAAATGAATCCTACAAGTTATTTTTTTAGGAAGATGCTCTAAGTGCCCGAAAAACAAAATTGTTTGTAACTTTCTCATAACAAATCCAAATGGAATGAATCAAATCTTTCCGTGTAGACAAAAATACAATCTATAAGGAGAAAAAATAAAAAATAAAAAAATTCAAATTTTTGAAACTTTTTTTTGCTGCCCCCTCTCCCTTGTTTTGAGCTTATTTGGGCACAATTTTTGTTCCCGGGCATCAAATGAAAAAAAAATTATATTCCCATGAAGTTAATCAATTATTCTATCTTCATAAAAAGTTTGAAAAAATCAGGACAAAAATTGAGACCATAGGTACCTGACCAAAATCTCATTTGTCCCCTGTAGGGACAATGGTCCTTTAGAGGTTAAACAACTTTATAGATTTCACTAATTTCATAACATTGCATAATTTCTCATACAACTCGTTGAAGCCCTATATTAGTCCAACCCAAGAGAGTGTTCTCTTTTCTTTAGATACTTCAATTAACCCCTAAATGCCCAAGGCGTGTTTGGAGCTCCTTGAAATTTGCTCTAAATTGAACAAAAAGTCAACATTTTCATAAGTTGTACCAATTTCTTTTGAATTGTAACTGTACAAAGTCAAACTAGACATGTTAAAGATCACATAGGAAAATTAAACATAACAAGATCACTTATAGATTGAAAGATTATAATGTTTGATCATGAAGGTGTAAAAACTGTGAAAATTTTTCATTTCACTTTTTGCATGTCAACTCTAAAAAGTTGGTCACTAAAAAAAATGAGGTTATAGGGCCTAGCATGCACAACCCCATTCAATTTACAGTTTTTCAAAATCTATTCTACAATTTTTTTAAATGAATTTCTAATGCAATTTTGCTTCCAAGATCTAGTGTATTTGAGGCTCATTTTCAAGAGCCCTCAACACTACAAGAAGTCAAGATTGCAATGGGCATCCTTGCACTAAATCTTCAATAGAAAAATCATAATCCTTTATTTTTCAGATCAACTTTTTGATCCTAAAACTAGACTTCAAAAAGAATTCTCTAAAAATATAAACTAATAATAATAGCAATTCGGTTGGATTTTACTTAACTTCAAAGTTTTCAAAACACCAGAATCTGGTGCCTTGGGCATTTAGGGGTTAATCTTGAGGGCAGATTCACAACTATATCAAGGGACGTACATTCCAAAAGATAAATAATTTACCGTAACTTAAAATTCAAAAGTAACTCAAAAATCCACAACTATCCCACCGTGGCCGGGGTGGATTTGACCCCTCACTCGTCCCCCAAGTCATTGCAGGGGTGCATGTAAGAAAAAGGCCCCCCTACTTTGTACTTCATTAATTTATCTTCTCTGCCTCTTGTAGCTAATTTGGGGCCTCTGATTGAAAATATGAATTCAGAATTTGCAAATTTTATCATGTGTGAAAAATAAAAAATTTCAGGGTTTTTACTTGGGGACGGTCCACCCCACCCCCCACCGTAGGTCCAACCGCCATGAAACAGAGCCTATGCACTCCTCCTCGCCGAGGGTTTACTGACGGTAGAACAAGCAACATAGGACGCACGGCCTACAAGATCTCAACGTAACAACAAAACAAACAAATATCGTCACTTCAGGTATGGATGAAATACTACTATATTGTGTAGTACTATGATCATCAAAAATATTTTCATGAACTTTCACATACAATTACCGCACACTGTTAATTATGATATCAGCTCAACTAAATGTAAGTAATCGTAAGTTCCTAACCACAAGGAGTGTGAAACTTGTGGTTAACCTGCATTCAGTAAGTAATGTTTGTCAACGAACAATTTCACTTCTGCTATTGTCTACTGAGACAACAGTTTCCCGTTACAAAAAACCCAACGATTCTAACGAGGACATCAATGTAACAATGAGACATGGCCTTGACAAATGATTAACAACTAACAGATTATCACTTTCATCAGTACCAACCCATGTGCCAGTTCTAAAGAACAAATATACAAGTGCATGCAGTGACGATAAATATCGGTACCAGAAGAGGACACAAACTACAAAACACGATAGGCATGAAATTTTGCACATACACTATACACAGATGTCAAGATGTGAAGCTTTATTTCAATAGTTCCAATTAACAGGAAGATGGTGATGTAAACAGTTATGCAAGAGCTACACATTTCCTAACAAGCTAAGAATGAGGACAAGCACAGAGCACTGCCCTTAACCCCTAAAGGACCGGGGGTGCAAAATACAGTGTTGCAGAAGCCACCTGATGGCCTTATGGTCCTTTAGGGGTTAAGCCCTGAAGTCACACTACATTCCAAACGCCGCTGCCTGGAAAGACGAATAGTGACTCATTCAGCCCAAATCATCATGAACTCACCAAATGCACTCGCTAAACACACTTCCGAGGACATAAATCTTTATCAGGGGCAACCGATGTGAAAAAGGCAAACAAAATATCAATGACAAAGCGTAGGCTGCGAGGGTAATAATCAAGACTAAACGCAAATGAGGAGCTCTTAAAATGGAAGAGTACCATTACCTTTTGCATGTAGAAAATTACTGCCCCTCTGTGCAAGTTAGAAACCAAGGGACTAGGGCATGGAAGAGGTGCACAAACAATGAGCCAAGAACTTGGCTTCCATTGCATTCCATGGCACATACCAGTGGCCCATTACTCACAACTCATTAGAGCAATCCCTCGGTCCACACACCACCGTTAGCTCATGTACACAAAAATCACGTTCCTCATTCATCTCAGCGCCTCCAACTACATCAGTACCGCGAAAGGGCCGGGACGAGAGAGCATGGCAGAGGTGCACCAGCATTGAGCTCCCAAGCTCCAAAATGCTCACATCGTAGCACATGCCAGCGGCCCACGACATGCACGAACTGAGCACGCTCGCCACACGACCAGAATCCCCCGCGCTACCTGTACTCCGCAAAATTGCCCTCAATCTCCCTCAAGCTACTGCCTTCACCTTACCATACACCTTAGCCTTCTCCAACGAAGTCTGGAAACGCCCGTGCCCGAACTTCGACGATGTATCGATAAACTTCAGCTTGATGTCCTCCAAAGCGCTCCGAGACACCTGCTTGTACAGACTCTGACGAAGCGTGATCACCCTCTTCTTCGGTCCCATGACGCCTCCCTTCAACACCAGGTAGTCATCCCGCACGATACCGTAGTGAGCAAACCCTCCCATCGGCGTGATCTCCTTCTCCGTCACGTCGAACTCCGTCGACGCCGAGAATGCCTGCTTGTCCGCCACCTTCCCCACTTTGTAAACCTTTTTGTTCATCTCCGTCCGGTGATGGTAACCGTTCTGTCCAGCCCTCGCGACAGTGAAAGACACACGAGCAGGATGCCACGCACCGATACAGGCCACCTTCCGCAAACCCCTGTGAGTCTTCCTCGGCAGACGAGTCACGCCCCAGCGAGTCACCACGCCCTCGTACCCATGGCCGCGAGTCACCCCGATGATATCGATCATCTCGTCCTTCCGGAACACTGCGTCCACTGGCACCTGCTTCTCAAACAGCTTGTACCCGAAGTCCACCTTCTCCGCCATCGTCCCGCCGTTCACCTGAATCTCCGCCAAGTGCGCCTTCTTCTGCTTGATGCCCTTGAGCTTCCGCACCTGCGTGTGCGCCAGCACGCGGATCACGGTCGCGTACTTTTTCATCCGCTCCAACTCTGATTCCAAATCCTTCTTCCCCTCCTCCGTCTCGTACCGCTTGCTGTACTTCGAGAAAGCCTTCTTCTTCGACTTGTACCAGTTCTTGTAGAACCGCCGCTTCACCTCGTCGCTCAGGTGCTGAGCCCACACGGTGTTGAGCGAGCGCAACCCTCGCGGCGTCTTGATGTACGCCACCAGTCCGACCACGATGATGGGCGGCGTCTCCACGATGGTCACGGCCTCGCAAGTCTCCTTTTTGTGCAGCTTGGACCCGGGCTTCTCCACCTCGCGCACGATGTGAGTCATGCCGGCCTTGTAGCCCAAGAACGACGTCAGGTGCGGCGCCTTCGAGGGGTCATCCTTAGGAAAGGTTTTCACCTTTCCTCGGGAACGGTTGGCCCTCTTGCGCGGCAGAAATCCCAGGGATCCATGCCGAGGGTGCTCAAATTTCCTGTGAGACATGGTGCCGCTCGACAAAATGACAAGCGAACCAAGATGTCTCAGGGGCAGCGGCGAGCAAAATCAGCGAGAGGGAGGGCTGCGAAATGAGAGAATCGTGGGCCGAAACGAAAGACCTAAGTAGGGGTTCGGAGGCGTGCGCCTGGAACCCTAACCCTAACTCTAAAATTCTAAAATAAATCAAATTAAAAAAAACAAAAACTTCTTACCCCCTAAATGCCCCTTGGGCATATAGGACAAACTATGATGTGCTACTAATTATGGTTTCTCCAAATTTTTTGATATTGGTTAGTAGAGAAGATATTGACCATCATGATTGGAAATGATCCGTCCAGTTAAAATTGAAAATTATTTATAAATTTTTTTCAAGCAATTTTCAAGCAATTTTCTTTGAAAATTCACTATAAATATAATTTTAGTTTTAATGTTTCCTCTACTTTTTTGGATTGGCTACTATGAGTTTCAATGGATCTATGAAAAATGGCAATCCCTCAAGTTCTTTGACATGTTCCTTGAATATTTTCACCAAAAACATTCTAAAATTGCCATTTTTAGTACAAATATCAAATTTTAGAAAAAAAAAACATCCTTAGACATTTGTCACTATAGGATCTCGTAGTACACTAGTTTGACAAGATTTGTAAGAAAAACTTAAAAATTTCCATGATGTGAATTGCAAGATATTAGCATTTGAATTGGCAGAAATATTTTATTTGGCCTTGGGAAAAAAAAGGGAGTTGCACTTCACAAGGTTACACTTGTATAAAAAAAATGTCTATATTGTTGTTGCTTCTTTGGATTCATTCTTCAAGGCAAGTTAGTTACATGATTGAAAAAATTCAAATCATTTGGAATTGTACAACATATAGGAAAAAATTAGTAAATAGAAAGAAATAGAGAATGATTCAAAATACTAAATTGTTAAGAATTTAGTTATAGAATTAAAAAAATGCCAACTCCAATGGTTGTAATAAATAATATACATCCTATGATTTTATTTTTCAAAAAATATTGAAAATTGAGTTAAACAAGGGACTTCAAAGTTAATTTCATAATAGAAAATGTATAATTGCCGGAAAACTAAAATTCCTCATAACTCTCATCTCATTAATCAAAATGGAATGATTCAAAGCTTTCCACATATATATAAATCTAGAAAACCAATTTCAAATTCTTGTTTTCAAAAAAAGTATTTTTTTTATCTACCTAGATTGTTGGACTAGATAAGAAACTACCTATCATTGGATATTTTCTTAACCATGTAATCAAAAGTTATGAAAATTTGTAGACCTTAAGGAAAAACATCTTCCCCATGTTGTGTGAAGATTTCAAAGAAAAAAAATTCCATTCATAGTGAGGTGCCAAAAATTTCTATATTGCCAAAAATACAATTTGGTCCTTCAGGGGTTAAGGACGAAAACATCAATACTTCCCCAATAGCAAATTTTTTTAACATTAGACAATATTAAAAACAATTGTTTTTGATTGTACCAATCTCAATTTGGAACAACACATCCTAAAACAACTAAAGGGTGATTCTAAGAAACACTTCACATTTTAGAAACAAAAACCCAATTGTTGACTATAGAACTCATAGTATTATACAAAACTATCAATATTGTATCTCAACATCACACCGACTGATCTAAATCATTGATTCAAGGTGTGTGCAAATCTATATATTATTGATTCAATACAATGTAGTAGAATGCAATACAATAGACTTTTGTGTGGTACCCCACATAAGCCATTGGGAGTAAAAAATAGCAAAATAGGGATATGTGGACCTTTCCATTTTTAGTAATTAAAAAAATTCATAATTTTTACACAAAAAGCCATTTTACTAGAGAGGATTACGCTCTCATTGCACCAAAGATTTGTGAAGGGAATTTTTTCCCTCTTCATAGCCTTTGAGCAAAAGAAGGTCACTTTGACCTCATGTGTGTAACTAACATGTTTTTATTTTCATAAAAACTCATCATTAATCCTTGTAATGTTAGTAGATCTCCAATATGTCCAATTTGTCGCTTTGAATTTGCATTTTGGGGTAAAAAATAGAACTAAAAACCTCCAAAATGGCCAAAATAGACATCTAATCGGGGGCAATTTGAAATAGTAAACAAATTTTGAAAATTTTGAAAATTTTGAAAAAAAATCACAATGTCTACAACTATTGCATGTATCTTCATTCCAAATTTCAGGCCAAGCAAACAAACAGTGCAAAAGTTATGAGCAAAAAATTACCCATCCAAGGGCAAGAAGATAAAAAATAGGACAAGTGTTTCTTGCAATCACCCTTAACTTCTAAAGGACAAACTAGTGACCATGGAATCATTCATATTGATACCATAGAAATCATCGTTTTACAAAAATTCAAAGGCACTCATTGGAGTCAAACTACTGTAGAAGATCTATCTTTTCGACACAAAATTCCAAAAATGAATAGTTGCATTTTTGTCCTACATAGAAAGATACTCTGTCATCCATCAAACACTATACGTTTATGTCAACGTTTATGAGTTAATCTAATACTAGTGTACAATGTGCCATTGCTAGGGTATATTAAAATTAAAATATTTTTATAATTTTTTAATTCATAAAAACTTTGAAATTCAATAACTTTCACACCATAGGTCTAAACACTACAAAACAAAGTCCATGCACCACTCCTCATGAAGGGCTTTCCAAAGGTATCAATAGCATGGTTGGGGGATGCATGGTCCAAGAAATTATACCATAACAAACAAATAAACAAAACCTTCTTCATCCATTGACATACTTTAATAAAACCATAAGGAAAAGTATATTTGAGGTCAAGAGGCTCTCAAATTTCACATCATCGAGTACATGACCAAATATTTGGTTAGCAATGTTCCATAATTTTTTTCCTATATTACATATGGTGTCCCTATGCCCTTATGCCTACCCACTTACTCATGTAATTGGATGATTGGCCCATAGTTCTAGTGAAGTCATTATGTATGTGAAGGGTGCACTCAAGGTTTTTAATTTGCTTTTTATATGCATCTTCTTTTCAAAGAAATTCTCTCTCTCTCTTAGTACTCAATCCACATATCATAAGTTTCCTCCTGTTGTTAAAGTTGAGTCTCTAGGTATTCGATCATTTTGGACAATGACACATCACTTTGATTTGATGTCCAAATTTCCTTGTTCATCAAATGTAATATCTCTTCAATCCTCATGGGATAGTTCAATCTAGCTTCTCTAACATATCCTCCTCCACCACTTGCATCCAATTGTCAATGTTTGTGAGGTATTTGGCTATAGAAATTAGAAAATTAGACAATAATCCAACTACCTTGCTATTGTTTTTTCCTACCTCTTAAAAAGTTCAACAATTCATTGCTATAGAAAGGTTTCTTTTTTTCATCTCTTCTCCTTTATGCATCCCAATTACATGTCAATACTTGACTCTTTTGACCATTCCATACACACATCTACAATCATGATTATATCTAGTTTCATGTAGTCTTTCCCCCCCCTTTCCTATTTATGTTTACATGGAATTTCAATGCAGCTCTTTGGAACTTTCATAACGAAAGATGCAATTCTCTATAGGGAAGTTCAATCCACTCTACGTTGGAGTCTTTCTTTCATACACACCATATGCAAGATTACAATGATGACTTCATTTCTTTTTACTTTTGAGGTATTATATATTTGTTGTAGTACTGTAGGTGCAAGTCAACTTCACCTTTAATTATTTAATTAAGAAACACAAATGTCAAATTTTTTGTTAATTCTTGGAGTAGACAATTGTATCTTTCAATAAATGTACTTATGATTTGCTGAAAATCCAAAAAATCCATTGAAAAGCCTTGAGTCAAATGCCAATCTATCATTTGATTATCTACCATTAAGATAATTTTTGATGACAAAGTGAAGAAATTAGTTCATTGACATTATGTGACAATGAAGAGAGGAGAGGTCATTTTTATAATGAAATCCACTATCTGTTATGAATCCACAAAAGGTATGGGATAATTTGAAGATGAGATTTTGACTGCTCATTATCAATACATAAGAATAGTGTTCAAAGTGGAATTTTAGACTTCATTTAGGTGTAGTAGTGTAATTTTTTTGAATATAAAATGAACTTAGTTCATGTGGAAATTCAATTTAACTTTCATGTGCAAAAATCTATTTGAGATTTAAAGCCTCCAATAATAAATTATGGACAAAACTCAGAGATGATGTTTGAAGTTGTTAAAGAAAATGTCCCTTCCAACCCCTCCATGAAATTTGTCCATAACTTTTGATATGAGGCTCTAAACCTCAAATAGATTTTTGGAGATGAAAGTTAGATTGATTTTCCTCAATAAGTTCATTCAATTTTTTTTAAAGTTATTCTATTGTGTCCAAATGAGGTCTGAAATTCTACTTTAAATATAATTCCTATTTTTGACTTGACTATGAGCGGTTGAGCTCTTACTAATCCTAATTTACATATACCACATACTTAGCTTGATTTACCTCCTACCATCCCTCTTGTATAATCACCTTGTCTTTTCCATTTGTTTACAACAAGTGCCTTTTAAAAATGTTTTAGAGACTCCTCCATAAAGTGAGTAGTTGTATTAGGGTAGAAAATCTAAGTCAAAGGTTGGATGAAAGGCAAAACTATATTTATTTATTTATTCCAAAAGTTGAATTTCAAAAAATTTCTTTCTAGGTGTCGAACATTAAATTTTTAAACTAATTACTTATTCAGTTAGGTAGTTGAGAAGTTGCCTTGGACCTATGGTACTTGGATGCATCTCCCAAGAAACATAAGGTCCCTAAAACAGTGGTGAAGATTTTCCACATGGAATTTGTAATGAATAGTTTGGTAACATTGTGTTTAAATCTTCATAAGTCACTATTACAACATGGTGTATTTACTAAAAACATTAGGAAAATTTTGAGCTCAAAGGAAGGCTTTGAGTTTTAGATTTTTCGCACCCCTACTGTACAAATACAGGAAGAATTATTTTTTAATAATTTAATAATTAATTTTTTTAAATAAATAAAATTTAATATATATTGATTTTTTTTTAAAAGTCGATGTGATGTCTTGTTGATGGGGCACTAGTAGTGTCATGTCAAATTCCAAATTTTAAAAAATGAAAAATCATAATAATTTTTTTCCCATAATTGCACCATGGGGGTGCAGAATTTGCAGCCTTATTTAGAGCTCAAAATTTTCCTAATGATCTTCCAACTTGGAGTATTGGCTTAAAATATACCATGTTGTAGTGGTGAGTAGAAGACTTTTTGAAACAAGGATGACCAACTTCTTGCCAAGTAGTTGGAATTTAGGGACTTAAATTGTAAGGTTTTCTTCCATTGTCTATATTGTAAACTTATGCAAATCACAAGCATTCAATTTTAGAGGTAAATAAGATTAGTGAAACTTAGTTCCAAATGGAATTACTTGTTTGAATTCCCATAACACATTGCATAACATTACAACCATTGGGATTGGCATTTTCCAATTCCATGACTAAATTCTTCACAATTTAGTATTTTAAATCATTTTCTACTTCTTTCTACTTTCTATTTTTTTCAAGCATAAATATTATTTTATTTTTTAAAATTTATATATATTTCCAAATTTTTTCTTCAACTTATTATGAAGAGTTGCAAGTTGTGGTATCTACATATTTTTGGGTAAAATGTTAGAAAGACAAATTCTAACCATGTGGGAAGAGTTGAAAATACTTCTTTTTAAAACCCAAGCATCATAATCTTGCAATTAGTGAGGTTTTTTTATTTTGAAATTTTAGGATGGTGTACTCTAACATGTTAACTAAAGGATCCTATAGTTGGATTTGCTAAAAATTAAATACAGATGAAGATCTTAGCCTTGCTTTGGAGACTAGTATTTTAAAGTAATTTTGGACCTCTAAACATGAACAAAATTTAGGGGTTAACAACATTATGTGCATTCATCCTTTATTAAGATACAAAACACTATTTGCATCAAAGGATATTGTAAGCATATTGAAGCATCACCATTGTTCTACACCTACCTAGCATGTTATTTGGGCCTGGTTTAGCCCATGGCAAAGTTGTGGTCTTTGACAATGACCCACTCTTCAATTTTTTTAAATAATAGAAATCCATCTATTGTGTGGATTCCATTGAAATTTTCACTTTTAATAGGTCAATGCATTTTGGACTTGGAAGTTGGAACCAACCTCCTTTTTTTGGCACCATGGGGCTAGATTGCACCATTTCAAAATAAATGTCTACTTTTCAACAGATAAAAGGAATTTTTTTTGCTAGAAATTTTCCATTTCTATTAAAAATGTGGATGACATTGCCAAATTTGGATGAAAAAGTATATGAATATGATTGAAAAGTATTTTTGGTCCAAAAGATGGATGAATGTAGAAAGGCAATGCTTCATAAAGTTTCAAGTGAACACCATCCTGGCACTTTCTCAAAAAGTAAAAAAAAAAGTTGGTTGGAACTTTGTTATAAGATCACAAAAAGGCATGGAAGATAAGATGCTCTACTTTATGGACATGACCAAGAACCCATATTTGAACTCAATAAAACATCATGCAAGTGCTATCATTAAGGGTCCTAATCATTTGTTTATAGTTTTCTAAGCCATAAGGTGAAGGCACCTCGAGAGGAACATATAACTAATCAAATAAGCAATTATAGACATAATTTGGAGTAGTGCAAGGGGAAACAAATATTTTTCTGAGTGCAAAGTTAGAAATGATAGGGATTGCAAAAAAATTTGGTAATTTTATTGCTTGAACTAGAATTACTTTGAATTTTGAAGGCAAAAAGTTGATCTAGACCCATGTCCAATGTCTAGAGTCTTCTAGAATTGCTTACTTAGAGACTACTTCTTGCTAACTTTGGCATTTAAGATGAGGGACATGTATTATTTTTTTAAAGACAAAATGAGACCCAACCTCTCTTGAATTTTAGACACCCTATTGATTGCCAATGGGGCATTAGTTGGTAATGGGTGCCTTCACCTTAGTAAGACCAACCCACACACCTTTCTTAACATGTTGCTTGTGCCTCAATTGCATTGTTATTAACCCTAGGAGACTGTAGACACTAAGTGTCCAATGAACAATAGAAAATCCATATTGGATAGAAGTGCATATGTTCATCCTTGGAATTTTGCTTAAGAATTTGACCTCCAATGAATGCTCATGGTTTTTTTGAACAAATGATCCATGGTACCAAAAATGCTAATTTCCATGATAATTAGCCCATTCTTCTAGGATTAACCTTGAAAGACAAGTCCTATCACCAAGATGCTTCACCACAAATGCTTTGATTTTTAAACCAATAGGTTCTACAACAATATTAAAAGCCACCCATCTATCACTTTTTGACCTCAACATCCTTCTAAGGTTTACATGTGAAAGTAGGATTTTTGCAAAATTAGTAGAGAGATAGAGAGATCTTTCAGTACAAGAGACAAACTTGCTGAGGGCAAATTTGTATTTGTTGTAATGTATGTAATTTTACAGTAGGAAGTCTTAGACCGCTATAAAAGTAGACAACCCCATTTTCATCCAAAGCTTAGTGCCACAGACAATAAATAGTCATGCTTACGCTCGTCAGGTCCAACCAAGTGCATGAAATAGATGAACTGCAGTGGTAAAGGGATGAGGTCCCTAACGATTTTAGTATCCTAGACCTTATACCATCCGCTCAGGAAGTTGGCGCTACCAACGTCATCCATGAGCATTTGCTCGGGCTACCCTGATGGCGTCTGTAAAACAACTTTTTCATGTGAAGGGCGCCCGTAAAACTTGAAGATGACCACAACAAATCACTTCAATGAGTGAACAGACACCAGAGCGGGCTGCTCTTCTAACCAATTTGTGAATGTCGTCAACCCTATACATGAGAAAGCTGTAAGCATATCAAAGTCGTGAACGTGGTCTTGACCTGCTTTCACGCTGCTGCACTGGTAGCTCTAATTCTTTCTCCCCTCGATGGAACGGAGCAAATATATCATCCACCATTTCTGTTGTGACCTCGGCCAAAGTCGGAGGATTCCACTGCATCAACAAGGTACAGAGACTCTCAGCAAAAGACTTGAAGGCATTATATGCTATTCTCCATGTAAAATGTAGAAACAGAGAAGAAATCATATCCTACATTTCTGAACGATAGAAAAATGTTTTGAAAGTTACTACAATCAACTGTTAGCTTCCACAATGGACTATCTACTAAACATTGGGCACTTAGGGGTTACTAGTAGTACAACCGTTGAAACATTTGCAACAGCACCCTGTTGCATAAGAAACTTATTTATTTTGCCAGAACTGGAAATACGAACTTCCACTCGAGCGTGTTTTCAAGATTTGGATGAAAATGTGTAAGAATGAATAAGTGACCGTCCAGATGGATGAATCGTGGCACTGCAATTGATATGAATTATAAGTGCTCCATCAGCAGTGACAACACAAATTTAGCAGCCCATTCATGTTGTTTCAATTATTAACGAAGAGAGCAAGGGCAGAAGGATACCTGAGGCTTGTTGTCCTTGTCCACCAAAAGAGCTCGGCAACCCTGTCGCACAAACCAAGATGGTTGAGAAGCCCAATATAAAACTGACCCAGAATTTTCATCAATTATAACTGAAAACCATGAAATCAAACTAGCCTGTAGTTAACTTTATCACCTAATGTCATGGAATCTAGGTATCTACAACTTGTGCTTGGAAATTCCACATTCTGGCAGTAGAAAACGCCCACCTCATAGAAGTCAGTGGAATGCGTTCCGTTAACAGCATGCACAGAAAGTCGGTACTCGCGCTCTAAACACTGAAATAGACTCTGTTTTCTACCTTCTCGAATCTGAGGCAGCGTTTGTATGCAAGAAATGAGAGACATGAGTTCAAGAACAGAAATATCTTAAATTGAAAAACAATTCTGTCAAATACCTAAAGTTCTGCGTCTGAATGGAAACTATAAATCGTCGATTCTTGCCAATAATTGCCGAGTTTAATGCACACTAAGATGTACATGCAATCATCTAATTCATCACAAACAGAAATTTCCAGAAAATAAAACCCTGGACTTACAGATCTTAATGTTACTTTCAAACTGATTGGAGATACTTTCTTCAGTAAAGCCAGAGTGTTTGAGAACCACTCATTTCCAGATTCCTCTGCTTTAGTCTCCTGTAAGCGGCAGAACACGTAGGAATAAGAGCGCAGTGATATTTTGAACAATCATTGACGTATGCAAGGTCATATGGTTGATGCAGACTAGTAGAAACCCACCTGAGAGGTATATTAGTAACCAGACCACGGTACAATTGGCAGGGTTTAGGTTAGAAGCTGACTTAAGTGGCGTTATAATTGGACGCAGATAAGTTTCTCAGAATACCTCTAGGAACGGGGGTGTTCTGCTAGTAGAATTTTTGACCAACGCTGACAAAGTTCAGTCAAACAATTAGGTGCGCCAGAGGCATCAACATAATTCCTGTTCACTAAGAAATTGCTCAACATTCAATATTCTAATGTACACCCTTCAATGAAACTAAATTTGCAGTTTAATAAGAAGTTGAAATACTTACAAGCGCCTGTACAATCTCTTCCACCGTTTCCTTCTCAAAGCATTCATCAATATCACCCTTCCTTCACATCCAAAAAATAACTAGGAACATTACCCTCACGCTATTGACGGAATCCAGAAAAAAACAGGTATATCTCAAACCAATCTGAGGGGAACTTCGCTAACCATATTACAACCCGATTATTGCGTACCTGTACAAAGGGCTTTTCTCTCCAGGGTAGACAACATCACAAAATTCGTCAATAGCAATGCCAACAACCTCTGAATCTCCAGTGTTTAGACCACCAAGTCGGTCTTCGAGATCAGCCAGTCTCTGCGCATGCAAAATACAGGAAGATTAAACTACTATGAGAGCGCACAGCCCTGAATTAAAAATAGGGACTTCGCCTTGAGTAGAAGCATCAGAGCAGACATCAATAATGGTAACCATATGACTCGCATGAGGAGGAAACATGTGCAACAGATAGAAATGAGCACAATTAAGCCAAAAAAAGTGCTCTCGCCACACAGTCACGTCCATCTACGGTAATTAATTTCTCTTAATCACCTGAGAGGGCACAAAGTGTGTGGCAAGACCACAAGAAAGCAAGTCTGCTCCATCGAGACGGGTCCCTGTAAGACCTAAGTATTCACCTGCCACAATTACACAGCTGCTCAAAGAACCGCAAGAACCTTTGTAATGAAGTACCCAATACACGTAAAAACCCTTGCAGGAATTATGTACCTTCTCACACTCTAAGTTCAATGTCACAATTTCTGGAGGACAGTGACGCCTTTAACGACTAAAGAAAAAGTAGCCCACATTGGGCCTCATATGTTTCTAGCAGTTTTGAGGCCATACGGGGACTTTCTTCTGTCCAAATGAATTTATTTTTTGACCAATAACTGCGATGTTCTTCATTGATTCTAGTAATATAATATGTGACCAGACTATAATCATATTTTTCACAACATTATTAATCATTGGTCCTTTAGAAATTCAATTCATCAAAAAACCTGATGCTCAACTATTCAACCCCTGGAGGAGCAACATTAATAAGCTGATGCATCAAGATTTCAATGCATCGAGAAAGCTGATGCCCTAATGTTCATGCAAATTTGAAGACCAAAAATGTCACGGGACGGTATAAGCCCAGTACAATAAACTTTGAGAAAAGAGCTCCATCTCGTACCTAGATGGCCTGGCAATCTCGAGAGAAAATAAGAAGCTCCAACATCAGGATGTAGCCCTATAGCAGTTTCTGGCATTGCAAACAACTGAAAACCCAGCAATTAGCACGTCTATACATGTTATGGAGTCTACGCCTATACATGTTTTCCACCAAACACAACCAAGATAACCTTCTTCAGCAAATCTACTATACCGAAAACGAACATTGCATCCTATCAGACTGGCCTACTGAACATAAACACAAACAACAAATTCAAACGGACATTCCAAGCAAAAACTCACGGTATTCTCTGTAGCAACTCGGAACTTTCCATGCATGGCGAGGCCATTACCCCCACCCATACAAACACCATCCAAAAGAGCCACCTGAACATTTTCAATTGAGAAAAGGTGTTAAAATTGAAATATTCGAACTGCTCGGGAAAAAATGAGAGGCTACGGAGCAGGAACTCCACGCAGCATAATTTGCCACTTGCTGAACTCAATTTCGCTTCTCAGAGGATAAAGAGGTAACAACACCCATTGTGTACACATACATGGATTCTCTTGAACGTTCCCAGGATGTAATTGAGATGATACTCCTTGTAAAAAAATGCATTGCCACGTTCGGGTTGACCTGAATGTGTCACTCCAAAAATTTAGCAGGGCAATAGATCCAATATAATATTTGAAGTTAGAATAGGTTAACACATGCATTGACTAGGTCATACAGCGTGCACTCTGGTATGCAATTTCAGATGATCACAAGTAGTCAAGAAATGCGTCTGCATACTAACCAGCCTTCCCAAGATGATACACCGTCGCTACATCACCCCCTGCACAAAATCCCCGTCCAGCACCCTTGCAGAGACATCACAGTCATTTTTCAGACAACGTGACGGGCAAGTTAATTCCTAAGTAGAACCAACAATCTCATACAAAACTCATGAACTCACATGCTTGAAGATTAGGTGAGGATGATGTTGATACGAACGAAAAAATACGCTACGGCTTCTACTCCCCTTTTAGACAGCTTAGTCGCGTCAATTGTAAAACCATTTTCAGGTAGTATCAAATGTTTTCTACTAATGACTCGTGATACCCTCACACTTCGTGAGAACTACAGTTAGTTGTAACTAGAAACTACAAATATGAGAACAGACAAAACGACATTTATACATGTCCTTCGTTACACTGCTTATACTATAAACAACATACGAATAAATACATTAACCTCTCGCTGCCCAATAAGATTCGGGTCGATGTTGTCCATTTGTAATGTTAAACAGGAAACTCAAATTTCTTCAATCCAAGGGATTATAAGCGGCAAGTCAGGCAAATGTGGATCATTCAAGGGTAAATAACACTTTTCTTGTCTAAAAATAAACCCTGAATTCTATGTTTGACAAGGTTGCAATCATTAGAAAAGGTAATATAATAACTCACTGCAAGTATAACCAGGCGCACATGCTTGTCCTTCTCCCACTTCACGTACAACTCCAGCAATCGGTCAATCTAGTCAAGACATTATTTCAGTGAGCATATCCAAAAATAAAAGATTCAGCCCGTTTCAACAGTAAAACATCCAGTCAGCTGGAGCTAGATAGGGCACCGTCCTTTTGCTTTGAAACCATGAACAGACTATACGTAGATATAGGAATGGTTAAAAGAGAAGGGTGAAACATTCCACTAGTTAAACTGGCCTAATCTTTAGCATAAACCCAGATAATCAGAGAACACAGATTATTGTATACCAGGACAGAGGGTTGCCATTACCATATTTTCGTTGATGGCATTAAGTTTCTTCGGCCTATTAAGAATGGCAACTTTCGTGGCAAAGCCATCCTCCACCAAGACCTGCAACCAGCATCGATTCAAGGCTTAGGAAATTATGAGAGCTACGTCCCCCAAGATCTAATGAATGATCCTACAATAACTGATAACTAGAATCCTGAAAACTCTTATTTAAGGATGAAGTATATTATATTTGTATTCTTTGATCATCATGCCATAGGTCTTTTCAACTAAAGAGCTGACAATGGCGTCCTTGGAACGTCAGAGAAGCCTTTCAGAAGGGGGGTGGGGGTGGGGGTTGCAGATTGCAATTTTATAGAAAATTTAGACCCAATGAAATGAGAGACAATAGGGGTCAGTCACAATATCAGCCATGTGATCCTGTCACTGTATCCAAATTTAGTCCAGTGTAATACTAAGCTCTTAGTAGAAATCTCTTCTCAAATTATCAGCCTTTAATAGAAATCTCAAATTAAATTCCCCCCAAAGACTCCATTCTCTGAAGCCTTAACCTCTACCAAGAATGAGATTTCAGCACGGATTGGGTCGCTGTAGTTGTGCAACATACCAAAATAAAATTGTTCAGAAACAATTCGCAAAAATTCAAAACTGGCGCGAATATTCTCCAGACAATCCCTCAATTGACACTGCTTATTTAAACTTTTCCACTCTCACACCGCATACGACAGGCATCTTCCAGGCTTCATACAAAATAACAAAAATTCAGAAGAAAATTAATTCAGGAAGCCCACACACGACAATTGAAACAATCCGACGATACTATCAACGATTCACACCGTGACTCCAACAACCGATCCACACACAATCGCACAATCGCAATGTCACATGCCCAAATCTCCACTGCAATCTCATCCCAATCCCCATCACCCTCTCCGATCGGGCTCCCAAACCCTAAACCCCCATTCCAGAGGCTAAGCCAAATACCTCGTCCGCCGTGGAAGCCGCAGCAGCCTTGGCGTGCATGGCCGTGGAGAGAGCGCGAGGAGGAGCGGTCGCGGGAGCGATCACGGAAGCCGCCACAGCACGCAGCGGAGCGTGCGAGCGCAGCAGCGAGGAGCGCAATCCCGCCAGACTATGAAGGCCCAACACCATGGTCGCGATGATCGACGAAAAGAGAGATGCTTCTAGAAAATTAGGGCTGCCGATGGAGGTGCACTGACCACCGCTGGTGTTAAGTGAGGCTGCGCAAAAGTCCGCGGGGACGAAGATGCTGCAACACACGCAAGCTGCTGCTGCGACGCAAGCAAACAGGCTGCAACGGTAGGTAGGGTGCGGCTGCGACGCTGTGTCTGTGTGCGTTCACGGCACCTCTGAGATCTCCAAAATCTAGGAAATCTTTGAGTCTGTGTGAGTATTTGGCTTAGAGAAGTGACAATGTAGAGAGCATGAAGAATCAAAGCAAGAAATGTTGAACATGAAAGTTTTGAGAGTATGAAGTAACACACAACCTCAACAAAATTGAAAATAAATTGCCATTAGAAATTTTTAAAATATATATTGCCAAAGTTGAGTAAGTGTAAAGACTCATTTTTTGAAGTGTTATATACAAAGTGGTCAAAATCTTGTCCATTTGTCACAAGCAACCAAATCAATTGCAATTTGATGTGGCATGCTAGCATACAACCTTTCACAGTGCTCTATAGTGATGGCTCTAAAACTATCCTCCACACACTCCTCCAATTGTAAAAGACATGTAGGAGGAATTGGATAGGAATTCAAATGATGTTTGAGGATTGTCCAAACATTTTCAATAACATTTAAGTCTAGGGATTGGGCCGGCTACTCTAAAACAATGAATGATCACTCCCAAAATCATTTTTGAACAATCTTTATTTTGTGTGTAGGAGCATTATAATGTTGGAAAATGACCTCATCAAAATTGAAGTATCCTAATTTCTCCAAACTTAAGTACAAATCTCTATATAAGAGTGAAATAGTCCATTGCATTTAAATACTCATTCACCTTCTATAAATTACCTAGACCTCTTGTTGTCATATAAATCCATAGCATCAAAAATCCTCCACCATGACTCACTATTTGCTTCATCGCATGATAAAAAAAACTCTCATTGTCATTGATTCAATACCAAGTCCTCCCATCTAAATTGAATCGATATATCTTTGTCTCATTGCTAAATACATCTCTCTTCCAATCTTCTATTGTCCAATCTTTGTGAATTGTTGCAAGACATTGTTGTGATGTGGGTCGTCTATTAGTTGAAATAGACATCTTTGATTGTTAGAAAGGATTATTTAGTATTGAGAGTTGTTTAGTGTTAAAAGTTTGGTTGCTAATTTACCTTGAGTTGTCAACTGACAACCAGTTGGTCAATAGTAGTTGATACTTGGGTTAGTGGGGTTAGAGTTAGGATTAGTTGACAGCTAGCCATCTTAGGTTGTTGTGGCTACTTAGATGCAAAGGTTGGTCCCTTGTTTCTCTCTTATGTTTTCTTAGTGGTTGGTAGGTGTGGAGGCACTTACAAGTACAAACTATGTTTTGTTGTTGGATTTTATATTGAAGGAGGCATTCATGTGAAAGGTTTTGTGTTGTGTTTTAATAAAACGTTGAATGAAGGTAAAATTTGAATCTCAGTTTTTGAAAGGTTGATCTACTATGATGCCAAGTTTGACATTTAAATCTATTATGGTGAAAGAGATTTGAGGCTACAAAGTGGAGGTGTTTGAAATCTAAGGCAAGCAAAGATGGTGTATTGAGGAGCTTGCAACTTATTGAGTTTTTGTGTTATGGATATGAAAGTTAGAGGATATATTTCTTTACCCACTCTATATATTGTGTCAAAATCTTGACTTCTACAAACTAAGGATCTATGAGCAATGAATAAAAATACAACTTGGTGTTGAAAATCATGACTAAGTAAGTTAGAGTGGGGTAATGTTCACCAAAGTTGGAAAATATCTTGGATTAGGGTGAAACTTGGTATGTGAGAAATTGATAAGTTTATCTACTCTGGAAAAAAAATTCAAAACATTTGGAGAGATTGTTCCAAAGATTTTCTAGGTCATAGTCAACTATGCTAGTTTCAGGTATTTTGGGAAGGGTAGAAAGTCAATTGTAGAAAAATATCTATCAAAGGTGGAAAATATCATAAATTTGATATGAAAATTGGTATGAGACTAGTTGAATAGTTGATCTACAATGTGGCAAATTTTCAAGATGTTTGGAAATATTGTCTAATAGTTTTGCTAGATTAAAGTTAGGTATGGCAATTTCTAGGGCATAGTAGGAATTGTAGGATAGGGATTTAGGCAAAAGGGAGTTTTGAAGATAGGTTTATTATTCTTTAGGGTATTTTAAATTAAATACAAAACACTTCTATAACAAAGGCCCCATACTATTCTAATCCTAATAGCAAATCTTTGTG
Organism: Straminergon stramineum; assembly: GCA_963920665.1. Lineage (NCBI taxonomy): Eukaryota > Viridiplantae > Streptophyta > Bryopsida > Hypnales > Calliergonaceae > Straminergon > Straminergon stramineum. The sequence goes on from OY987263.1 coordinate 13,300,540, forward strand.
ACATCATAGCCTCTCATTTACATTTTTTTGTGATAAACAAGGCTTTGGCACATTCTCACAAGCCCTCAATTTAGCATCTCCCAAAGCATACCATCATGTATTATTAGAAAATCCTATTCTGTACCCACTTTTAATACATTTGCTACATGTACTATCGTTTGCAACCCTCCAATTATGACCAAATGCACTACACATTGTCTCTCTAAAGTAGTAAGAATCTTTGGAACACCTCTTTATGGCAATTCTAAGCTACTACAATTTTTCTTCCTCACTATATTTACTATACTTTGTGAGAAACCAAGAGACTTTGCAACCATTTTCATATTCTTACCTTTCATTAGAAGAGTAGTAATATCTCTTATTTCTCTCTTCCAATTGGCTTCGTCATGACAATTTTAATTCCTACACTACACAATATATTTTACAAGAGAGAAGAAAACAAAAACCACAAAAAATTTCACCAAAAAACAAAAATTCTCTAATTAAGTTCTACACTCATTGAAAGTTGCTTGAACCCTACTTCAAAAAATTAGTCTAAGGGTACATGCACATCTTTGATCCTAACTCACAATGTAAATATTATTTACACAAAGTTTCATGTGGAATGTATTAAGAGTGCATTAGGCATAGTATAAACCTTATTTGGGCTTCAACCGCCTTTTGCTTTCCTAGGTGGTTGTAATTAAATTAAGCTCAGTAACAAGGGCATTGATTCATCTCTTGAAGTCATTGTATTTGATAAGTGAGAATGGTGTAGTTTAAAGATGCTATTGGGAGCAAAGAGTCATCTATATTACAATAGAGGCAGCCAATTTGTTATCTTTAGCAATAAGCTTACCCTCTAAAGGAGAAATTTAGCATGGTGTACAATGGTTCAAAAATTCAATAGTTATATAGGCAAATGAAAGTGAAAGGCATGTATTAAAAGTCATAATGGTTTGTTGAGGCATATCATTGTTAAGAATTCATTTCTATGTCTAGTTGGATTGTGACATGTGGATACTTAGGAAGAGGAGCATTCTAAGATTGTCACAAAGGGGATTTTAATATAATAATCATATAGAGAATTGTACTAAAGATAATATGAAAAGAGATGTATAAAAGTAATACATATTTATTTGGATAGAGATATTTGCTATTAGCCACTTGTTTTATTTTCATGGTGGTAGGATGACAAGCACCTTAAAATGCATGGTTTCTTATATCAAATAGAAATTGGGTCATGATTTTGTTCATCACATTTTCATCTATACATTTTTCATTCATTTATTCTTGTTAAACTTTAATGACATTCAAACATCTTTTCAATGAAACCTTGGAGCTTGATGAAACCTTTTGGGTGTTGTTTCAATGCAACTTGCTTTGTTCTAGATTAAGGATCATACATCTTTAATCATCAATTTCCAAAATGAGATACCTATATTTGGACCAAAGAGTGACATAAAACCTAGATATTGATGATGTAAGATGTACAAAATTCAAACATTCTTATATAGAGAAAAAATAATGAATGCTACAAGGCACAAGAATCTCTTTCCACTTGCCAATAGAATCCAATAAAAATAAGTTATATTGAATAATAGTAAGTGTGCTTGATTTCTATTATTGTTGATTATGTCTATGCTTACTTTAAGAAAAGTATACAAAAAATCATTTATTATGTGTATCAATTGCATCTTCAAACAACTAATGTCATGGATACAAGAATTCAATAACAAGAAATATACAAGAGTTGCCTTCAAGAAGTTACAATTGATAACTAGATAAGATACAAGACAAGGCAATATTGAAGATCACTACAAAACTTGTGTTGGTAAGATTGAACAATCCCTTGTTTTGCCTCTTACTTATACTAGTAGTTGGAATCCTTAACCCCTAAATGCCCAGACCTTTCCAAGTGTGTTTTGACAATGAAAAAAGAGCATGGGCTTATAGTTATCCCTAATGAAAAGAAATGTTATTTTTTCAAAATCTAACCATATGGATGTCTAAAGAACTTGCTTAATACTATGTGCTATAATTTGGAGTGCAAAGTTGCATAGAAGTTGTGAGATTATAACAAGAGAATTGTATGTTTTCTATTTTCACTATGTTGCCTCTCTCTACAATGTTTCAGAAATTTGCATATAAGAATTTTTTGGGATTGAAGGTGACAAGATCAACTAAAATTTTTGTTAGCATACTAAAATGCACTTCCAAAAACCTTAAGTTCAAAGGAAGAGCTATCAAAGTCATTACACAATCCACCTTACAATTGTTGAGATGCAATTTTTTTATAAGAATAGAAATCTCAATTAACTCTAAATCAACATTTGCATGTTTAAATTTTCAATGGTGAAAATCATGAAAACGCTTTACTCTTTCCATTGGGACCATTTTCTTTGAAAATAGATAAGTACAATTTTTTAGATGTCAAATCAAGTGAAATTGGCAAGCTTTACTCTTCTACTAAGATACATATATGCCTTTGAGGACCTCTCAAAAATCAAATATTTACCTTTTTCAGTGAAAAATAAAAAAAAATTAATAGTTAACCCTTGTAGCTGCCCTAATATTTTTTTAACCAGTTACAGGAATTTAACTGCCTCGGGAATTGCCCATCCCAAAATGAGCCTGAAATTTCAGATCAACCATATATGGTCACTTGAAGGGGCAGTTAGGAATTATGAGAACTTCTAGAAGACTATAGGAGCTTCTCAAAAACTATGAAAATTGGATGATTGCAGGAAACACTTGTACTATTTGTTGCATTTTTTATCTTCAACATTTTAGTATTTTTGTACTAGAAATCACCTTCACGACTATTAGAGGCATGGATCATGTAATATGGATGGTTGACTAAAAGTCAAATCTGTTATTCTAACAACAAATGTTGTTCATTAGTGGATAGCAAGGATGGATTGCAATGCTTAATTTGCCATAAAAATAGTTTACATTGGTAGATTGGAGGCACTATTGGAGCCTCTAGCACTATCAAGTCTTTCTATGCACCTTGAAATACTATTTTAAGCCATGGATTGCAAATTACACTAGAAAATGAGACTTCCACATTTCCATTTTTAAAAATTTTTAAATGTACTTGAAATATTTATTTTAAAATTGGCCATTGTTGCCAACTAAGAATAAAGAAGGAAGATCAAAGCTAGAACCAAAAATCCATTTTTAATTCAACATAAATTCAACTTGAATATAGAATACTTTAGGTCAATGCAAAACACACTTGGAACATGTTTTTCTCCTAAGATTGTGTATTTCCATTAGTGGACCTAACCTACCAAATTTGACGACATAACTCTTTAGAAAACGTACTTGATAGTACTAAAACCCACCAAAATTGTATATGTAACATATATTTGAAATTTAATTTCACCTATTGAATTAATTTTGAAATAATTGAAATAATTCAAGTACATTTTCTATTGTTGTAGGAAACCTCTTCTAAATTTTGTGTTCATTCAAAGATTTTTGCAATACTTATGGTACAAAACAACTTCCACATTAAACGTGTGATGGAAAATAGTACAAGTGTTTCTTTTAGCACCCAACTATGGAAGTTTCTAGAAGAGAAGGGGAGTTTCTAGATGACTTTGAGATCTTTTAAAAGCATTAGAGGAGATTTGAGGGCATAGAAAGACTATTTCATGCTTGTTCCCTATATAGAGAACTAGCCTCTACTATCTACAATAAATAATTATTCAAAAATTTCAAAAACTAAATAAAGATTCATCTTTAAAAAAATAATTAAAGAATATATGAATTTATTAATTAAATATTGTTATTGGACGTGGTAGTGTCACTGCCATGTTAGATCACTATTGTGGCGATGTTCCCCATTATTCGGGAACTCATAGTGTTCTAGAGGACTAAAATCCCATCTAATGTTTATGAAAATTTCAAAAGACTATAGAAGCTTTTAAGAGTCTATAGATGCTTTAGGAAGACTACAAAAGTTGTACATGGTATTAAAGTAACAATAACTTATCAATATATCTAGAAGGTCTTTGAATGTTTGTAATATCACCTCCCCTTTTAGCGATAAGTTCCAAGAAGAGTACCAGTGACTCTTATTTCACATCTTCAAAAAATCAAGGATATAATGAATAGTTTCTACAATATAGGTTGCTTGTTAGTCTCTTAACAAAGAATGTATGGGGGCCACTTAGCCATTGATTGTGACTATGGCTTCCTTTTGTATGATGAAACTTAAGATATTGCTCAATGTTAGAACCTCCCAAACATTCAAGTTGGTAGATAACTTTTGTCTGGGCCATCGAGTTTGAGACTTTCAACTTACAATAAGATCACTAAGGTTCAAGCATTGGATTGAAGATTATTGTGCCATGGCTAATCAACACAAGGTCGTTTTTGTTGTGTCAAAGATCTGCCTTTATCTTAAAACAATGATGTTAAAGGATCTAAAGGTTGCAATGGTTGATCCAATAATTGTGACATAGAAAGTTCAAACTCAAGCTTAAAATGTTGCTTGGGATCTTAAGGTTCCATAAAAACCTTGCATGTTGACATACTAAAGAAAAAAGTCTTCAAAACTAGATAAAAGTTAAATGCAAAAGACTAAAACTCAAAAAGATACTACAACTTGAATGACGAACCAAAGGGTAAATTCATTTTTATTGTTTTTATTGTTGAACAACCTTTGGTTTATCAAAGGGTGAAATTCATTCATCTTCTTCGGGGCTTGAATGACGCTATAAGAAGGTTCCCATATGCATTTGCTAATATTTTAGCCTTTCCAGTACATAAAATATTCCAAGCATCAATGATTGACAAGTAAATCAAGGATTTCTTTGACTTTATGTTCCATTTTATTATTCACTTCAACTAGAGGTGGTGACAAAGGTATTCTTTATAGGATGTTTGATTCATTGTAGGGATTTCATAAAAAAAAATATACAAAACTGAATGAAATTGTATGGTAGATAGCAATTAGAGATGATAACTAACTAGGTTTATTTGTTGAATAATCTTGAATGTGCTTAGCTTGAGTTGATGGTCCAACTTTTTTGATGGTAGTTTTGTTTGGATATTCTGCCATAGAAGCTAGCCATACTCAATCTCCAATTTTGAACTTAAGTTGGAATTTATGTTGACAATACACGTAGTATTTGTACCAATCTTGAGCTTCTTGTAGTTGAAAAGTGAGCTCTTTGTGGATGTTGTTAAGATGAGTGGCTAAATCTTCAGCTACAAGTTAGACTCTCAACATTCTTCACTTGACATGAATCCTTTTGAGGAAGTTGCCCATAATTTGCAAAGAATGGAGTTTGTTTTGTTGATGAATACATCGTATTATTCTATGCAAACCTAGCCAATGGTAAGAGATTTGTCCAATTATCTTATTGATAATTCACAATGGAACAAAGGTATTTCTCAAAAAGATTTGATTTATTTGTTCCACCTAGCCATTAATTTGTAGATGGTATATTACATAAAGATTGATCTTTATGCTTAGGATTTGAAATAGTCCCCTCTAGAAGTTGGAAATAAATTGTGTCCCTCAATTGATCTTTTTGAAAATTTAATGTGGACAGAGCATGGACATGTATCTTTAGGTAGAAATGTAATTTTTTTTCATGATCAGATTTTTGGATCAAAAATTATTTTGAGTGAAACACTTCAAGCAATTATGGTAGTTAGGGAATCTTTTGCTAAACTCCACATCTACCTCTAAAATTTGGTGTGTGTGTGTGTAATTCATATAATATAGGGAACAATTATCAACCCCCCCTATGTAGAGTATAAATCTTACTTTAGAAGGAATTACTTTAGAGGTAGTTAAAGTTTGTTGTCCTTTTTAGGTAAGGTTAGGATTAAAAAAATTCTTCTAATTAACTTCAAAGGCTATACTTTTTCAATATCCATTGTCAAATATTCTAAAAATAAATCCACATGTTCCCAAGATAATTTAACTTTTTTTTTCATTGACCTATAAAGTGGTATCTTTTGACAATTTAGGCTAGCATTGTGCTATGGTCCTTAAGGGTTTATAGTAGGGACACTTGAAAGTGCCACTTTTTCTACAAAATGCATTTATTATTAAATTGATCAAAATATTATATTCCAATTGTCAAATGAATATAGATTGAATGATTTCAATGCACCATAGAATACATCATTTGAATACTGTATACAAATAGTTAGGAGGGATCAAAGTATTTTTTGGTAGATGTTCTAAAATGTTTTCCTCAATAGTAGGTACGCATTGATGAAGGAGACGTACATACTAATAACAGCATTTCAAGAGGCGCTTGTAGGCTCCCGACGCATTTGATTGTTCCTACCTTATCTGGTAGCATTCTCGTGCATGTGGCTCGTCACCTGTTGCAGTGTATCAATTACTCCGTGCCAAGCTCGGCGATGTCCGAATGATGCACGTATTTAGTCACCATCCCCAATTCTGAGATGTCCTCCCTCCAGGAAATATGGTATGCCAACTTGCCATACCAATTCGCAATAGAATATGCGCCACTTGAGTGGGGCACAGATACCAGAGCACTAGCAAAGACACTCCCAAGGCTTGGCGAAACAAAACAAAACTAAAAAACTCATAGGAAAGAAGAAGAACCGAATTTAATATTATGCCCAGCCACTGTTTTCGCAGAACGCCATGATTTGGAGAGCGCACGGCATTATCTATCGAGTGCCGACCCGTCCCACGTCTAATTAGATTCGCCAGCAAGCCAGCTAGCCCCCAAGCTCCCTCAGACTCACATTGCTGCTTGTCCTTAATATTCGTGGCGGTGGCATTTGGCAAATAAGTTCTGGGAGCAGCTGCACATGCTAACTTAATTCTGGATTGCATGAAATGCAGGCTTCTTCTGCTGTCCGATTGTATTGTCGTCATAGCTTAAAAGACATGTTATTAGCGAGTATTGTTCATTTCGTCTTCGGGTGGCTGTGTCTGGAAATCGGCGACGAGGTAGTAGCAACTGATGTATCAAGAGAGCAATTAAGTGGGAATCACATTGGTTTGAACCGTGTGGTTGTAATGCGTCGAAACGATACAATGCGTTAGGATATAATATATGATCATGATGTGTCCTATAGTAATGTCGTGAGATATGTGTTGCTTTTAGAACTTGATCTCACTTGGATTTAGCCTCATCTTGCGAAGCATTGGGGGATCGCTCGGCTCTCTTAGCTGAGTTGTTGTGCGCAAGCAGCGATGCAATACAGTTACGAGCATCGGGAGCAGATTCCGGTGAGTGAGCAGCTTGTGAAACTGAGGATTAACTGATTCTCAGACTTATTAGACGTCTTTCGATGTTTTTGCTTCGTGGATATATATGTTTGTTGTAAGATCTGTGTGAAGTATTCAGTTGTCGAATTAACGCAAATTTCTGATTCGCGTAGAAAGAATCCGAGTAAAAAAGTGCTTGACAAGAAGTGTTCTTGGAGGTAGGCTGATGAGGAGACTGAGCTTAAATAAGTAGCAAATCAATGCCTGTGTGCCAATGTACGTAGCTTACTCAATTCGTGCAGGTTTATGCCAGTGGACTCAGAGATGTTCCGGAAGCCTTCAGGAGGCATCACTGGATGGTGCCGGTCAAATTCGACCAACTACTGGTATGCCGCGCAAACTCTCTAATCATCAAATATAATCATCAGTGCGTTCTGCTTATTGCTCTTTAAAAACAAACATAGCGGTGACACTAGCTTGTGAGCAGAAATATCTTACACTCTCCAATCATCACTCATCTGTTCTGTAGTAAAAGCACTCGAGTGTAGCAACGCTGAAGTCCTTGTAGTAAACACACTTCGTTGGCCATTAGGTTCCTTACAAACAAATTTGGTGTGGACATGTGCATGCAGAAACTTCAGTTGAAGGTGCGAATGTGTTGCCAAAAATGCGAGGAGAAGGTGAAGGAAGAGATTTGGGAAGTGTCGGGCGTTTTTGACGTGCAAGTCATGAGACCGAAGAAGGTGATCGTGGTGGCCATGCCGGTTCCGTTCGGCTTAGACCAGAAAGAGGTCTTGAGGAAAGCCAAGAAGATTGACTGCCGGGCCAAGTTCGTGATGCTTGAACCTCCGAAAATACCAGATCCTAAACCACAACCGGAGAAGGCAAAACTGGAGGAGCCAAAACCGGGGCCACCGTTGACTTTACCCAACCACTCCCTCTTCTACCCGCCGCCTTCTCCCTGGCCGGGAGAATACTGTGGCCATTCTAAGCCTCGATGCGAAGACGACCATGTGGATTACTTCCACCTCTTGCTTCTCGCTCTGTTTGTTTTCATGCTTGTTTACGCGATGAGATGAACAAGCTGACATTTCGAGGATGTTTCCAGGTTGTCCATAGCTTCCATAATCTCGAGGTTAGGGCATTGAGAGGCTTCTGCAGATGGACCTCTAAATTTTCTAATCGACAGATTTGGTAAAGTATTTCACAAATCTTGTAGTTAGGACATTGAGAGGCCTTTGGAGATGAACCTCTCAATTTCCTATTTGTTAGGTTTGGTAATGAAGCCAACGATCTTGTGATTAGGGGTTTGAGAGGCTACTGAATTTCAGGCGGTGTAAATGAACCTCTCAATATCCTAATCACTAGATTTGGTATCTTGACCAGCATGGAAACATCCTATTGAAATTCCCTCTTGGGGATCTAGGGAAGCTATTCGTTTAAATTCTTACACATCTCTAATTAATTAGAATTGAGGATAATATATGTGAAAAAATTCATAAGGTCATGCATATATTATTTAAATGTTGAAGCAATGGAATTAGAAAGAAGAAAAGATATTGGATGTTACAATTTTTAGAACATGGCAAGCTTACCTTGGTTTACAAAAATATTCATAGAATAGGGGAATCTATATTTTGGTGGATTTCTTTTTTCTATTTACATTTCTATAATCTATATTTTGATACTATGCTAGTTTATGGAGTTTATTTGGTTCTATGATAGTTTATTGAATATAGAACAATCATTTGCAATGACCATAGATATTAATCATTGCTAGTAGATCTATTATGTGAAAAGACATTTTAGGACATCTCAAGAGACTTTGAGATATGTACAAGGGTATTGATGTTCCCTTGGAACATGATTTTTTTACAAGCATTGTATTATTAAACTTCATTTAATAAATAAAAATTAAATACTATGAAATGGAGATATTTTGTATATTCATTTGTAGTGAGTATATATAGTGTGGTAAGGTAAATTACTAAAGGTGTGAGTAATTTACATTCTAAAATTAATTATAAATTTTGTTATGTATGTGATAATCTATGATAAAATGAACAACTTCTTCAACTATATATTCTATAATTTAAAGATGATAATTAATTAATTAAAATTCTATTACATATTTTTTTCATTAATTTCCTTAATAGACTTTAAATTAAATGATATTTTACAAACTTTGGATTTGTACAATAAAAAATCCATGATTGAATTTTGTGGTTGCTTAAGAAAACACAATTCCAAATAAAAATTCAATGTAAATTTTAAAAAAACAAAACATTGTTGGGTTTCAAAATATATTTTATGTAATTTAGATCTATTGATGACCAATTGTTCAACAAATAAATAGTCAAGTTTACTCTACTTTATTAATATTTGCAAATCAAAATTTGATTTCTAGATCAATTTTTGCTTTGAATGAGACACTTCATTTTGTGTGATAAAGATATGCAATTCAAGTGTAAATATGGAATGAAATAAAACTAAATGAAAATTTAAACATGAATATGAATTTCTAATTCCATAAAAATCGTAGATAAAATCTATATAAGAGATTTATTCAATCGACAAAAATAAATTAAAGTTGAAAGATGGCAGAACTAAAAAGAAACTATTGAAATTCTATAAGGTAGGATGACCACTATGTTCCATCTTGGCTAATGTAGTGAAAAATATTATTGTACTAGATTCTCATTGAGATAGGTTGAAATGGGAATTGGAGTAGAAAGGATTGGAATTGGATTTCAAAATGATCATTTCAAAGACTCTGTGGATGGAACCTTAAAGTTAATACAAATGGAAAAAGATTAACTTGTCTTCCCACAATCATGAGGGATGCTTGTGGATTATCATTGTAACGAAGTTGGAAATTAAGAACCCTACATTTGAATACAAAAAGATAAATACAACAACAACCCTAAGATCTCAAATAAGGGGCTATTTTGGCTTTGACTAGCCATTTATACAATATTTTTTCCATCCAAAAATGAGTTGATCCAAAGTATGCAAAAGATTCCTTGAATTGGCATTGCTTTGTAAAACAATAAAATTGTTAATCCAATAAGTGCAAATTTTGTAGAAGAACCAAAGGAACCACAATAGATCATCCTACCTTACTATCTAGATCTCTCTATGTCCCAAGTCTCAAGTTCCACCAAATTATTAAAATCAAGTTGGTGGAAAGTTGAAAATCAAGATTTAAGGGCTTTATACTTAATATAAAGACCCAAGGTGTGATGCACTTTTAAATGTCTATATAACAACATTTTTTGAGGTCTAGGTTCTAAGGGAATAGTGCTTGAAATCTAAGTTGGGTCTAGCAAAAATGGAGACCTAACTTAGGCTTGAAGTCTCATCTATTGTGTTACATACAATATGGAAAGATTACACTAAATCAAGCATTTTCGTGGGCTAATTTTTTCCAGAAATTTGTCCATGATAGATTGTATACAAAATTTCCCTCAAAAGTGAATTTTTGACTTTCAACTCATTCTTGGATATTTATTTGCTATAAAATAATATATGTGAGAAGACTTGGTACATAAAGTTGGGACTATGGTCTTTGCATTATAAAGCTCTAAATCCACATATAATATTTTTTATTCACCTCTTAGGATAGACTATCATATTTTGTTAGAATCATAAATGATTTTCTAAGTTTCCAAGTGTCATAATTGCCTTTATTGAGTTTCTTGATGTTGTCACCACATTTTAGGAGTAACTTTGTCTTCTTGTCAAGCCAAAAGCATCCAAAAAGTTCAAGTCCAATGTTGAAAAAAATTATTTGAAAGTTGGAAACTTACCTCTCCCTCATTTTTCATGAGCTTTCTCTTGATTTTTTTGTTTGTAAACAATTTTGATTCCCTTCAAGCAACTATTGCACATTTCTATATAGATTTCCAAAATTATTTTCTCATTTAACCAATTCTAGGAGTATGGAAGTCCACACTTAAGGTAAGGAACTCCCAAATGCACCTTTGACCCCCTAAAGCCATCTTCATTAGATGTGCAACCAATTAATCTAGATCTACTTCCTTTGAAGAAACGATTTTAGGGCATCTACCAATTTTTTTTTGACTCTATATAACTATTGCATGGAATATCCAAATGAAACATTTTTTGATAATTTGAAATCATCTTTTAATAGCCAACAAGAAAATATAAAAAAAATTATTAGTCTAATAATAGTATCTATGATTTGATAGAAAAAGTGGTATTCTCTTCAGTCCTTAGTTTACAATCCAACAAAGTTGGGATTTGACATTGAACAAAGGGGACTCCCAACTTACTAAGAGCAAGCTACGCTGACATGATAGATGGCCAAATGGATTGGGCAAGGAAAATGGTGGAGTAGAAATGCGGAAATTGATGAAGCAAGAGTCCTCAAGACGGGAGGTTGAGTGCAACGTAACTTGACGGGTGTGCGGTCGACGTGTTGCGCACGTCGTCGTGCTCGTGCAAACCCTAGATCCTGGAGTACAAAACAACCTAAACTTAATTTTGTCGCGTCGTCATCTCGTCATCGCTTCCGTCTGGAATTGAATTTGCGCTCACCCGATCTCCTCCATCGCGGCCGCTCAGGCGCTCGTCTTTTCCAGATGCTCTGATTCCACCAACCAACGGCCCATACAAAATCTTTCCTCTCACATTCATTCCTTGTGGCTCGGCCATTTGGTCCAAAAGCTGCACCGCTCTTCTGTCAGTGAACGCATCGCCGCGATTGGTGTGTGTATGCGACCGCATCGTCCGATTCGCTCGCCATTCCCGACCTCGGCAATGGAGTGGACATGCGTTGGAGTCCGAAGCCTCTGATCGGATTTGCTGGACGACTGGGATGAGCGTGGCTCTCGTGGTGGCGGTTTTGCGTGCAATTTACTCCAAGAACAGGGGAAACGGAGGAGGCTTGCAAGGAGAGTGCGAAGCGTTGTCGTGCGATTGATCGGGGTGGGAAGGGAGAAGACGAAGTGCGACAAGGCTGTCCCTCCTGTTTCGAAAGCGTACGTCATCTCTGAATTGCGCATCTATGAGCTCTGTGAGGTGATGTAGATCAAATTTTACTTTGTCTGTTGATCCAGCGCCGGCGGCAATGGATCTGTGGTGTAATTGGTTTGGTTTCTCTTCAACGAGGTTAGCGTGTATACCTGCGAAGATTAATTGCACGTCTGTGAGCTCTGTGACTTGTTGTAGATCAATTTTTACTTCGCCTGTTGATCCAGCGCCGGCGGAAATGGATCTGTGGTGTAATTCGTTTGGTTTCTCTTTGATGACATTAGCGTGTATTTCTACGAAGATTTGTGGAGTCTTGAAGTGTGTGGAGATTGTGCCGACACCTCTTGCTGGTTTGCAGTAGATCGGCTAGAACTTTGTGTCACGGAGATGAATTATTCAGGAAGTCCATGAAGAGAGCCAAGTTGTAGTCATGGTTTTGAGGATGGCGAATAATGCCACCTGTCAATTGTCAATGTTCTCTCTCTCTCTCTTGTGCGACCGTGAGCTCGATGTTGTGCAGTAGTTATTTTCCCGTTTTTTGGTTGCGGCAATGGATCTGTAGTATACTTTCTTTTTTTCTCCGAGGGCATATAGCGAGATTAGTTGGACGGTTCCGGGTATACTTACGTGTGTGTCTTCAAAGATTTGTGGAGTCTTAAAGGATGTTAGTGGTGTGTCGACACTTTTTTGCTGGTTTGGAATAGATCGGCAAGAAGTGTGTCGACAAAGATTTGTGGAGTCTTAATGGATGCAAGTGTCGTGCCGACATTTTTTGCTGGTTTGGAGTAGATCGGCAAGAAGTGTCTTGGGGATGAATTATTCTAGGAGTTGTATGAAGATAGCTAAATGGCAGTTGTGTTGTAAGGATGCCGACTATTGTCAATTCCGTACTGGTAGCTGCTTTGCGATTTTCTGTAGCTAGCTTGCATCTTTCTGCCGTTCATACCGTCAGAACGTGTAGTTGTGAATGAATGGAATTCGTTCTAAACGTTCTCCTGGTTCCATCCTTTCCCCGTCACGATGTCAGTACGTATTTGATGAACCTAAAGCGGGTCGCTTTACTCTGGGTTTTGATTACAAAATTTTGAGATGCTGCTTTTTAATTCTTTGAAGAGTGCTCTGGAATCCGAGGTTTATGTATCGGGTTTCCCCGCAAGGAGACCCTCTATGCATCCGACTCGTTATCTTTTCTGCAACTTGCATGGAGTTTAATTGTGTTATGTATAAGCTCGACATCTTAAACTATCTTTGTCGGATTTCAGGCAGGAAAAATGGCACCTCAAAGCAGCCTGAAAGTCAAGAAACAGAGTAGAGGGATGGGAACTGATGCTGATTTTTCTGTACACTCTGGCAATGAGTCTTCTGAGGAGTTCGAGGTCTTGGAGTCAACAGTGACGAGCTCTAACCAGCTGTGGGTGGACCCGAATATCTTGAAACTACTTCATAGAATTGGAAGGGGTCCATTCGGTGACGTATGGCTAGCCACCATACATAGTTCAACTAAGGATTTCGATGAATTTCACGAGGTTGTTGTGAAGATGCTTCCTGATGCTCATGAGCACATCCATTCGTTGTTGCAAAGGTTTCAAAGCACATATCAACAGTTTGAGGCTGTGAAGGGAGTATGCTGGCCTCAAGGTATCAGCATAAAGAACGGAAGAGTAAGTCGTATGTTACCTCTGTTTTGATAGAGATACCTCGCCTCGTCTTTTGATTTTCCTGTCCTTCAGAGTGAGCATTGGCTGCATTATATATTTTCAACGAATTATTTGAGCTGTCTCTTCGTAGGTCATATCTTATGGTCGAAAACCTTGTAATCTGATGCTTAGTTTCCTTATGTTTTGTTTTTAAATCCTGAGGACATGCAATCTGATTGGGTGTGATATTTTTGGACGCTGGGGCAGGCTTGCATTATTATGAAGTTCTTCGAAGGCTCTATTGGAGACAAGATGGCTCACCTTCCTAGCAACAGTCTCGCGCTGGAAGATGTCTTGCGGTATGGCTTGAACTGGTCTTGAGTTGCTTCATACGAACAGCCAAGATGTTGTACATCGTTCAAGTATTGTCTTTGATCGTAGATTTTCTTTTTTCATTTATCTCTTTTCCTTTTGTCTGAGCATTTTGTCTCGGATTTCGTCTTTTATCTTGTCATATTCATTCTATTAGTTTGTTGTTATTCAAGTCACGGTCACAATTGATTGGTGTAAATGGTATAGTGCCTAGCTTGTGGAACGTGGTAGTGGCTGTGCGTTGAGTCGGTTGATGGTATAAAATGAACAATATTTGAGAGTGGTCATGAAAATATGTGGGAACCTATTGGTGAAAACATGGCTTGGGAACTGTTGTCACGAGAATGGCATACCATTCTGCGGTGCTCTGATTATTGGAGAAATAGCTTTAATCACTGTTACGAGAAGTTTCTTGCAGGACAATTATTTACTTACTTTGGAATGAAGCTTCTTTAAAGATGATCAATGAATTGAAGGTGAATGAATTCTTTACATACAGAAATACACATAATTACGTTACTTGTTCAGCCTTCAGAGGCTCGTCAGTCTGATGTGAATCTGTGCAATCCTCAGAGCTCCGTCTTATCCTTTGTACCAGGAGTTGAGCTCGAATTACAGTGTCGTGAAATTTGAAATAGACTCAGCGTGGTGACGAGAGCAAATAGCTGTCTGTCTTACTTGATTTAACGATCTATTTCCAGTTTTCCACCTTACTTTATTCGATTGAATATCTAGAGATCTGACTGCTAGGTGCTGCCAGACGCTTGCCCGACGTGATGCTACGTGATGGATCATTTGCGCATCGTGTGGATTAATGCTTGACAAGTTCGTGATGCTGACAGATATGGCCAAGACCTACTCCGTGGTCTCTTGGAGCTTCACTCGCATGGACTTCTAGCTCTGAATTTGAAACCATGCAACTTCCTTCTAGACGATCAAGATGTGGCTGTACTGGGTGAGTTTGGACTTCCAATGCTTTATGCAGGTACGGTGGCACCTTCTGAGCGAGCTGTCTGGCTTGGCTCTCCAAATTATATGGCACCTGAACAGTGGGGCGCAAATGTGAGAGGTCCGATATCTTTTGAGACAGATTGCTGGGGGTTTGCCTGTAGTATGGTCGAACTCTTGACAGGGGAGAGGCCATGGAAAAACTTGACTTCAGAGGAGATTTTCAAAGCCGTGGTGGACAGGCATGAAAAACCTGATGTCCCGTCTGGTTTACCCCTTTCCCTGGAGAGGGTGTTGAAGAGATGCTTTGAGTACGACTACCGGCGTCGTCCATCTGTCCATGAGATTCTTCAGACCTTCGTTGAGTAAGTTGATTTCTCCTTTTTTTCAAGCGAGATAGAGTTGCTACTTTTCTGTGACAGTCTCGTTTGCTCCTGGATTGAGACCGCCTTAGCTGCTTTTTACTGCTCGTGTCTTCACATGAGTGTACCTTTATACGGAGGGAACTTGGACAAGTAGATGCTCACAGAATATGACCTTCCTTGCAGTCCCAACAAGCCCTTCAAGGTTGGAGACTGGATCTTTGCGAGCGAGAAGGGAAATGGGAAAGGTCTTGGCATTGGGGTGGTGAAGTCTGTTCTTGGCCCAGACAATGTGAAAGTACAGTTCTGCGATAAGCCAAGGGAGCCTACGCAATTCAGTGGGGCCAGTCAGCTCGACAGTGTCTCTTTATGGAAGCATCCATTTCAAGTAGGTGATTCTGTGAGGCTGAAACTCTCTGTCGATGTTCCCCGATATGGTTGGCCTGGTAGAAACGCTACCGAGGGAACTATCTCGGAGATTGGGAGTGACGACGCCGTCTTCACTATCACATTCGTAGGCTCTCAGCAAACTTGGAGAGCAGATCCTCTGCAGCTCGAACGAGTGGCAGGAGGTTTGGTAGTAAATGACTGGGTTCGATCGCGGAAATCTCCGGAGTCCAGTGGGCTGATTCCTTCCGGCATTGGACTTGTGCATTATATTGACCATTTTGGGAAATTGAAGGTTTCTTTCTTCGGACGAGAGACTTTGTGGACAGGAGAGGCCGCAGACCTTGAGAAGGTCTGTTCTTTAACTATTGGTCAGTACGTGAGGTTGAAACCGGAAGTGGTAGCTCCCAGGTTCAAGTGGCCGGTCGCTGAGTCTGGGGAGTGGGACACAGGGCGTATCGCACATGTGTTACCCAATGCTGGGTTGATAGTCGACTTCCCGGGGCGTCTCTTCAATGGGAAGGGTTGGTGGGCAGACCCAGAGGAGGTTGAGGTAGTTCGGATTAATGAAATCGACGGGTTTCTTGAAAAATACAAGCATGTTGAGAAGATGCACTGGGCTATTCGCCCCGCTCTATCTCTGATTGGTTTAATGGTGGCTGTGCGTACTGGTGTAGTGGTAGTGAATTTGGTGACACGACCTTTTTGGGGAAAGAAACAAGCGGCTACGCCCAACGGAGGTGGCGTAAAAAAGGCCGATCCTTCAAGCGATCATCATAATAAGACGAAGAAGGACGGATGTACCCCAATTAATGGAGTTTGGCTACCTTCACAGGTTGCCGCAGCTACTTCAACCGTTGCTGGTATAATGTTTGGTGACAGGTGAGCTCTCCTCAGGATGATGCTGTATATACTCAAACTTAGTGATGGCAAAGACCTCATAAATTGTAAAGGTGTGCATATGAGTACAGTAGGCCCAATTTCTGTATGAAATCTTGTAGAATAGATGATTTCCACCAGGGCGGGGGTAAATGGAAAGCTCCAAAATTTGCATTCTAGATTGAGGCAGCTTTGCCCTAAGAAGTTTTAGGTGTATTTTTTCTTAGTGACTGCCGGAACAAATGCTGTACAGTTGTGTGAACAGTGTAAAGTTGTGTACATTTCCTTTCAACATATACTGCTCTTATTTTACGTCATGTTTGTCAGTGCTAAAAGAGACTGAATTGTTTAGTCTATGAGCCTTACTTTATGTCAGGTAAGGTAGAAACACATGAATGGACACTATTTCTGGTCCCACTATCTCAGTGTTCAAATGACCAAAAAGATTGTCAGCAAAGTGAAGAGTATTGGCTATGTAAGTTGAGAACATAGGATCTGTACATAACACTATACTCACCTCGAAATGTCTCACTTCTCATGGATGCCCTGGATACACTATGCTCACCTCGAATGGATGCCCTTGGTAGACAAAATGTCCCACTTCTTGTTGGTTTTGAAAAGTTGTGTTTTTGAGACATGGAAGTATTCATTCAAGTTCATTTTTTAGGTGTTAGAGAATAGAAAATGTCACAATTAGTTGTGTTTACCTCAATAACATTTAGAAATTTGAGTGATTCCTATTATTAGATTGTCTTAGTTTTTGTTAGATCTTGTTGACAATTACAAATAGATTCATGATTATCTTAGCTTGTATTTTGTAGACACCATGTGCATAAATGAAAAAAATTCAAAGTGACTAGTTTCTTATACCTAGAAGATCATTCTAGGTATAATTTTAGATAGTAAGAGGATCAAAATTAGATGTTCATACTATTGTGGGACTAGTATTTCCAACATGTATTTGTCATACACATGAAACATTCATGATATCAAGTTGGGATGGTCTATTGGCTTTGATTTTGTTTTATATCAACGTAGTAGTGGTAAATACTACAATGTATTGGTAGTGGTGAGCCAATTTATACTCTTCAAAGTTCCAACTTTTATATACGTGTATTTTATTTTATAAGATGAAAAATATTATTCAATAAATTACGAGGGTCATAAGTGTTTTAAGCATCCTTGTATTGCAAATAAATCTTTGACCTTTGTTGGTGGTTTAGAATTGTGAGAACTAGCATTAGTAGTTCAATAAAACCTTGGGACATTGGCAAATTTGGGATGAAACCTATACAATTAATTTTTGAGTCCACCTTCAAATTCTCTTTACTACAACAAATAGGCAATTAGTAGGGGGTGTCATAGTTGGATTTTGAAGGAAAACATAGTTTTTTTTTGGTTAATTGGCATATCTAAAAAGAAACTTTGATGCTCTTATTGTCACATGCAACAATGGTAGCATGTGAGCCCCAAAATACAAGCATATGAGTTATGAACCTAAGTTTGAAGAGCCTAGAGCTTGGGCCTCCCATAAATGGAATTTTGGAGATTATCTTTTAAAATTTTGAAAATAGGGGATAATTTTTAGGGGATAATCTATTTTTAGAATATTTTGTTACCTATGACCGCATAAAATATAGATATTCTATAACTATGGAAAATTTGAAAGTCATACAAGTCTGAAAATCTTCATCAAAGTCTTTGAGTGAAATGTTCAAACAATCACTATTAGGAAGTGTTGACCAACGTGATAGAAAACCAAGACCCATCTATTTGTTTGGGCAACAACGGATATGAATTGAGAATTTGTTAAAATTCTTGTACTACATTAAACAAATGACATTTCTATTTTATTGGTCCAAGTACTATGAATTGTGAATTTTTTTAAAGTAGATTTACCTAGAGAACTCTCTAATATGGCATACCTTTAAACATGAACATTGCATTGACTAGTGGAATCTTTTGAAATCTTGTGCAATCTTTTGGAATCTTTTAGAATTCTTCAAAGTTTGAATATAGAGTTTGAATTCTAATCAAATTATTTGAATTACTTTTGAATTAGATTTTGAATTTGGTTAGAATTCTATATATAATTAAAATTCATATTTATATTTCAAGATGTAATACAACAATGATAGTGAGTTTTAGAATTTTGTAGGTTATTTTATTTAATAATATATATAACTTTTCTAAAAGAACTTTTGAAATATTTTCATTCTAATTTTAAATTTGAGTAGAATTCAAAGTTTTGAATCAAAATAGTTCAAAATTCAAAATAGTACAAATTTTGAACTATAGAATATTCAAATTCTTAATTTTGTACTATTCAAATTTGAATAGTTTCAAAGTCAAATTAAACTTGTCAAATTCAATTATTCATATTGGAACTATTTTAAATTTAAGTTTTAAATTTTTCAGTATTTAGAGTTTAAATTGTAAATATTTCAAATTTGAACATTTGAACTATTCAAATTTGAAGATTGAACTACAAAAAAACATGATTTTGGTCAAACCATCTTCTATTAAAATGCTTGCTAATAATTGAGAACACCTTCAATGAAATTGAAAACTTTAGGACAAAAACTAGACTAAAACACAAAACTTTTCCAATATTTTTTAGGAAAAAAAAATATGAAAGAGAAAATGACCTTCAAAGTTTGCTGAATTTGGAGAGCATTGAAGTAGTTAGGAAACAATAAATCTAAATCTAAAAGTTATACTTAGAGCTCCTTGAAGCAATGGTTGGAGCCTTGAGATCTTCCAAGTGGGAGGTCTCGGGTTCAAACTCCATTGGTGGTCATACCCATGTGGATGGTTGGCAATGTGGCGAGCTTGCCTACATAGGTAGTCTGGCCCTTTGCCTATTTGGTGGTTGCAAGCATAATGAGCCTATCTACAATTCTACATGGCAAGTCTTGTCCTTTGCCTATAGGTGACTTAGCCTAAATGAAGTGGCAATTCTTATCACTCTAATGTAGCAAGCATCTTGATGACATGGCAATTTTAAATTTTCTTAATAAAATTTTCATTGTTCAAATCAATAGAATTCTAGTTAGATTTTGATGAAGACGACATGACCAAAATGATTGAAATGAACAATACATTTTAGTTACATTTCTATTATTTTATTCACAAATTTTTAGTAGTGAATCCAAATATTACTTTAGTAGACTTTTATCAAACCATTCCATTTGAGAAATTAAGTTTGGAGTTGAAGTCGTAAAGGACCAAGGAGTAGCCAAGATTTCCAAAATTGTAAAGATGTATGAGAAATTGTAAGAGCAATAGTTCTAGAAAAGTAGTAGTTTTATAAAAAAGAATTTATAAATTAAAAATAGATGGTAGTATACAAGGATGTCAAAGCTAAGGTATCTTTACTTTTGACAACAATTCTCTTGTAATTTTAGCTTTTTGTTCTAGTTATGCTCTTGAAGTCTACCTTGAAATTTAGGATCTAATCTTGACTTAACCCCTAAAGGACCAAGGTGTGTTTTTTGGCAACATAGCGATTTTGGGCAGCTCACTACGAATAGAATTTTTATTTTTTTTCTTTGAAATTTTCACAAAACATGTGCACGAGGAGTAGCTTTCAGACCCAAAAAATTTCAAAACTTTTGAATACATGGTTAAAAATTTATTGTATGATATGTTGTTTTCATTGTTCAGTGGGCAGCCCGGGCAGCAAAAAAAACTTTTTTTAAAATCACTTTTTTTTTAAATAAAAATTTGAAATTTATTTTACTGATTTATATATACATGGAAATCTTTGAATCATTCCATTTTGATTTATGAGATGAAAGTTATGAAGAGTTTTAGTTGTGGGTAGTTTGTGGGTAATTATGGAATCTCTACTCTAAAATAAACTTTGAACACCGTTATTTAACTCAATTTTTAATATTTTTGGAAAAAAATTAAAAAAAAAGGCATAGATTGTTTATTACAACAATTTCACCATTGGGATTGGCATTTTTCAATTCTATAAATAAATTATTAAAAATTTAGTATTTTGAATCATTCTCTACTTCTTTCAACTTACTATTTTTTCCTATATGTTATACAATTCCAAATGATCTAAAATTTTTCAAGCATGTAGCCAACATGACTTGAAGAATGAATCCAAAGAGTTAAAACCATTTTGGACATTTTTTCATAATGATCTGACCTTGTGAAGTGCATCTGCCCGGATTTTTGTAGGGCCAAAAAATGGCTTTTTGTCACTTCAAATGCTAATATCTTGCAATCCAAACGGTGGAAATTTCTGAAATTTTTTCCACATCTTTCCAAACCAGCGTATTACAAGATCCTACGGTTACATTTGTCCAAAAATGTATTTTTTTTCTAAAATTTGATACTTGTACTAGAGATGACAATTTTGGAGCGTTTTTGGTGAAAACATAGTCAAATACCTTTATGGGTTGAACATAGTATCCATTTGTCTTATGTTTACTAGGTCCATTACAATTTTTTTGGACTACATTCAAATTCTACTTTGAAAGATTTTGCTCTCTATTTTTTGTCATGACTTATGGACAAAACATTAGATTGCTCTAAAAAATTAGTAGGTAGGCTTTTATTGAAGATTTTTACTATTTTCACTTTAGAAAACAAGATTTAGATTGTTCTTCCAAAATTTATGAGCATTCAATGTTCTACAAGAATATATTGAAAAAAAATTATATTTTGAGTCTTTGTTGATTGTGTAATGTATATAGATTATTTGTTTTTAAATTGATTTAATCCTTTGCAAAATTCTTCTTTATAATTCTATCGGGTGAATTGTAATGTAAAAATGCTAATATGGTTGAATTGGTTGAATCAAAATTCAAAATTGTTTTAAAAGCCATTGAAGTCTAGTCAATGAGGACTAATCCTATTGAAGGTTTTGTTACAGAGCTCAACACTAATCCCAACTTTTGCAATACACTCCAATTCATGTAGAAAGTTCTTAATTTTTAAAACTCAATCCAAATACCTAAAATTTCAAAGAACTGAGAATCAACCTTCTTGAGAAGTTTGATGGTTCAAAATCTAAGTTTTGATGATTTTTGAACAAAGTTCAACTCATCACTTTTCTTTAAACTCAATGCAGTTCAACAAAAGTATCATTGGTGGGCCTAATTGGCATCTTATTTATTGGAAAAGCTTTACCTTGTTTTGCTCTTGAATTTGAGAAAATTTCTTTGATCTTAAATAATTTTGACATGCTTTTAGTAGATTTTAGTAGATGATGTTTTTCGATCAATGGACTTCACCAAAATCATATTCAATTTCTTTTCAAGGTGTGACTTCAATAGACATCTCAAGCTTACATTCAAGACTAGAAGACATGCAAATTGATGAGGTACAATTCAAGCTACTAACTATGCAAAAGAAAAAAATTGTCTTGATGAAGATTTAATTTTTGATTGTATGGTAGAGAACCGGATCACAAGAATCTCAATTGCAACAAGGAAAAAAATGACATTCTTCCAAACAAGAAGCGTAACTATGTCAAAAAACGTGGATGTCTAACCACTTTAGGGATTGAGGGGATGGAGCCTTTCATGCTACAAGTCAATCTAGGTCCTCAACTTTCTTCTCAATCTTCTCATTGTTTTATTGTATCCCTATTTTTTGTTTTCCAAATGTGTGCATTGTTAGATTTTGGGGCTTCATTACATTCTCTAGATGAGGAATTCATAAGATTGTATGTGGTTCTTTTAGTCCAAAAATCAAACCCTATATTCATAGAAGTAATAGGTGATGGATCTTTGTCTTTTGGAGATATTATTCACAAAACTATGCCATTAGAGGTTTTGTTTGATGACCATAGTAGTTTAGTTGTATTCCTTATTATTTGGACCATTTTCTAACATTGTAATTTTGGGACCTTCGTAGCTTGAAATTTACAATCCGTCAATAGATTCGGAATTGAGGAAATTAACATTTTCAATAGAACATCCTTAAATAAAAACCTACTAGAATTCCTCCTTTTCCAATATAGAGTTAGACAATATGGTAATTCAAATTTCAAGTTATTTATAGGTAATTCAAGTGTGAAGTCAACTATGTTGGAAGTAAGGTAACTTGAGTCTCAAGTTATTTATTAGTAACTTAAATCTCAACTTATTTGGTTATTGGTAACTCAAGTCTCAAGTCAACTATGTTAGAAAACGAGGTAACTTGAGTCTCAACCTTTATTTATAGAAGCCCGAGCTTTTAAGAGAACTACTAAAATGATACTTTCTTTGCTATTTATACAATCTCAATGTGCAAATAAGGCACCACTTCATTAAATAATTTGAAGCAAGACAAAAAAATTTCAAGACATGTTCAAAAAGATGAATGCCAATATTTTACTAAAACATAGTATGTAAGATGGTTCAATTGATTTTCAATATGATGTCCAACTACTACATAGTTTAATCTACAATCTATCACAAAACCAACTTTTCACATTGAAGAATTATATTGAAGAAAACCTTACCAAGAACTTTATTCAGCATCCCAAGTTTCTAATAGGAGCACCAATATTATTTGTCAATAAAAAAGACAAATCCTACAAATGTATATTGATTATTGTGGACTAAACAAGCTAATAGTGAAAATTCATTACCTGTTGCCATTGGCATTTGAACTTCTCACTCAACTTGGACAATCCAAGATCTACACCAAGATTATTCTCCATAAAGTGTATAATTTGATACACAATGAAGATGATGAATGGAAGTTTGAAATTCGAATAGAGTGTGGGCATTTAAATTTACAAATGAGTCAAATGTTGTGAAAGTAACTCTTGCAATGATCTAGATCAGAATTGAGGGAACCCTCAAACAAGAATGGCTATAATATGAGTTCAAAGTAATAACTTCAAAGAGATATTTGAAAATGAGATTGGATTGATAGCAATTTGCTAGAATAAGAATAGGTACAAGTAATATTGATGAGCATGAGGAACAATGTCCTTTGACTCTCTATTTATACTATTTTGATTAATTAGACTAGCTTGCTTTGACTATAAGGTATCTCTAACATAGTAACTTAAGTCTTCAATTACTTAATTTGCAATCCAAACAAGTCAAGTTACTTTACTTGCACTCAAAATAATCCAACACAAGTTCTTTGACTTGTTCTCCAAACAATCTAAAGGTGGTGCCTTGTGGCTCAAGGCACCATTAGAACATCTCATGATTTTTTAGGAATCTTCTAGGCTATGCTAAGGTGTTGAACTTTGATTGAAGCCTAGTTGGTAGTTAATATTGGGGTGTGAATATGTCACATCTGTAGTAGCCAGTTACCTTCTAGCATCTTATAAACAATGTCTTCTACAAAGTCTGTTTGCAAATTATTGGAGAAGTTTATTGTATGTTATCTAGATGATACCTTAATCTATTCTACGAATATTAAAGAACATGAAAAACATGTATAACTCATATTACAAAAGCTATGAAATGTTCAGTTATACGCTAAATTAGGGAAGTGTTTATTTCACCAATTGCAAGAAGAGATTCTAGGATACATCATCTCCAACAATGGCTTATTAATGGATTTAAAAAGATTCAAACTATCATAGATTGGTCAGCTCCTTGAACAATGTGTGATGTGCAATGTTTTCTTGAATTTGTTGATTTCTATTGAATTTTCTATTTTCAAATAGCTACTCCTTCAACTTGGTTGACGTGCAAATACAAGTTAGAATGAGGATCTAAAGTAAAGAAAACTTTTTTATATCTAAAATTGTTTTTATTGTAGTTCAATTTTGATCTATTCCAACTTTTTCAAACTATCCTTTTTGGAAAATGATGCTTTAGATTATGCATTAGAAGGAATCCTATCGCAAATGGGAGAAGACAAAACTCCATCCAGTTGTATTCTTCTCAAGAAATTTTTTAGTTGCAAAGATCACCTATGAGATTCATAAAAAGGAACTCTTGATTATTCTAGACTCCTTCAAGAATGACACCATTCATTTGAAAGTGCTTCTCATCGGTGATTATAAATATGGATTGCAAGAATCTTGAATATTTCATTTTTGCTTGCATTCTAAAGTGTTGTCAAATTTGTTAAACATTTCACTATCTCGCTTTGACTTCATTATCACATATCTCTCTAAAAAACAACAAGGATTATAAAATGCCTTGTCTTCTATATTATATTTGGCACTAGGAGAAAGAGAGGTAACATACAACAAACAACAAACAATTCTACTTAAACTTGAGTAATTTTGACTTTGTGCAACAACTATAGTAATGTATATTGACTCATCGTTTCTTGACCAAGTATATACAACATTGGCTTTAGTCCCTTCAGTTATTGACATCAAACATTGCTCTCATAATGGCAGTGACAAATTCAAGTATTTAGATGACATCTTGTATATTTAAGAACACCTACTTATTCCAAAAGGTTCTTTATGCCTTCAAGTTTTTCAAACTCATTAAGATTTTCCTATTGCCAAATACCTTGGGTTCAACAAGACATTAGAATTTATATCTCAAGATTTTTAGTGACCTTAAATGTGAAAGGTTGTCAAAGACTTTGTGCTCTTTTGCAACACTTCTTCAAAATCCACAACATCAACCATATGAAGTCCTACAAGGCTACAACCATTATCAATCTCCAACCAACTATGGTCTTTAATTTCTGTAAATTTCATGGCCAACTTACTACCCTCAAGTTCCTTTAATACCATATAAGGTTTTGTGAACTAACTAACAAAGATGGCGCATTTTATTTCTTACAAACAAAAAATTACTTCGAAGAAAAAACAACATGATTCTTCTTGAACAAAATCTATCAATATCATTAATTGTCATGTGATCTTCTCAAACCGAAGATTGCAATTGATTTCCAAATTCTGGAGATCCATATGTGCACTTTCATACATGCCCTTGGTATTAAACAAGCGCAACCAAGATCTTAGCGTGAAGTTGAAAATTCTCCTTTTAGAATGCCTAGGTAGAATTTATTGTGCTTTCCAAGCAATGAATCTTTCATTTGCCTATTTGATATGAATTGCAAAATAAATAAACTAATATTGAGTAACTTAAAACAAAACCAGCTTTGATCCAAACAATTGAATTAAACAAGGCTACTATGATTTTTGAAACAAGAGTTCACAATCACCAACATCAATCCTAAGTTATAGGTTGGATCATGCAATTTCTAAAAATATAAAATTTACCCCAATACAAGTTTCTTGGCAAAAGTTATAGCTAGATGAAGTTCAATCATTGGAAGGGTATCCATGCTTTTCGATGGACTCCTAAATTCAAATTGAAATAGGATTTTGGTAATGGACTTAGGGTAAAATCTATCATCTAAATTACAAATTTTGCCTTGGATGGATAAAAATTTCCTAAGTTCATCCAACTTCCATTCTAAACTTCATCCTTCACTATTTTATGGAGTTTAAGTTGGTTTTCAAAATATGAACTAGTTCTAGAATTTTCTAACTTACATCTATAAATTTCTAAACTTAAATTCCTAATTGGCTGACTTCAAAAGATTTTAACTTAACATCTATCTTCTTCTAAAGCAATTGGACTTCTTCTATTAGTTTATTATATTTAGATTTTTAAAACTTGTTCTTTACAAAGCTAGAATTCACCTATCCAAAATGCTAAGATACTTGGAGATTGACCTTTCCTAATGAAAGTTATGAATGAATGAAGTTTGACACTAATTGATGCTTCAAACTTCATCCATTCATTACTTTTAACTTATAATTTCACTTCTAGACTTTGAATTTTTACTATTCCCTAAGTTTCCATTCTTGTTTCTTTTGGAGGATTTTTACTACAATCTTCATCCAATTTTGTTCCAAAGCTTTATCCACTCATATCTTACTTGTTATAAGTCTATTTTCTAAATGTCTTACATTTTTTAGAAACTTCTAGACTTCTTCTATAAGTTTCAAAATCTAAACTTGAAATAAAATATAATCCTAATGGTTTGAATCTAACTTGTACTTGAGCTATGGTTTCTAGTTCTCAATTGAAAGGTTTAGAAGAAAGATAGAAGGTATAAACATTCATCTCCAATTGAATCTCATCTATGAGGTGGTTGAAAATGCCCTTGAAGCCATCTTTGTTCGCCATCTTGTCCCTTCTTCACTTGTGCTCACTGCCAATTTTTAGAGTTTTTCAATACATGTTGTAGAATTTAATTTTAAAATCTACTTCCTACTTCATTGTAAGTTTCACTTCTTCTATTACTTTCTTTTTCTTTTTCTTTCCTATTCCTTCTTTCTCTTCTACTTTTATTTTATTCAATTATTGAAGTTGAGTTTGCAAGAATAAATATTCAAATTCAAAACTAAATTCAAAAAACATTACTTGTTCCCTCATCAAAAGTCAATAGTTATTCATCTAAATTTCTAATGGCTACTTGATAATCCCATCAAATTTCTTCTTAATTCTATTCTATTTTAATTATGAATGTTTTTCAATTCAATTTGGCAAACATCCTCATTCCAACATTCTCTCCCTTCACTCCTCTCACTTCTTCTCTTTTCCCTTGCTAGTGTTTTGGTGATGGTTTTTCTTACTTTGAAAGTTGTCAAGGTTCCTACTTCAAATGTAACTAACTAGGAGACTTCTAAAAATTGTTTGTAAGTGAGACGGGGTGCTTCAAATTGAGGTTTTTTTTCTAGGGAAGATCTATATTTTTTGTGTGAGCACCCCTCTCTAGATCCCAACACCTTGGTTCTCCAACTTCTATGCAATGAACTGATTGCCCCAACCTATGAGACCCTACTTCAACCCACACAGGTATGGATAGGCCTTGGGGGTTCTAGACAAGTCCTAAAGGGTTTTGATTTGGCCTTTGGGGGTCTAGTTCCATTTGTTTCTTTTCATGGATTTAAAGGTTATTTTTCAACAACGAAGGCTTGGATTTTTATATGGGTAATGGGAAATAATTTGATCTACGAAAACTAAGTTTTGAAGCTAAGGCTTGTTACTAAACTTGAAATAGCTTCGGGACTAGACTTGACATTAAGCTTGGATCATTGGGAACTAAATGAAACCACAATTTATGTAAATATTTGGAAGTTAAGCTTGGACTTAAAACCCAATAGTTTTGAAATGAACTTTGGATTTGATGTAGTCTAAACTTTGAGAGTTCTTGGGAGTTTTGGAGAGTTTTTATAAGACCTATGGTTCAAAGCTTTGTCGTAGTTTAATTTGTTTCTAGCACAAAAATCTAAATAATTAGGTACTAAGGAAGCCAAAGCTTTGCCCTTGATGGAAAGCATGGAAAATAGGGACAAGGTTTAGACAAGGATCAATTGACAAAAAAACAAGTTAGTAACACTAAAACACAACTTCTAGGCTTAGGGGGTGTGGGGGGGTGTCAATGTGTTAAAGAAATAAGGATATAGGTGCGAACAACCACTATTTTATTGGAGGGGTGGGGGGTGGGGGGTGGAGGGTGTATGAATTATTTTTTAATTTTTTTTACATGCTATCATTATGTAATTTTCTAATAGGACCTATTATTCCATACCCTATAATATGTTAAAGACGTCCATGCCATTTTTGATACCCTATATTATTCTAAACCCAATTATAATTATTATCCCTTATGTTTTTAAAATACCCTATCATTTGTTCACATAGAAGTTCCTACTCCAACCACTCACTACCCCCCTTAAGCTTCTAGGGGATTTCTTGCTTAAGAAATTTCCACCAAGTAGTGTATAAACTTAAAAACATACATTAGAGAGCCCTTCAAGTGTCATTGACAAGGTACGAAGGGGGCTAATCTTTAGGACTAGTACAAATAAACAAAACAATTCTAAAAATAATGAATTAGTGCAAAGAAAAATAACAAATAACAAAAGTGAGTAGATACAAACTTTGAAGGGACCCCAATGTCCTTTAAAGATTGCTTCAAAACTAGGTACAATAGAGAAATAAAGGCTCGAAAACAGTTGTTTGGCAAATTTGGCTCAAATGGCAAGAACGGATAGATCCAATGGAACTTACTATCAACAAGGATTTACAAGGGGTGTTTTGAGAGGGAGAAGGGCACTTTTAAATACTTTCCCAAGGTTCCCCACCTCCTCTCATTTTTTCTAATAGTAATCCTATCACTTAAGATTTTCATCCTAATTCTTTGTATTTCTACTTTCTAAGTTAGTTCAAAACTTTAACTTTTAGAAAAACACTAAAAATTGAAAAGAGGTAAAAACTCAATTATTGGAGTTTATATTTTCTAAAGAAATTGACTAGTCCATGCTCTTTAGAAGGTATGAGGGAGACCCCCCTTCAGTGTCATTTTGATTTCATATGCTCTTGGAACATCAATAAACTCTTCATAATTCTTTAAATTTGCCAAAATTGAAGAATCTCACCAATTTGGGTACCTTGGGATGTCAGAATATATCATGAAATTTTTCATAATGCATTATTAGTAGAAAAAAAGTTATATAATTTTCAGTGAGATTTTACCACACTCTGGGGAATTTTTAGAAATTTCCTCTTATAAATTTGAGCAGTTGACCATCAAGAAGAAGATCTTCTAAAAGTTAGAAGATTCCAATCATTTTTATGGAACCTCTCATAGAATCCCCCAAAAGATGTATAAATTCATATTTTTACTTTGCACATTTGAAGGAGAATAAAATGTTGCTCTCTCCATTAATAATTAGTGAATGAAAAATCTTACATATAGAGAAGAATTTAATCAAACCAATTTTTCCATTGAGTTTATAGTATAATTTCAACCCTCAAGCACTATGCTTCTGTTGTAGATGCCTTCCACTAGTTTGTCTTGAGCTCGTATCACCTACAAGTTAACAATCGGGGATTCTAAAATTTCTTGGAACAACTAGGAAATCAAAACCTCTATTTGGGAATTGTCTTTAGGGATCTCACTCAAAATTCCCTCGAACTACTTTAGTTAGAATGAGTCACATGTATGGTAAATTAGGCAATTTGGTGACATTCACTCAATATTCACACTTTCTACCAATTTTGGGTTTCTATACTATTCACATGTAGGATTTAGGGTGATTTTAAGTATAACATTTTGTTTTGGATCAAATATCAAATTCCTATGCAATAGACACTACAAGAGAAAGGGGTATTTTAAGTATAGTTCTAGTAGTATAGTCCTATAAGGAATGACTTAAAAGGGACGTTTTTAATAAAATTTTATCAAAAATACATGTGTTTTAAGCAAAAACATTCTAAAACCCTTTTTTTTCAAGTCATTACTTATGGGACTATACTACTAGGACTATACTTAAAAAAACCCTTTCTCTTGTAGTGATATATTGAGACCATCACTCCTTTTGAGGCTTTTGGCCTAATAAATTTGACTTAAACTATAAAAAACGGATTAAAAAAAAGACTATAAGTCCCAAGTGACAAATTTTGGGGCTCACACCTTTTATATTCTTACCAAGGCTCTCCCTCCCTCATTTAACCTTTACATTTTTCTAGAATTAACCTCTAATTACCACTAATTACTAGAAAAAATCAATTTTACAACTAGATACTATCCAACTTTTGGATGCAAGCTCCAAATTACAAAAAAAATTGCAACATTGGCTTTAGAAGGCCCAAATTAGTCTCATAGGCCTTAAATCCCTTGTTCCTAAATCATTCAAGCTCGCAAAAGCAAACAAATTGTTAAGACAAGGAAATGTAAAAATTCCATATGATGAAATTCAAATTTCTCAAATATTTTGATTTTCTTCGAGATTTTGGAAGGATTGTGGATGTAAAAAAGACTCCTCTTTGGCCTCATTTGGATATCAAAAACTCTTAGTATACTGGTCCACACATCAAATTTGTTTAAATTTTGCCTAAATTTGAGGAAGTTGCCGATTTAAGTATTTTTTGGTGTCAAAATGATTTGAAACTTTTGGGGGCAAATTATTATTAAAAATATTTCTATTCTAAATTTTAGTAGAATCTTATTGCAGCTTAGGTAGTTTCTAAGAATTTCCCATCATTGGTTTGTAAAGTTGATTTTTCATGAAGTCATCTTCTATATTTCAAAAAAATACGGAACTTTTTGAGTAACTTCTACAAAGCTCTTTAACACTAAGTGTAGGCCTATAATCTTACTTTGCATTGTTTGCAAGAAGGTTGATTTTAATTACCTCCTTTTGAATTCAACGAATGGGGAATCCTTTCATTGACAAACCGCTTTTGCCATTGTACGCTTCGTGTGTTTTTATATCAAAAACACCTCTCTTCAATCTTTGTTCATGCCATCCCTTGTATTGTTTGAACTTTACTAGCAAAGGATAAATCTAACTTTCCATAGTTCACTCAGAATAAAGGATAATTCTAATTTTGGATAACCGCAAGGCTAAGAGGTATTCTCCATCGTGAACTACTAACTCACCATTAGCCATATTATGTCAAATGCACTTATAGGTGTGGTTCAATTTATATTCATAATTATAAATCTTGCCACTACTTTTGGCAATAGGGCCAGAATATCTCTTGAATCCCTAATTGACTTTTGAGACATGTAACTAAGACCCTAAAAGCAAAGAATTAGAGTGTTTTAGGCATTCTGAGTTTCTACGGATAAATCATTATACAAGTACACTACTAGAAAAAATAGTGACTACATCAACAGAAAACTGTTGATTCTATTTGTTGATTTGGTCATGTTGTCTTGGGTAGTTTTCAACAAGAATTTGTTGTTTCTGTTTTGTTGATTTGGTCATTTGTTGTTTGACTCCATATTGACTACGAAAGCCAAATCAACATAATGGAGATGACATGTGTAGATAAGCTTTTATCCTATTCGGAAATTTATAAGCTAATAGTATAGTTCGTTCCTAGGGAGGCAATTTTTAAATAGGGATGTTTCTAACTTTCAACAATAGCCAACGGTCAAATCACAACCACAAAAGAAGGAGAAAACTTCCAACTAGGAATAATTAAAAACCTCACCATTAAAATCTAATTGCTAGATTCTTTCCACTCCCCTCTTAATGGCCACAAGGGTTAAGAATTAATTCCCAATTATCTTTGCATCTTTAGTCTAGAATCTTTGAGTCTTTTCCCAAATTGGACATGCCAACATCACAGCTCTGCCAAAGCCTTGCCTTCCAAATTGGCCTTTTCAGCTTCCAGGTACCAAATGGGTCTTGTTGATCTTCTCAACCACCAGAGAATCTTTTTCCACCAACTTTGAAATTGATAATTTATAACACTATACCACTCCTTGCAGATCCTAATTGGAATTAATTTCACTCCGCACTCCACTCACTGGACTTTCCAAATTGATTTTAATTAACTGGATCACTCATACTCATACCAATTAGGATAAAAATACTTAATGCATACAACTAGCAAAATATTCTACTCAACCTTTTTCCACTCCTCAGATTATACTTCCAACTTGGAAAATAATAACTCTCAAAAACCAGCACCTAATTGGAAATAAACACACACAGCAAGCACACTTCCAATTCGGACTCAATTAATATAACCAATTATGACAGTACCTCCCGACTTGGATCATTTTCCAAACATCAAATAACTCCAATAAAAATAATTCCCAATAAATCTCATATAAGCTATTAAGCATTCACGATTACCAATTTGGACTTTAAAACTCCCAGTCAAACACAAACAGTGACCGACTTGGAATAATTTATCACAACTTCCAAACAGTTACACCTTCCAAATTGGATCACATCACAACTCAGACCTGATTACCAAATTGGAATTTATATTCAAATATACAGACAGACCATACACACAGAAACCAATTCAGCTTAAACAAAATTCTCATAATACTGAATTGGCGAATAAATCACCATTTACAACTTTTAATGTTTTTCTCCAAGTATTCCACCAGAACTCTCAACATCACTAAATAAACCTCACATCTTCAATTTTTCACTGTAGTCTCTAATATGGAATCACAGGCTCCAAATTACATTAATCTCTCAACTTTAATTCTCCTTCCAGTCCTCCATTTGGACTAAACATAACTTCTTCACTCAACTATTTTTTATATTTTTTTAGATATATATATTTTTTTATTTTTTATTTTTACTTTTTTTTTACATTTTCTACTTCAGTACTTGCTAGCTACTTCTTCTAGCTAACTCTGATTCACTCAATTTCAAATTTTGATCTCAACATCCAATTATAATCTCACCATCTGTCTCCCAATTAGGACCAAGTTCATAAACTAGATTATGCCAGTCCTCCTTTTCTCATAACTTCACACCCACTTGGAATCTAAAAATCCCACAATTAGGCATTCACCATTTCTCCATCACATTAAAACTTCAAAGACTCACAGATTCACATCCACACATAAACTCAAGCACCTGCTTGAACACACTCATAAACCACCAAGCATTTCCCACTTGATAAATCACACACAAATAAACGAAAATACACAGCACAACCTGGCTGGGACGCGGCTGGACTCTCTCTCAGACGGTCCAGACAATGACCAAAAACACAACCCAAATAGGACTCACAAAACCGGGCGGTTACCAAATTGAAACTGACATACAACTACCAATTTAACCACCAAGTTGGAACTGCACAGATAACTGCCTCAACAACACAAAACAAATTCCCAAATTGGAAATTAACACATAACCAACCAACTTGACTGGACATTCGCATACAATCCGACTTGGACTAAACTATCACCTAATTGGATTACCGATTAAAACTTGGAAACTGGATGGACAGCCGGACTATTCCAATTAGGAAATCATTCATCCAAATCAGCACATACATTCACACATAATTCATTCACCCATCATTCAATAACACACCAAATAGACAAATAATTCAGAAACAATCAAACAAAAACAATAAAAAACACCATAAAAACACCCAAAATTTTATAACAAAAAAAAAACTAATCGGTATTCTACATAGCCCCACACGAACTTGTTTGCGTCCCTGCAAACATCCTACTTGGCCGTTTTCCTCGTCAAACGGGTAGTAAGCTCCGACTTGGTCTCGGGATGCTCCTCCTCATGCTGCAGCTTCAACGCCAACTTGGTCCGCTCCTTTTGCAAAAGCACCTGCCTGTCGTAGAAAGCTTTAACTAGACCGCTCCTAGTACCCAACTCCTCACAAGCATCCAAAATCATTACTTTATGTGCACCTGGAAGAAATTGCGTAATACACATTAACTCCAAAGCTCGCATCCTCCTCGCTCCATGATAATGGATCTTGGAGAAGATCTCCATATCCGTGCTCAATCTGGCTCCAACTCGGTAATCCACCACGAAATGATAATCGTGACACAAATAGGCTAAAATCCAAGAAAATATACTTGCCCTGAAGCAAACAGGATCCTTGTGATGCCTGTGCTCCATCGCAAATCGGGTATAGGCTTCGACGCACTCCTTCGGGGTTCCAAAACTGCCTGCAATCCTCGGCCAATTATACCATTTGGAATCCAACTTGGCACGCACTGACCACAAATAGCGCCTCGGGCAGGGACAAAAGCGCGGATCATCTGTAACTGCGGAAGGCGGATCAGGGAACCGAGTAGCTCTCTCCGAGTAGTCCATCGTCTCCATCGCTACAATTGGGGGCCGCCGCACACCTGCATGATCTTTCCCTATCCACAACAAAGCCTCCCAACTTGGAAACGGAACATCCTCCACCTCCTCTAACAATCGCTCATAATTGCCCAAAAACTGATCATTCCATGCTGAAGAAGCTGAGGTAAATGGAATTGACCAAGATACCAATTTAGATAACGCTCCAGCCGGCATTGAAAACTCTTCACCTAATTGAGGCCGCTGATACTCTAACTCGGCTGCGAAATCCCAAATTGGAATATCCTGTATCACTTCCGCCTTAATCTTCACGCCAATTCGGACTTTAGTCATGCCAAATTTCTTCACGAACGCTGCTGGATGTATGTCAACCACTTGGCTGCGCATGGCACGGACTTGCACATTGCGCACCATCCCATACAACCAATGTTGACTCTTAAACGTCTTATCCAATTCGGTTAACACGTTCCTCCACTCACTTGGTGAAACCACACCCTTTGATTTGGATGATGAAGCTGCAGAACAAGCTGCCTCCACCACGCCTACTGTGAGTCTCTCTCCATTTTGCACCCGATGCTTACCCAAATAGGATGACGCCACCTGCCTCCGCTTCGCTAGCACTTCCTCCAATTCGGCATAGAATAGGAGACTACGAGCTCCATAATCGCCAATTAGGCAAAAAGCCAAAAAATTATCCTCCAACTGTACATCCCCTCGCCCAATAATCTCTGTAAAAAGATTCTCGCTCTTCAACTGTACAGCTCTAGCCCAAATGGATTTGAATCTCGACTTGGCAATGTACTCCTTGTAAGTGAGCCCTGTGTACAAAAAGAAAATCTCACGCTCCCAAGCATAGGCAAACTCCAAATTGTCGGTTGGTGGAATAAATTCTGACAGTGCCTCCAAATTCTCCACATGCAATACCCTCTGGCGCTTCCGAATAGGCGCAACTTTCTCCTTTTGGTGCTTCCCTTTGCTCGCAGGACTTGGGAAGAGTTGTTGTACCCTAAGTAACTCCGCATCCAAACCAACTGGTTCCACCTCCAATTCGGCTTGATCTTCAGCTGAATTTCCACTATCCAAGTTGGCACGGAATTCTTCAAGTTGCTGCTCCAACTTGGCCACCTTGCACTCCATTGTACGCCTCAAATTCGTCTCCAATTGGGCGCTTCTCTTAAACTTCTGCATTTTGAGCGTCATAAATCCCAATTGCTCCACCACATCTTGGTAATCCGCAGCCATTTGGATTTTGTATGCAACCCGCTCGGCTTTTACCTCCTCCAATTCGGCCTTCACGCGCTCACACTCAGCCGCCAATTTGGCATTTGCCTTCTGGATCATCTCTATTTGGATAGGGTCATACACCTCCAAATCGTTAAGCGCTTGCACCAGCCGATTTTTTATGACTGACACCAACCCAACAGGTGCCTCCGGATCCACCGAAACTCCCAATCGTGAAGCTACACCTGGGTCAGTCTTGGGTTCTCGGTATACCTCTGGTAAACTCGCACAACGCGCCTTGACCAATTTGGAAATGAAGTGAGCTCCCACCATCTCACCAACTGGGTTCTTCTTGAAATCCGCCACCAACTTGTGAAGCCTACGTGACACGTACAAAGCCCAGTTGAACACTACTCCTGCCTGAACCGCCATTACAACTTGGAGATTTTTCCTTGACACCTTCTCTGTCGACTGCTCCAACAGCAAATACCTCGTCACCAAACTGACCCAACCTCTCCAACTTGGCAGAATGTGCTTCACCTCATACTCGTCCTTTGCCAACTCCAAAGATGAGAAATCTGCTGGAAAACAATCCACAATTGGATAACTCTCCAACTTTTGTGTTGCAGCCACCGATGCTCCCAAATTTGGTAAATGGAAAACTTCAGCAATTTGGGTGGCCTGCAACTCCACCTCCTGGCCCCTGACGATGCTCTTCCTCTCCGCTACCGAGTAGGCCAACACAAACACCTCCAGGTAATTGATATCCAAGTTGGGCAATTCCTGCAAGTTGGACACAAATGAGCTCAAACCGGCCTTTGCCAACCTCGTACGTTGTTGCTCTTCCCATTTGGCAACATCGAAGGTCTCCATCACCTCAAATTGGAAATCAGCATTCAGAACTTCAATTGGCGCAGCCTCTTCCTCACCCAACTTGGGCTTCTTATCGATATGAGCTCCAAACTCCACCACCTCGGGTTCGTCAGCTGGCTCCTTGCCCTTGCCAATTTGGTCCGCCATTGTACCTGCACGCCACAACCTCGCAACTCTCGGCAATGCTCCAATTTGAAAAAGAACCTCACTGTTCACTCGGCCAATTGCTTCCCACTCCCTATTTGGTAAGTCAACGCATTAGCTTAGCAATTTTCCAAGCAAAACCCAAAATCCTCCTCCAAATTGATGCATAAAGCATTGAAAATTTCTCACTCGGCTGTGATCACAATAGTACAATAAGCAAATCGACCACTCTTGCTCACACACTACAACGACACACAAACCCTAATTGGAATCAGTAGCTCTCCCTGGACTGCACTTCCTCCTCCAAATTGGTTTACACAAACAATTTTGCATTCAGCTATGAAGCTCCACCCTAAAATTTTGTACTCTATGAACTATTAGGATGCCACAAAAAACACACGAATAACACCAAATTGGACTACACACAATCACACCTCACACAAAAAAGAAAACACAAAAACACTCCAAATCGCTCTCTGCCTCAATCTCCCAAGCAATGGCTGACAATTTCCACTCAACTGTATGCACTCAACAAGTTCACACCAAATTGCCTTCAAGAATCCGCTTCAACACAATGCTGGAATCAACAAAACCACGCTTCCAATTCGGTTTGCAACGTCCTAGTTCCCTCCAAGTTGGTATGTCGTGGATTTGGCGGCTCGACTGATGATTCCCATTTGAAATGATACTGTGGCCTTTTCCAGGGGTCTTTGTCACCTCCTTCTCCAATTTGGAATGTCACCTCCAATTCTACGGATTTTTATAGTTTTATATGTTTTTTTATTTTTTATTTTTTTATTTATTTATTTATTTACAGTTTTAATTTTCTATTGCTTCTCTTCTTTTTCTTTTCTTTTCTTTCTTTCTTTCTTTATTATTATCATTATTTTAAATTTTTTTTTTTTTTTTTAATTTTTAAATTTTTTTTTTTTGGAATACCACTAGCCCTCCAAAAGAAAAATGCCGACCCCGGCATTTAAGCAAAATATGGCTTAAGCCGGAAACCATTAATCCTAGTTGGAAGCAAATTTCCTTCAAAGTCTTGAAGTTGCAAGGACCCATTTGGATTAACATCAACAACCTCATAAGGACCAAGCCAATGCATTTGAAGTTTTCCTGGAAATTTAAAGAAACGACTATCATATAATAACACCAAACTACCAACTTTAAATTCTTTAGGACGCAATTTAGAGTCATAATAAGATTTCCGCCTATTTTGGGTTGCTAAAGTATTTAAATAAGCTTCTCTACGTTTTTCATCCAAAGCTTCCAATTGGGTTAATCTGACTTGTAAACTCTCCTTATCACCCAATTTGGTTTCTATAGCCATTCGTAAACTAGGAATTTCAAATTCAATAGGAAGAATGGCCTCTTGGCCGTACACCAATTGGAAAGGAGAAAACCCCGTAGTACCTTTGTAAGCAGTACGGTATGCCCACAATGCACTCCAAAGCTTTTCATCCCAATTAGTAGCGGCACCACTAATAGTCTTAGTTAAAATCTTACATAATATCCCATTTGTTTTTTCCGTTTGCCCGTTAGCACGAGGGTGGTAAGGGGCCGTTTTCCGGTGCTTAATTAAAAACCGAGTAGTCAGCTCTTCGATCGTAGCATTTAAGAAATGTGTACCCCGGTCACTAATTAACTCTTTTGGGCACCCAAATCGCGATATAATATTTTCATACAAAAATCGTGCAACGGTTTTAGCATCATCATTACGGGCGGCCATTGCCTCTGCCCATTTGGTAGCATAATCAATAGCTACGAGGATATATTTTTTACGCCCATACTTTGTGGCTAGGGCAATAGGACCCACAAAGTCGATTCCCCATTTTTCAAATGGGGCCAATGCCATAAGGGGTATTAATGGCATAGCCATAGAAGGTGAGGGTTTACCTACCCGTTGGCACGGATCGCATCTCTTGGCAAAATCATGGGCATCTCTAAATAGAGATGGCCACCAATAGCCTGCCAACAGCACCTTTTGTGCGGTGGAAATGCCAGCAAAGTGGCCACCACACGAATCTGAATGGCAACCCTGCAAAATATCATTAATTTCACTTTTATAAATGCACCTCCTTAAAACACCGTCATGGCCCAATTTGTATAAAGTTTGACCTAACAATGTATAAGGGCCACTTTTCTTAATTAGGGCTTGTTTTTGTTTCACACTATAATCCCTAGGAAAGGAACCGGTAGACAAATAATTTAGGATATCAGCATATTCAGTATGAACAATGTCCACCTCAAACAGGTTTGCATCAGGAAGATCATCTTCAACTGGAGACCCATTTGGATCTAAGGGTTCCTCTATACGAGATAAAAAATCGGCGTTCGAATGTTGCTTGCCAGGACGAACAACTACATCAAACCGGAATTCTTGAAGCAACAAAACCCATCGGGCTAACCTACCACTAAGTTGTGGTTTATTTATAACATATTTCAAAGCGTCGTGATCAACATAAAAAGTAAAGTTGTACCCTAATAGGTAATGTCTAAATTTTTGGACTGCGTACACCATACCCAAGGCTTCCCTTTCAGTAGTTGTATAATTTCTTTCTGCCGCAATTAACTACCGACTAGCATAATATATAGGGTGATCCCTACTAGCATCATCTTTTTGGCTAAGTACACAACCCATAGCTACATTACTTGCATCCACGTATACATGGAAAGGCTTATTCCAATTTGGCGAAATTAAAACCGGAGCTGTTACCAACTTCTGTTTTAATTTCAAAAAGGCTTCATCACACTCTTGGGTCCAAATAGGATTAGTGCCTACTTCTAATTTTTTTAGAAGGCCCGTCAAAGGTAAAGCAATTTGTGCATAATTTTTTATAAATCGACGATAATAACTCACATGACCAAGAAAACCCCTAACTTGGGTTATTGAAGTTGGAATAGGTAATTTTGCAATTTTAGCCACTTTATCGGGATCGGTATTAATTCCCTTTTCACTTACTATGTGCCCTAATAACTTCCCATATGGGACCACAAATTGGCATTTGGCTGCATTTAATGAAATGCCAAATTCATAGCATTTATCAAAACATTTTTTTAATAATTTTGGATGTTCTAATTTGGTACTAAATACACAAAAGTCATCCAAGAAAATCTCCATAAATATACGGAGAAAATCTTGGAAGGCTAATGTAGCCACACGTTGGAACGTGGCTGCCCCGTTACAAAGACCAAATAACATAACCCGACTTGCATAAATCCCTAAATCCGTAACAAAGGCTGTTTTTGCCTGATCTTCCTTGGCAATTTGGATTTGATTGTAACCTGAGAATCCGTCCATGAATGAATAGCATTCATGTCCGGCCACAGTATCTAGAATGCTATCGGTAAACGGTAAGGGAAACCCATCCTTCTTTGTCACTGCATTTAACTTTCTAAAATCTTGACATATTCTAATGCGCCCATCTTTCTTTGGCACAATGACTATAGGGCTTACCCACTCACTATTAGGGGCTGGATATATAAAACCTATTTTAATTAATTTTTCTATTTCTTCCTTTACTAATAAGGAGTATTTGGGATTTAAACGATGAGGCCTTTGCCTAATTGGCTTGGCACCATCCTCTAAATCTATATGATGTTCACAAATACTAGGGGATACCCCCCTTAGATCTTTATAAGACCATGCAAAAGTTTGACAATTTTTCTTAAAGAATTTAACCCATGAAGTCAATTCGGTAGGGCTTAACCCATTAGAAATTTGTATATGTTTTTCTTCATCACCAAACCCAATATTTATAGACTGGCAATGGTTTTTAGATACATACGCCCTAATTGGAATATCTTCCAACTGGCTATCATAAATATGCTCACTGTCTTCACTTAATTCCCAATCGGAATTTACACCATATACTGATGAATCAGTCAACCAATATTGGATGGCTCTATCTGAGTTGTCTTCATCCTCACAAGGTATGACATACTCTCCAGGGGCTATCTCCTTATAATTTTCTATTATAATTCCTATTGGGTTCTCTTCCTTGGGTTTTCTACTAATTCTATTAGCAGGAACATCATCCAATTCGGAATCATACCCAAAGTCACTTGTATCCCCTGGTGATTCCCATTGAGTCTCACCATGGTATTTAAGTGGGTACATGGTAATACTTACAGCATGATTCCCTTGGAAAATCTTCATAACACCCCTACCCCAGTCGTCTTTAACCCGAGCTTGGTAAAGCCATGGCCGACCTAATAGGATTGGATAAGAAGCATTCGGGGTATTTGGTTGAAAGACAATATAATCAATTAAATAAATTAACCCCGCTATTCGTGTTTTCACCTTAGATAAAATACCTAAAGGTTTGACCCTACTCTGGTCTGCCATACGCAAAACCAATTTGGTTTCTTGAAGACCAATTAGATGTAGTCCTAGCATTGTGTCATGGTTCATTAAATTGACACTGGAACCCCCATCTACTTAGACACCAGAAACAATCAGGCCTTCGATTTCCACATCAATCACAGGAGCACCTGGATCAGGGCTTAACGCAACCTCATGTACTTGTCTATTTCGTCTCCTAACCAATTTGGACTTAAGGGCTGCCCTACAACTTGGAGCAATTCCCAGTAATTGGCGAATTGATATATCAGCCTTTACATTTCTCAAATTTTCAATAAGATTATAAGGATTAATTTCATCAATTATCCCAATTTGGTTATTACCATTTTTTGTCTTTCGAATCACTGGCTTGATAATCTTTGCAATTTGTTTTCCAGTATTCATCTTCTTAGGTAAATCCATTTTATTTTCATTCCCACCAACTGGGGTATCTGGTTCTACCCAAATTGGTGGTATGACCAATGGTTCATGATTACTTAACACCGCAAGCTCAAACAAATTGGGAATATGATTACTTTGCATCGTATCTACCCGATTTGGTTTGATTTGCTCCTTAGGAGTTGATTTTTGAATCACAGGATCAAATTGGACTGATTTCCCATTTGGTTTATTTTGTGAATTGCCTGCATCAGTCTCAGATTGGCTAGACTGCACAAAACTCCCATTTGGTTCTATTACTGATTTTAATGGCTTATGACTGGCCTCAGGATTAATTTTTAACCCAATTTGGTTTTGTTGATTCATTATTTGTTGGGCTTCTTTTCTAGTAACTTCCTTTCCTCTTAAAATTTCCAAATCGCCTTGGGGATTTTCCTTAACAATTTGACCTCTAGTGGATACTTTTTGTACTACTTTTTCTTGTCTTAACAAAGAAGGTTGAACTTTGCCTTCAATTTGTATAAGGTAGGAAGCCTGATCCTTAGCAGACCTAGGAGCCTCCTCCTCTAATAACACAATCTTAGGACTATTATCCCTTTTCTTATTATTATATCCTTCTTGGGGTTCATTTCTACGTGGACCGTTGCATTCCTCAGCCGTATGGCCATTTTGATTGCAATTTCCACATAGTGGTACATAACCCACTTGCGCCCTTGCATTTGGACAATTTGTTGAAATATGACCCGGTTGTTGACAATTATAACATATAATTGTCTTGCCTTGACTCCAATTAGGCACTTGTCCTCCATAAGTAGGTGGACCTTGGTTGATATTGCCAAATGGCATTTGTGACCACCCTTGGTTATTATTAGTAGGCATTTGGGCTACACCCCTATTAGGATTATTACTATAGCCTCCATTGTTAAAATTATTGGGATTGAAATTAGGATTAATGTAATTTGGTTGATTAAAATTTGAATTAAAATTCCTTTTCTTATTACGATTGAAATTATTACCCCAATTTGGGCTATTACCCGAATAATTATTATTATTGTCTACTTGGTAAACTTGGCCACTCCTATTTTGGTTGTTGGCGTGGTTTAGTAAACTGGCTTGCATATTTTTGCATGACTCAGTTTAATGTTGTTTTCCACAAAATCTACACTTTGGAGGCAAATTGGGTGGTGAAGGACAATCAGGCAACATATGCCCTTGTCCTCTACAATTAGTGCACCATATATGGGCACGATCATTATTAGGCTGGTTTTTCTTCTCAACTGTCTTAGCCAAATTTACTTGTAAATTTCCTAATTGCTTTGTTAATTCCACCAATTGGGCTTCTACTGCCGAATTGGTATCCTTCCTAGTAGGTTGGACTTGGTACGGTGGAACCCCAATTTGGTTATGTTTAACTGGCTCAACTGGGATAACTGGAGCAACTTGGACAGGTGCTATAGGCATTAAATTGACATAATTAGGTTGGACATATGTAGGCACTCTATTACCTCCTATGTCCTCCCTTTGCACTCCTATCTGATCCAAATAACTAGGTTGGGCCAGATTAGGATTTATATATGTCTCACCTAAATGTACTTCTTCCCACAACTTAGCCCTTGTATAAGCAGCTTGTAAATCGGCTGGGGTCACCTCTTTTACAAAAGCCTTTAATTTTGGTGGGTAAAGCCCATTCACAAATTGCCGCACAAAATGTGCATCTGGGTAATTATGGTCCGGTAACCTAAGCATTATTTCCTCTAATCGACCGTAATAGCTATCTATACGCTCACCATTGGCCATATGCAACTCAGCTAATTTTTCAAATAATCTTTCTTGATAGGCTGTTGGTCGAAAATGAGCTAAGAAAGCATCATGTAAACTAGTCCAAGTATTAAAATGTCCTATAGGTTGCCTTTGGAACCACTTTTTGGCTTGTTCATACAGCGTACTTGGAAAAATGCTAAGGAAATGAGCTTCGGTTCTCGCATTATTTGCGTTACATTTTGTCAAAAATTCATAAATATGACTATCTGGATCTTCACCTATTCGGCCATAAAAAACTGGAAATGGCATAAGAGAATATGGTCGATCGGCCTCATCGCCAGGCCGCATTACCACTGGAACATAAGCAGGTTCTGCCATTATTTTAAGAGTCTCAACTATTTGACTTCCTTCACTCAATTTAGAAAAAGCACTCAACTTGGAGAACTCAGTTAACTCCAAATTGCGATTAATATTTTGTAACTCCAAATCCTGCCTAAATACAGGAGGGATTTCTAATTTTTTTCTACCTGAACTCCAAGTTGGATTTTTATACCAAGTTGGATTCTCAATTGGTTGATCCACTGAGCTAGATCTACTACGAAAAGATCCTAATGGGGATTCTATTATTGGGGAGACAT
The DNA here is from genome assembly GCA_963920665.1 of Straminergon stramineum. Classification (NCBI taxonomy): domain Eukaryota; kingdom Viridiplantae; phylum Streptophyta; class Bryopsida; order Hypnales; family Calliergonaceae; genus Straminergon; species Straminergon stramineum. Next base: position 13,344,196 of record OY987263.1, read on the forward strand.
CAGCTTTTGGCTGATTCTCCTCTACTTCTTCCGATTTGGTTCGTTCCTTCTCACTGTGCTCTCTTGGTGAGCTTTCCTGAGAAGGAGTATTTGAAAAACAAATTGGTTCACAAAACAAATGAGGTATATTAAACCCTTCTCTAACCTTTACTTCATCTCTGTTTTCTATTTCGACTTGATGAATATCTCCTACTTGGTAATTATCCTTTTGTGGAATGTTTTCTATAATTTGGCTATGGACTAGCCTATGTCGGAAATAATGACCCAAATGGAATGGATCTTTCCAACTAGGCGAGGCAGGCTCAGATTCAGCTTTAGAAGCAAATTTGCGTTTTCTATCCTCTTCCCTCTTCTTTGCTCTTTCGTCTCTAGCTTGCTTACTAGATTCTGTTGGTATAGACGTGCTGCTCATTACAAAGCAACATGCCTATACTAACAACCAAAAGAGAAAAGAAGAAAGATGAACCTATTAGGATGCCTCCCCGGCAGCGGCGCCAAAATGTAGATAAGCTTTTATCCTATTCGGAAATTTATAAGCTAATAGTATAGTTCGTTCCTAGGGAGGCAATTTTTAAATAGGGATGTTTCTAACTTTCAACAATAGCCAACGGTCAAATCACAACCACAAAAGAAGGAGAAAACTTCCAACTAGGAATAATTAAAAACCTCACCATTAAAATCTAATTGCTAGATTCTTTCCACTCCCCTCTTAATGGCCACAAGGGTTAAGAATTAATTCCCAATTATCTTTGCATCTTTAGTCTAGAATCTTTGAGTCTTTTCCCAAATTGGACATGCCAACATCACAGCTCTGCCAAAGCCTTGCCTTCCAAATTGGCCTTTTCAGCTTCCAGGTACCAAATGGGTCTTGTTGATCTTCTCAACCACCAGAGAATCTTTTTCCACCAACTTTGAAATTGATAATTTATAACACTATACCACTCCTTGCAGATCCTAATTGGAATTAATTTCACTCCGCACTCCACTCACTGGACTTTCCAAATTGATTTTAATTAACTGGATCACTCATACTCATACCAATTAGGATAAAAATACTTAATGCATACAACTAGCAAAATATTCTACTCAACCTTTTTCCACTCCTCAGATTATACTTCCAACTTGGAAAATAATAACTCTCAAAAACCAGCACCTAATTGGAAATAAACACACACAGCAAGCACACTTCCAATTCGGACTCAATTAATATAACCAATTATGACAGTACCTCCCGACTTGGATCATTTTCCAAACATCAAATAACTCCAATAAAAATAATTCCCAATAAATCTCATATAAGCTATTAAGCATTCACGATTACCAATTTGGACTTTAAAACTCCCAGTCAAACACAAACAGTGACCGACTTGGAATAATTTATCACAACTTCCAAACAGTTACACCTTCCAAATTGGATCACATCACAACTCAGACCTGATTACCAAATTGGAATTTATATTCAAATATACAGACAGACCATACACACAGAAACCAATTCAGCTTAAACAAAATTCTCATAATACTGAATTGGCGAATAAATCACCATTTACAACTTTTAATGTTTTTCTCCAAGTATTCCACCAGAACTCTCAACATCACTAAATAAACCTCACATCTTCAATTTTTCACTGTAGTCTCTAATATGGAATCACAGGCTCCAAATTACATTAATCTCTCAACTTTAATTCTCCTTCCAGTCCTCCATTTGGACTAAACATAACTTCTTCACTCAACTATTTTTTATATTTTTTTAGATATATATATTTTTTTATTTTTTATTTTTACTTTTTTTTTACATTTTCTACTTCAGTACTTGCTAGCTACTTCTTCTAGCTAACTCTGATTCACTCAATTTCAAATTTTGATCTCAACATCCAATTATAATCTCACCATCTGTCTCCCAATTAGGACCAAGTTCATAAACTAGATTATGCCAGTCCTCCTTTTCTCATAACTTCACACCCACTTGGAATCTAAAAATCCCACAATTAGGCATTCACCATTTCTCCATCACATTAAAACTTCAAAGACTCACAGATTCACATCCACACATAAACTCAAGCACCTGCTTGAACACACTCATAAACCACCAAGCATTTCCCACTTGATAAATCACACACAAATAAACGAAAATACACAGCACAACCTGGCTGGGACGCGGCTGGACTCTCTCTCAGACGGTCCAGACAATGACCAAAAACACAACCCAAATAGGACTCACAAAACCGGGCGGTTACCAAATTGAAACTGACATACAACTACCAATTTAACCACCAAGTTGGAACTGCACAGATAACTGCCTCAACAACACAAAACAAATTCCCAAATTGGAAATTAACACATAACCAACCAACTTGACTGGACATTCGCATACAATCCGACTTGGACTAAACTATCACCTAATTGGATTACCGATTAAAACTTGGAAACTGGATGGACAGCCGGACTATTCCAATTAGGAAATCATTCATCCAAATCAGCACATACATTCACACATAATTCATTCACCCATCATTCAATAACACACCAAATAGACAAATAATTCAGAAACAATCAAACAAAAACAATAAAAAACACCATAAAAACACCCAAAATTTTATAACAAAAAAAAAACTAATCGGTATTCTACAACATGTGCTATAACGTGGTAGAATGTATGTGGAATGTTGTGCTATGACATGGTAGAAAGTGCATGAATTGTTGTGTTCTAATGTGGCAGAATCTACGTGGAATGTCATGCAACATGGGACTGTAGATGATGAAGCTTGGAGATTTCTTTCATTTGACTACTTCATGGCCACTGAATGCATGCTCATAGAAGGTGAGGCATGCTTGCAAAACATAATATTTCATTGCAAAAAATAGGTTTTCATTTTACAACAAAGAACTGGACATACGGAGTTGTCATTCCATGCCTTGGATGTCTAGAAGCTTTCTTCTAGTACCTTTAATTTATTCTCACTTTCATGTGAATTTCTAGAACTTCTAGCTACTTGTGCAAGCCGTGCATGCAAAATTATTGCCTTTCCTATTGTCACTTCCGTGATTGACATTGCAATGACCTTCATTCTCTACAGGAGCTTCTACCGTTGTCTGAATTTCCATTGTTAGTGCCACAATGGACCTCAACATACTATGCAATTCACCCGAGTAATGAGAAATCCACCACATGCATAATTCCATGTCTGTAGTATACATTGAATGGCTCATAGACAACTCAGAGTCTGCTTTCACCTTCGTCCATGAAACTAAAATCCAACTAAACTACCTACCGACTACGTTCTGAAACTAGTACGTTCATTGACATACATGTAGATTTCCAACAATTTACTTTGCATTACCCTAAACCTTGGACAACACAAAACACTTCCTACACGTGCTACACAAAAATGCAAAGGTATAACACTATTTCTATACTCGAATTTCATATGTCTATTGAAGAGGTATAAAAGTAGAGGATGGGGACTTATTTTCAATGCTATCCCATACACTGTGTCATTTTACCCTAGCAACTTTTGCCTAGCTATGCTAGGCAACTCCACATTGCTCCTCCAAAATTAGTCATCTTGTAAAATGTCATCTGCCCCTTCAACCCCACCCACCTTCAAATTTTGAAATAACAACGTCCCACAGGAATGAGAGTCATAGCAATATGTCATCCTCTATCACCACTAATATAGAGTACCGTTAATTAACATGAGCAGTTCACATAATTGCTTAGAGACCTATGCCACATGGCCACATGTATGTAACATAATGTTCAAAATTTACCTAAACTTGCTTACCTTGATTTGGTTTAATGTTGGGCACTACATTGCCTATGCTGAATGAAAATGTTGAACTTCGTTCCATGCACACCCACTTCAAGAGTAGTACATCATCTTCAAATCCGTCTAAAATTGATTGCAAGTGTCATGACACTGTAAGATGTGTATTGCTATGACTACGCATCATTGCAATGCATGCTCACATTCTCATAAATCAAAGCACATGGAATGCCTAAGTGCTTCTACATAATGGCTTACTTCGCTATATATGTCTTATCTACTATTCAAAAACATGATACAGCATGTACATAGTGTCTTAGCTTGGAGGTGTCAAAATGAGCTCACCAGTGGTCCTGTACCCACATACATGAAGATGAAAACTAGCAAATCGAGAATTTCTAGAACGTACACTTCCCCGGGATGTATTGGAGTGTTGGAACTTGTACATGTTGGAACTTCATTCCACTTCCCCGGGAGCCCCTTGAATGAAGATTTTCAGCCACCTTCCTCACCTTCATCCTCTTGTTAGAATGTCTTCCATTGACTACCGACTTTATGATGCCTAGTGCATGGTTTGAAGATGATAGGGGGACCTTCCAGTCCTTCACAAATGGTTTAGGACAAAGTGCACCCGACCAAATGAACACCTGAAATGCACATATCCAAAGCATGAAGTCCATAAAGCCGAAAGGCTAAAAATGGAAGTGCTAAATACTTACGAATTCTCCGAAGACATGCTCAGCGACTCTCAAGCACTTCCTTAATTGTCTACTTCACAACTCATGGTTCCTGGGAACTTGCTACTACTTCTTAGACTTCCCTCAGTAGGTAATTTCTTCCTTCAATTGCACTAGTAGGTTTTTGGGACGAGGAACTTGCAAGAAGAATGCACTATGAACACATTCCCTTCTTTTGCTGGCCCACATCCTTTGCACTCCACTACTAATGCACCATGTTGTGCTGCATGTCCTAGACCACTTCCGTAACAAAAAGCTCTCCACAACGACACACATGGTACATCAAAGAAACATATAGGTGAGTTTAGAGCGCACTTCAATGACGACACGAATAAAATAGTAAATTTCCCTTGCCTTGCAATAGCATTGCAGCCATGCACATCAGTGCATACCACTATTAAAGAGCACTTCATGTTACGCACTTATAGTTATTGTAGTCCTATGACTGACTTACATAGAATGAAAATAACAAGCTTGCTCAAAATACATATAATTGTTTTTGCAGTTCAGGATAGCTCTTTGACATCCTACCTTCAATGGTTGCGTACCCGAAATTGTTACTTCTGAACACATTCTTTCATCATGTATACGTCATGCACCAACACAAATGGCTCACTTCATGCTGTGCCATAGATTCATCATTGTCCTCTCACTACTCCTAGAATTTCCAAATACTAAAATTTAGTTCATTCTTGTCTTCTAGACAACCATTACTACCACGTTGCACTATTTCGAGACAAATTTTTAATTAGCAATGCTCTCCCTCCGAGTACTTCCAAACAAACTAACATTGCTTTGTCGTCTTCTCTTGTCATCCACCTCACACTGCAATTCGAAATGAAGTATTGTCCACTCCTCAAAACACTAATACTGTTTCCCTGAATTCTATAACACCTCATAATTTGCGGAAGCCACTTGTTTCAACATTCTTCTATTATTTCCTCTGCTACCACCTTCACACACTAAATATACTTAATTTGGCCCGTGTATGTAAAATGACATCTTCAGAAGTCTACAAGAATCGTATTTCAGAATGATAGAGCTTCCTGCTTTTGGCTGCAACAACCTATTAGGTGCTCCAACAACCCAAATGACCACAACCACACAGATATCTTTCATTGATTTTTCATTCACTTGCCAACTATAGACACATTCAAAATTTCCACACCTACATCGTGCGTTACGAGAACTATATAGGACCTAGAAATGAAAGGAGAAATAGTGTTTCGTGAAAATCACCATTTTCACAAAATATCCTGTCTGCCCCATAGGACGATGACCTCTCCAGTGGGAGGCAATCACCCACTTACACTAGTGCTCTTTAAATTTCAGCATACAACCAAAGGTATCAAGGCTTAAAGAATTGGTTCATATCTATCTTCAAGTAAAGGCTAGAGTATAATCATGGTCGTTCACCCGAACAACTCAACAACACGATGAACACAACGTCTAACACGTCTAGTAGACCCCCTCATCCATCTAATAAAGTCAACCTTAAGGTTGACTTTCAAATAAAGTACTTTCTATTTCCAATCTCAACATATTTGAGTTTCATTTTATTGAAGTGTCTCAATTTAATAATCACTTATTACATTCTAAATTATGGATCATAAATAAAATGAGATTTCAAATTGTCTTTGTTGTTAGGATAAGGCCTTATTCGAAAAAATTGTCATGTATATACGACACTCGTTTTATATGACAAGTGACATCAAACGAACAACTCGACACCCAAACCCCAAAATGTGTTCGATAGAACAACCCTGAGTATAATTCAACCTGCACACCAGTCGGCTACGTCATAATTGTCAATCTATGCATAAAAAAAGTTCATTCTTCTCAATCAGAAGTGTTGAACTCGCAATTTGTGTACTGTTGCTCACACTTAGAACACACACTTTTGTCTTCCCTATAAGATGCAACCTTCTTCAACTAAGGTTGTATGAGAAAATATACCTTGAATGTCTTGAAATCATGTATGAAATCTTAACTGCTCTTACATCCTTCTAAACTTTTGACGATTACGATCATGTCGTATCATTCAAACCCATTAGAAGTTACTCAACTCCTCACTCCGCTATCCACCATGAAAATCACATATGATTCACTATAGGGAAGTAAAGTGGAAGTTGTATAGAGAATTCATTGAATTACTCATTGTCATATATATTCTTGAAGTACCTTAAAAGCATACTAGAAATCCAGTTTCATTGTAATTAAAGAGTATGAACAAGGTACGACCTCCTAGACGATAATGTTGCCACTGCATTCACTAGAAAAACATAAGCATATTCCTATGCAACTACAATTTAATAAATCTTCTTCCTTCGTCGACAGAATTTGCTGAATGAAAGAGAAGAAAACTCACCTACTTCCTTCTACGTGCGACATCTTCTTAGCCATAGGAAACTTCTTCATTCTAAGAATCTTTTCTGCCTTCTCCTCCCCACAACAAGAGACGGGTGCTTCTAAGGAGCTTTATCAAAATTATGCATAACAATCACAAGCTCGCCATACTTTCAAACACTTCTTTAAACAACGATGTAGCACTTACCTTCTCAAAATATTCCGTTCGTTGGCAACATCCACGAAGGCAAACATAAAGCAAGCAAAATAAATGTTATTATGTGCAACATGATTGTCCTTACCTCAAAGACATGCACTACTTTCCTTCCCGTCTTTTCTTTCTGTAGTCTCTATAGTTTGTTCACTTTTTACCAAAAGTATTAGAGGCAAAATTATTTTCAGTGGCATCGGTAGAGACCACATCTGTTCAATTTGCAAATCAAAAACTATGACAACTGCATATTCGGACTGTCTTATTTATAATATTATATACCATACTGAATGTTTGAAAATATATGAGTCAATGCATAGGCACATACTTCCATCTTCCTAATTCAAAACCTAATGAACCACACATCATAAACACATAGGCTACAAATTCAATACAAACATGACGATTTGAACTACACATTCACTCATTGCTTTTAAGAAAATGTGCTCAACCTAGTAGTCCTCTACGACAACACATTATAATTTCCCCATGTACGACAAAACGGGGACATCGAAACTACACTTGAAGTAGTCATCCTACCTTCTACTTCATCATTGGCCCCTCATGGTTTGCCAAGTCATCAAAATTTTATATGTAAACTCAAAACCGACCTCTACACTCTTCCATGAAACCCATCCTTTTGTAGAATTTGAAGTACATCCCCCTTTCACATGTCCAAAGTACCTCTCTGCCAAAAAAATTCAATGGTCATAAATTATTAACAACAACAATATTCATCACTTCTGGCAATTTGAACAACCACATGGAATATATGTTCACTGCCATAACTCATATTGTTGGAGAATGAGGTTGCTCTTCAAGATGCTTACCTTTTGTCCTTTTTCTGCTATTGCATGGGATAGACATTGTTGATTGCGTTGGATTGAAAGTATTTGATGTCGTTCCCTTTGCATTCATTGTTTGCAATCCTTATATTTTAGCTTTTAGCTTCTCAATGTATGCATTTGCAGATATCTTCTTTGTCTCTACAGTGGTGTAACTTCTCTATGCATCAATAGCCCTTCTGAAATCCACATCCATGTCGAGCACATGATAGTCACCACCTCCTCCTTCCCTCTTCAATTTCAACAGAACATTAAAGAACATAAGCAGTTGTAGTCGAGTATAGTGCACCATCCCATATTCCAAGAAACACCTAATTGTCTAGACCATGATTTACCGAAGGACCTTCAATGCAAACAGTGTAGGTCCTAGTTCTGAGGACATACCTCCACCATCAAGCATGGCATGGTCAAATTGTTGTCTTCCATGCCTCATTTCCGAACTCAGAGTCATGCAATCATAGTAAAGTGCACTACAAAATGGAAATGGAAAAAGACTTTCAACATCATATATGTATTCCTAAACCCTACATTGTGGTAATTAAACATTCAATGGTTTTCATGATATAGAATCACGTAATAGTTCTGAAACTTACTCCTACAAATTTTGCTACTTCTGTTCAATTCAAAAAGGTCTCATAGCTTCAATACAGTCAGGGGGTTGCTAACGACCTCACACAATGTAACGATGTACATATCTTGACATCATGAACCACAAATTGGAACAAAAAATTCACAAAATTCCATACTCACACACTGCATTGTCCGATTGAATGCCAACAGTATAAAACCCATTACATCAAGCACCTCTTAGGTTGACTAAATTGGAAGGGGCGTAGAAAGCAACCTTAAGGACATTTCCTCGACATCATTTGAATTGGTGACCATGTTTAGCACCACTAGAATGCCCATCTGAATTGTTGCCAGGGTGATTGCAAGAAACACCTGTCCTATTTGTTGTGTTTTCAATAGTACTCATGATTTTTTCTAGAGTATTTTAAAATGAGAAAACTAATTTAAAAAAAAAATTTTAAATATGAATAATGTATATACCTTTAAGATGAAGGTACCATGGAAGGAATTGCATAGAAAAATTCTTTAAGTAGGAGAACTAGAAAAGTGCCAAATCTTAAGAAAATACATATCTTGATGTTTTAATTAGGGAAAAATAGTAAAAATAAAAAAATACACAAAAGAAAAACTTTCCATTTGTAACAACTCTATAGTGATGGCCATTCACCAAAAGAACCACCAAAATAATATTTTATATGTTTTGAAATTCAAGCAAAAAGAAGCTCACTTTGTGGACTTCCACACCACATAAAATTACTTATTTTTAAAATTCCTTTGTCCATTAACTATAAGTCTACTAGAAGACCATCTCCTCAAAATTTCAGCTCAAAATTCGTTTATTTGGGTTCTAATCAGTACTAAAAACCTCCAAACTGGCAAGTGTGACATTGAATTAGGCTCTATTTTTGGATAGTACATTATTTTTGAAAATTACAAAAAAATTAGGTAAGGTCTATTATATTCATGGGTACCTTCCCTATAAATCTTAAGTCATTTGGAGTCAAAACACAAAAATTATGGCCATAAATCATATCAATATGCAATGTGTGATGCAAAATAGGACAAGTGTTTCTTGCAATCACTCGCCAGCATCTTTGGAACAGAAGTCATCATCTAACAATATGAGCTCCCCAATGTGTTTCTCTATCTTCACGACAACTGTCAACCTTTTCTTTCTCTTCCCTTCGAAACCTTTGTCCCGTTGCATTTCTTCTTCAACTTCATTGGGATCAAGTGACCTCCCCAACAACAACTGCAACTTCTCCCTTATGCCGTTCACTCCCCTTGATCATGTTCTACCAAGGATCTTCTGACTAGCATTTGCGTGACACTCTTGCTCAAATTTATCCTCCCATTGCTTACTACTTACTAGTTTCTCTAGATGTTTCCACACTTCCTTGTCAATGGTTGGGGGGTGCTCTATTTTGTTCTTAATGAGTAATATGAGTTCTGCTCTTTTTTTTCTGACTGCGTTGCCCATCAACCCCCTCAAATAATCTTCATTCAAAGTCCCTGAGTAGTCAAAATTCTCATTCAGACGGTCCTTAAATGTCCACACATCTTCATAGTTTTTCTTCCTAATATTTGTGCATGATAGATCCAACCCTGATGCTAACTTGCTTATCTTGGCTATCCACGCTAGCTTGCCAGGACCATATAGTTTTCCTTCAGAATTCAATGTCAAATAGAAAGCCTTCTTGCCATCTCTTTGGCATTTGGTCATTTCTGCTTCACAAAACGACTAACTATGCCGGCACTCTCTCCTACCTACTAATGGCAATGGCTCCATATTATCTTCGTTGTTGAGGGGTGCAAAAGCTTTCCACTGCAATCTTACAGTACTTACACTATTTTTCGACAATATTCATGGTGATTGTGAAGTGTTCGCTGACCAACTCCACCAAGGTTTGCGACGGTCCTCTGGTGAACAATATCTCTTTTGATATGTACCCTCCTCTGGAGATGGAGAGTCGTATCTCCAATGCAGACGGTCCCTAGTCAAGAGCATAGATGAATTTTGGTACTCTACAGGCAATGGAAGTATTGTCAAATTCCGACAATTACATGCTTGGAGAAGTATAATTTGCACTCACCTTCCCAACTAATTTCCTCCCATATATTACAATATGACTTTGCATTGCAATTGCAATGCAAAAATAGAGACACACTATCATCACAAAATCGTCATATGTTAATTGTGGATGTACGACATCACCCACCCAAGTTCATCAAATGCTTTTCCCATTCAAAGGTGCCTCTCCCAAATTTTATAGGATTAGGCTTTCTGTTCGTTGTCCATCAACAAAAGAAAAAGAAAATTGTCTATAATACTTGCTAAGTTGGAAACTAATATTACGTAGAACATATTGAAGAGCAATATGTCATCTCTTTTATAATAGAGAATGAACTTACCATGATCATGTTGACCTAAATGTGCATTCATGTCATAGTATTGCATTCGACTCTGAACACTTCTGTGATGACTACCTTCTCTCTTATGTTTGGGGCTTCTTGAATGACTACGTCGATAGCTCCTGCATTTGTCCTCATATATGCTACATGGAAAATTCTTCGAAGGGCTTCTTGAAGCAGAGAAATAAGAACCTCTACCCTGTGCTCGATGTGCATCTTTAGAGAACTTGCTTCGACGCCCTATTCTTCCTTGGTATTGCTATTGAAAAGTTTGAAACACATTAGTTTGCCACAATAGTTGTCAAGAAGCCAAAATTATTTCCAAATTCCTATCACATCCCCATTTACAGACATAGTGCGTGCAGTACATTAGCACCCGATTGAACTTTTGAACTCATGAATGCAAATGTCCTTTTCATTGTGCAATTCCATTCATTAATCCAATTATCACAATTGTAGAGGACATGCAAGCATGTACAAATTGCTTGTGTATGTACAAGTATATTATATACTACTCTACAAATACATACCTCGTCGTATAACTCAATGGGTGGGGAAGGACTCCTTCTATGAGGTGAATCAACAACCCTGAGACCTCTGCCACAGGAGTCAAAGTCATTGTTGTTGTTCCTCTTCCTACTGTCATGGTGAACTCTATTCTCAATAGTTCTCTTAGGACACATTGATTCATCAACATCATCTGCAATGGGATCTTTACTAGAACGAGGGGCAATGCATGGTTGTCCAGCCTCATCGCCTTCTTCCAAGAAACCAGCATTACCATCTTCTGCTTCGTCTCCTTTTTCTGTACAAAAACTAAAAATCTGTGAACACATTAAACTTGACTGATTTCAATCTTACAATGACACGTCCACAGTGGACCTACACATACAAGAATCTTGAACAACTATGAAAAGACCAAAGAATAACAAATCCATATCTATATCTATATCTACATCTATATAGTGGCAACAAAAAACATTTGGAACCTTATGAATTGTACGTATGGCCGACGAGACTTAGTGATCCTATACTCTTACCTTCTATGAACTAATGCATGCTAAAGCTAACCTTTATGCTATTGATTTCGAAATATGCCCTTTGTTTTCCTGATTTCAAGAAGAAGAGATTAAAGTCAAACTTCATTGTTGTCAAGCACTCTGTCATTGTATTTGAGGAAGAAATAACCATAAACCCACCACTCAAAATCAAATTTGCGTGAGCATTTTATTTTCAAATCCTAATATACAAATTTGTATTACTTGAGAAGCGGAGTCCTATTCTGCTCCACTTTGCTTTCTGAGGGGATTTCGGAGGAGACAAATGAAAAGCTGAAGAAACTTTTTGTGTCGGAGCATTTGGGTTACTGACCCCCTCATCTAAGTCAGGCATCCCTATAATTGGGCTATTTCTGATCTCTACAAGTTGTAATACTATTCTGAGATTTTGGTCACAAGCTAATGCATTTGCTTCCTTCTTTCGACGGAGTTCATAGGCTATCAACTACCTGAGTCTTCGAGCAACCAAGGACAACGTCCATGGCTGATGGAGTCAAAGACTTGCTTCTCACTTTGCCCTTCCTTGCATCCATGACCTTTGCCTTTCCCTTAGGTCGTCCTCTTCCTCTCTTAGAAGACTCTTGCACTACATTTTCTACACCCAAGTCCTCTACAAGGGGAATTGACTTCTACATTGAGGTTTTACCTTGCTCGTCTCTAGGTACAAACCAAGGTTCTGAGACATCCTTCGCTTTCAGAGGAGTTGCCATGTCTAGTGTGACTACCTGCCACACGTCAAGAAGTTGGTCATTCAATGAATGTCTGCCAGCACACACCAATTGAAAAGAACACGATCATGAGACAATATAATGTTTAGTTCCCGGTGGAAGAATGTTGTGCATATTACATACATGGAGATAATGTGGGGAATTTTAAATGTAAAAGTGGCATAGGAGATATCATTGAAGTCATTTGTCCTGTGTCCGAATGTAGTCAAAAACATCAAGGCAAACGGCAACCTAGCGTTGAAAGCTACTCACTATCTTGGTATATTCAATGCCATCATGTATCCACTATGCTATATTGCGAACTGCATGATGAATAATTCGGGTAGTAATCTCCTACATCAGTGCAGATTCCTAGGAGTAGAAGCAAACCAATCAAAATTCAATGACTTCATTGCGCATTTGTGCATGCCCCTTCACTTAGCATCGAAAAGCATGATTGCATGCAACCACGATTCCTAGCATACAACATTTGCAACATTTGGGCTCCAAAGCAGAGTCACCAACAAGTAAAGAGAGAGGTGACAATTTCTAATAATTAAACTTGTGGAACACTGTCATGTCTTGACAACGATAGCTGTTGCTTCCATGTCTTTACCTGTCTTGATGAGGTACTCTTCTCGCTCCTTTCGTCCTTCTCTTCCATGTTCGATACGAAGTCGGACTTGTACTTGTACAAAGATGAATCGGTTTTGGACAACACCAGTTCTGCCTTTCTAGTCTTGAGCTACTTAGATATAGGCCGCTCGTTAATAACTTGTTTAGCAGGAACTAATCTCTTGTAGCCTACAATAGGAGTCCTCTACAAGTGAAACTGGATCCACTACAATCTGTAAAGTATAGGAAGTGCGATTCGCTAGAGGCAAGCACACATACCTTCACTAACTAAGTCGCCAACCTCCTCACTACCTTTGCACGAATCACTAGAGACCTCCAGAGTTGTGATATTTGTCGTGCTTGAACTTGGGAGAGACGGACTTCTCATTCTTTGTGTTCGAGACTGTAACTCATCACCCTGTACGTGATGTTTGTTGACTACTGCATGTATGTAGAAGCAACACTTGTATAGGCTTACATGCAAATGAGGCGAACGAACTCGTACCAATGCACTGGTTACTACCACCAATTTCTTAGACTACTTGTACCAGCTACATTGTCATGGAGGTTGCTCCTGGAAAGTAGGAGGACGATAAAGCTTGTCACCAAACACGACGTTGGCAGTAACATTAATGAAGTATTGAAATTAATTAGGGCTATGATAAGGCACTTGGCCCAAGGAAAACTACTAAGGTACTTCCAGTCTTCCATAGAGGAAGTCAGACGATACATTTCCTATCCTAACGATCTACAATTTTTAATATAGCAAATAAGTGACTCTATGTTATGCTAAGTTTACTTTCCGCCTTTCATGGTGAGCACATGTCCAGGTAATTACAGCACCCATCTAATGTAAATTTCTTCTATTTTATTTTTGGTGGCCATTGACGGCTCTTTAATTTGAGGCTACGTGCTGGAATTCCTGTGATATAGATGGTGGTCCTGGAATTCTCCCTTCATGTGTCCAATGCAAAATATGGCATATTCCAAAGAACCCTAACCGCATGAAGAACTTACACTAACTCTTCCTGTTGGAGGGCCTCCCAAAGTCTAATGTGTTTTACGAGAGAAACTTTGACTCATCAAAACACCTCATTTTGTATTTTATTGGCATACCAGCTAATTAAGGTCATGTTTTGTTTTTTCCTACACAGCAGTCATGGTGAGAAGTCTCTCACAATTGGAAGCTATCCTCCACCCTAGAAACTTCTATTTATACAAGGAGGTAGCAATCTTGAAAACGAAATTGTAGACTACTTTCAGAGGCAAGTGTTGATAGAAATCACAATCGTTGGGCTCAATTGCTTGTGTATTCATGAAATAGTGACATGTGTATGACCAAGATTATTTTTTGTCTTATCAAGTAAGTGCACTGTCTATATTGCCTATTTGAATTACAAGAAAACTACATGAATTGAAGTGCCGTACACGAAAAGTGTTTTCATTTGAACTACGTGTGTTGTTTCCCTAATTAAGAGAATTTCAGTTCATTTCATTGGGATTGTCTATTGAAATTTGTACATGAAGAAAGACAGATGGATACTCTACTTATTTTTTGGTAACCATTTAGTGCTCAGATGTTGGTGAGGGAGAGAATTGTGAAAACTATTACTTGTTCTTTTTCTGCTTAACAATAAGTAGGAATTAGGTTTGAGGAGGAACTACGATTGTAACTTGGTTTTGCTTGCAGATTACTTTCAAAACTTTTGCATGAAGTAGATGTGTCACCTAAAATGCAGTTTGCATTGTAGGTTACGTAGTGCATGTCTTCTTCTAGCAAAGTCGGGCTTCACTTTCAGGTGAACACACTGAGAGATTGTAGGGGGACCCATTTCTTTCCTTCAGAATTCCTTCTTTGCATTTCATGAATATCATCATAGAGTTGAACTCATGACTAATAACTGTAATCATGATTGCTTATCTATGAATGGGATGCCACAGACTTTAGTTCCTTGATTTTACATCAAACATAAATTCATGTTTGTGAGGAAAGTGTGACAAGACACTATAAGAAGGGAAGAGTACTAATGAGGCAGTGGACATTTACTTTGTAAATGAGGCTTGCTGAGTGGAAGGACACTTCAATTAATTAGTGAGTACTATGTGCTTGATGATGAAAGCATTAATGTTCCAACTTTGTCTTGATGGGCACTTTCAATGACTTAATTGGACAATGACTATGAATAGTTTTCCAAAATTCATTAGGTAAGTTGTTAGCGAGAACAAGAAGTACTAACTTGGCATTATTATTTCAGCATGTAGTGGCACTTCAAGTTTCAAGAGTCATTTTTTCATTTTGTTCACTTTTGCGCCATCTTTATTGACCATACATATAGTTCCCCGAAGTCAAGGTCGTACAAGTCAATTCCTACTGACATTATAGAGTCGTCACTGCACCAAATTGTATTTGTAGGACCTGTATTGTAGGCGTCATCCACGATGTTCGGTTTTAGAATTGAAGAGCGTCGTTGTGGCACATTGGAACTTTATCGTCTACTGTTGTGCAAATTCATCTCCAACGTAGAATGTTATGTCATGTAATGTTTTGTAATTGACAATTTCAGCATTAGTAATGTGATGTCGTAAATCATTGATAACCTAGTCCTCACTAATGTTTTTTTAAGGTTATCGTATAATCATCTTATATTCTGAGAACAAATGTAGGATGCCATCTTTGTTTAGGAGGATGAGATTACCGATTTTGGTAACATGTAATGCAACACATGATTGTAATCTATCTCACTGATTGCAGGAGCAGAGTTGTGAGTTTGAATCAGGTTCTCTTCACTATAACAAAACATGGTAAAAAAATCCTGTAGTCGATTTTGACTACAGTTTTTTTTACCATGTTTTGTTATAGTGAAGAGAACACATTAATTGCTTCATATGGCAACTTCAATTACATGCGTAGGCAAATCAGGATTCATTGAATGGGAGAGGCAATGGTCGTTCCCTATTCTCGAATAGAACTAGTATGCTTGGTGTGGTCCTCATAATTTGAATAATAGCTAGGGATTGTTGTTGTATGAGTTTCGCTTTGAGAACTTTAATTTTTTCAATTCCTTGACCACTGTAAGTATGCATATGGAACAATTCTCATATATGTATGACCCAACATTACAATGCACTTGTATATTCCTGTATCAAATAGTAGGGTCAATAGTTTAACTAGAGTATCATTCCAATGTTGATGTTCAAGTCCCAATGAATAGTACAATTCAGTTGCACATGTTGTGTGAAAGAATGGAGTTCTTAGTTTTTTGTGACAAGCATTTCAAATCTTCATGTTCATGTTCATTTAATTTTTGAATAAGAAGTAGGAGTAATCATTTATATTGTGTGGAGACATTTGTTTCCGTGGCCGAGGATGGTATTCATAGTGCGTTGTCTTTATAATTGTGACAAGGTACATGCAGAAATGTCGAATTCCACCGAACAGGAACCTACCTATATTGTTTTCATGAGCATCACAGATGTTCATGCCATGATTTTGTTTGAAGTCGGGGTTGTTTTCGGTGTTTGTATATGTAGTATTGTAGAGTCAACACATTGAAGGGTTGATGACGTTTACAAAATATCTTCCTATTTTTGGTGCACGAAAGGAAGACATCAACTTTGGTTGTTGTTGCTTACGATAAGCGTTATACCTTTTCATGAGAAGGACAATATATATATATATATATATATATGTATTTTTATTAAACAAAGACATCAGTATGTGGTGTAGGTTATGTGTAGCTTACCACATTGAACGCTTCATAGCAAATAGGTTGGCTTTAGCCGAATATCCGTGTGCATGCACATGCTACAGAGGTGGTTGAGTGAAGAAAGTTGACATTGTTGCCGGGCACCACAGTAAAAATGGACGAGATCCATATTTAATATACCTAGTTATGGTGAGTTTTTCTTTTGTCATTGACATATTCCTTGTTTGTTTCCATTTCCTATAGGAATTTGAACTTTCACTTCTAAATAAACTTACAAAGCATCTTGAACCTGCATGATGTACGCAATTTTATAATTTGTATATGAATATTGCGTTGACTAGCTGTTGTTACGGCTACATTAATGACTGTAGTTACGTAATCTTACACATAAAACTTTGAAGGGGGTATTGTTGCTACCTGACTATCATGATTGTGGGAAATGCTAATTGAATATGATGTGTGCGAGGGTGGTCCACAGACTGTAGATGGGAGGAATGTGCGAGGTCCTAGTTGACATCGACATCGAGAGAAAGAGGTATATCATCAAGAACAACATGACGATAGGGACGAAGCATTCACGTGGCCAAGGAGGACGGTTGTTGATGTAGAAAATATAGCTAGGGATGCTTTTGGTCAAGTAGAAGAAATTCACAATGACTTCGTTGACGAGGATGGCCAGGAAGCAATGGATTGAGACTATGTGGAAGCTGATAGAATGTGGGATGAAGAGAACTTCAATCATTTGGTACAGGAATCCACTCAACCTATTTTTGAAAAGAGCTCTATTAATTGACCGCAAGGCATGATTGTACTGTTTTCCTTGTGCAGTCTATACTCTGTGCCACAGACATTCATGGATGCTTTACTGACCTCGATAGCTAGTGACCTTTTGCCCACATCCAATTGCTTCCCGAGAACATCTTATGAAGTGAAAACCATGTTGATGAGTTTGGGCCTAAAACATCGACAAGTACATTGTTGTCCTGATAGCCATGTCCTATTTGAGGGGGAGAATGAGGACCTCATAGAGTGTCTAACCTGCAAGCAAAGCCAATATATCGCAAGATCTAATAGAGTTTCATAGTAGGTTGTCCACTACTTTGATGTCATCAAGCGTTTGTTACGGATGTTTAAATGCCTGGAAGTGACCAAATACATGACTTGGTATGACAGCCATAAATCTTGAGGACAAATGATGAGGTGCATATTAGATAGTTTGCATTAGAAGAATATAGATCACATTCACCCCAACTTTGCAACAGTGAAAACAAATCTACGTCTTGGACTTGTTGGAGGGGTGATTGCAAGAAACACCTGTCCTATTTTGTGTCACATGGTGTGTGCTAATTAGTTGTTTTTTTATAACTTTTGTGTTTTGGCTCCAAATGACTCAAGATTTGTAGGGAAGGTACTCATGACTATCATATACCTTCCCTAATTTTTTCATAATTTCCAAAAATAATTTACTATCCAAAAATAGACCCTAATTCAATGTCACAATTGCCAATTTTGAGGATTTTAGTACTATTTAGAACCCAAAAAACCATATTTTGAGCTGAAATTTGTGTGAGATGGTCTTCTAGTAGACTTGTAGCTTTGTAGGAGAGGAATTGTGAAAATAGTTAATTTTTTGTGGTGTGGAAGTCTACAAAGTGAGCTTCTTTCTACTTGCATTTTGTAACATATAAAATATTGTTTTGGTGGGTTTTTTGGTGAATGACCATCTCCATAGGGTTGTTGCAAATGGGCACTTTTTATTTTATTTATTTATTTATTTTTAATATTTTTCCTTAATTAAAGCATCAAGGTATGTATTTTCTTGAGATTGAGCACTTTTCTAGTTCTCCTACTTAGAGAATTTTTCTATGCAATTCCTTCCATGGTTACCTTCATCTAAAAGGTGTATACGTTAATCATATTTTTTTAATTTTTTAAAAATTAATTTTCTAATTTTAAAGTACTCCCCAAAAAATCAGCAAAACACAACAAATAGGATAGGTGTTTCTTGCAATCACCCAGAGATGGAATTATTCCATACAAGAATAATGCTATCAAGCACTCTATTTGGGTGTTTCTCATTACTATTTACAACCTTCCTCTGTGGCTTTTAACTAAGAAGTTTTTCATATCCTTGGTTGTGCTCATTCCTGGACCTAAAGCAACAACATCTGAAAACGTTGATGTTTTTCTATGTCCACTAATTCGTGATTTGCTAAAGATTTGGACAGGTGTGCCAACATTAAATATGTCAAAACCCGAAGGAGAAAGGTTCTTCACTTTGAGAGCCACATTAATATGGACAGTGAATGATTTCCCCACTTACGGTCTTCTTTCAAGCCAACAAGTTCGTGGTTACAAAGGTTGTCCTCTCTGTAGGCTAGAGACATGTGCAAAGCATGCACGACTTCTAAGAAAAATGGTCTATCTAGGAGGCCGACGATACCTTAACACCGATCATCCTTTTGGGGAGGGCGAGAGCTGCTTTTGATAACCATCTAGAGTTGGACATGGCTCCTCAAAGACTAACCACCGAAGAAATTCTGAAATGTGGGACCGAGAGACAAGAGTTTCTAAATGAAGGTGGAGTCGGGAACTTTGATGGTGACCCTATAAAACTACATGGCGTCAAACACAAGTGTGTGTGTTGTATGAATTGCCTTATTGGAAGGTACACTTTTCAATTGAATTTGCGAAGTGTGTGCGGAAGTTGAATTCCAAAAGTAGTTCTGTGTGAAAGTGTAGTTGGTCTTCATCAAGCTTGCACAAATATTGTATTACGCTCAACCCCATGAAGCTACTAGCATGTCATTTATATGATTGAAGAAAATCAAGAAATGAACAGACTTATGAGGAATGACTTGTGAGAGCACAAATCATTCAAGAGGGGAAGTCCTTCTATGAGACTTTAGTTTCATTTCTTGTAGGACAAGTAGTTCAAAGTATGAGAAGTGGTTTGCCTTGGCAAGTGGTATTTGGATGACATGTCAACAGAAAGGTGTTATTCAGTGCATGGCAAGAATTCATGTGTCATTGCAAAATTCGATGACATCAATTTCTAACTTACCTTTGATAAATGTAGGGTAGTTCACGTAGTGATATGATCACAGGGAGTCTACACTTCTAGATTTGGGAGTGAAGCAGGTCTATCGATGCTTGCATGACATTGAATATTTTGTAGTAGGAGCCTCAGACACAAAAAGCTTCAAGCAATTATTGAAGTTATGTTCGGTAGAAGTTGGTGTAGAAGCAATGTGATCGACGACAGTGACGTTGCTAATTTATCATAATTTAATTAGCAACAAGACATTCTATCTTCCATAGTGGAACTGAAGTCAATTTTACAATTGAAGAAGAAAAGGTTGCACATGGAGGTTCTTCTTTTCATCTTGAAATGAAACAAAATAGGTGAAGGGATAGAAGATTCCATTATGTTTGTATTGAAAGACTCGTATGCATATCGTAACTACGGGATTTGAGGGTAGTAGAGGTAATAGGTGAACCCTCTGTTCCAATCTTTAGTGGACAGAAGTTTATAAGGTTCACTATGCAGGAGGTCCACAAAGTAGCATCGTACATTTATTATTTTACCCGCACTTCACAACGTCTCTATTAGTTAGGTTCTGTGTAGAATAATTAAGTACTTGATTATGAACTGCCTATGGTTGATCGAATGTGTCAAGCATCAGTTCATCATGACAAGGTGGATAGAATGGTCAGAAGCATTCTTGAATTCAATATTGTTTGATGTCGATGAAATAGCAATGGTATGTTGTTGATAATATTATAATTATACACACTAGTGTCGAAGTTGAAGGAATTGATTTTGGAGTTTGTGTTGTTGATAACATGACAGGACCATCTTGTGTGCCATGCTCTCGATCCAATGCATTGTGAAAAAAACATATGTGAGAATTTAGTGATGACATCTCTCAGTGAAAAAGATTCCCCCACTATGCAAGCCAACATGCAAGCAAGGAATATTCGACCACATTTGAATTTACAAGTTGTTGGACCTAAAAATGATAGGTTCTACATGCCTGACGCTACATACATTCTATCAGTGGATGATAAGGCAAAGGTGTTGTAGGTGATGAAATCATTGAGGACTCCAAGTAATTATGCAAGTGCTTTGCACACAAAAATCAGCAAAGGAAAACTAAACAGTTTGAAATGACATGGTTATCATATTCTTATGCAACAGATTTTCCCGATATGTTTTCGGAAAATTGCTGATAAGACTTTAGCAGGGGCCGTGATTTGCTTGAGCAGAGTGTTTAGGAAAATCTGCGTTAAGACAATGAACAAAAAGGATGAAGAGCATTTGAAGGCGGACTATGCGGAGACTATGTGCTTGCTGAAAAAAAAGATGCCACCGTCTTTTTTTGATATAATGTCACATCTTCCTAACCATTTAGTGGAAGAGCTATTTTTGTGTGGCCCCATTCATACAAGGTGGATGTACCCATATGAACGTTACTTCAAAACCTTGAAAGGATTTTGTGAGAAACTTATCGAAACCAGAAGGAAGCATTGCTCAGGGTTATAAAGTCAAGGAAGCCTTGGGTTTCATAACAGAGTACGTGGCAGACTACAACATTACATCACGATGAGTGTGGGATGACAAAGAAGAGCCAACAATGGTGGATGAGATGTTGGAGGGGAAGGAGAAGCCAAGAGAATTGTTAGAAGAACTTAGAATTGCAATGCATGATTTTGTTCTAGACAATGCAAAGCACTTGGAGCCATACCGAGAGTAAGATATTTCACAGTGATTTTAGAAAGGTTGAAGGGATGTAGTGTCAACGGCATGTCTGGAATTGAATTTCAATTGAACATTTTTGTCATGATATAGGAATGTGTGAGCATTGTACATGGAAGATCACAATTGGAAAGGATAAAACCAAAAGCAGTAGGGCGTTGGTAATTAAGAATGCAATTCTGTGAAAAACAACATTCTGTAGTCAGCACGATGTTGACATTCTAATTTAAGTTTAATTAAGTACAGTACTAGAAAATGGAATAGAAACTTACTGTGAATGTGGTACAGGAGGTACAAAGAAGTTTGGTAGTAGAGAAGTACAGCATGAGCAAAGTTCAGAAGTAGACACCTATGGAGGAATGGGAGACGATGGATTCCCTATCTTGTTGAACTCGAAGAGTTACTTCCTTTTGCTCAATGGATTCAGAGAGAAGTAGAGGATGCAAAAGAGAGAGGGATTTGAAATTCTGGAAGATGTAGAAGATTCATTGAAGCCTCCATGTTTACAAGCATGAAGATTCAAAAGCATGTATGCATATGGGTATCACTACCAAGTCAGAAGTGTGGAGGGGGCCTCAAGACTTGTGACTCAAGAGTAGCTATTGTTTTTCGTAGACCATGTCAAGCAAGTAGACAAGACCAGAATCCAATGGATGCGATTCTTGAGTATATAGGCCAAATTTTGGAGATTGTGGAATTGAACTATGTAAGACATTGCACCGTGTTGTTTGTTTGTAAATAGGTGAAGGCTAACTATAGGGGTAGGAATGCCACAATGAAGAAAGATGAATGGGGATTCACTATGGCCAATTTCAATTCACTTTTACCGTTTGGATACAAATCTTTTGCTTTCCCAATTAATTGTGATCAAGTATTTTTCTTAGATGTTGAAGAGGAGCCTAGTTGGAAAATAGTTCTACGAACTGAGGTTAGGGGGTGCAAAGTAGATAGTGAGAAGGAGGAAGAAGAAGAAGAGATTTTCAAAATGGGGGAAAATGCAAAGTTTGAGGGACTTTGAGCTACAAGCGTAATTGAAGAGGGAAATGCAGTCCCCATTCATACAGGTAGGAACATTGGAATGAATGAAGTACTTGCGCTAGGGTTTAAAGAGGCAACTATGGCATTTGATCAAGATGTTGGTGAATCCTTCAAAGATGATGGATAAAATGCAACATTCAAAATCACTATCATCAACATCTAGAAGTCAAGGTCATTTCAAGTGCATTGAAGAGAAGGCTGTGTTTGCATTGCAGGTCATAAGCGATGTTGAAGTGCATTGATGTGTTGGAATTAGAAATTGGGAGTTCCCTTCTAGGCTATCTATATTGTGTAGCTACGATACATGAAGTTTTTTGATGGCTTCACTTGCCATAATGAGGTACCAAAGTACATCGCACTTGCTTAGCAATGAAAGCACTAAAATATAGGACATACTTGTTTTACCTAAGTAGTATGCAATTCTTGAGGGATAGGATTGCCATATGTCTATACATCAAGTGCATTTCTAGTTGCACAAGATTGTGAATTTGTATGATTGTCTTCCTGTTGTGCCAGGGAATTCTAATTGAAGCTATCACAATCGAAATGGCTGGTTACTAAAGGACAGATTCACTCAAGAGCTTCTAATTGGTATTTCCGTGTCTATTTGCAGTATGAGAATGTCAGTGTCTAATAGAGGATGCCATTTGAATTAGTGGTGCTAGTGCCTTGTAGTGAACACAATCACGTTAATTGATGTGAGAATTTGAAAAAGGAATTAATGTATTGTGCAAGCACTTTCTTCCGAAGATGTTGCTCCTTAATTTGAAGAATCGAACATTATGTGATCTATTTATGATTTGGTGCATCATGCACAAGCTTCATGTAAAGCTATAAGTGTATTTGTGGTCCAGGTAGAACCATGTGTTACAGGATTTATGTTGCAATGGCAAACATAGGGAGCCCCTGTCCAAGTGCTTTGCACAGAAATTTCCATCCATGGTCAGGTATGCAATTTTCTTTTATGCCATAAAAGTAAGATGACTTCGACATACAATTTTTTCTTATGTTGCGTGCTTCTAATATTGGGGAGCACAAATAAATTTATTAAAAAATTGGGATGATGTAGCATGGTTGTGAATTCTAATTAAAGATTTCTTTAACCATATTTTGTTTCCAACTTACAAACACTTGATTCAGTGTTCTAACAGAGGCAATCATGAAGCACTCTTCAAAGTTAGCTATACTGACTTCACGTTCTTCTATTCAATGAGGAGACAAGACGTAGAAAACTTCTATGCAGCTTTTGTAGATTCTGGAGCACAACTATAGGGACTTCTTGCTCTATTGTTCACGAGGGGCTATGAGATGATGTGGACTTCAGAGTGAACAAGGCATTCATGATTGCTTGTTTGATTTGTATTGGGCTTTTTTATATCTGAAGGCTAAGTCAAGGTACTCTTTTGCTAAAGTGTACGAGTAACTTCCATGGCCTAAGGTATGCTCACTAGACATTGAAGGAACTTCATGTGCTTATGGTGTCAATGAATTCTTCAATTCATCGCTGAGGACTTGTTGATGTAAGTAACTTGATACCTACACAATAGACATATATGCATATTAATAGTACGACAACATGTCTAGATTACCACGTCTTATGGCTCTCAATGTTTTTGACATGAAGATGAAATTGTGTACGCTACAAGAGTGGGAAGTTTGAAAGAAAATGAAGATACGTTGGAAAGTGAGTACTGTGATGAGGCAAACGTTGTTGGTTGTTCAGGGACATGCAACATATTAGTTCACATGATTCAATTATTTGTTAATTGTATCGTCTGTTGTTGTAGGTTGAAGATGTCAACAAAGAAGCGAAGTCCTTGTATCACTACATTAATGGGGGAGGTCTACTGAAGCTTGCAGTTGGTGGGGTTGATGGGCCTGGAGTTACCATGACTATCATTGTTGCAGATGGTTTCGCACAATGCCATTTGGTACACGATTGTTGTGGTCATTTCCAAAGCAATTGCATTGCAAACAAATGTGGAGAATCGTCAACCATCATTCTCAAAGTTACATCCATAAGTAAATGGCTAATTGTAGGTTTTTGGCTGGCCCATGAGGAGGGTAAATTCAAGCTCACTTGCCAAACTCTTCAACCTTGAAAGAAGTCAAGAATTATTATGTCCAACTGCTAGTGGATGGCAATGATGCACTGGATTTTGTGGAGGCCTACCATATGAATTCAATTGGATCGTGTGAAGCCGATCAAGCAATATCGTATCGACATGACAAATGGTTGGCTATCATGGCACACATACATGAGCATTTTCACAAGTGGCATTCACTGGGTATCCTCAACAACGGCCCCATATTCATTCAGATAAACATAGCCCTAAGTTCCATCGCATTCATAATTATCATGAATGCTTTGAGTCAGATTAATAGGTATGTCACAACCATTACATTTCTAAACGAAAGGCATTTATGAGAGTAGTTTCCGTTTCAGCAAAGGTAGTGGCAGCAACTATGTAAGATGATGGAGGTTTTGGACAAAGAGCTTTCCGGTATAAACTACCATAATTGCCAACAGAATAGTTTTCATGACTCTTCAGTAGTGTAGGAAGTGGGCACACCATGTGGTCAATGTGAGGAGCAACCACCAATTCTTGTCACTTATGTTTTAATAGAATGCTTGTTCAGGGGAATCTCAAGAGTCTCATTATTAGATGCATTTGTCAAAAAATAGGTACACGTTATGTGAGAGTTTCTATTACATAACCAACAAAAGGTCAAGGGAAATTAGTGCAAAGAAATAAGTTTTAGTTGGAGAGAAGTTCAGGTAGCTTTTAGAAGGCAAACTTCCCTTACTATAGTCATGCGTTGACATTGTACAGATTGAACATGCATGCCATTTCAAATTTTCATGACCTCCTTACATGTCAATACAAAGAAGAAGCAACTTCCATTATTTGGAAGAATGTAGAAACTTCAACTAAAAAGATTAAAACCACTCACAAACTCTATTTGTCAAAATAGCATGGTCACATGAAAAAATGAAGACAAGAAAATCCTTGTAGGCAAATGTCTAGTTGACTATATAAGGTCCATTTTGATGAATGTGAATAAAATAGGTTGAGCATGAAGAAATTCAAATCTGAATTAAACATGTGTACCCTTTATATCCAGAACAGGAGAAGAATATGGCAACTCATGTAGTTCGCCTCACTAGCCAAGTTCCCTTTGCAGCATGAATGTAGTCATGAATACAAGTACTAAGGTCTTATTACTTTTTGTGAGGCATCCATGTGGCATATACGGTAAGTCACTTCAACAAATTTTCCTATAAAACAACATTTAATAATTCTACATACTTCACGCTATCCAGACCAACAACTCACACACAACAGTCATTGAAGTAGTCACAAGTATCTATGAAATTCAACAGTTTCTGAATGCTTGTACCCTGAACAACAGAAAGCTGTTGGTTTTCTATTGGTTTTGTCTTCATTTTCTACTAGTGGTAGGAATTTCTACCATTTACAATTTAAACACTTTTTTTTTTTTTATGATTTTTGAACTACAAATTATACTAAATAAGAGCAAAAGCAAAAAGTAAAAAATAAAAAAATCATGAGACCAATTTGACAATTCTAGGATTTCCAATATCAAATTGTAAGATCTTTCAATAGACTAGTATAATAGTACAAGGGAGAATTTCAAGAACTTTCACCTTGTAGATTGCATGATATATGCATTTCAAGTGAAGGTAACAATTATTGAGAGCATTCCTTAACTAGGTTATTGGTCTTGGAATCTTTTTTAACTTGAAATTTTTGCACTAAGTGTTTAATTTTTTTTAAATTGTTAAAAATTTGAGTTGATAATTCCAAAAAAATTCCAGAAATATCCTTAATTTTCATGCATTAAAAAAATTATAATTGGAAGTTAGTATGAGATTGAATGAAAAAACAATTCATTAATAGATCTAAAATAGAATTGAAACCCATTAATCTCAACAATGAGATTATTCTAGTAAACATACTTAACCTTATGGATTTTTTTACTAAATTGTAAGAATTGAGTTAAAAAACACATCCAATATGTTATTTTCTCAAGAAGTTTCTACAATTGCTTACAAAATAAGAAGCTCCATAATTTTCACATCACTCTAATCCAAATGGAATGAACTACACTAAATAGTGAAATTAGGTTGCCCCACACTAATTTTTTGACATTTGACACTATATAAATATTTTTTGTTACTATACAAGAATGCACTACTTTTGAATTAGGTATTGTTGTAATTGGCCAACTCATAAACCTCCATGAATACAAATGAAATATCTATAGAAGTATTTCTTGACTTTGATGACTTCTAAAGTAACATTTTGGGGGTAAGCTGGCCTAATTGTTAAGGCAACCTAATTTCACTATTTAGTGTAGAGCTTTCAATATAGACAAAAATATAATCTATGAGAAAAAAAAATTATTTCAAAATTTTGTGGATTTTTTGATGCCCTCATTTTGAGCTTAATGTGGCATAATTTTTGCCCTTGAGTATTGATTGAAATAAAATAAATATTCCCAAAAAATTTAATGTGATTTTCTATCTTAAAAAAAGTCTCAAAACATGAAGTAAAAAATTTGAGGTTACACAAGCCTACCTGAGATCCATTTTTTAAATCTAAATTTGAGTCCTAAAAAGGATATTTTCTAAATTTGAGACCAAATAGTGGATGAAGCTTATCAAATTTACTTTCTACTCTAATTCATAATTTTAAAAAATTCCTAAAATTCAATTCTTTATTGCAATTTGAACTTTAGGCCTATAAGCATGGAATATTGATAAACATGGTAACTTTGGCTAATACCATGATGTTCTACACTATCATATATATCCATGGTGAAAGTCTCAAATTTTTCAAGCATTTTTGTATTTGATATGAGTTCTTTTCCATTGTTTCTCATATATTCACAATAATTTCAAATTCTCAGAAAAAATGATATTTTCATGAAGGTAGAAAACAGATAATTTCATCTCTCAAAAATAAACGTAAAAGATCTCATTCATGCATAGTTGCAAAATGGGAGAATAAGCATACAGACTGATGGGTTTTGAAGTTCGAGTAAGTGGTCATACGCCTGTCCTTTTAGGTCAACACCAAGCTGCAAATCGCAACAGTTGCCTAGAGACTGATTTGCTGGAACTACAATGCACTCAGCAGTGCGGTGCAGCTGCATCTCTCAAAGGAACCTGTACAATGTTTGAAGAGCTTCCCAAATCTCCGCATTTCATCTGTTATTAGCTATTCAACACCTTAATGAAATACCTTCAGTTGACTCTCAAATTAATTGCGGCACTGCCTTTACAGCTTGGTGACATTGACTGTCCTCTCTGGGCAATTACCACCTGGTCTTCCCCTCCAAGCTAGCCCAATTTTTTTCCCCCACGAAAGTCTTTGATAAATATGACTGCACATGCATTCTCCACAAGATGTGCAATTCGGGGGTCGGTTTTCTCACAGAATGGATATTTCGTTAAAATGGCGATAATCCACAAACTTGGCATTTTTCAGGGTCAGACCGTGTGGTCTGAAATGTATACCATTCCTAGAAAATAAATGGAAAAATGGCGCACGAATACTGCCATTTCAACGAAATATCAGTTACAGGTGAGTACCTCTCCAGAGTATATACTCTCCATACAACGCGACAAAAGTTCTCCAAGGACGGACGTTCAGAAAATTGACAACTCCGCAGCTGAAAACGAGTGAGAAATGAATCCCAGCAGATAAGAGCTGGAGTCAGAACAGAACCCAAGGCCATGCATTTCAATTGGGGAAAGATATTATCGATCTCCGATATGCTGGCAGATTAATATTAGCCTGAGTGTCTGTTCACCTTCTGCAAATGTCTTCAAGTACTCCAGTAGACCTACTAGCATTGAAGATGAAAACGCGTGACTGAATTGCAATATTTGCTCCTCTGGAGCAGAAGAGTTACGTTAACGTTTCAGTGATATTTTTGCAGTGTCCTCTGTCAATGTGATCAAATCCTGGTACCCTTTCTTTGATTATATCGATCGCCTGCTTTTCACATGGGGCTTTGGGTGATCGATTCAACTTACTCAGGCACCAGATAGCCCTATTGCAAGTAGAAGTGACACTCGTAACGGATATTTCGTTAAAATGGCAATATTCCACAAACTTGGCATTTTCAGGTTCTGACCGTGCGGTGTGAAATGTATACCAGTTCTAGAAAATGAATGGGAAAATGGCGTATGAATACCGCCATTTTAACGAAATAGCCCGACGTGCAGGGCTCTTATCAAGTTGAATAAGGGAAGCCTTGCCTTCAGGAAAAATATCCCCAGTAGCCTGATCATTGAGGAAATGATCAAATGCGCCCTCTTGTCAATGAATATGACAAGGACACCAGCCTTGAGTGGACGCTCCCACATCGACACCCACGTGAATGTTCAGCAGCAGGAGAGGCGGAAGTTACATGCCTGTCTTCCAGCGTTCCACCCACCCGAATCATTGGCCAGAATCCCAACCAAGCCCCTTCAGCAACCATTCAAAATAGTACCCTTGCGCAATTCTACTGTAAGATATTCAGGCGTCACTGTTTCCAAGTTGAAAGGTTCCTGGCTGGCACTTTGATAAAGCACGTTGGGTAACTTCATTCGGGACGGAGGTACACTCAATCAGGCAGAGGGCTAAGCACTTGCTGATTGGGTAAGTTAATCCTGTGGTGAAAAAATCAACTGATGGCACCGACCCTAGCCTGAAGAGCCTGCCTGCGCATCATGCCGGTTACCGACAAGGGAGTATGTTCTCACTCTGGCATCGGGTCGAGCTAGTCACTACTGTACACTACAGTACTGGACATTATTAGTCACTAATAAAACTAGTCACTTAACTAGTCACTAACCAGGGGGACCGACGCCATACGAGCGGGTCAGCTCCCTGTAGGGCTGAACCAGTCCAGGGGGGGAGGAATTTTCGGGAATCACCCCAAAGGTGTCAGTTTGACTACACATTTTAAGGGGTAATAATACGAGGCTCTCCAACTCTCAAGGCCCTTCAATGTTGACGTTTTTTGGTTTCGAAATGGGTCTTGTTGTCTGTTGCTTTGAGCTTCTACTGTAAGGCTGATCTGTAGCTCGGGGACCATAACTTACTGTACAGTAAGGTAGCCGACCCATTCTAGACCACCCCCCATTTTCATAGTATAGGTTGATGTTTTTCCAATCAGTAGTGGTTTACATTTCTGCTCACAACTGACACATACTAACTAGAGCAACATAGATGTTCAAGAAGTGTACATTGAAAGCATTGAATGATCACAATATGCACATTGAATAGAGGTATTAAGGGGACCAAAGAATTAAAGGAACTGATTGTGGAAAACATGATGTACATTCCTAGAACACTTCAAGGACTATTGATGTACAATAAAGATAAATATTTATATAGTGTGGAATGTCAATTATTTAGTACAGGTCCCCTTAATATCCCTATTCAGTGTATATAGAATGCCACAATTATCACTCTCATCAATTTTGTAACAAGCCTATGATTGGAAATAGAATGACCTACGTAACAAGATTACAAGAATAGGTTTCACAAAATCTTCACACGAAAAGAATTCACAGTAATTGCATTTTTGATGAAAAAAACGTAAGAAAATTTTGAATCCTTCTAAAATCTATTTCACTACATGAGGAAATTTTTTCTCTCACCAAACCCATCTTGCAACTATGCTGAATTCCTTCAGTGGTTGGAAATGTGTCGTAAGCTACTAAGCTTCTACATACTTCCAAACTTGGCCAAAATTCCCATCCCCATTACCGTTACTATGCCCCTTTAGTTTATTTGACCTCCCCGTATTTCAATAGAAGGAAATAAATTCATTTACAGTGAGGGTTAGGTGCCTGAGGGAGGGGTCTTAACCTTGGAAGGATGGGCTCGTCTCCTAGGAAATCCTCCTTTTAGATATATTGGTATAGTGTGAATCATCTGCTTTAAAAAAACAAGAGCACTCATTGGAGGTCAAACTATTGTATAATATCTCTCCTTTTTAGACAAAATTTCAAAGATGAACATCTATACTTCTATCCTACATAGAAGGATTTTCTATCATCCATTGGACACTTAGTGTCTATGGTGTCCTTCGAAGATTAATCCTAAAAAGACAAAAAAAGACAAAGCCAAGGACCATCAATAGTCAAACTTGAAAATCCCTTGCTTTGTATTCTCTATACTTTTGCCATTTATAAGTTGAACTGTAGTTTTAGTTTTCTAATACTATTTGTCATAAAATTTTCTATGCTTTTTGAGAAAATTTCAAATTACTATGAATTTTTGCAGAAATGATGAAGAATATTCATACCAAATACAAATCATGTTCAAAAAATCTACAATTTTAAAATAGAAATACATTAATATATTATAGTATAGAATGTTGTGGCATTAAAAAAAACCTTTCTATGTCACTCCATATTTAGAAATGTAGTTACAAATACTCAAGTTCAGACTTCACTAAAATACTTCTTTGAAAGAATTTTTTTAAAATCAAAGTGGAATTGAAGTTGCATTTCAAAATTTTCATCTTTTTTAGACTTGCTCAAAAGCAAAAGAAACTTTTCTGAATGCCAAAATCAAGTTGTAAGGGGAAAAAGCTTAAAGTATTAAAATACACTAAACAGTGTACCATTTTTTTAATAAACTACCATTGTACCTAATATAAAACCAAAAATCAACTGAAGTATCTTAACTCAATGATGTGGGTAAAGCCGTACTCAATATGGCATCAATAAAGTTGCACACAAAAATTGAATGAAAATCATCCATTCTACATTCTACAGAGACTGGTTGACTATCGAAAGCATCCTCAGCGTCCATCCAGGGTTAACTCATCACCAATGCATGCCTCAGACTACTGTAAGTTCGTACGAAGGTGAATAATTAAGAAGCCCATGCCTAATAAGCGACGAATGAACGCCCCTTTCACGTTCGGAATCCACCTCTACTGTAGGTACTAATACTGAAGTTGGAGACAATGTCTAAATATCCTGTAACATCGAAATTGATCAGATACATCTGCCAGAAAATACAATCCAACACTGCAGCTGGCTAGCTGCGACAGTGTTTCTCAAACGAGGGGTCCAGCGCTCAATACCGTGTTGCTTGGATTACGTTTATTTTTAGTCCCATTGGCTCGTGGAAGCCAGACAATATCCTCCACTGGCTTCTTCCAGGGCCTAATCGCCTGGTATACTGAACGTCCATGCAAAGGTGCCGTCTCGAAACTTGTGCATTACGTTTGATTATATATCTAACTTGAGTTTGCAACAGAATACGCTCATACAGTACCCTGGTATGGCGTCTGTTGTATTTGAGGTGGCGATTACTGAAAGATGCGTCTTCCGAGGCAGCACCTCTTTTGGTATTGACGGTAGAGCTTGCAGCTCATCAGCGGACCCAATTCGTCGACAGGAGACAGGAGTGCTTGCTCACTCTCTCCCTTGGCTTGTTTGTACGTACGTCCCGTGTTAATCGATTTGCAAAAATAATAAAATGTCATGGAGCATAAACTTTACTGCTAATCAGAGATGCTCGTGTGCATGCACGGATGGACAGCGAAGAAACAAAAAAAAGAGGGAGAAGGTGACACAAGTTACAATTGGTGGGGTGCCATCATTTCACTTACCCAAGCCAGGAAGGGGTCGTCACTGCGGTTCACCACCTCCAGTGAGGGGAACCACGAAAAAAAGGTTGCCAACAATAATTTGGAGAAAAGGCAACACGAGCAAGCTGCTGGGACCCTCTTTTGCTTCCCCTTTTTCCACCTTCCTTGGGGTAGAATCCTCGTGCTGTCTGTCCAGATTGCAGAATCCAAATCCCAAGGGCTCTTTGCATCACAGATTGCTACCCTTTTTTCTCTCTTATTACACTAATCTTCGGCATTTGACGCAAAGTGGCAACTAAAGTAAATTATCTTTCTGTTTCTAAGTGAAATACGGGGACAAATAACTCTTTTTGTTTCCAACCTCCAAGTGTAGCGATACAATTGCCAACAAACAACTATATATTCTCCAAATCCAATACAGGGCTCTCTGCATCAAAGATTGCTACCCTTTTTACTCACTCATTACTCTGATTCTCCAGTTGCATGGCATTTGAAGCAAAGTGGCACCAAAAGTAAATTACCTTTTTGTTTCTAAGAACTTCCAAGTGTAACGGTACAAGTCCAACATACTTGTACAAGTACTCGTGATTCGGTATCTTGCTATGAAAAGGAGGGTCAAATTATAAGCTTCAAAACTAAAGTCTTCACTCTTCGCAGACTGCTGCAGTGCTGCCCCTTCCCTGCCCAAAATTCGTGGTCTCAGGATTGGAACCTTAAGTTAATCGGGTGGTTTTCAAGAGTTGATGGTCGGTTTAGACCTGTGCTAATCCAAGGCCGACAGCCGACAGCTGGGCAGATTGACAGGCTCACAGGCTCGCCCTTAATTGCGCTGCCCAGAACCCCAGACTGCCCGGCTCGCCCTTTCCCTCTTCCATTAAATACTCAGTCTCTGGGAGGCTGCGCCAGGCTCCCCCTTCAAGTACCAGGCGGGCAGCCTTCACAGCAAAAGGCACCGACACTTCTGTTCAACTGGAATACACCCTCCACCAACTCTTTAGATTTAAAAAAAAATTCCAATGGCACTCAAGCCAGCTTCTTCTATTGCATTACTGTACAGTATTGTACTATACTTGCTCTTGCTAGAAATTATTTTCTACAGAGCTGAGCAAGGACAGGCTGCAAAAAGATGCATGCTTCTTAACTTACCTCATTGATGGTAATGAAATGTACGTTGTCACAACAACCACTTCTGCTTGTGTACCAGGCAAAAATTTCCATAGCTTTGGTACTCTCTGTGCACTCTCGTGCACTCCTACCAATTTGATGAGATGATGGTGATTGACACAACCATAAGGGACATCACTCAGGCTCTCAACTTCTGTCAACAAGGGTCTTGTGAATGATAAAAGTTGGGCAAAAGTTGGGCAATCCTCTGTACACTAAAGCAGGCTATTAGTGTAGAGCTCAAATAAATGTGGGTGTAGGCTTTGGACTTTGGAGGACCATTTTTAATTTTATTGTTGATTTTAGTCAGGTATTAGAAACTATGTATTTCTCAATTATTATTGGAGTGATTTAATGTAGCTTCCACATGACATGATCTATACAAGAATCTTCCTTTCAAGAGATTCTAACAAGTATTGTATAACTTATAAAATTTTGAATCAATGATGCTAGCATGTAAATGCAAACCTGTGAGCCTTGAGTATGTGTGTATATAGATATAAATATAAATATAGATAAATATATATTGAAGGTACTTATAATATATACACCTATAATATATGTATTTATAATATAGGTACACTATAATAATAGAAGGTTTCTACAATACACACACCTATAAGATAGATGTTTAGTCCTCTAGGCTCATGTGCTCATGATTCTAGGCTCACATAATAACAACCATGACATTTGAATGCTTGTGTTTGTTTTAAGGTTAGTTAATCCTTAACCCCCTAGAGGAACAAAAGTCCCCTTCGGGGAGTCCTAAAGGTTCGGGTAGGTTCATGTGGTTTCAATTTTGGGCATGATTTTCTGAAAAAAAATTGAAGATAGAATAATTCATTAGCTTTTAGGGAATATAATCTTTTATTTCAATCAATGCTTGGGAGCAAAATTTATGCCACTTGAAGCTCAAAATGGAGGTAGCCAAGCTACACAAAAAATTGCATTAACTCAATGTAAAACTCTAAAAAGAATTGTCATAAAAACTGCAAAAAATTCACAAATTATGTGGTGAAAGTTTCTGAAATTTCTTCCACAAAATTTCTTACTAGTTAACTACATGATCCTTTAGCTAGATTTGCAGAATTAAAAAAAAAATTGCACTTTGCAATAGAAATGGCAATTTTGAGTGTTTTTTTTAATGTGAAGTAGGCCTTAGTCTTGTCAATGTTAAAAGGACAAATCGACAAATTAAACCTGTGGGGCTCATTAATCAAATCAAAACTAGGTTTTATATTGTTATTATTTAGTAAATGCATTTATACTTGGCTAAGAGAATGTAGCTTCAACAATCTGATTTTTATTCCATTTTAGGTTTTTTCAGAAAAAATTATTTTCAAGATTTTTGTGACACTTTGAAGGTAGCATCTTGAAAGCTTAAAATACAACACTTTTGAACTTTTCTACTGACTTTCTATTAGTGTAAGCTCAAGTAATATACAAATTACACCATAATTTTTATTACTATCATCTCCAATTTTGACAAACATTTCACACTATTTCAATCTTTTTGTAGTTAATATTTTCGAATATATTAATTTTTAAAATCATATAAAAGTCATTGGAACATTTTGATTACAAAAAATGAAGTTGAATTTTGGATATATACTATCACATGAGAAAAATATCAAATTTTAAAAAGATATATTTATGCAGGTAAGATAAAAAATTTGATGTCTAATTTCATAAAAATATTGAGAAACCTACTACAATATAATTATACACAACATCACAAATGGACAATTTCATTCATCAAGCAGATGTTCACATTTTCATCATTGTTTGGAGTCTAAAGAAGGAGCTTGATACTACAACATTTAATATTGCAAATTTTGCAACAAGGTGTAATAGTAATAAAATATTTGCATTATGTTTTGAGTGGTTTTTTGTGAGGAGATTTTGACCTTCCAAAGTGAAGGAATTTTAGTGCTGAAAATCACTAAACTTTATGGCTACGTAGTCATCGACTAATACTCATACATGTCTGAGGCCATTTTCTTGTCAAGCAGAACATGTTGAATACATTGTATTCTAATGCTATATGAATCCATTCTATTTTCAATTGTATAGCTAAAATGGCTTGTGACGAAGTACTATTTACTCAACATGCAGTTTGTAGAATACCACAGTGAGTATGAAAACAATTTTTTGTATTGTTGTGAAGGTATGTTGTTAAGGTAGGATGTCCATAAAACATTTGGGCTCTAAAATTGTCCTCTTTCAAAAGGTACATTTTGCTTTCTTACTACACCAGCAATATACAAATAGTGTACATTTTGTGAGGTAGATGCTTCTAATGACCATTGCATTTCAACTTCAAAAATTCCTTACTAATTCCACGAAGCTCCAATAAATATGAAAAAACTCGAGTTAAATGCTAATTTGTTTGTCTTTCAAGAAAAATTCACTAATAAATATTGTAAGAAGTCTGATGTCCCCAAATTAAATTTCAATTCTTTCACTCTTAAAAGGCTGCTTTATGGACCTCCTACCCGACCTCCAAAGATCTAAAACTTGTAGTTTGTTGAAGGTCACAATGCATCAATTCAACATTACTCAAGCATTCACCTTTCCAAAATATATATTTTGCCAAAACAAAACTCCTCGAGGTGTTCTCACACTTGTAGTACTCTAATAACAAAGCACATTTTTGCCATAACTTCTCCACTTGTCATACGATCATTGTTGTATGCCTTTGCTAGAGTTGCATATTGATAATCACAAAAATCTATTTGCAAAGTCGATCCCACATCAAGTTGAACTACTCTAGTGTGTTGTTGCCACAACTAAAGTAAAAATAATTATCTAATTTTTCAATTCATAAAAACTTTGAAATTCAATAAGTTTCACATTGTACGTATGTCCGAATGCCACAAAACAAAGACAATGTACCCCTTTTTGTTGAGGGTTTCCCCATGGTACCAAGAATGTGACTAGCAACTAAGGGACACATAATACATGGATGGTCTCCTTGTCTAGTAGGCTGATGAATAAGTATGTATATTATTTAGTGTGGATTGAAGTATGAATTATAGTGATCTCTCTAAGAATGAAAGAGCCTACTACATCAAGAAACTAGCAAAAGACCACTTGCATTTAAAGATACAATCTAACCCCTTTAACTCCTAAAGAATCAAAGCCTTGTAATGTTGTTTTTAGGATTTTGGACAAGTTTCAATGATGTCTAATTTCTTATAATTTTTTGAAACTTTGTTTTGGAGGTATGAAAAAATAATATCATTTTAGGAAAAAATTTGCATTTCAATCAATGTCTAGAAGAAAAATTTATTCCCTTCTAATTACAAAAATGCTTACCATCATGCAACAAAAAAAACTCACAAAAAATTTGATATAAATATTTAAAATTCAATTTTTTGATAGTATATATATTTGTTTCTACATAGAAAGCTTTGATTTGCTCCATTTGGATTAGTGATATGAAAGTCACAAAGTGTCTTGTTTTGTAGGCAATCAAGGCATATTCTTGAAAAAATAATTTGTAGGATTATTCTTTTAACTCAATTTTGACAATTCTTCAAAATGAAAGAAGTCTACAATGTGTAAATTTATTGCTACAAAAATCTCACCAATTATATTGACATTTATTTTAGAAATATTAATGATCTAAATTTTTCATACATCTTGTATTTTCTTCTACTCAATAATATTTAAGAGAATGAAAATTGCTTTCTTTTCTACTTTATTTTTTCAAGTATTTTCAAATCAATTCTCCACTACAGAGATCTCAATGTCTAAATTTTGTACTACAATAGATTTGAGTTAAGGTAATTCAAATTGTTGAAGCCTAGCATGGCAATTTACAAAAAGAACATTTTTTCACTTTGATTACAAGTATCTTACAATCTATTCTATCAATGTTTCCAAAATATTTCTAAACATTCTCATACTAGTCTAATGTAAGATCCTATGTTTGGATATGCAAACTTCGTATTTTTTTTCATTACAACATTTAAAATGGAAATTTTAAAGTGTGTTTTTATGAGCCATATAGTCATGACTCTTTAGGACTAATCTAATTGCTTGAAAGACAATTATATTCAAGGTCAAAAATTGCTACATTCAATTATGTATAGTGTGACAAGTACAAAAAATATTCTAGAAGATCATTAAAGGGAAGGTTACATGAAAGTTGTCTGGGTGTAACCTACTTAGTTTGATGTGGCCATGGGAAGTTGGATACAATCTTCCTCCAAAAATGCCACGTAGTGTGACCTAGGTGTAAATCCAAAAGAGATCATAGCTAGTCATTATTAATAAATTTCTAGATCTAGCAAAGAAGATCACAAGATCAATTAAGTAGACAAAATTAATGATTGCAAGATTTAAGCCACTTATTTCCTCTAAAGAATTTATTGTGTTCACTCAAAGAATGATCTTTGAAACTAGGAATGTAGTATCTATCGCCAATTTGTAATATTCCAAAAAAAGTTATCACCTACATGGAATGCCATGAAGCTACCAACATTCATGCCTCTTTCTTGTTTTCTACCATCTATATTTGGGCCTTGAATAGCCACCTATGTTTTAAAGAATAACCAATGTACAAAAGTTGAAGTGTTCCTTGAAGCAATCAATGGGAGTTGAAGCATTTTGTACTCAAGGGTGTCCATTTGAAGGGAGTCAAGTGGCATGTGCAAGTCCTATATACATGATATCAATTTTGGAAATTCATGTAATATTACTTAGTACCCCAAGAGTAAGGAATGATTCATATTGATTTTATCTTAATGTCACCCCATAACCTCATGAACAAAAAAAATTGGAATTTGCAAAAATAGGAGATTGTAGACCATAAAATAGCAGCACTATAGATTGTTCATACAATACTTGGCTTATCCTTGTTGTACTGAAGAATAAATTAAGAATTTGAGTGATACCTTTGCTTTGCTTTCAAAATGAACCTCCCTTGAGTTCCCCACACTTTGTTTGAAAAGTTTTTTTTTAGTTTTATCAACTAATTTCCTATAATTTCCATATTGAACCATTTCTTCAAGTATAGAGTCCAATTATTTTTACTATTTTTTATTCAAAATAAAAAAAATTCTTTAGTAGAGCCAAAACAATAAATACAAGTTTTTTCCCTCCTTTCAATTGATTTCTAAATTAAATAAGTCAAAATGAACACAATCATGTTATCTTTTATGTCATTGTTACACATATCCTTCATTGTAGAGACATATTTCATATGCCCTATAGGATGCCTAATGTATGCCTATGAGAAGAAGATATTCTTTAGATTTTTTATTGAGTTGTCTTACCTTTAATGTAATCACACCATAATGTTGCCACTTGCTACAAGAGCATCATCAATTTGATGCTTTAAAAAGTGCAAGAATGATGGTTGCAATATTGACCCTACTCATAGAAAATATCCTCTCTTGCATTGCAATTTTTTTTAAAAATTTTTAGTGTATTAAACATATTATTGCAAATTTTATTGGTTACACGTAGAAACACCCAAGGTAAGGAAAGAAATGCAACAAATCATAGGCTATTTGCAACCATGGCCTTTTTTTTGACCATTGTGGCAAATATCTAGTAGTTGTATCAAGGGCTTGGTTGAAGTTCGCCACTTTGAATGCCCTGCTTCACATTGTAGGATTGCTATGACATTGTTAGATTTTTCTAGTTATAGCGAGTGTTTGTATAGACTATTCTTGTTGATGTTGAATGTCAAGTTTATCTTCTAGAAATATGATGAAACCACCTCTAGAACGTCTAGTAGAACCCCCATCCATCTAATAGAGTCAATTTTATGTTTGACTTTCAAAAAAATTACCCCCCATTTACAATATTGACATATTAAAGTCTCATTTCACTAAAGTGTCTCTTATCAAATAAAATTGTCACATATATTCAACACTTGTCTAACATGACATGCAATAACAAATGTCTAGTATGACGCTTGGTGTGGTTCTTATGTTAGATAAGACAACTCTAGGTTGATGTTGCTCTAATGATCCATGGACATGATTTCTTTTTATTCACTTAAAAAATCACAATGTAGAATAAAAGGAAAATAATGCCAAAGGTCAACAAGGGAATGTCCTTTTGAATTGAGAGAAGATTAGTTTAATAGCAAGGTTGTCACTTGCTTAGACTGTCTAATTTGTCTATGTAATGGACATACCAAATGCTCAAGGTGGCAACTCTTCTATAGTATGCAAGAGGACCATTTGAGAAGAGAAAAAAAATAAATACTTCAAACTTAATAACTTATTATAGCATTAAAAGAGTTTTTTAATAAAACTTTTACAACAAGGAGCTAGCACTAAGATTTATAATAAATTCCAATACCTTGTCGAGGAATGCACAATTTTAGTGGTATGTGTTCCACTTCATATTCTTTTTAAAATATAAAAATCTTCAAAGTAAAGATTTTTCTATTAAAATCTAATTCTAAGCACTACTTTTCATATTAGAATTTCAATCAATTTTGATTCATAGCAAGTTTTGCAAGAATGACAACATGATTAAGGTTTGTAATGTCCATGCTTGTATCCTTGATACTATTATTGTTCAATTTAAGCTTTGTGAGGGTAATCATTCAGTTGAATTCTTGCAATACAAAAGCAATTAGAATATCAATTAGGTGAATGCTCTATGAAAGTAGTTACGTTGTGAATGTTTATGAATACTAACATACAAATCCTAAAGTAGGAATAGTTGAATGTGCTGAATGCAGAAATGAATTCTAATAACAGACATTCTCAAAGAAATCTTTGTAAAAGATTATAATTAAAAAATAAAAATCTAAAAATCTAAAAAAAATTGGAAGAGTTTGATTGTTCCCTCCTATTTGAAAAAATTCTCTTATTTGTATACTTTCAACTTTTAAAATGATTGACTTTTTAGTACTCTATACTATTATAATTGGTATAAAATTATACCACTTGATTCTTCTCGATGTCTTGTTTTCTACTATAATATTATAACATATATAATGAAAAATAGGTTCTTTTCTTATGAATTAGAAAAGAAGGTGATTGCAAGAAACACTTCACATATTTGGCTCGAAAATGTAGTTTTGGGCCATAGAAATAACAATATTATGCAAAATTATCAATACTATGAGTCATTAGCACCTACATATTTCAACTGTCAATTCAATACTATTAAGTATTAGAAACTATTGTGGGACACTATAAAAATCATTGGGAGAAAAAAATAGTAGAATAGGGGTCTATGAACCTTTCATTTTAGTAATTAAATGAAAATTCAATAAAATTCAATAAAAAAGCCATTTTGCTAGAGAAGATTGCACTCACATTGTACCAAAAAATTTATATAGGAAATTTTTTCCCTCTTTGTAGCCTTCACACAAAGGAAGGTCACTTTGACTCCATGTGTGCAACCAACATGTTGCTATTTTCATAAAAACTCATTGTCAATCCTTGTAATGTTAGTAAACTTCCAACATGTCCAATTTGTGGCTTTGAGATTGCATTTTTGGGTCAAAAATAGAACTCGAAACCTCAAAAATGGCCAAGTTAAACATCCAATTGGAGACAATTTAAAAATAGTAAAATAATTTGAAATAATTTGAGAAACTTACTCAAAGTCTACAACTATTGCATGTACCTTCATTCCAAATTTCACACCAAACAGACAAATAATGAAAAATTTATGAGCAAAAAACCACCTATCCAAGGACAAGGGGACAAAAAATAGGACAAGTGTTTCATGCAATCACCCAAGATTGACAAGCTAATAAACACTTGTGTTAATATTGTGAATTGCTACCCCAGGATCCAATGACTCTGCCTTGTTCAATGTGACAATTGTGTAAAATAGGGATCCATCTTTCATTTGCCGACATCTTTTATGCTAGAGGTGAGAAGTAATTGATAACAAGCTTCCTATGAATGAGAACTTCCAAAATTAAGAATATGAATGAAAAACTTTACACTTGAAATTTTAAGTCTAAGTGAGAGAATGACATAGACATAGACAACACTTTTGACCTCTTTTACAAAAGAATAGATGATTTTTGAATCCTTTGGAACATATTTAGGCCCATATTAAGAATTGGACTTAACTACAATTTTGAGGAACCTTAGACTCAAAGGCTTATAGCCAATCATTTTAAGATATTTACATTTTGAGTTATCTTTATTTAGAAATTTGAAAATATACCTAAACAATTGGTTGGATACTTTTGTGTCCTCCTCTCACTTTATACTACTTCCAAGGCTCCAAAACCCCGGGCCAAAGCTATGACCCCAATTGTTCAGCATCTCAAAAACAAGGCATGGATCTCGAGGAGTTTTCTTCAAGGCTTGTCAATTTGAGTGTAAAGAGGACCTCATTGACAGTGATTTTCCGTATTTGGCAAGTCGCCAAAGTAGTGCCACTTCAAAAGAAAACATTGCGAAACCGAAATTAGCACAATACAGTACTATTTTCGTTTCTGCACTAATTTGAAATAGTGTGACTTTGGTAATTTAGCGCCACACGCGCTACCGTCATTGGACAAATTCGTATAGTTTTCTTTCAGTGTGAATGTCAGACGATCTTTCATTGGTGGCACTATTCCAGACCTATCTAGCGGTAATCATACTTATCATAGCTGGATGGTTGACATTTGGTGGTTTGTATTTAGTATCCCTTTCAGATTGTTTGGGACCGACCTTCACTGTCCTGAGGCTCCCTTGTCGTGATGAAATCAATCCCTGCCCGGTAAATTGAGTCCTCGACTACCGCGAAAGCCGACACGTCGCTACACAAAGTATATCAATTAGCGTGGTCGAGATTCCTCCTCGACTGACCGATGCACGTTTTGTACAGACTCTAGTCCCAACAGTAGTCGAAGGCGCAGGAGTGCAGGACTGTGAACGTTGGAGCCGCGTCAAAATCACCTCCGAATCTTGCGATCCCCATTCCTCTCACACCCTTTGCTAATAACAACGGCACAAGACCAACATTCCTGTAGCAGAACTCAGAAATGATGGGCGAAAATTTCAAAAGCGCAAACTGCTACAGCAAAGGCCGCAACAACGGTTCCTTCATTCCTTCGTTCCAGATTTCAAAATCAATAAAAAAAACCTTTCCCACCAAGGCTAAAGCTACCTTAAGGTTTTTAAGACACAAGGTCTAAATTTGAGCACCCGGACAAAACGTGGAGAAGGTTAAATCCCGGAGATGGACGGCCCGATTCCAAGGCCCGTCGAACTGGAATGCTACCGCGTCCCGCATTTCCACTGCCGGACAGACCGACGGAGAAGCTGTTCCAGGGTTTCAACTGACAGTTCGTGGTTGCAGGTAATTATAATAGTACGGAGTAATAAACGTCAGTAAGTTAGAGTCAAAATGGAAAGACGATAGAAGATTATACCACATTTCCACTAACGGACGGACCAACGGAGGAGCTGTTCCAGGCTTCCAGCGTGCAACAGTTCGGGTTGCAGGTAATTAAGCTAGCAATACAGATACGTAAGTAAGTTTTGAGGTTTAACCGACGCTGGAATGCGTTAATTCATGGGTTGGCAATAGTTGAAAGTAAAGCAGCACTCATCCGGCAGCGATGGATTTATGGTGACGCCTTGGGGTGGACGGAATCATGAGTCTCGCGAGGAACCAGTCGGACCTACCACAGCAATCCACGCTACCCGGTAATAGGCTGGCATGAGCCTGCATGCACGGACCAGAGCGTTGCCCTTTTCCAGGAAAAAGCCGGTACAATTATAAAAAGGCCCTTGCAGCCTCCAGCACTGCCAGAGAATCCAGCGTGCTACCAGCTGGGTGGAGCCACCATCTCCCATTCAAGCTCCCGGGGTGTTCTCAAGCCTGGCCCTCATCTTGCCCCACTGCATCCGTTCCCTTCCCCACGACCAAGGAAATGTAAACCGGTCGACACTCTGCATGTGGTAGGACTGGGGGTCTGTCTGTCTGTCTGCAAGGAGCTCGCTAGGACGGACGATCATCAACACCGACGAGTTAAGGTACTGCTTCACATCATCTCGGTGACGACCAACATTGCAGTCTAGTACTATCATGGGGGTACCACTCACTCTCCGTCGTTGATAGACATGAATTCGCTTAGTTGTAGTTAGTTGTCGATCTCTATTTCTGTAGTGATAGACTTGTTTCGGGGCCAGACAATCTGCGAGGGAGTTAGTATTGTCGCTGCAGCAGCAGATCGTGCTGTTGGGGTTGCACATTGTACGCCTATGATGATTCAATGCAAATCAATGCAATGACGAAGTGGGAGGGAGGTAATTATGGTTTAGTTGGAGTCTGTACTGGTCTTGTGAGATCATAATTGTATTTGCTCGTTAGGCTTGCAGAATGTAGCACTCATCGTGTTCTTCTGTAACTTTGGAGGACGGTTGTGAACTTTAATCACCTAGTGCTAGTGCTCTCCTCAGAGTTTGCTAGTGCTCACTTGAAGCGCAATTCCCTGCAACCAGAAATGCAATTATATTCATCTGAGGTTTAGCTCTTACAATCTAAACGTATGTCATTATCTCAAGGTTACAGTCTGTGACTTGGATCATCTCGATCAAAGCCTGCAATCAACTATCTGGCCACAGATATCGACAATCCGAGGGTCTGAACAGGTCGGTGTGTAGTTCTAGTGTAAATCATTCCCCTTGTAGACCATAGCTGCTCTGTTTTCTTGTCAGTACTTGAATCTTGTGCCGTGAGCCATGGAGCTCGCCCAGTCGACGTACGTGTTCCGACATTTGCACAGGAACTCGCAACTGTAGCTGCAACCCTCTTCAGAATGTTCAACATCACAAGATCAGCTTTGACACGGTTGTGGATTGATGCAGAACTAGGAAGGATTTCCCCGACGGCATGAAAGTGCCCTTGGACCTGACCAGGAGCTGTTCCGGATTCTAGAATTCTGACCTAGAGATTGCAAGGCGGAGATGGCACTTAACAGCATGCCAGCAGGAGGTCCCTACGCAAGTGGGGTCGTGCGAAACGGAATGCAGTTGATTCGGAACGAGAGCACTTCTGATTCGCTGGTGGCAATGCTCGGCCCTCGCTCCGGTGGATCACCCCATGTGGGCCTACAAGGTGCGTGCCCGAGTCGACCCCACCCTAAGGGCTGAATTTCACATCTACGCTTTCATGTCTTTA
The DNA here is from genome assembly GCA_963920665.1 of Straminergon stramineum. Classification (NCBI taxonomy): domain Eukaryota; kingdom Viridiplantae; phylum Streptophyta; class Bryopsida; order Hypnales; family Calliergonaceae; genus Straminergon; species Straminergon stramineum. The sequence continues at coordinate 13,388,877 of OY987263.1, forward strand.
TCTGGTCCCCGTCTGCTAGCGTAGGAGGTCCAGCCTACTCACGGCCTGGCTGTGACTGGCACGATCACGACTGGGATCACTTATTGGGTGTTGCCGTGCGGGGATGGTTTTGCAGGACCACGACCTACTGGCCATGGCGGAGGACTAGAGGACGCGGTGGTTGGGTTGCAAGGGAGTGGACAGAAGCGGCCTTACTGGGACGGCCCGACGGTGGAGGATGGGCCTGACGAGGGTGACGAAGGCGGCGAGGATTGCTCTCCCGGGGGCTCCCCACTCGAGAAGAAGCGCAGATTGACTTTCGATCAAGTGCGGTCGCTGGAGGAGAATTTCGGAATGGAGAACAAGCTGGAGCCCGAGCGGAAAATGCAGCTGGCGAAGGAGCTCGGGTTGCGACCGCGCCAAGTCGCGGTGTGGTTCCAGAACCGACGCGCGCGCTGGAAGACCAAACAGCTGGAGCGCGATTACGAGACGCTGGCGCAGGATTACAAGCGACTGAAGGCGGATTACGAGCAAATTCTGGGCGAGAAGAACGGCTTGCGCGCAGAGGTCCGCAACCCAGCTAGTTTACGACTTTACGACCTAGTTACTTAGATTCCTTTCTCTTCTTCCCTGCACTATACTCTGTTTTGGGGGTTCTGATCGACGATGCTTCTGGCGTTCTTTGCTTCGTTTGCAGTTACAGCGTTTGACTGGAGCTACCACCGCCGCGAGATCCACCCCCACCGTGGACATTACCCTCCCGAACAAAGACACCGCGGAGACCAGCGGAAGCTCGAACTCAAGCGACGTGCTGGATGCGGAGAGTCCGCGCACCGTCGACAGCAGCAGCTTATCGCCTACGTCCGAGACCCATGAACAATTCCCGGAGCAATTCCACCCCTCCAGCCCGGAATTTCCCCCTGAGAGCTGCTTCATGGTGCCCGACGTCCAGGGCGCGGCCGTGAAGCTCGAAGATGGCAGCGCCGCCGTGGGCGCCGCCAGCGTCTTTAACGACGTCGACCAGTCGTGTAATTACCTGCTGCCGCTCCAGCTCTACGACCAAAGCGGCGTGCTTCCGTGGTGGGACTGGCCAGAAATTGCACGCTAGATTATTAGCAACCTCTTTGATTGTATATACCGTACCGAACCTTCATACCAGGGCTAAGATTTCACCTCAATTTTCGCAAGAGGAGTCCGCTGTAACATGAGACTTTATACTCGCCATCGCTGTAACCTCGAGAGATCGACCGTCTAGCCACTGGTTTATTTGTCTAGACGATTGGTTCTAGCTCGTCGTTAGGGCTCCGTTGTTGTAAATTTGCTGAGTTGGATTACGTAGTTGGAGCTCCCGAATGAATTGCTAGGGGTCATTTTGATCAGAGCTTAACCCCTTGCTGGTTCTACTAGAGCAATCGCCACCACGGGACGGAAAATCAATAAGCTGGGAACATTCACGGCGTATGCATGACTCGTGCTGGCCATTGTTTGATAAAAGCTTCTGCATGAAGCCTGGGGCTGGGTAATTGACTACCGTAGTACGTTGTGTAGATAACTGTCGCAGTCCCAATCCTTTGCAGATCCTTCTTTCTACTGAATAATACAACACCTTGGATCTCACGATCCAGGCTCTGTTTGTTTTCAAGCTCTGTCTCGAGCTGGTTTTGATGAATGAGATTTTGAATGACTCACTTCTGTGCCGAAATGTTTAAATTCTGGTATATATGTTTGTATGTGTCTGGCACCGGTTGAGCAGTTTGGTGTTGGCATCAACGTTACGCTTGTGTTCCTGGGCTTGTGCCTTGCAAGCTTGACTCTTTACTTGGGCAGGAACTCCAATAGAACGAAACGTTTTTTGAGAGCTAGGCCGAATCGCAGCTTCCACGCGCAGGGATCCCTCTGAAACAGAAGTCTTTGAACACGTCCTCCCGCATCTTCAAGAGGAATCTTTTAAGAGTACAAGCACCACAGCTGTCGGATTCATTAAGGGGAACGCCTGCTGCGCGTTGTGAGCATTGAACATCAAGCGTTCTGAGCGTGCCTCTTGTCCATTCCCATTGTGCCATTAAAAAAATTCCTTCTCTTCGAGGTACCAAGGTACAGGTACCGAAAACGAGTACAATTGGAATTGGAGAATACTGTATCAGAAGTTGGTTTCATGTTAGCAAGCCTAGTCCTGATCACACCTAAGGTAAACCATCCTATCACAGGCAGATTGATTGGTTTGCCATGTTGACACTTTCAAAAATAATTTTTTTTCCATAGAAAGACAAACATGAGAAATGAAGAAATGAAGAGAGCATTTGAAATTTCATTATTTTGACAGAGTATGAATTTGTTCAGAATTTTTGAAGTATGTAGCCCAAATGGTTCAAAATACTAATTGTCGGACTGAGTCTCTAGACTACCCCCAAATCATCAAAAAGAGTGTTGATAATGATTGTCAAATCACCTAAAGCAGTTACAATATTTTTTTAATATGGTTGCAACATTTTCTAATGTGGACATGACATGATGGAATAAAAAAGTTAGTTTTTATAAGAGTGATTGCAAGAAACACTTGTCCTATTTTTTGTCCCCTTATCTTTGGACATGTGATTTTTTGGTCATAACTTTTGCATCATAAGTTAGTTTGTCTTGAAATTTGAAATGAAGGTATATATAAAAGTTTCACACATTTCTTTATTTTGGGGTTTTTTTTAAAAATTAATTTACTATTTTTAAAGTGACCCCAATTGGGTGTCTACCTTGGCCATTTGGGGGGGGGGGTTGAGCCAAAGTAGTACCCCAAAATGGGAATTGAAAGCCACAAATTGGAGAAGTTGGATTTGTACTTGTGTTTCAATGAGAGACGAAGAGTTTTTTGCAAAAAAACTTTGCATGAGGTGTCTACATGAGGCCAAAGTGACCGTTGTTCATGCACATTTTTTGGACAGAAAAAAAAAAATTTGAAGAAATTTTTGGTGCAATGTGAGAGCAAGCTAGTCTACAAAAATGACTTTTTTTCTGAGAATTTTTTTAATTTTTTTTTAATTACTAAAAATGAAAAGGTTCATAGACCCCTTTTCTGCTATTTTCTGTTGCCAATGGCTTCTACAGTATTACATAGTACTAAATCGATGGTTAAGATCTGCAGACGCTCGAAATCGACGGTTGAGATTTGTAGGCGCAATCTAATGCGCGAAATTGATAGTAGTCCATAGTACTGCTAGTCCTACTGCCACAAATCGGGTTTTTGAGCTCAAAATGTGAAGTGTTTCTTGCAATCACCCATAATGACTTTACTAGAAAGGTGGAAGTTCCTAAATCAGTCTCAAATAATTCCATCACCATCATACAAAGCATTGATTTTGGCCATTAACTCACCTCATGAAGTCCTAACTTCATTAATTAGAAAAAATCTCCTGTGAATTGATAGAAAACTATAATGGGTCATTTTGTAGATGTTTGCATTAGAGAGATGGACTATCATGGGTTGGTTTACCTTAATTGTATCACAATGTAACAATCCCTCTTGATTTCAAAACCTAAATCTAGGGTTATTACTATCACACAATTCTTGGTAGAGTGGTAGACAAGAATGACTATCTACAGAGAACAAAGGGCAATGTGACTCAATTATATGTATAGTGAATTTCATTAAAATGGCAAGGAAATGGCAGAATATGTTAGAAATTGCACGACATTCCATTAAAAAGGCATGGAATATGTCAAAAATGGTGGAATAATACAACCATTTTAATGAAATTCACCATATGTACATAAATTTGCCAAACTTTGAAGAAAGGAAATTCTGGAATTCCTCATTGAAGTGTGCAATGTTTAGGAGAGGAGAATTGAGATTGTCGGACAAAATTTTTAGGGAGAGGCTTAGGAAAAGTAGAAGAGGTAACTTTCTGACTTTTGGAAAACCATATTTAATATTGGACTTGAACTTTTTGGTTGCTTTTAGTTTGACAATAAAGCAAAGCTACTCTTAGAACGTAGTTTATCCAAACTTGCATGTATAGTAGTGATAACATCATGCAATTTTGACTCAATTTTTTTTTTCAATTCCCACATAGCATGGAAGTTGTTTTCTTTTATATGGGGATCACAATTAGGTGCACTTACATTAGACCATTTACCAATGAAATTTTGAACCCTTTCAACTTTAGATACAATATTCTCAAGGCATTCTTTGAAACATTGGAATATTGGGCCTAGCCTAAGACAAAAATTCAATCATTTTATAAGAATTTAAAAAATTATCAATATAATAATAGGTTAAATTTTTATCATACATTGAAAGTGTTGTTGTAATGTTTTTTCATTCTAATCCTGAATTTGGATAGATTTGTGGGCTTTAACCCTGAAATCTTGTTGAAGACGCAAAACGTCTTTTAGAGTGATTTCATGTATGTTTGTAGAATGGAAAAAAAAAATGTTTTTTCATCTAATCCTTTGGGAAGTTGCTTGAGTACATTTTCTATAAATAGGATTGCAAATTTCCTCATTATGGTATACCAACTTTTCTAAAGAAAAAGATGCTTAATCCACAAACCTCCCTATTGTAATGGTCAATTTCATTAAAATGGCACTATTCCATTTGAAATGGCAAGCCATTTCGCTACTTTGGCATTTTTAAGGTTTAGACCATGTGGTTTGAAATCTAAACCTGTCCTAGATGTTAGAAATTTAAACAAGACCTAGATGTTTGAAATCTAGACACATCATAGATAGTTTAGACCGTGTGTTTTGAAATCTATACTAGTTCTGGATTTCAATATCTATGTGTCCTAGATATCTGAAATCTATATTAGTCATAGATGTCCCTTTTATAGTTTAGAATGCACAGTCTAAAAAATGGCACATGGAATATTGCCATTTTAACAAAATTGACCATCCTAGTAGTATATTTTGTCCAATTCTTGTTATTTACTCTTGATGTGAATTTTTGCCATAAAAATTATATTTTTTTAAACTTGAGTCTAACTAATGAAATGAAGATTATCAAGTTTGGTTTCTACTCCAATTGAAATTTTTGAAAAATTCCAATATTTTATAGCAATATGAACTTTGGGTGTGTAACCATAGTTTGTTGATTTTTTAATTTTAGTGTGACACAATAACTTTGGTTTATACCATGCTTTTATAAGCTATAATATACTTCTATGGTGAAAATTTTAGATTTTTTGAGTGCATTATCTATTTGATATGAATTTTCTTCATCTTTTTCTAAAAAAATTCACTATAATTTCAAAATTTCTCCCTAAAATTTCACGACTGGTAGTAGACATATGCTTTCATCTCTGCAAAATAGTTGTCAGCAAATTCCTTCATACCTAGTTGCAAAATGGCAGCGAGGTTTGAAATTATGCCCGTGTGCCAGGTTTAAAGTTTGAGACTCCGAAAGCATTCTGCATCTCCTTATCACTGAAGCATTCCTTGAGCTCATAAAAATGTCGATCGCTCGTCCACGAATCTTTTCTGCTTGCAACGATCTCTATCGACTGTCCTGGAAGAAATCAAACTCAACCCTGGCTGATGGTGCAGAATGAAAATACCAAAAGTGTGAGCCATTGTAGGCATAAATACCAGGGAATATTAAACAAAAAACACAATTCACGTTTTCAAATCTTGGGGATTGGAGGAACAAATCAACCTTTCAAAGCCATGATTACGCTACAGCTGCACCGCATCATTTACATTGAATCTACCAAAGCTCAGGATTTCGGAGTTTGCTGTGGGCCACCCAAAGCTTAGATAGTAAGATGCCCGAACAGAAACTTTGAGCTTGGATTCGGAGTCTCCGACCGTCGGGATCAAGTGTCACCGGCCAACTCTCGAGAGCCCAGTCCGAGCACTGAGATACGAGGAGAGTCATCGAATCATTCGATCACCTTGAAAGTTGGTCATGATCAACACACAAATAATTACTTAGAAACAATAACTTACACATAAAAATATTCAGTTTGTGTGGGCCTTGCTTGTAGAGGGCCCAGCACTCCAGCAGTCCAGCCACAGGCAGGCCGGGTCCAGTCACCCAAAGTCTTTGGAGATCCTGTATGCGCTACGGAATAAACGAATATTAAGCTGCAGTGCGAACTGATGCCGGCTGCTTTTCTGAAATCGTCCTGTCTAAAGATCTACGCACAGTACTTTGCATGGGGTAAAGTTGGATGATGAATTATTTTGCTTGTGGATGATTAATTCATTCTAGGGATGAAGAACTGACGTCGAAATTTACAGCTTCACGGCTTTATCCTACACGGCGTGTGACAGTAAGTTGATCTACCAAAGTCACGCCATTTGAAATTAGTGCAGGTTGGAATATCACTGTGTCTTACTCAGTAATGTCCGAAAATAAAATTAAAAAATTGCAGTGACTCTAACTTTGCAGGTGTCTCTAACTTTGTGCCCTCGCTGATAGGACAATTCAGGGGAGTGACGAACATGCCCTCCGTCATGATGTCCGAAGAAAACAAATACGTCTGGCCTTCTGGGAAATAAGTTAGTGTACCTAATTTCTTGTGGAGTTTCAGAAAGAAGTTTTTTGGGTTTTTTTTGAAACAAATGAAACGGAATTTCATTGCAAAGGGCAAGATACAAAACCGGCAGCCACAGGTGGCCTGCCGGAAAAACAAAGGACCGCGGACTGACCACACAAAACCCCCCTAAAAACCCCGACGACCGACGAAAAGGGCCGCATAGCAGGCGCAGCACACAGAGAAGCCAGAGGCCTCACTTGGCTTGCCAAGAAGAAAGAAGGTTTGCATTTCAGGGAAAACAAGGAGAAAACGTCAGAGTACCTAATTGTCCTGAAAATTTCTAGATCTTCTTTGGGTACAATTTGTTATATCTCCCATATCGTATCACCAGGCCATGATTGTGCCTCAAGACAAATGCACTGTTTTCAGAATCATAGTTACCCTATTGGCAGTTTCTGATAAGTGTCCTCTGTATCATAAGTTACGTGCACCTTGCACACTCAGCTTAGTGACTTCAAGTAACCTCCAGTGCTCCGCCCGAAGGTCCACCTGTCCAAACCATCCAATTTGGCTTCTATTCTGGAAGAGCAATGAATATGAACCCCCCGTTTTGTGGTTCATGCATACAACATACAATAGGGTAACCGCCCCCCAATTGTGATGCGATCCTTCTGCAAAACGGACTCCTAAAACCTCTTTTTGAGCATCATGTAAACCTTCTGACATGAGAGTGGGGATGGATTTTAGATAGATAAATAATCACCATTTTAAAAATTCATAGTTTATTTATACGGTGTTTGAAAAATGCAATTAAAGAGAATCTAAAATCTTTCTTCAATTGCCCACAAGACTCAATAGAAACCAAGACAATCTAACAATAAGAATCGTTTTGAGATGTGTATTTGGGTGCTTTTAGGTGTATTTCTCTACTAGTTTGAGACGAGATTAGATGCAAATGTGAAACCCTTTACATGGAGGCAATTGCATGTTCATATCTACATTAGTTAGAGGTAGAGTATGTAATAAACAACTAGATTGAACAATATTAAGGGAGAGGTAGCAAGGGTTGCTATTATGTGAGCATAGGAGTGTGTGCCCATGAGCCTATAATACTACACACCTATGTTATAGGTGTATATACTATAGAAATCATGTATGATTATAGGATATATATATATATATATGTTACAAATATCCATATTATAGGTGTTTATGATACATACACCTTCTATGGTGTGTGGTATCTATAATGTACACTCAATGTTCATAAGCTCGCATTCTTGAATTAGCATACTAGCACCGTTGAAGAGGTATCCATTGCCAAGGTGATTGCAAGAAACACTTGTCCTATTTTTTATCCCCTTGCTCTTGAACACATGGTTTGTTTATCATAACTTTTGCATCATAAGTCCATTTGTCTTGAAATTTGGAATGAAGGTACAAAGAAAAGTTTCACACATTCCAAAATTTTTTGTTTTGTTTAAAGTTACTTAATGATTTTTAAGGTGCCCTCGATCGGGTGTCTACCTTGGCCATTTGGGGGGGTTTGGGTCTAATATTGTACCCAAAAATGTGAACTAGAAGACACAAGTTGGAGAAGCTCGAGATGTACTTGCATTCCAATGATGAATGAAGAGTTTTTTTCAAAACACCTTTGTGTAAGGTGTCTACATGGAACTGTAGTGATCATTGTCCGCATGCATTTTTCGAGTAGGAGAATATTTTCCTTGAAGAAATTTGTAGTGCAATGTGAGAGCAAGCTTGTTTACGAAAATGACTTTTTTTATGGGAATTTTTTGAATTTTGTTGAATTACTAAAAATGAAAAGGTCCATAGACCCCTTTTCTGCTATTTTTTGCTCCCAATGGTTTCTATAGTACTCGATAGTATTGTATAGTACAGAATCAACGATTGAGATCTACAAGCGCCTCAAATTGACAATTGAGATTAGCAAGCGCACACTAATGCAGAGATGTCGCGCCCCTTAGTGACACTTACCACCTTAAGCTCACTTTCCAAACACTTAGCACCTTAGTGCCACTAAGGTTCACACTTTCCTAACACTGCACATGCCACGCACCCACAATGTTAGGTTCCAACCCAAGTCACGGGGTTCCCCATTCCTCCGTGACTCCCAATCCTTTCCTTCCAATACTTAACCCCACAAGACACCGGGCATGTCATTTGATGACATGGGGCGGAACTTCCATTGATGTCCAAGCACCCGGTGAGGCACTACTCCCACCAGTGCTAACCGCCCTTGAATGGGACCCAACTCCCCACTAGGCCCAACCCAATTCATTTCGGGACTCACTAATCGGGACTCACCAAACGGGACTCACACCATGGCCTAGTGTGGAGTGGGACACCACCCAACCGGTATCAAAGAGTGCACAAGCACTCCATGGTAACACACAAGTGGTGGTGAGGCTCCAACACTAACCTCACCACCCGGGGCCACTTAGGCTCACCATGACACCATCCGGGAGTGAGGAGGGAGACCACCCCTCCTCATAGTACTCTCTGCGGGATTCGGCAGTCCCCCCATACTAAAGGTCACCGGGAACCCCCAAGATGCACCCCATCTTGGAAGACCACCCATTTCTCCCGATTCGCACTACTTTGGGACTCCCGAACTTCCACCCGGCATAACTTTGCGGTCCGGGATCCAAATCGCACATGCGACCCCATTTTCGACATCTACGCGACGCGTAGATGCCGATGGACTACTCACTTTCTCCATTCGGACAAGTACTCGCAAAGATATCGCCCTCCAAAGATTCGGGACACTCCCGGCGCGGCCGGGACACCCCCAACTTTGAACGCCCATAACTTTTGACTCGTAAGTCCAAATCACGCGTTCTTTGGACGGCTAGAAGCGTCTTCTCAAGACCTTTCCAAGCACGTATCACACGCCCCCAAATTCGTCCGGATCAGAGCGCTACATCGCTCTGATCGCTCGGGACTCCTAGTCCCCCTCACCTCATCTCTTGTAAGGCTTGGGGAGTCCCCCCCAATGTCCCCCTTGCTCACCAAGGTGGCACGGGCACGCCTTGTGATGAGGGTCGTGACAAGAGAATTGATTGTAGGTTGTAGTACTAATAGTCCTACGGCCAGAATCACATTTTTGAGCCAAAAACGTGAAGTGTTTCTTGCAATCACCCTGCCAGCCATGACCCATACTCAACCTAAAGGGAGCACTATATCCAAACAAGGTTGGATCAAATTTCCAATCAAAGCTAGGAATGTGTTTTTTTATCCTTTTCAAAGATGGGACTAATAAGGTCATGACACATGTCCGAATACATGTCCCAAAATAGTGACTAGTGTGTGGATAGTTGTTCTTGAATGATTGAAATTGGAAGAGTCTAGATGTTGGCTATGGACTCCGAGCACTTTATGGTTTCCAAAATTCATAGTTATTTCAATTTTGACAATAAAATTATGAAAAATGTCTATCCCCATATTTCCTATCTTTCTACATAGGATAAATTTGTTGCACCTTTATTTGTTCATGATCTACTCTAAAACCCCTTAAGTGATCAGATATGAATACATTTACCTTAGTCCATTGTCATTGTGATGTCCTCTTTGTATTTGAACAATGCCAGGCATCTATTGTACAAATGCAAATTAATCCCTAAAATTCTTTCACCTTAGATGGCTAAATTTTCCTTCTAAACCTCCATTCTAAATATAATGCGAAGATTTTTATTGATTTCCATTTTGGGAGCATTCAACATTTGGATCTTTTGTTGAATATGCTGAAGTAGTATGTCTAATTAATATTTGAAATGAGAAAATCCAACCAACTACAAGAACATAATGTTTAAATTTGAAGAAAACATTTTTAATACTTTCCCAAAGGTGCAATTATATTTCTTTTAAAGATTTTTAGCAAAAAATATATGTATTTCACAAATTGAGCAAATAGGTAGTATACTATAGATTTGAGTTGAGAATCCATTAGAGAAAAAATGGATCTAGAATAGGTCCCTTTGCTTTGCAATTAAAACAGTTTAAGGCAATGGTTACAAGTATTCATGAGGTATTAAATATTTGTTTAAGGAGTACTCTATACAAGGGAAACACTCTCAAGAAATGATGATGACAAGCATAGTTGGCATGGAATTGAACTACTATGGCATTAAAAATCAATGATAACCTCCATATTTGTGCTATAATCAATGTAGGGTGTCACACTCAAATCGGTATGTTCCATCATGAATGCCATTTGGCACCAACGTGAAGTTCCCATGCCACTTTAAAATAGAATAATAAGTGCCAATTATCATAATGCCAAGTTTAAAAGATAGGGCCCTATTCTAGCCCCATTTTTCCTTTGATGTATAGAAAAAATTCTGACAAAAAAAATCGGATCTTCATTCTTTAAAACATATTAATCCTTGAAAGCTTTAAGGACCAAGGATAGTCTATATTTACAAAATTGTGAAGATTTCCTGTAAAATGCAAGTTAGAAGAATGATTTAATGATTAATTTCTAAAAAACTTGTAAATATAATCTATGTATTGTATCCATATAATTAAATTTGTTGTTATATTTACCAATATATTTCAATAAAAGAAAATAATCAATGATAGAATATTCCTTCTCAAACTATTTGTAGATTGAATTTGTGAAACCTTTAATTACAAGAATCCTTCAAGTTCAAAATGTTAAGTTTTACTTATGGTACTTTTTCAAGGTTTTTATTTTCTTTGTTTCTTGATTCAAATTATATTTTTAAAGGGATGGAAAAAGTATCTTTTTGCAATGAAACATATTTGTATTCTTTGAACATTAGAATATTCACAATGAATATTCAAAAGATTTATACTATACAAATGTTAGGAAATTGACAATATGAGTCAAAGAATCTTTAATTCCTAAAGGACCTTGTGTTTGTTCAATGTATGCAAGAAATCTCGGGTAGGTTCCTATGAAGTCTTTTTTGGTCAAATGCACATGAAATTTGAACATGATGTGTAACTATATACCCCCTTCTTGAAAATCTAATTATTTTTCCAATTAGGTGCCCAAATCAAAAGTTATGCTGCCCTAAACTTTGTGGGCAGCTTTAGGCATCATGTGCAAAATTCTTCCTATGATTTTGAAATTTGGTGTATGTGTGTGTAGCTTACATGATATAAGATCCAAATGTAAAAAAAATCACCATTTTTAATGTAAGAATCTCATTCTAGAAGGACTTAAAGTTTACAAGCCCGTTAGGCAAAGTTGAAAAAAAACTTTTTCACCTAACTTCAAATGTTATAAACTTTCAATCCATGCAATCAAAGTTTGTAAAAAAATTTCCACATATTCCCAAAGAAGTCTAATACTAGTTAGTATGGTGGAATTTAGAAAAAACAACTTTTTTTTTCATTTTTTTCTTGCTGCCCTATAAAGTGTCAATTTTTGACAATTTCTGCCTAAAATGTGCCTCGATCCTTTAGGGGTTAAGGATGTTACTCAAAAATCTACCAACATTCAAATGGATGAAAAGCCTGAGATTTTATATATTTGGGACACATTTGCATTCAACTATTGCTCAAAATTTGAACGTCTAATCCTAAAGGGTTTAGTATATCAAGGAACAAGATACCAAGGATTATTAAATTGTTACAAGTTTAGAAGAAAGTAAACATGTTTAGTCCAAAAATCTCACTCCTAGAGGAACTAAAGTTTGCATATCTTGCTAAGTAGGGTAAAAAAAAGCTCTTCTTTCTAACTTCAAATGTTGTGATTTCATAAAACCTCACTCCTAGAATAGTTCAAGTTTAGTTATCTTACTAGCCAAGGGCAAAAAAACACTCTTCCTTATAACTTCAAGCATTGTAAACTTTCAAAAATCTCATTCCTAAAACAATCAAAGTCTACTTATCTTACTAAGCAAGTGCAAAATAAACTCTACCTTCTATCTTTAGACATTGTAATCTTTCAATTCATGCGGTCCAAATTTCTGTAATTTATTCCACATTCCCATAGTAGTTTCTTTCAATTCATGCGGTCCAAATTTCTGTAATTTATTCCACATTCCCATAGTAGTTTCTTTCAATTTGTGCAATAGAATTCTGAAAAACAAACAAAAACAAAAACATTTTTTCCCCCACTGACCTGGGTGGCAATTTATGTCAAAAATGTAACCCAATCCTTTAGGGGTCTAAGATTCTTGTGATAGCATTCATATGACGTGAATTTTGAATGTCTTCTTCATTATCATTCTATAGTTCAAAGACTTCAACTATGTTCCACTTCAAAAACTGAATCCTCAAATCAACATGATCTGGTTTCTTGAACAAGGTGTTCCTGAAATACTCTGATTTCCGGAACTCTGAAGAAATTAACATTCACACGATCAAAGACCGGGTGAAGTAGAAATTGCTGCGAAAGATCTATCTAGTGTTCCTGGAAACAGAGTCCAGTTTGGAATCTGCTAGCCCCCCACTAGTTCCTTCATTAGCGTGGAGCTACGGACCTAGTCCTAATTCCGACACTGATTAAAATTAGACGTGAGGTCCAGGTGCTTCAAAAATAGTAACCAACGAGAAGGCGGCACCCAACTGCTTTCTCTAAAAAACGAATCAACCGTTTTCACAGTTTCACACTAACGAAAGGAATGAGTACCAAATTGCAATCAAAAGAATAGCCTGCTTGATAATCAAGGAATATATAGCGCCTTGTTCCAGTTGGGCACCAAGCTATGAGAAATCGCTTACTGCGGTCCATGAATTCTGGACTGAAATTTCACGTCTTCGAGATTTCGACAGATCCGGAACTAGACCCTATCACCGATACAGCATAAGCCGATTGCTGCCCATTAACAACTCCTCATCAGTATGATACACTGGAGGAGGAACCATAGCAAGAACACTCGTCCAAAGTTAGGGACTATGTTTCAAGTACAGAAATCAGGATATAGACTGAACTACAGTACTACCATGGTCAGTAATTTACTAAAACCACCCGCCATTCTTCACTTACGGTTTCCGCCTTTAGAAAGGGAGTTCGCCGAAAGCTACAAGCATCTAAAGCTAACTTATAGCTCGACGGTCAGCAGACAACTTCGCACTTCTGAAAAGTCATGTGAATCACAGAATCCTGGTTAATCCCACAAATTCACTGACACAACAACACAGCCGATGATGTTTCTCCCAGTACCTTGCTCAATCGATGTGTGCGTCACTGTGGCCGATGTCAGCATCAGTCAAATGAAGTTCTGCCATTTGCTGTTCAACGGGAACTATTCCAGTTTCCGATATGAACCTGTACATTCGAAATCTTAGTTACGGCACAAACCTTCACAAGTCCAGGTGAAGGTCCTTCGAATAAATTCCAAACCTAGACGATTCAATCTGGTAAATATGAACCAAGAATAACAAATGAACACTAAATATCCGGTTGGGAGTGAACCCTAGGACGTTACCTTCACATGCAACTCTATAATTTGAATCTTATAATCATTCGATTTGCAGTGTCTTGAACATATTAAGCGCCAGCTTCATTTGTCCGTAGGGGCTAAATTCTCTGCTAAACTTCTGAAGGCAAATACCACTTGCTGATATAATTGATGGCATGATAGATGAACTGACTTACCAATTAAGGAGGATGAAGAGAGTGATGGCCACCAGGATGAGAACGAGCACATGCAACAGCGGGCCAAAACCTTGAATGTTGATTGCTACTGCAAGCATGAATAAGAGGGATGCAGCCAGGGCAAGTAATACCATTCGCAGAAAAGTCCACGTCGGTGCCTACATGAAAACCACCACAAAACGACCCAGATGACCAACAGCCGATTGTGAACTCTGCAAATAGCGCCTGTATCAAATTGTTAGGGTTAGGTGGCCTAAAGTATATCCAGTAATGTCCCATCAGTTCATCCTCATTTCTCTGCCTGTAAGTTTCATAGATTCTTTCATCGACACTCATGACAAAAGATCCCTCTTTCGATTGACAAAGTTCTTATGTAGTTCATGATGCAGTCGTCATGTTAAGATCATCTTAGTATGATGTTACTGTAATGTAAATGGTGTTATCATAACTTAAAAGCTAGGAAGTCATACTCTGCATGGACGATGAACATAGCCCTTTAGGATACTGTTTTGTCCAAAAAAATTCTCATTCGTCCAAAGTTATGCTGAAATCTTAAAAAGAGCCTTCTTTGAGACCAATTTGATGAAATCAAGATAATTATTACTCCGTATATATTAACTGAAATGAAATATAAGGAAATATCTGCAAAATCTTGAAATTTTGCGTTAAAGGGTCAATGTTAGTGAGATGTTAGTCTCATTGACATTAACTGGAAGTTTACATTAGCAACAATTAAGTTAATATTAAATCATCATTAGCCTAATATTAATTTAACAAGTTCTATTAGATTAACGTGAACTTACTATACATAAATTTGTGTATCTAATACGGGGATCTCTTGAGATGCATCACAGAATGCATTAGGGTATTCTTTGAAGGAGGACCGCTCCATTATGTACAATATCAGAGTATCACTAGAAGGAATGCTAGCATGCAACCACTGACGCCTTCTAATTACTCACAAGTTCCACCCTAGATATTTAACCCCAAAACCCTACACCCTAACCCTATGCGATTGAACCAGTCAAGAACCAGCTTCTTCTAATAACGCACAGGATTCATTCTACATCTCAAGACATAATAATCAATGGAAAAAAAAAATCTTACATTAACGCCTTGTGCCAAAGCTCCCAGCAGCACAGCTTCACCAGCATTTGCCTTCGTCGGAGGCTCCTTCTCAAACCCCCTCTCTACCAAACTATCTCTCTCCCCTGACGTTCTCTTCAAGTCGTCCAACTCCATACCTAATTCGTATTCACCGACGATATTGCCGCAAAATAGGTGCTTAAGTTCAGAATCTTACTCAAAGTCTGTAAAACTATCATATATGAGCCACCTTCTGTTAGCCTTCGATATGTGATTCAAGTACATTTGGATTTGGACAAAAGCAGCACACGCGCAGCAATTTATGCAAACAGGCAGTGGTTAGGGAAATGATAATTTAAAGTAGGAAACAAAGTGGAATTAGTAATAAGAACGCACCTACGACGGTTCCAACCGTGGACGTTGTGAGCATCAGTCTAGTTTGATCCCAGCTTGTGCAATTCTGCATCTCGAGAGGCGGTGTAGATTATTTGAAGGTGATGACCCATTGAAAACCATAGCACGACGACTTAGGGTTTGCACCCAAGGCTCTCACAAAATCTCACAAAATGACCTAATTCAGAATCCTCAAAATGACCTAATTGAGACAAATTCAGACGGAGGTTTCAAGTCATCGGGACAAACTAGAGAGCTGCACACCAAATCACGCTCTGTCTCAGCAAGTAATCCACGAAGGTGGGGTA
Organism: Straminergon stramineum; assembly: GCA_963920665.1. Taxonomy (NCBI): domain Eukaryota; kingdom Viridiplantae; phylum Streptophyta; class Bryopsida; order Hypnales; family Calliergonaceae; genus Straminergon; species Straminergon stramineum. The sequence goes on from OY987263.1 coordinate 13,404,704, forward strand.
GCGATCGAACTCCAGAACCACGGGTGTTGCACAGCATCTTCGCTTGCAAAAGTGACGATGAAAATTTGGGACTGCGCTCCAGGAATTCTGAATTTGGTTCCTGGCCTCCGGTGACGGAGAAGCTGCACTCCCTAGCGCACCCAAAACCGCCACTTTTTCTGTCCCTCCTAGATGAGTTCATAATATTGATTTCTGTGGGTATGAATGTAATTCTTTTAGAGAAAACCTATCCAAGCAGTTTCATAATTTTCTGATACTCAGATAGTTTTCTATGAACTTCCAAAGTTGAAAGCGTAGGATACTAATTTATGCCTTTGGACTCCCATTAAGGCGTACGATCCATTTGCAACCACTTAAGCAATTACGCATATATGGAGCTTGGGATTCTCAAGTGGGGAAATTTTTCCTGTGTACAAAAATATAGTTGGGAAGGATTCCATATTTTTTCATAATTTTATTTCTCAAAATGTAATTACTATGAATTTTTTAGCTTCAGATTCTGTTCAATCCATATTGGTCATATAGATTTTTGTATTTCCAACCAAGGGTTGGTTGCAATTTTGACAGTCATGTAGCCAATTATAATGTGCCACAACTACATTTTTAACTGTGTCACAATTAATCACCACTCCTAACTACCTGATCAGGAAGAACTATAGTCTACAGGGTGGAAATGGGGAGGGTGATCGGAATGCAGTCAACTCCCTTAAATATCTTAACCCTTGAACGTTGGGCTGGTGATTGTGGAAATCAGCCATTTTGGAACTATGTAACATCATCTACTTTATAAAAATCAAAAATACTAATTGGGAGTCAAACTACTGTAGAAGATCTCCCCTTTCCACCCCTAATTCCAAGGATGAATAGTTGCAATTTTGTCCTTCAAAGGATAATTCCTTGACGTTCATCAAACAAAAAGCGTCCATCGTATCATTTAGGGATTAAACTTTGAATCCAAACACTCTAAATCCTTAACCCTTGAAGGACGGACTGGTGACCATGGAAATACTCTCTTTTGGATCTATGTAACATCATCTACTTTATAAAATCCAAAAATATTCATTGGAAGTCATACTACTATAGAAGACCTATGCTTTTCTCACAAAATTCCAAGGATGAATAGTTTGTCCTACATAGAGAGATTCTTTGTCATCCATCGGACACAAAACGTCCATGTCGACATTTAAGGGTTAAAACAAGAGATGTTTCAACTTCCATTGGTTGCCTCAAGGAACTGCCTTTATGAATGTTTCAACTCCCATTAGTTGCTTTTGAAAACTTGTGGTGGTTTTGGATGAATGATAACAATTATTCAAGGCCAAAATATAGGTGCTATTTTTGGGGATGGGTATTTCTAATTTGATTTCCAAGATAATTGGTTGTTTCCAACACCTAGATCATTTTTATAAATTACACATTTTTTTCTTATTATTATCTTTGTATACATATTTTATTTATTTCAATTTCATCAAATTGGTCATAAATGATGGTCTTTTTTTTCAAAATTATAGTATTGCATTGGATGAATGAGAAGTTACATCAACAAAACATCATCTTGAAGTATTGTATTCATCTACAATCATCACTTTCAAAATTCATAATTTATTCATAAAATTTCTAAGAAATGTATGATAGGAGTATCTTAGATTTTCTTCAATTATCAATAATTTCCAATCAAAATCTAAAACAATTTTAACAATATGAACCATTTTCAAATGCTTACTTAGTCACTTCTAGGTCACAAGGACTGTTCTTGAATCACTTGCCAACATTGTATTGAAAATCCCTCCTACAATGACATGTTTTAACAAAATACAAGGAATGTGGCTATCATGGGGAAAGGTGAGATAGGAAAATTAATTTTCTAGGAAGTTTTTTAAGGGGGGATTTTAAACATTTTGCAGTGTTATTTGAAGATGTGCCAACTTCCAAATCAACTCAATTTATAAAATTCCATCTTTTAGAATTTAGATTTATGCCTATAAAATCTAACTTTATGATAGATTTTAATGTGCATATTCCAAAATATAATTTTTAGATTTTGAAGTCTTAAATATAACTAATATGTAGATCTTGGATTTCCAATCTCATTGATTTCTAAGATTTTTGAATTTTTGATCTAGACCTTTTCCTAGGTTTCAAGAGTTCAAAATATTCATAATAGGTTGGTTTTAGTTGTTTAAACCTTTTACAATTCATTGTTTACTACATTTCTTAGGTTTTTAAAATATATAAACTCTAAAAATGTTAAAATTTTGTGAATACAATTTATTGCCATGGAGTTTGGCAACTTACAAGCCTTATGTGTTCAACCTCATGGCACCCTTGACAATCAATATGGCATAATTGCATCTTGTAAAATCTTCAGAGATTATGTGGAAACAACATTAAAATGTAAGATGTGTTAGTGTGTTGCAAAGTTTGTCAATTTGGATTGCATGTGGGAGATTTGGGGAGACTTTATGAAAATCCTTGCAAAGGGAAACCACAATTTCCTTCTGTACAGGAATTCTTTGAAGATACCCTCCATGATGACATTAGAACACCTAAAAAAATAGAAATTGGCAAAAACTAGTAGGAAAAAACTATAGAATCTCCTCCCAAGTCATAAGGAATTCCCAACAAGTCCTATATGGGTATAATCACCTTATACCACTATCAATATTGAAAGTTCAAACTTATCAATTATAAATACAAATTCCTTGGCATTCTGTTTTATTTGTTATTAAGAATATATAAATTTGACCATTCTAATATTTTAATAAAAAAAATTCATTTTTAAAATACATTGTAGAGTTAAATACCTTAGCACAAGTGTCCTTTGGCATTAATTTACTACCATATTTGATTAGCTAACCTAGAAGAGATTATTTTCTCTAAATATCTTTTTCCTTGTCTCATTTTTTCCATTGGGAATAAATTGTTTTTTCAATCCATGGAAACAAATTTTGGGTGTTTTTAAATAAGTAGTCCTTCAAAGACCAACATGCAAATCACCTTAAATTGTGGGGGGTTTAGATTTTTCAAATTTGTGAAGATGTATTATAAAATGTAACGTAGAAGAAAAATTTAATGATGTCTCTCAAACAATAGTTTTGAAATGAAGGTTGCTATTATGTGAGCATAGGAGTGTGAGCCCATGAGCCTAGAATACTACACCCCTATGTAATAGCTGTATATACTATAAAAACCGTCTATGATTATAAAGTATATATATTACAAATATCCATATTATAGGTGTTTATGATACATACACCTTCTATAGTGTGGGGTATCTATATTATAGGTATCTATATTGTAGGCTCAATACTCACAAGCTTGCATTCTTGGGCTCACATACTAGCACTATTGGTTTTGAAATATGATTCATAGATCATATTCATAATGTTAGATCAATTAGTTCACAAATTGATATTTGAAGCCAAAATTTAAAAATTGCTTCTAAAATTGAATGGAGATTAAATATTTGTAATTTTCACAAGAATTAATTAAGGCCATATTCATTAAAATGAGATTGACAATGTATAGTCTCATATTATCTTTGACTTTACATTTAGATGATCATAAGTGTTTGATATTGAATTTTTTTGGTGAATTGGGACTTGAATATGTTAATACATTTACAAAACTTTGAATTTATAAAGTTTGATATGTTCATAAATTTTTGGTTTGTTAGAATAGAAGCCTCAAATAACAAGGCTAGAGTCTCAAAATGCTCATTTTGTTTCAATTTAACAAATATGGCTATATTTTTTCAAACTTAAAAATACTAAGTTCCAATCATAGTAATTTATGAAAAAACATTTAACATTTTTATTCAAGTCGCTTAGAAGGTCATTTTTAAACTTTTAAAAGTTATTTTTTAAGTCCAAACCTACCAATGTCCTTCAAATTATAGAATGTTTTCAAAGCAAAGTCCTTAGAATCTATATTTTACTATATATAAATGTGAAAAAACTAACAAAAGAATCTTTAAAAAAAATCAATGGATGAATGGATGAAAAAAATAAGGAACGAAAGGAGACTAACTCCCTTGCATTAAAAAACAAATGAAAATACAACCAAGCAACTTGGGATAGGGGGCACCACCACCTTGTAAGGAAACCATTACTAGACAATCTTGGTAAGTGGGTGAAGTCTATTCTAGGTGATTTTGATTTGATTGAGCTTACTAATAAAGGAAGTGAAGGGTTTAGGAAAAAAATTGCATTTAGCTCCAATAAGGGAGGGTCCTAGTTCGGTAGTATAATCGAACAATTCCTCTTGATTGGGCAATAAAAATGTGTTAGGATCCCATTTTACACAAGGGAAGTAGGAAGACTTGCCATATGGAAAAAATTGGACCATTACCACCTCTAAGTAATAAACTCATAGTAGTTCACCAATTAGGAGGTGGTAAAGAAGTGGTAATGGTCCAATTTCTCCCACAAGGTAACCTCTCTTACTTCCCTTGTCTTAAGTATTGAATACGATCCTAGAAGAGCCATACACTTTTGACAATATTGTATGATTATAGTAAAATGAGTCATATAATTTTTCTATAATTTTTCTAGAAGTATATGATAATTGGACATCTAAAAGTCAAACTCTCTTAACCCCTAAATGTCTAGATTCATCTCCAAAATTGACGATTTGAGAAAAATCATTATAAAGTGTTATTTGGAAGCATATTTTGGAATTGGTATAGAAATAAAAGTTGTAGATTTTGATTTTTAGATTCCATCTATATGGTTAGATTCACCAATGCTATCACCAATTTTTTTCTATAAATTTTCAAAGAGCAATTCCAAAATTCGATTACACGCAAAATATTATCATTTTTTTAGTAAAATTTGTTGGAATGGATTTGAAATGAGGTTCTCTAGCCACATGGTGATTTTTTGAAATTTTTGTGTTCTTCCTATCTATGACCTCATTTTGGCAAATCCAATTTTGAACTAGAGTCAATGCAATTTGACCACTTGACATACTTGAACATTGGTAATTTTAGAAAAATATGTACTCTAGTAACAACAAATCCAACCCTTAGATAGGACAACAACTTGATAACGTATGTCCACAAATTAAAATAACTTTCATCCAAGTAGTTAGGAGGATGAAACTTGAGATTCAATCTGTTCATTGTCCAAAAAATGGACGTCAGAGCCTTTAGGGGTTAATCACATGACTATAATGGATATTTTGTTAAATTGAATGACAGTTTTCATAGGTCATTTTTTCATTCATTTTCTAGGACTCATATAGATTTCAAATTGCATGGTCTAAAATCTAGGAGAGGTATACACTGGAGACCACATGGTCTAAACCTAAAAGTGCCAAGTTTTTGAAATACTACAATTTTAACGAAATATCTGTTCTATTTGAAACAATCTGACTAGTGACTCTCTATGACTAAGTATGTGACTTGTTGAAATCCTAGTAACCCTAAGATATCTCAATATTTTTTGAAAGAAATGCCCAAGACATATTGTTCATATTTATTGGAGGGAAGGTGAGGGAAACTCTAATCTTGACAACGCAAATCTTGGAAGTTTGTAGTTGGGTGTTTTTTATACTAATTACGCAGTATGGAGTAAAAAATATCTCGTGATGTAACTTGGATTTACATTCTCACAATCCTTTTGAATTCAGTATCTTTTCTGGATTTAGTCTTCTTTGGTTTGAGCATTGTTACCTGTCCTAATTTTTTGAACTCTGTGCAGTACAGTACCACAACTTTGGCACCCTGAAAATTTCCAATTCAATTGATAATCTGATATGACCATCTTCTGTACATTTTCAATTGAGGCAGTATTTCACTACCGATTAATTTATGCAGGAAGCCAGAATGTTGATCTTCATTCAACGAATTTTCAAATCGGAATGGAAAGTAATTGAGCACCGGAATATAAGATTAATCCAGGCGGTTAGACTGGCCTCCAAGGAGTGTTTTAGCACGAGGTTTTGTGCAGGCAGGACAGAATCCCAGCTCTACGTTGATGTCAATTTTGTTACATTGGCAGAAATTCACGACATTCATTTGGCACTTTTGCAGATGGTTATCTGGGAACTCCTAATTATAAATCTTTGTGCTGTTCAATGTCACAATATTGGAGCTCTGAATCATGCCAATGTAACAACATTGACCTTACATGAAATTATTCACAACCATCATTCGTGAAGGTTGCTTTGTCACCCTCAGCAGGATGTGAAGTACATACTGGTGAGAATCAAGAATGCAATCCATTGTGCAAGTGCAGACCTGCAGATTCTTGCAAATATACAATTTCACAATTCAGTTCACAACGCACTAGATTGCTCTAAATCTTCAGCAACGAAATTTAAACATCCACATCCGCATAGGACACCAAATTAGCGGATGATTTAATGTCCGAGAGATCATGATTGCAGATTTGTGAGTTAGAGCACTACTAGAGAGGTAATTAAACGACACTCTAAAATGTCACCAAAACTTGGAAATATATGGGCGGTTGCTCCTTTCAGCTAAACAACATCCTATGTGTCATTCATTTCTTGGTGTCATTGCTTTTGTTTGGTGTCATTGTTTGGGTGTCATTTTACCTTGATCCATCTGCATTCTGCAGTGGTGGAGTGGCCTCAAATTAGGGTAGACCCACAGAACCCATAGAGTAGGTCCAATAGAAAAGTGAAGCCACTACACAAGCGACTTTGTCCAAGATTTGCCTTGCCACGTAAGTGCGAATGAGCCTTCAAATGTGTACAGTATATACTTTGTCAAATCCTGAAGACATGCATGGAATGTGCAATTACAGAGTGTGTCATTAAAGAGGGCCGGTCGAGTGTACTGTTTTATTAATAAATTCGTATGTGAATACTTTTGGCAAGCAATTTCTTCCCTGGCAACACAACAGGGAAGCTGACCATTGTCACGTAAGCCCATCCATGCTCGATATCGATCCCATGCTGGTTATAACTATCTAGTTACGTATAAGAAATTCAAAGAAAGGGGGTGATTCCCCGCTTGCACAATAATACGTAAGTACACTCGCTATATGCACTTGCGGCTCTCGCTCTCGGTACTGACAACTTACAGTTAGTTAGTTAGAAGAGAGGCCCGTGAATCGAAGCGCCGAACGGTGGTGAGCAAAGTGTCTAGATCCATACCGTAGCCTTCCACCCGGATGACGTCGGCCACGTTGCAGTCTGGAGGGCGTTCGATCACTTCGTTTATATCTGCAACCAATTTCATCATGGCTAGGAATAAGTTTCCTGAATTGTCACTGGGAACTAGTACAGAAGGGTGAGATTGCAATAGTTTTGCAACGGTTGTGCATTGACCGCAAAAAATGTAATAACAATTTTTGCAATGGTTTAGTACAGCATTGTGAAATGTTATACCAAAGATTTCAGATTGCAATAGTTTAGGTATAGATATGCATTGGTTTTGTGTCCAAGACTTATTAGAAAAAAATTGGACTCTCTAGAGGTCAAAGACACGTCATTAAGATGTGCAAATATAGGAGATGAAAAAATATGAAAAAAAATATCAATAGTGAAAAATTTGAAAATTTTGAAAAATGAAAATGTTATGTGGCAACTGAGGCACATAACATTTTCATTTTTTTTACTATTGATATTTATTGCCACATAACATTTTTATTTGAAAAATTTAAATGAAAATAATTTTTTTGAAAAATGAAAATGTTGTGCAGTACATGATATTTAAATTTTTCAAAAAAAAATATTTTTATTTTTATTTTTATTTTTATTTTTATTTTTACTTTTTGTTATATTTACACATCTTGGCAAAGAAATGGCCCTCTAGAGAGTCCAGATTTTTCATAATGTTTGCAATAAGTTTTAACCATTTCTATAATAGTTTGCAATAAACCATGAGTTAAGGCAAAGTCTAAATCTACCATAAAATCACTGCACAATAATTGGTGATTTATTGCAACTGCTATTTCCTGTAGTAGTGATGATTTACATCCACTAGGCAATTGCAAAAAACACTTGTTCTAATTGTTGCCTTTAGATTGTGCTACTAGAAAAAAAATGATTTTTCTTAAATCAAGAAAAATATGGGAAATTAGAAGAAAATTGAAAAAATATACTTTCTAAAAGTTTAGGCCTAAATTATCATTTTGTAAAATTTATGCACAAAATAGAAAAACTAAAATTTTCAAGATAACAAGTATTTCTATGTTAGCAATTTTAGAGTGAAGAAAACCACATGGTCTAAATCTAAAAGTGCCAAATTTGAAGCATACTACCATTTTAACAAAATATTCATTTACTTTAAAATAGTGATTTTTTTTAATAAATATGAAAAAATTATTCAATTTGTATAATAATTTTGTGTTCCTTACTCCTTCCAAATGAATTTGGGATCCAAGTAAAAAGCAAAAGTTATGACTCAAAACATATTGCCTTGCAATGAAAGGATATTTCGTTGAAATGGCGATATTCCACAAACTTGACATTTTCCAGGTTCAGACTGCGCGGTCTAAAATGTACACCGTTCCTAGGTTTCAGACGTGCGGTCTGAAATGTATACCAGACCTAGAAAATAAATGGAAAAAGGGCGTATGATTACCGCCATTTTAACGAAATACCAGTTAATGGGGTGTCAGTGCTCACTGTGGGGCAATTGCGAGAAACGCTTATTCTAGTTCAATCAATTGCAAGATGAGTAGAACTAGGACAATCATGTTCAACAATTTAAAACTGCACATGACATGTACCAGTGAGAACTAGTAATGTAGGAATAAGAAAAGAATCAAATTCTTACTGAACTTTCTGCGCAGCTCGTTGTGGAGGCGGTGGACTTTGCGGGGCGTTTTGAAAATCTCAGGCACGTGGATATCGACTACTGTCTACAGAAATTTCAGAACACGAAAAAGAGACAATTAGAAGTGTTCAATATAGCTGACAATTGTCTCTTCAATCTTCCTGATCTGCTAGATCCAGACAATACATCAATGTTAAATTTGAATCAGAAGTGTTCAATATAGCTGCTAAATACATCGCGATCTAGCAAGAGAGTCAGTCAAATTATGCATAAGTGCACAGCAGTAAGTATTTCATTCACAAGGAAGTTGTATCAGCTCCCCCTGGCCTGTGAAAGTGGGGAAACTTCAGAGTTTCCCCCTTGTGATGATCACAGTGAAAGTTTAGACTACTCTCACCTATGAGCTTTACCTCTTTTCTGGCTAAAATCCTGTCAAAGTAACGAATATGACCTTAAGCTTCGACCTTTTACATTTTATTTTTGCCATTGATAGATATCGATCAGAAGTACAGTCCAGTATCTCATATTTGGATTTGGTACAGTGAGTATTACGTAGTCATCTGCCGACTCAGGCTGCTGTACCAGAGTCTCCATGTTTCTGGCATCCGTATTTTCATTCGATGATCCCCATCCTGCCTGTACACATTTCCAACACATATTGGAATTCAGACTCAATTCTGGCTAACAGACCCGGACGCTACGCACTAATCAACAAGACAACGTACGTTATTATGATCAGGAATTGAATTAGCAACAATAATTACAGAGCATAAGAAGGTTAAACAGAGGTTCCCAGTATGATTGGACATTAGAACAACACAAGGCAATCACAGAAAAGTTGCAAACAGTACAAAGATAAAAATGATACAAATTTTCCATGTTGTCAACACTGTGAACCGGGAATACTCAATCCATGGCTTTCCGTGAACCAGAGATGATTACCTAGTAACTATCTGGTCATACCTGATTAGCCATTCTGATGCAGCGGTTCAATGCTAGATATTGAATTTCCGGGTGGGACGAGGTAACGTTGCACAATATCGCAGCACCGGAAGCTCCACTAATCTCAATACTTGCAACAAATGCAATTCTGATCATCTCAAATGTATGCACATTTATAAATGGAAAGCCTGTCAATATTTGACCTGTATGGGAAATTTCGTTTGAAATGGCGGTATTCCATACGCCATTTTTCCATTAATTTCTATGTCAGGTATAGATTTCAGACCACACGGTCTAAATGCGAAAGTGCCAGGTTCGTGGAATTTACCTCCATTTTATCGAAATATCGGTTCTGTGGAGAATGTATGGTCTTGTCGCCAGAGGAAATTTTCACATTATGGACGTCGGTTACATTTGATACTTCAGCTTAGGTATGACCTTGAAACTGGCTCCAAGATACAATTAGAATAATAGAATTTGATAACAATGTGGTAATGGAACGCATTGGTCACTATTTGTAGCTTGGAGCATGAATACTCCAAAGTCAACTTGATTCATACTACGACGTCACTATAAGTTGAGGCTCGTACATCTACGGTTTCGGGTTCTGCCTCGTTGTCATTTTGTAGATTACTTTAGACCCGATTAGGTGCCTGTCGTTCAACAAACCAAACTTCACATCGATGTAAACTTCACCCATCCAAATTAAATATGTGATGTTCTAGCTATGCGCCATTGACAACGTACTTGTGATAAATTTACTGCTTCATTTATTTCTCTTAGTTTCTTCTGTTCTTCTGTTCTTTGCTGTCCTTTGTGATATACTAGAAAACTAGTACAATAAACTGCAAAAGCTGAAAATTAAAGGATTAAGTGCTTGAAACTATTGTACTAGATTGCATCACAATTTTTTGACACAAATTTGAGCAAAGCTCATCGAATATAGAGCTGATGTACTTTAAATTAATAATGAAAGTATGTGTTGCATGACCAACTATTGCAATTGCCTATATTTCTAAAATTTTAAAATTAATCTACTTGCTAATATCTCACTCTTGTCATGATTTTAGATACGTTTCGCAATTTTGGGACTGGTATATACAGAGTTATACCTGAAGCCTGAAGGTGCCAAAGCGTGTTCACTTGACATTGAGTGTAATTAAGCAGTAGTTGGTTCAAAATTATATGAATCGAACCGTTGAAACTTGAAACCTGTGATTTGTCGGCAAAGCATACACGGACTTTCAAGAAGAGCCGTGTACCCATGGTGAATTTGTGTTGCAAATTAGGCTCATGCTGGTCCTGCTAATTCAACTGATAAAGACTACAACTTGAAGGCTGTTGGCAACAGCCAGGTGAAAAGATACAGACACACCACGAGCACAGAGCCATCAGGCCATGCCACTATTTCTGACGTCCAGCTGTCTCTAAAATTCTAAAAAAATGGATGAAACACTGGATGAATACATGAAACGCTTTTGTTGCTTTTCAGCAAAATTTGGGGCGAGAACTGGACCGTTGATGAACTTTGATCTCACGTGTCATGGACAGGAGCCAACTTTGATTCTTAGTTCTCAGAAAATAAAGTGCGTCCGGAACACCTTAATCCCTTAATGCTCAAGCCTTTCTAGAAAAAAGAACATGAGCTTGTAGTTATCCCCAAAGAATCAATTGTTGTTTTTTCAGAATCTAATAATATAGATGTTTAAAGAGCTTGCTTACTAGTATGCCTACAAATTTTGAGTGCAAAATTGCATAGGAGTGGTGAGATTATAACAAGAGAAATGTACATTTTCTATTTTTAGTATGATGCCCCTTTCCACAATGTTTCAAAAATTTGCATATAAAAGATTTTTGGGATTAGAAATGACATGACCAACTACAAATTGTCTTAGGGTGATTGCAAGAAACACTTCATGTTTTGGGCTCAAAAACCCAATTTCTAGTCGTAAGACTGGCAGTACCACGGACTACTATCAATTTTGCGTGTCAGACTACGCTTGCAAATCTCAACCGTTGATTTTAGGCGCTTGTAGATCTTAACTGTTGATTCAATACTATACAGTACTATGTAGTACTATAGACTACTATGGAGTACTATAGAAGCCATTGGTAGCAAAAAATAGTAGAAAAGGGATCTATGAACCTTTTCATTTTTAGTAATTCAAAAAAAATTCAAAAAATTCCTAGAAAAAAATCCATACTTGTAGACAAATCTACTCTCACATTGCACCCAAAAATTCCTTAAAAACAAATTTCCTACCCAAATAATGTGTGCGAACAACAGTCACTTTGGCCCCATATAGACACCTCATACAAAGATTTTTTGCAAAAAACTCTTCGTCTCTCATTGGAATGCAAGTACAAATCCAGCTTCTCCAATTTGTGGCTTCCAGTTTGCATTTTTGGTTACAACTTTGGCTCAAAAACCTCCAAAATGGCCAAGGTAGACATCCAATTGGGGGCACTTTAAAAATAGGAAATTAATTTTTTTTTAAAACCCAAAAATGCAAAATGTGTGAAACTTTTATGTGTACCTTCATTCCAAATTTCAAGACAAACGGACTTATGATGCAAAAGTTATGACCAAAAAACCACATGTCCAAGGGCAAGGGGACAAAAAATAGGACAAGTGTTTCTTGCAATCACCCATTAGCAGGCTAAAATGTACTTCCAAAAACCTTAAGTTTAAATGAAGAGCTCTCAAACTCATTACACAATCCACCTTGAAATTGTAGGAACACATTTTTTGTTTATAAATAGAAATCACAAATAATTCCAAATCAACACTTGCATATTTTGTGTTTCCATGGTGAAAATCATGAAAATACTTCATTCTTTCCATTGGGACCATTTTCAAAGCAAATGGATAAGTACAAATTTTAAGATCTCAAATCAAGCGAAATTAACAAGCTTTGCTCAAAGCTAGGAAATGAAATAAAATGAGCAAACTTTACTCTTCATTAATGATACATATATACCTTTGAACACCTCTCAAAAATCAAATATTCACCTTGTTCAATGATAAATAAAAGTTTTCAATATTTCACCTTCAAAACTACTTGTAAATTTTTTTAAATGGGCAGAGGAAATTAAATGCCTATATTCAAACAAGCCAGAAATTTCATATGGACCATATGTGGTTAATTGGGCACTTAGGATTTAACTTCTTTCATCGTTAAGAAAATGTGTGCATTTTCACCAAGGGAGTTTTCTTTGGAAGTTTTCATTATTTAACTTAGACCCCCTTAACAAGTACGTGAAAACGTAGTGATTAGTGAAGGAATGTGACCTCAAAAAGTGAAAACCGCAAGTGGCGTCAATTTAGTTATGAATTTTGGTGGAATTTCCCACTAAATGAATTAGTCTGCCCGGAAGCAATATTATCCCGCGTTATGGATATTTTTTGATATTTTTGGCAGCCAGAATATTAGATAGTCTGGCCTGATCGAGGAGACAGGAGGCGGCTTGAGGAATAACCCAACTTGAAAGGGCCTTGAGCACGTGCTCCGACTTGCATGTACTCGAACTCCACCATGCAATTTCACCGGAGAACAGCAGTTGAGTACATGCCTCCCAGCAATTAACTTACTCGACCGTATAAGTTATCTTGCAAATTGGAATTCGTTAATTGCAAGAAAAGGAATCGCGCCTTCCCTAAGTAAGCTTACTAGCTCGATCGAAGATCACTGCGGACACGGCTCATTGACCCATATGACAGTCGATGATAACCCCCCTCGAGGCTCCCAAAATCATTGCATCTCCTTCCTTGCTGGAGGGACCATCGCTCCATTTTAACGAAATTCATGTTTCTGTAGTAGCTAGCTTAACTGGTGGTAATACAGGAAGTCGGTCGGTCGGCTTCCGCTTATTCAGCCACTGCCAGCCACCAGCAGCTTGACAAACACGATACTTCAATCAATTCTGCGGCGATCAGAAAACTATACGGAGACTATGACACAGACGAAGAGAGAGCCTCCTGCCAGGACTTGCAAGCTAGTAAACTTAGTTATAATAATGTACCATCGATTTGTAGACTCACATGAGTTAAAACCTCTTTTGTATTCAACAGCACGCAGTTCCAAATTGGAGAATATGAGTGTCGGACGCTACTACTGATCCGCCGTCTTTCTGTTTCTCCGAATTAATATTTCTCAGGGACCTGAACCTGCCACGAGTGCAATCCCGGAATTTGTCTCCCAATTCTGAGCGGCAGGGCAACGATGCTAACTTAGTGCGGGAGCGGGGAACAACGGGAATCAGAGTTTTTCTTTATTTTTTAAATTGTATATTTTTTTTTAAATTGATAATTTTTTAATTGAATTTTCTGCAACTGTTGACCTATGACCGTGGTTTTTGGATGTCCTATACCGTGGAATTGTCAAAATTCCATGGTATTAAGAACTGTTTTTAGTCTAATTCTGAGTCGATGACAATTAGTACGGTGTAGCTGTGGACAGTAAATGAATTTTTTTAGTTTCCAACTGTAAGATCATGAATTTCATTAGAAGAAATTTGGGCCCTTGAAGTGCCCTCTAGAATGGTCTTGATTGGGGACCATAATTGGATTCAAATGCATACTTGTCAAGGAAGGAAGGATATTTCCACCCTATTTTCACCCTATTTTCACCCATTTTTGACATCATGTTTTTTACACAATTGCTTGCCTTCTATTGGACAATGGGACATTAAGTACTTCTTGTCATTCAAATCCTTAGAACATTGAGGAAATAGTTTATATGAAAAAAGATAAATTTTGTGCAACTAAGTACTAGTGGCTCATGATGTTTGTAGAATGAAATGCCTCTTATTAGGCAATGAGACCCTAGGTACTTCTTGTCATTCAAGTCCTTGGTACTATGAATGATTTTTTTATTTTGAAAGATTCATGGGTACATGGTACTTGATGCTCATGATGTTTGCAAAATGAAATGTTTGGACAATTAGACATTAGGTACTTTTTGTCATTCAAGTCCTTTGGTAGTATAAATGAATTCTTTATTTTGACAAGTGCATGGGTAATTGGGTACTTGATAAAATTCATACAAGATAGCGACACAATTATGTATATATATATATATCTGTGTGTATGTGTGTGTGTGTGTGTGTGTACTTAGGCTATCATCTCTAGCTTTAAATAAATAGCTTTGCATATCAACTCTTGAGCAATCTTTGAGGGTTCAAATTTCCCCAAATGGTCTTTACTATTTTGCTACCTAACAATTTTCATTGTAAATTCATTATAGTGAGTGAGATCTTAGGGTTCAAAGAGTTGGGATTTCTTTTTTCCTCATTGTGAAAATTCCAAGTAGCTGCACTTAGGCTGATAAATTTGATATGACATGTATACAATTCTATTTTCATGGTTTCTCCTTGTGTTAGGGTTCTTATATGAGTTAGAAACATGCTCAAGAAATTTCAAATTCATTGCACTTCTAAAACATAACTAGAACAAGATGATTCTAGACATAGTTGTAGCAAAAGTAATTACACTAGCTCTTTTCCATAGATGAATTCTTTATTTCAAATTACTTCAATCAAAAATCAAAATGGTACAAACAATGATTACTAACTACTTCACCATAAGGAATCACCCTTCCTAAAACATTTGAAGATTTCAAATAGTGGGACTATGGATTCTACCACAACCTTTAGTGCATGACTCCATGCTTTAGGATTTGGAGCAACCACTAGTGGAAAACAATGAATCCATCAACAAAATTCAATTGACGTTTTTTTTTTATTTTTGCCAAAAAATACAAAATATATGATGATTGCAACGCGTATATTTTGTGGTTTTTGGCAGAAAGCAGAAAAACATGTCAACTAAATTTTTTTGATGGAAATGTTGTTTTCCACTATTGAACCTTTAAATGTTAGGTTGTCTTCCTCAACCTCCTCATTAGACTCTAGCAAATTCTCAAAGCTTGACAAATGCTTAGACTACATTGACAAGGGAAACCGTTCTATTAGAGTTCAATGGTTGATATTGGGAAAATTCTAGAGTGATTTGAATGCTCACTTCAATGGAGGTGCTATCAGAGCAAGGCTCCTATTCACAACTTTGTGAATCTTTATTCACTTTAGTCTTGTTAAATTGTCCTTAGTTGGCCAAGGGTTCCTCTTTGCCTACTAAGGAAAAGGCGTCATGTGGCCTCCCTCTTGCCACCAGTACTACAATCGTTCTAGTTAGCAATTTTTTTTGAAACCCTTGGCAATAGTTCAATCCTCTCACCCCACTTGCCACTTGCTTGTAGAAGTGGTTGAGCATCCAATGATTCAATCCAACTGCCTCCTACTCAACTTGCACTTTGGGACAAATAAGGGATTTCAAGGTTTTAGGGTCCCATTTAGGATGAGTGTTGGAGTGGTGACTTATACAAAAATGATGTAGCCACATATTTGGTATATTCATCTATATGTTGGATAAAACTATCTTTTCATCCATCCATTGGGATGAATTCCATTGGAAATTGGAAATTTCATCCAAATTATTTCCAAAAATTGAAACTATTTAGCATCATCATGCAATTTTCTTCAATTTTTCCTCAAGCCTTCATGCTCCCCAATTATTTTGGTACTTTTACACATTTGAATGTCCACCCCCACCCCCCCAAATAGGACCCATCGAGGCCTAGGGTTTAGGATGGATGGCAAAAAAATGTGATAACAATCATAGAAGTTGTCAAAATAAATTTGGAAGTTAAGGATTTAGAATATAGAAGGTTTGAACAAAGGTTTAGAGAACCAAAAAATAGAGAGAGTGAAGAAAAAATTAGGCAAAATAAAGAAAAAAATAGAAATGGTGAAGAAAGAGTACAGAAGGTTTGAAAAAACATAAGGAATGTGTAGACAAAAAATAAAAAGGGTTATGAAAAATTATGCATCATAAGAAAATAGAAATAGCAAGGAAAAAATATAGAAGGTTTAAGAAATCATAATAAAGGTGTAGCAAAAAAAGATAAAGAGGGTGAAGAAAAAAATTATACAACGTAAGAAAAAAATAAAAATATTTGGGGAGGAAAAAATATAAAAGGTTTGAAAAAACATACAATTCATAATAAGAAAAAAATATATAGCTCATAAAGACCATTTTGCTCCAAAGTGCCCTCAAACAATATTCAATTCACTTTATGACCTTTGATCATAGTTGCTTCCATTCAAATTTTGGGGTCCATAATGATACTCTTCAAATCATCCCTAATTTAGATTCATAAAGCTCTAATTGGATGTCCAACAATAGGAACTACACTAAAAATCCTAACATATTAGCCATGAATGCCTCAATTGATTCTAAATTAGAATGTGCAGTCACGGATCTTCTTCTTCATCCATGTGAGTTCCTTGGCCATGCCAATTTTGGGTGAGAACATCACACAAATGAGTCTTGAATTAGATGTGAATAATTGGTTTCCTCTCACTATGGCATTCATACAAGGCCCTTAGATAGATGACATACATATTGACTACCACTGTATCCAATAGGAAGTAAAATACTTAGTGCCACCACTTATATGACCTCGTCTAGCTAGAGTTCAATGCTCTGAGTTGGTCCACTATATCCACCTCTTTTATGTAGAAGGTTTACTCTAGATGTATATGAGAGGTTAGGATTGTGTCCCCTTCTTGTCCCATTCCTAACTGCAACTCTACATACTGACACACATGAAAATTCAATGGGCAATGTATAAAAGAAATAAGGGGAACCAAACACTTATCCTCTATATTACACACACAATGCTACGAGATTCATGCATTTTCCATTGTAATGTACTTTGAACAGAATTTGTCCAATTTTGAACTTCTTTCAATTCCATCAAGCACATAAAGATGAGAATTGCTAAATAGGCCTTCACAGTTAAAACTATCAAAGACAACCATTCTTCTTCCACCCTTGTTTTCCCATACTCATTGAGTGTGGTTGCATAATGATTATTGTCTACAACTATTTTACGCAAGGGAATGCGAGGGTTGCTATTATGTGAGCATAGGAGTGTGAGCCCATGAGCGTATAATACTACATACCTATGTTATAGGTGTATATACCATAGAAATCATCTATAATTATAAGGTATATATATATATTATAAATACCCATATTATAGGTGTTTATGATACATACACCTTCTGTAGTGTGTAGTATCTATATTATAGATACCTATAATGTAGGTTCAATGCTCACAAGCTTGCATTCTTGGGCTCACATACTAGCACCATTGAGTGTAAGGGTGATTGCAAGAAACACTTCACATTTTTGGCTCAAAAATGCGATTTTGTCAAAAAAAAAAGCTACTATTTGGTCTTGTAGGGGTTAAAACTGGAAGTAGGAGTAGGAATGAAAATGTTCTCAACAGACTTCAAGTTACATATAATAGTGAAATTATATTAGAGATGTTTACAATTGGCCTATTGCCGTCTTTTCTAGTCTTCCTTGATGATTTTGTCACTATCTCTTGGACATAGAGACACATACATTGGCTAGATATGATCTAGTTGTCTTCCTATACAACTCCATGTTTGGACAAAATCTTAAATAAAAAATAATGATGTGCATTTGAATCCTAGAGGAAGAATCATAGCCACTTGCCAAATGGTTGTCTGGAAGGTCAACACTTATTTCCTTGCCTATTCCAAATCTAAGGCATTCTTTGATCACAAGAAAATGGACCAAATCATCCACTAAGTGCTTTTTAAAAAATATTTCAACTTCTCATTCTTCTTTATATGCAAATGTTTGCTTGATGTGATCTCATTTTTCTTGTTGGGCATGGATTTGTTTCATTGCATAGGTACATTTTTAGGGAATTATCTCTTCATAAGAGCCATTCCCAAATCAAGGCTCCTCAAGTAACTTACCACTTGGGTTGACAAGAATTCTTTGCTTTCCATGTACAATCCATTCCAAATCCAAACTTGGTCCTCAGAGCATTCGAAAATTGATGGTTCGTACCATTATACCAAAAGTTGGTAAAAATAACCTATAGTCTAAATTAGTTGCAGTTCTTCAAATCCACCGTTCTGCGCAGTCCCAAAATGACTAAAAATTTATTTCTTTTGATTTGGGTGATTGCAAGAAACACTTCATATTGTTTTTGTATTTTGTTTTTTGTTTTTTTTATCAAAATCATAGTTTTTGGCCAGAGGACTAGTAGTACTACGAAGACTTGTCAAATTTGCACGTCAATAGTGTGCCTATGAATTTGAACAGTTGATTTTGTACTATGGAATACTATGTCATATTGTAGACTACTCCGGAGTACTACAAAAGCCACTGGCAACAAAAAATAGCAAAAACAAGGTCTATTGACTTATTCATTTTTAGTAATTCAATAAAATTAAAAAAAAATTCCATAAAAGAAGACATTTTGCTAGAGAAGATTGCACTTCCATTGCATCCAAAAATTCATGTAGGAAATTTTTTCCCTCTTTGTAGCCTTCATGCAAAGGAAGGTCACTTTGACCCCATGTGTGCAACTGACATGTTGCTATTTTCACAAAAACTCTTCATCAGTCCTTGAAAAGGTAGTACACCTCCAACACATCCAATTTGTGGCTTCCAATTGGAACTTTTTAGGTCGCCAATAGTACTAAAAAAAACCAAAATGGCCAAAATAGACATCCAATCGGGGGCAAGTTAAAAATATTAAAATAATTTGAAAAAATTTGAAAAAATAAAGAAATGTCAAAAACTTCAACATCTGCCTTTCTTTCAAATTTCACGCCAAACGGACTAAGGATGCTGAAGTTATGAGCACAAAACCACTTGTCCAAAGCAAGAAGACAAGAAATAGGACAAGTGTTTCTTGAAATCACCCATTTTCAATTGCATTTTTTTGAATTTGGAGGCATATAATATACCATTGAAAAGGTATTTTCAAGACATTGGTGATTTGCATTAGGGTGCTAGTTAGGAACATCCTTGTGGCTCTTTCATTGTTCTCCTAGCAATCCTTGCTTAAACTAGAGGCACTCAAAATTGACCTAGTTGTAGATGAAGTGTTGCATAATGTTGTCATGAAGGAGTCTCAATTCAATTGAGGTAGTACAACTTGAAGAGGGGGCTAGACAAAAAGATATGGTATTCCTCCAAATCTTTATTGTGGCTTGTTTTTTTCTAGGGACATTGTTCATAGCTACATGGTGTCTACAAATAAATAATCATGCATTTATTTAGCTTGAGCCTCTTTATACCAATAATGTAGTTGATGAGATGAAAAAGGGCAAGGTCACTATTGTGCACCTTAGAAAAGACTATAATGAGAATGACAACCAAATTATTCCCAATTGGGTATGCCATAATTGATTTCATAAGTAAGTCTTCTCTTAGTTATTAATATTTTTGTTGTATTTATATTACCACAAATCTTTTTTAGGATTCTAATGTGCAATTTATGTTTGAATTCGTAGCCAAGTTATATAGGAAAGAGCAATATAGGGTCTAAGGTATTGAAACATGCATTCTTTTTTAGCCCCTGGAAACCATTTATTTGCCAAGGTATGAAGAGCCGATAGCAATTGCCTCCTCTACACACAAAACAAAGCCTACACTCTAGAAACCAAGAGTTCACCTAAACCAAAAAATCCATCAATTTCTCAATCAATTATTGCAATTGATGAAGATGTCTTGGTTTAATTGAACTTAGATAAAGATGATCATTCAAAACCTTATTTGCATTCTTCTTGTAGCTCAACTTCAAGTTCTAGTCATTGTTGGCAAATTGTGTCTAGTAATTGTAAACCCTAAAACCATTTCCATAGGCATTTGTGATGTTCTAGATTTTTATACTTAGACATTCACTAAACTTACCACAATTACATTCAATTTTTTTAATATATTCAATGTGACCTAAAGGTTACTAGTCTTTGCTTTAAACCTCTTTCTATTAGTGTTTTGTAACTTTGAAGATTGGTTGAATTTTGAGAAGTCAACATTGGTAAATTAATGACTTAAATAATTAGTACTCGGTACAACATGAACCCTTAATAAGTTCAATGATCCCTTTTCTTTTTCTTTTCTTTTTTGACACAAATGAAATAGAATTTCATTGCAAAAAGTAAATTACATACCAACCAACCCCAAGCGGTTCAGTGGGAAAGCAAGCAAACAACCAACCCAACACCTGGACAGACCAACATGACTGAGGCAACCTAATCCCTTCTTCAAGGCACCAGACACTGACCTAAATATTTCATTACCCAACCCAAACCCTAACCAGTGACAAACTTACACCAAACGATGAGCACGGCAATAGGTATGCTACCACACGGTCTTAGGTGAAATGGCCAAAAAAGTACCAAATAACCAAAAAGGTATCGTAAATTCCTGCTCCCTGTTCCCGTCTCAGCAGTCCCCGGGCGGTTAGGGTTTTTTAGGGTTTAGGGTATAGGGTTGAATTCGATCAACCCCACTTCTTTAACGCTGTGATACAGAAGCGGCTATGACGCTGAGTGGGCGTGTAATTTGTATTGTACAGTCGGTTTTTAACCGACCTAATACACATCCATAGTCCACACTGATTGTAGTCAACTTACTGCACACATGAACTAAAATTTACAAACACATGCTCCGGAATCAGACTCCATCCATGCGCGTGTGAAGGAACATGAATCGCCACGTATGGTCGTGCACATTCATGTCGCATACTTTGCAGAGTACCGACTACCCAACGCCGCAACGGCAACCACGTTCTCTGCGAAGCAACTGTTGAAATAACATCAAATAACCTCCAAAGAACGTGGATGCTTTTTCAATCGTCATATCACGTTAACTTACTGTTCTTTTGATTTTTTTATTTTTCTTGAAATAACATGTTGCTTCGTCAGGGTGTTCACACTAGAGTCACATCCTGCCATTGCCACGTTTGAACAGAGCTTCACTTGTCGCGTTTCTCTTCAGCTCTCCCATCCTGACTCAAGAAAGAATTTCACTGAAATTGCCTATTGAATTACACAGCAGCTTACGGGTGCCAAAATCCGAGCAATAGGTAGCTGCCCTCAAGTGAGATCGTGCCCCTACTTCGAGTGACAAATTCAACTGGAACGCACAAGCTAGTGAAAACTCTGAAGATGCATTCCACAAGGGAATCAAGGTCCAGTTGAAAGTTTTCTGGAAGCCCACCGCCTTGTTTGCACATACTAAATATATAAATATATAAACATATATATATGCAACTGCAATTGGAATTTTCCAGTGACTTTCCAGTGACTTTCCAGTGACTTTTGAGTAGGCTTCCTTGCCATTCCCAGATCCAACTTCCAACGTCTAAAATTGTCCACAGATCGAGTTTATGTGTTGACTTACTAACCATCCATTGCAGTAAGTTGCAGCAGGCGATTCCAGACGACACAATTCTGGAAAGGAGTAATCCTAGTTGCAACGCACCAATGATTGGTGCGATCCAACGATATTGGAAATTTGTGAAGGTCTTGTGTCCTTATTTGCTTGGACTCGAAGCAATCACACAAAAGCATGGAATTTGTTTGTCTTCAGTTGTCATTTGTATTTGACAGCTATAATGGACAAACAATGAATAAAGCGCGCGCAGTGAGGTTGAACCCTGGAGAAAGCGCCTTCTCATTTATTTTGGTATAATCGGACCTCTTCGATCAGCATGACCTGGTCTAAAACTATCGACATTCTAGAAAAATTATCCTGCACACTCGTCAAACTATCATTGGCTTTGAAGTTTTCTTGGTGTTGGATTAAAGAGATCGGGGTTTTCACATCTTTGAACCAGAAGGCAGAAAGGAGTGCGTGTGCAACGGAATGCTAGGGAGGGCATGCATGCATGTGCAATTAAGGGTAAGAAATGTAAGTTAGGGGCTAAGCTAATCTAAATAAAATATCATTCAATGAAGATTCTGTTGCACTCAATTTATAAAATATCCTCGTGATGAACAAGTTGTGAAGAATGAACGAGACATTTTAAAGCTGAAGTAACTGGGAGTTTCATGTAAATTCAGATTCTTCGACGCCTCAGTAAATGAAGTTTCAATTTCACCACTGATGAGATTCTGTGCAAAGGTTTCAGGTGGGGCCTTTTGCAAGAGAATCATACAAAGGGAATCAATGCAGTTGGTCGTGTGCAACTCGATAGTGCTTCAATGGTACTCTCGTAGCCTGACGCCGCTCATAATTCTGTCGCCATTTTTGTGAACAGCGAGCATGTCTTATCTGCAACAAAGATGAAAACCCACCGTGTGATTACATGGCCGGCCCAAGGAACTTATCCAGGACTGATATAGAAAACAGTCTAATTACAGTCAGTGAGTGATAGTGTCGATATCCGAGGCATTATCAGCGAGGAACGTTTTCGAGAATACGTTACAGCGGAAAACCTGATTCCAAAGCGTTCGCACAAATGATTTCATTTCCAATTGTAGGAACTCGTCAGAAGATGGATATAAATAATGGTAAGCGATGATAGACTTGAATAATTGGCAGAAACCAAGTCGCAGTTTTATCTGACAAAAAGTATATGGGGAAGCGTTCCCCCTCCTCAGATGTATGAGGATCCGAGTTTCATCTGTAGTATGAGAAAGTACAGCATTCGAATGATCAAATTGTAGCTTGTCCTATTCACCTAGCTAGCTATACTCTAAATGTAGTGATCGATCGATCGATCGAGAGCTTAATAAGGTGCAAGCTCTCCACGGGTTCCCTATTCTCCAAAATTATGAAGTTCTGCAAGTCGCAAGAGCATGACTCACGGCACTAGCTAGCTAGATATACAAAGTAATGTACACATAACATGGTCAATTTGCCCCCAAATTAAAACCAATTAAGTTTTTTAAAAGTGCTGGTCCACTGAATTCGCCCTTAGCTAGGCAGTGGTGTGCCGAAGCTGCTGCTTCATCGTCATCACTTCTGTAGGTGTGGGCACTACTTCAGGGCTGATGGAGTCACGAGAGGACTCGGAGCTGGAGAAGCCTCGGCTGGCAAACAGCTTATTAAACAGCTTCTCGGGTTTGAAAGCAGACAAGACACTTTTGGCTTTCATGTGTTTGCTGGTGGCATCCTGTTGCATGGAAGTTCGTTCTCGCTCGGCCTCAGCAATCCGCACTTTGATGCTGGCAAGGTCCCCTTTCAAAGCAGTGAAGTCTTGGTGCACGGTCTCCCAGCTTTCGTCTCGGGTGGAGCTCAGCTGCATGCTGTGGTTGTTGCCGTTGGTGGCTTCGGGTATGTTGATTTCCTCCCCGTAATCAGGCTGCTGGAGGTTCCCATGTGGATCACTGAGAAGGAGGCCACTGTTCACCGCTGTACGCACTTGCTCAAAGAATAAGACCTGCAACGGTAGGGAGCCATTTCTGGGAGTCAGCTGCGGCCAAGACGACATATTGGTTGCTAAATTTCTTCTCCAAATTAATGAATGTTATCATTACATACATTCGGACTTTGATGACAACTAATATTTGACATACACCCGGCAGCTATGTACAATAGGAATTACGAGATTAAGACCTGCGACGTTAATGAAACATCAATTTTCTGTGAGTCAGCCATACCCAAGACGACATATTGGTTGTTAATTAATTTTTTACTCCAAATTAAAGGGTTTACTGAAGGGTGACACTACATACACCCAGCCTTGATGACAACTAATCTTTGACATACTCCCCGGCCGCTACAATAGGAATTACTACAATCTCTGGTTCAATAGAAAAAGGTCACGACAAAGTGTTCAGCGCAGTAAATAATTTTCATTCTCATTATAATGTGCTGCAGGCAATAGCTTATTCAAAATTAAAGCATACCGTTAGGTCAGAATGAAAGCTAGGAGGATCCGGAGATCGTGGACTAACGGCAATGTGCAGCAACTGGAACTCAATAAATTACATCTTCAAATTCCAAAGCCAGAGAAGCATTAATACACTTCTTTCATCCAACTGACCTGAACCACAACTCGCAGTGGGAGGCGATCATTTTGGGCAGCATGCATGCAAGCATCCATGGATAACTTCTTACAGTCCATCAATCTGCAAATTTTCTTCCGCTCGCTCTTCGTTAGTTGTGGATGTTCCTGCAGGTCGAATTCCAACCCTAGTATCAGAATTAATCAATTTCTCACGTACAAGGGTATCACTAAAGCTAGATGGCATTGCCTGAAGTCTATTAAATCCTCCAGTCTAGGGTTTAGTGTCTTAACACAGAGGGGACCTCGGGTACGGTGCAAACCTTGAGGTACATATCAATAGCGCGATAGAGCCCATCATGGACTGGGCGAGCAAAGTCAGGGCCAGACTCCGCCAACTGGATGAACTTCGCAAGCGGCATGTTCGCATCCCTTGCAACCTCTGCCAAATATCTGTCGATAAGCTTTGCTACTTTCAGTTGAGATCTATGAGTAGCCTCCGTCATCCTGTGCTCTACAGCGTGAGTATCCATAGCAATTTCTGTCAAGAGAGTCGTCTTCTGCTTGTCTGGCTTTGGAATTTGGAACTGTTGCATGTAATGCTCCAGGATGAGAATCATCAAGTCCACATCACACTCGGTATCACTTGAGAAGGCCATGGCAGGGATCATGAGATCGTGAACTGAGGCTTCTTCCAACTGCAACCCCACACGTCTCGCAAGCTCCAATTTGGTGGAATTTGAGGCGTCCAGGAAAGGAGCTGCCTTAAGCAACCGCAGCAAGAAGCTACACGAGCATGAGCCTTTCTCAGAGGGCAGGAGACTGACAATGGTCTCCAGTACATTCCTGTCTTTTTCTGAAATCTCCGCGAGCTTGTTGCACGAGGAGTCCTCAACACTTGAGATGAGTGTGTTTTCTCGAGAGGATAGAGGCTCTTGCAGTAAGTCAGGGAAATACTTGAGCGTGTAGATTCGGATGGACTCACCCACCAACTCTTGGGGTGCTCCTTTGGCTTTAATGGCTTGGATCACTCTTCTGTATAGATCAATGTCGAGCTCACTGATGTCTTCCAGCCACCAGTCCCTGGGGACAAGCAGCATTCGGCGACTACTCCAAGCAGCTGGGCTGCTGCGCTCTATGCTTGAAGCTCGTTGGGATTGGGATGCAGTGTGTGGTCTTGGATAGGTGAAAGACCAGTCTACTTCAGTGGGATCCACAATGGTTTTTGATGCAATGGATTCAATGCATCGGCCGATGATCTGTTAGGAATTACAATCACAAGTTAATTCGTCAGGTCCTACATACGTACATTTATACATAATTACCCCAGAACAGTTGTAACATACTAGATAGAGAGCTTGAACGACAAGCATATTAATCTACTTGCAAATTTTATGACTAGCACAGGAACGATATTGCCCATAAACATATCAGGAGTGGTTGAATGAGAGCATAGCTACTTGACTAGAGCATCAAATGAGAGAACAACAGCAGAGGTTACAGAAGCTTCGTGCATAGGATTTGAAGATCCTGTGACAGGTATATCTGATAGTGCTGAAAGTGAAATTTCGAAACCATAATTATATGGTCCGTAAGACCATGGTGATAAATAAGAAGGCAAGGGCTCTGAGATGGACGAGTAAGCTCAGTATGAGTTTTAGGGTAACCTTGAGATCTTCGGCCCATGGCAAGAGGACTTTACTGGTCCGAAGGCAAATGATAGCATCTTTCCAACCCCGAAGGATGGAAGAGTCCAAAAAGACTTCCAGCTTGAAGATGAGATTGCTCTTCTCAATCGTTTCTGTCATCTGCAGAAACTCCGCGCCACACCTCACTTCGCCCACGTTGTGTGGGCTTAAGGTGATGGTGATGCCATAACAATACTTGGCACACATCTCGAAACTGACGATTCCTCCCGGGAAGTCATTGATGAGCACCTCTTCGCTTTGCGCTTCCTGGGCTTCTGCAATGAGTTTGTTGAGGCAGCCCCATTTCGCCAACAGAGGGAACTTATAAGAGCCAACAGGAGACACATTCACAAAGTCAGATAATGAAACAGACACGTCTCAGAAACAGATCATTCATGAATCAATTTATTACAAGTCTCAAAGAATAATCGTGAAACCTAATTTACCGAATGAAAGATGTTAATTGAGTCGCTGTATAGCGTATTACTTCAAGTAATTTTCAATGCAAGATAGCAATGATACTTCAACTACTGGTTGAATGAGATGCACTAGGAAAGTACCTTGTGAAGATGGAATCTGTGACCATTAACATTAAAAGTTATGTCACTCGGCAGGTCTGAAGCCACCGAACTGCACCTCAAAGAAACTCCAACATCAAATTCCCACTAAAATTGAGGGTTACATCAACATGGACCTCAAACACGTCAAGAACTAAAGTGGCATATCCGACCAGATGCTATCAAGTCCTGCCTTGCGGGAAGGAGCAGGCCCTGGGCAACTACCTTTGGTATCGTTCTCTAGAAAAATTAAAATAGATATTTCTTAGCCAGGCCATTTGCAGAAGAGTAGGACAGGTTTAGATCGAAAATATATTGATGCAATCGTACCACACAAAATATCGAAAAGCAAGCTCGTCCCACCATCCATACCTCAAACATAACTCAGGCCACTCTAAATAATTGAGCTTCAGAAGTACTCCGTATTACTTACGTGGAATTGTCGCAAACACGGAAGATGTCCACCTTCGAGCCCAACTTCATGAACTTCATGGTGGCAGTCTGGAGCTTAACCCTGCCCTGTATTATGCATCCTAACTACGAATCCCTACTGCTGAAGGAAAAGCTCCACTACAAACCTTGCCAGTTCTACCTAAGATTGCCAGCAGGACGCTTAGCATAGCAAAACCGTCCTGGCCGCCTCGTGGCCATGAATGCCTCTTCGAGGAAGTTGTAAGAGAAATCTTGAGTCGGCAACCGTGTTACACCTAATTGAGACTAAAAAGACTCACTTGCGAAGATTGTTCACTCTCACCCTACATAGAGCCCATTCTTAACCATATTTTAAGCCCGAAACTAAGACTGAAGCTTACGGCAAAGCCCCTGAAGGTAGATTTCAAGGAGGTGAACTCTGTGATACCGAGACGTGAGGCAAATGAGAACCTGCTACTATCCAGGATGAAACTCTTAGACTTTCTACAGGAAAGTGAAGAATGAAGGGTGTTAAAGTTTGGTCCAAGCCCCTTTCAATCTAGCGGAGCTGCCGAGACAGCGCCATAGAACATTGTCGACGTAGCCCTCGAAATTGCCACTTACAGAAAACCACCACCCCTCTCTCATAATTCTTGCACGCAAATTCCCCACGATATTCGACCCACAGGTTCGCTCAACCAGGCACCTACATAATGAACAGCATAACATGTAAGTGCTGAATAACAATGCGGACCACATGAGCTAGAGATCTTATTGAGAAATGCAAGCGGTTGCGTACAGCGTCTTCCTCTACAAAACACGCAAAAGCCTGGCTCAGACACTTCGTCTAAAATCAGAGGCCTCACGTACTGCTTTCATTACGACACATTCGGCGTATCTTTCCTGGCATATCGAGCCGGTGGTGTAAAATAGGAGACAGGATATAGAACGATGTACAAACAGAGCTAGTCAGATAGGATTCCCCAAGTGGAATGTTGGATCTACTCACCAGAAAATGTGGTAAAGATCTGAATATCCATTCCCGTTGTCACCAAAATGGCCCAATGATGCCCCAAATCCTTGTCACAAAGTTTGAAGTAACTCCACCATGTGATAGCCTCCAGGTTTTCCTACACATAAAGACAATCAAAATTAAGAACTAAGAACTCTAATTTTGTAAAGGAGAATACGAACTCTCAAGCCAAAAGAGGGAGTGTAGTACTTATAACGAACGGACTGTCCAGAGCAGGGGCAACCAGTTCAGCAAACATGGATTATCGTGAGTCCCAGAAGTGTTTATTGGAACGTCTCATTCATTGTAAAGGATTTACTCAAGGTAACTCACTACCCCTGACACTAGTACACACCATATTTTCCAGAACGGAAGGATACAGTATCCTGATTTCCCATCTAGCTCGTTTCGAGTACAATCGGCCAATTATACTCGTTGTCAGTGAGAAGACAGAGCTAATTAAACGGTTTGAAATCTCAATCAAGCTCCTGTATATACGTGACTCTGTAAGTGCAGCAGGAGGTGGAGGACCCATTAATTAGTGGCACTGAAAGGCACCTAATCACGACCCCACAAGGTGACAAGGACGAAAGCTAGCCTCTCCAAGACCTGCTTCACTCTGAAGAAGCAGGCGCGACAAAGTTTACACAGCTTGAAAGGTGGAAAGTGAGGTTGTCTAAACAAGACAGAGACAACTGAGCTCACACCCATCATTCACTGACTTGGCAAGTCAGATGACACTCTTGACTTTCTTCAATAAATGAATGACTTATCTTTTCCCCCAAAAAAAAGTTCAGACAACCTTTCCTCAAGCTTACACTGGATACCTTACTAGCGGTTGATCTGAAAGACGTGGAAGATCGTATTCGGTCAGTAACTGAGGACTTCTACTGTGCAATTAAACTGAAGCTCTTGAAGGATGCAAGCTTAGATTGTTGGATTCTTTTACAAAAGAAGGTCAAGCGGCATAGCCGGCTTACTTGCACTACTCGTGCTCTCGCGGGATACTTTGGATCAATCGAGAATAGACGGGTAAGAGGAAGGGCGGGTGGAGACTTCAAGAAAATTATATATTTTGCGGTTGATAACAATCTAGGTAAGAACTTACTTAAGCCCTGATCCGACCTGCTTACAAAAAATGCGACAACTGTGGCAAAATGCAACCTGAATGATGCATTTCCGAGTCAGGACCGAATTTCGTCGAGTGGGGATTCGAGGCTTCTTTCACACAGAAATTTCCTACGTTACGATACAGCAATCGGGCGGTCTCACGGATGGCATTGGAAACCAGTGTTTTGAACCCTCAGGGAAACATTCTATTGATTCAATTTCAAAAATTGCTCCTCCCAGAAGGTTGTGTCGTTGAAGATTCCAATAAATGACAGCCCCTCTACCACTCTCTTTGCACCTACTTCCTTAAGCATGCACGAAACGTACGCCTCAGTCTCATTCTCCAGCAAAAATTAGGTACCTTAGATTGGAAAGCCAGAAACTAACTCTGTCAATGTTCGCCGAGTTTCAGTCTCGCTCCCCCAATCAAGATGGCCGTTTTCAATCCTACTTCTCTGAAACCGATCTCAGCTCCCTGCAGGCAAAGAAACACTGACTAGGCTAAGCTATGGCGTAACCAACGAGGCCGAGAGTAGGAGTAGGAGTAGTGTAACGGTGTTGGTGATGGATTCTAGCTCCCCTGACGGACAGAGCTTTCTTTCAACCTAAAAAGACTTCAATCGCCATGACCAACAACAAGACCACCCAGCATTCCAAAGAGACTGAGGAGCGAGCTAGCTAGGTAGACCAGCTTCCGAAGAGGGCACCTGCCGGCTTTGCCACCACAATCCTCATATCATTGAGCGGCAACCCTCAGGGCCTGCACATGGGCAGGACCCACCGCCGCCCTTGCCCCAGTGAGGAGGTTGTTAGAACTCGTAAGCTTCCACCATGGAAAGAGCGAATTCATTACTGGCTGTAGAGCTAGGTGGCCGGCCGGAAATGATATTCCTGAAGACAAGGCCCTACTGATTGCCTTCGCTCATCATGCAATCCGTGACGGGATCATGGTTGTAGCAAAGCAAGGAAGTAATAAAAAAAAGTTAAGGATCTAGCTATGTTATCTGTCACCGATGAGAATATATGTCCAATGCCGACGACAGTCGATATATCCCCCAGACTCTAACTTAATTAATCAGTCTTGTGCTGCAGCTAGCAGAGCAAGCCGAGTACGTTGGCTGTGGCTGTTCCTGTTCCTGCTGCTGCAAGTGCAGAAGTGGAGCCCTCACATGCACAGAAGTCTCCCCCATCATGTCCCTCCCCATTCAAAATAATGGCAACGCCCACTGTCTTAAAAGCTCCTTCCCCGACCCTCTCGCTCGACTCCATAGCTAGCGCATGCATCATCACATGGAACCCCAGTCAGTCGAGCAGCAAGCACACACCATGTACCTGACGAAGCTTTCGTCTCTGACAATTGGGCAGGCAATGGTAGGCCACCCCCGTCTCTCACTGACGCCCAACACTTAAGTTACTCCGTCCCTCGGTCCCATCCCCGGCGTTACCTAGCTTGCATCCGTTGGTACTGCACCTCCATGCATGATAAAGTTGCTTAACGCAAACTCCATAGCCATATACATAGTCACGCGTTCGGAATGATTTTTAGACTGAGACCTAGAGGAACGCAAACTAATTAACTTAATAAACCACACAGGAAATTAAACCACTACACAATCCATGGCCTTGCAGACAGCAAGCGATTTAAGCGCGCAATACTCACTATCTACCTCCAGTTGCAAGCGCTTGCAGCTGTGGTAGTTAGCCAGCTGCAGGGTTTTTTGCCACTTTTCTTCTGTACGCTTTTTCAGTTGGTACTCACCTACATCAGGCCTGCAGAGTCAGAAACGCAGAGACACTCACAGCAGGCTTCACCAAATCCCCAGAGCCCAGTGCTAGCTCCCTGCTGTTTGTACCTCAGTACTCCCTCTCTCTCTCTCCCTCTCTCTCTCTCGGTCCCTTCCCTCCCTGCACCATCAGTAGTACGTACAACTGCTGCAGCAGCAGTAGCCGCTTATCTTAAGATCGACGACATAAACACACGCACCCGGAAGATCATTCACCCAATTTAAGTTATGGAAACACCGCGCCCACAACAAGTGACTGCTCTGCATGCACTGCACTGAACAGCTAACTAGTGATCATGGGAATTCAGTTTTAGACACGCTGCGAGAGAGAGATTGTCTGCATGTGCAGGTGTGATCAGATAGTCTCTCGAGCAGAAGTACGACCACTGGTACCTCTAGTAACGTAAGGCCCTAAGTCGAAATTTAAACTGCTATTGGAGCAGTATGAGCTAGATAACTGAGATAGTTCCTAGCTCGACTTCAAACAGTGACTGTCAGTAGTGCCCCTGCCAGTTCCAGTGGCAGTGGGGGAATGGAATCGAATGCACGGAAGGAAGGGAATCCAGTCAAGAGGTTGGAGAGATAGCCTCACGGCGTATGTATTGGAGGGTAGTGCTTGGAATGTTCAGTGCGGTGCTAGCTGGCCCAAGGCTACTCGTCCATGGCGCCTTGAAGAATATAACAGTCGATCCCAGCTCATTCGGACAAGGGCAGTGGGACCTCTAAATTGCCCACCAGACCAGTGCGGAGGGGTGGGGGGTGGGTTTGGGAGACACCAGACGGGTAATGCCGCTACTCATTGGCAACAATTGAAAGGGTATCATTGAGCTTGAGGTTACTAGTTCCAGAACGGATTTGAACAAAGAAACAATGGTATCAACAAACTTAGGAATGCCTTCAGTCTGGACATCAATGTATGGTTACAAGTTTTAGCTTTTGGAAATGCATACCAGATTAGTATGTCCAATAGTATCACCCAAGATTGTTGAATGGACAATGGGTACATTTAATTCTTGTGTGCTGGTACTCAAGCTCATACATGAACAATCTACAGAAATTTTGGTTGCAGTAAGTACAACTCAAGAATCTAACACAACACTATAAAAAGGAATGAACTCCATGATCTTTCACTTTTTTAGAACCTCAAGAGTTTCAAGAGTTACAGAGATTAATTTTACTTAAATTACAATTCTCCCACTCTGATTGGAATTAATGAAATTGCAGCAATTGTACTCAAAACCACTACTATAACTACTAGCATATTCCAAATTCTTGAACTACAAGTTGTTGCAAGAAACACCATCCATTTCGCGTAGTGTTTTCCACGGTACTCCTATTTTTTGGGGGAGTACTACTTAATTAGAAAAATAATTTTGAAATAATCGAAAAAATATTTTTTAAGTATAAACCTTTAAGGAGAAGGTACCCTAGGAAGGAAAACCATAGAAAAATTCTCTAGGTAGGAGAACTAGAAAAGTGCCAATTCTCATGAAAATTGGCATTTTCACATTTTTATTTGTAATAAATAGGAAAATGATTTATTTTTTTAAATTAAAAATTGTCCATTTGGGAAGAGTTGATGAAGATGAGATTTCAATAAACTAATGATATTAGAACCATCTTCAATGTTCAAAAATTGTGCGCAATGGGAGTGTTGATTGCACTCATGTGGAGGACATAAAATAATATATTTTCAAATTTCCTTTGATAGATACATGCTTTCGTAATATACAAATAGACCATGAAAGTTTCAACTCTAGATCATAAAATTTGGGGACTCCTAAAGTAGTGAAAACCCCTAAACTACACTTTGTGACAAATTAGCAAAAATGATTTTTATTAATTTCTAAGAAAATAAGGGATCTGATTAACATCAAGTTAGACATGTTCCATAGAAATTTCATGTTCATTGAACTTGTGCTTCAAAAGTTATAGCAAATAACAAAAGCGTCACTCTCATTGTGACAAAAAATAGGACCAGTGTTTCTTGCAATGACCCCAACATTAATAATACTCTTACAGTTTACATCCTAAATTGGACTCATGGTAATGGTATGAAGTCAAGTTCCAAAACATGGAATCCTGCAAGATTGATTAACTTAGATGTGATATGCCCCCCTGGAGCCTGATCTGGGGTTGGAATACAAAAACAGTATTTCGTGATTATGAACCGAGATGATACCCGGATAACAGCTCCCACTCCCACGCCCGACGCCCAGCGAGCAGCGAGCAGCCACCAGCGAGCAACTCAGGGAGCAGGCCTCGCAGCTAACTTAACTTAGTCAGCAGGGCCTGGAAGCCCAGCCACTGAAGCTTAGCCAGACAGGCAGCCTCGCCTCGGTCTTGGTTGCGCGCGAAGGCGAAGCCCCAGCTTTTTTGGCTCTGCAGGGAGTCTGGGCTCTGGTGGTAAGTACCACGGTCCTGCCGTTGTGAATCATTCCCCTTTCGCTTTTGCCTTTTCTCCTGTCGCAGTCATGGCCAAGGGCGGCTTTCTTTTGAATTTCAGATTTTCTCTTCGCAGGCCGAAGGAACAAAGGATTCTTACCTGGCCCCGAAATGCTCAACCTGAGCTTAACCCCTAAATGCCCAAGGCCTGTTTGGAGCTTCTGGAAATTTGCTCTAAATTGAACAAAAAGTCAATATTTACACAAGTTGTACCAATTTTTTTTGAATTGTAACCGTAACCGTACAAATTCAAACTAGACATGTTAGAGATCACATAGGAAAAGAAAACATAACAATATCACTTACAAATTGAAAGATTATAATGTTTGATCATGAAGGTGTAAAAATTGTGAAAAATTTTCAATTCTCTATTTGCATGTCAACTTTAAAAAGTTGGTCACTAAAAAAATATGAGGTTACAGGGCCTAGCATGCACAACCCCAATCAATTTACAGTTTTTCAAAATGTATTCTACAATTTTTTTTAAATGAATTTCTAATGTGATTTTTCCTCCAAGATCTAGTGTATTTGAGGCTCATTTTCAAGAGCCCTCAACACTATGGGAAGTCAAGATTGCAATGGGCATCCTTGCACAATATCACGAATAGAAAAATCATAATCCTTCATTTTTAAGATTGGCTTTTTGATCCTAAAACTAGACTTCAAAAAGAATTCTCCAAAAATATAAACTACTAAAAATAACAATTTAGTTGGGCCTTACTTAACTTCAAAGTTTTCAAAACACCAAAATCTAGTGCCTTGGGCATTTAGGGGTTAAAGACAATGAAAACTATCTCAAACTGTAAGGCAACGGACTTTTTGCTTTCCTTGAATCAAGGTTCCATTTTCACTGTAGAAAATCTTGCATTCAATCAAGAGCTTCCACAAAAGCATTCAAGATTACCCAAGAATTGTAACACAAATAGTTCACAAATGGGTCATTGTCATTGTAACACAAATGCTAGTGTGTTCCCAAATAATTGGGTGGTTCAAGAAAACTTATTAAAATAAGATTAGATTGGAATTGGACTAGAAAAAATGAATATTCAAATAACAATTTCTCACATGATGGTATTGCAATCAGGTACAAAGCACACAATACTATAGCACATACTAACAAGCACATAGTACTAGTTTTTTTTACCAAATTCGAGCTTATTTTAACTAGTTTTCTCAAACTATGGAATTGTTTGGGAACAAAGAAGTATATTCTTATTCCAATCAAATTATAGCGGGAACCAACAGATCTTCCCATTGGAGAATGTTATGGATGGTAACAATACTTATGAAAACTTACAATAAAGAATTGAAATTGCTTCAATACATATATTCCCTAAATGCCCAAACTGCGCTTTTTTGGAACTTAGTGATTTTGGGCAACCCACTAAAAATGGCATTTTTATTTTTTACCTTTGAAATTTTCACGAAACATGTTGAAGTAGTTGTAAGGCCCAACAATTTTCATAACTTTTGATTACATAGTTCAAAATTTATTGTATGATATGTCATTTTCATTACTCAATAGGGAATTTGAGCAATCTCCAAAAAATTCTTTAAAAAATATTTTTTTAAGAAATAAAAATTTGAAATTGGTTTTCTAGATTTATATGTATACGGGAAGCTTTGAATCATTCCATTTTGATTCATGAGATGAAAGTTATGAGGAATTTTAGTTTTCGGGTAGTTATGGAATCTCTACTCTAAAATAAACTTTGAAGTTGTTTATTTAACTCAATATTCAATATTTTTGGAAAAAAATAAAATCATAAGATGTAGAATGATAATTACAACATTACAACCATCGGGTTTGTCATTTTTCAACTTGGTCCATAATTAAACTCATAACAATTTGGTAATTTGAATCATTCCCTTGTTCTTTCTACTTACTATTTGTTTCCTATATGTTGTACAATTCCAAATGCTCTAAATTTTTTCAAGCATGCATCCAACATGCCTTGAAGAATGAATCTAAAGAAGCACTACCATTTTGGAATTTTTTTTTCATACAAATGTAACCTTGATAAGTGCAATTGCCCACTTTTTTTTGCAAGACCCAAAAAAAGATTTTTGTCCATTCGAATGCTAATATCTTGCAATCTACATAGTCGAAATTTCTGAAATTTTTTCCACATCTTTTCAAATCAACTTCCTGCAAGATCCTATAGTTACATGTGTCTAAAAAATTTCTTTTCCTAAAATTTGCTACTTGTACTAGAAATGGCAATATAGGAGTGTTCTGGGTGAAAATGTAGTCCACTTCACTAAGGGGTTCTATTAATGATTTAAACATGTCAAACATTCTTTCTTCTCCTTCTTCTCCTTCTCCTTTGCTATATTTTGTGATTTTCTTGAAGCTTTCTCAAGGAATATTACTCCATAGTTTGATGAGGAGAATCATGCACTTTTCATAGCATTTATCATTTTTTTTTCTTTTCTTCTCTTTTCTTTTCTTCTCTTTTCTTTTCTTTTCTTCTCTTTTCTTCTCTTTTCTTTTCTTTTCTTCTCTTTTCTTCTCTTTTTTTCTCTTTTCTTCTCTTTTCTTTTTTTCTCTTTTCTTTTTTTCTCTTTTTCTCTTTTTCTTTCTTTTCTTTTCTTTTCTAAGTCACCACCCACCCAGTGGTTGGTGGAGCACTAACTAAAAGAGTTCGTTCGTCTGTTCCAACACAAAGGGAGTAACTTACTAGTAAGGGCCCACCAAAGCCACGAAGACAGCGACCTGACGAATTGAAGCGGCAGTAACTTAGTGAGAACGGACAGGGCGACTTCACTCCACTATCAGAGCCGGCGGACGGGACTGTTCAGAAAGCTTGGTGAACTGGAGCTCCAGCCGTTCCCTGCCATTTCTAGTAAGATAAGTTAACGTAAAGATAACCGCCAACGTCCGACTCTCAATTTCCTGCCAGCAGGGGGCTTTCCCTGTTCCAACTCGTCTCAATTGCCTTTCCAACTCAGCTCAATTATCAGCGGGAACGGAAGCCCCAGGAGCGCCCTGAGGCTCGCCAGGAGCACAACTGGACTGAACTTACAACTTTACTTTTAATTTTGAATTATTACTCCGTATTATTTATTTGTAACTTTAGCTCACTGCTGCCGGCTGGTCCGGGTCCTCACTGGCTGCCGTGGGAATGAATAAATGAGGCGGTTGCTGATCGCCGTGGAAGTAAGTAAGTTAGGGCCTCCTGCCTTGTGAGTGGGGGTAGTGGGGGTGGGTGGGGTGGGCAAAGTTCCCTGGAAAAACTACAGTGTCAAAAAAAACAATTGTAGCGCTATGTGGACTGGGTGGGTGGGGAGAGATCGAGTGAAAATTCCACACGTAATGATTCCCTTCAAGTTGACCAATCTCAATCAATGGGGTTGTCCACTGATACTAGTGAACCTTGAAATCCAATTTCTTCACTCATCAAGGCCGGCAATATAATCGGTGTTCACTTCTTGCCTTTTAGTGCTTTTTCTACCGGACCGACTCACATGGCAAGAGGCCCTTACCATTCATATACATGCTGGACCGGTGGGCAGCTTTCCGCCCAATCCAAGCAATAGGACGAAACAGGCTCAACCGATGGTTTTGCCAAGGAAGACAAGTGGGAAAGGAGGAGTTCAAGTTTCACCGTTATGAGTGGAGAACCCCATTGGTGGAATATAGACTATCTTGAGGGAATCCAATGCGTGTGAATTTCTTAGTGAATCTCTCCCCACCTACTGGGTCCACATAAAAGTGCAATTCCTATTTTCACCTGTAGCACTCTATGTGAAGTTTCTCCAATGACTAATACATGTAAGGAGGCCCTTAGTTGTACCACTATCCCCTAAAAAATAATAGTTAAGCTATAAGGTACACAAACCTTACTAATTAATTAACTATCCCCACAAATCATAAATAAATAAATAAAACTCTTGATTCATCCACCCACCTTTCAAAACAAAAACCTAAAAAACTTTGATATTGGTATTGATAAGGAATATATATGAAATACCTATGGGTATGGTATGTGAAATATGAATGTGTTGTATGGAATCTTGATATAGAATGACCGATAGAGGTGCATGTACAAAAAATGGGATGCAATTCTTAATCCCATATCGATTGTAATCTAGCATGTTTAGAAAAATATACAATAGATATGGAGGGTTATTTATTCACTCACTCATTATGTGAGTGGGTAGTGATTTCTCACTATCCTTTCGTAAGGAATACCCCCGTTCATTGTTTTATCCACCCAAAAGATAGGGCACCTCTTGGGGTTTGCATTAGTTACCCCCCCCCCCCCCTCCAATACCAAAAATCACAAGCCATTGATTTTTTTTTAAATGCTTCCATCCTTGAATGTCGTTGATTGCTTAAATAATCACAAGCCATTGATCTTGAAGATATGATCTAAGTACTCCAAAAACAATATCAGATACAATACCAACATAGATACATATACAAATATGGTACATATTACAGATACATTATGTATCGATTATAGATACAATACAAATATTTTTGGGGATATCCCATATTGAATGCCATCACAATGGCATGTAAAAATTACAAAGAGGTGGGGAGGGAGGAATGAATCTGAATTGAAATGAACATAATTAAATTGTAATTTTTTTGTAAAAAGGGGGTGGTAAGAGGGGTAACTAAATTGAATTTAAATAATAATGAGGTTTGTCTTTAGGGTGGATACCTCTCCCTCACTATCCACCCAAAAGATAGGGCACAATTCTACTTGGAGAAATTGAAGCCTTCCTCGTTGTTTTTCTTTTCATAATGATTATGGTCTTGGGACAAAGATAAGATGTTTCCATATTCACCAATCACATACATTGTTATGAACCCAACATAAGGGAACAACACTTCAAGTTGTTCAAAACTCCAAATAATGGTTTGTCTTATGGCCACTTTATATTGGGGTCCGATTTCAAAACCACAAATATCAACCAATTCATATTCCTAGATCTTTAAATTGAATCATCAATTGGGATTAAAGGCTTTATATTGAAATTGAGACCAATTTTCTTTTATATCATATGGCTACTTATGAAGTGATGTTTTGGCATCCAAAAATTGGCCCTAAGTACTAATAATTGGTTTCACCATTATCCTTGACCCAACTCTACAACCTCAATTTGGCCCCAATTGAGTTTGCCCCTTGCAATGGCCAAGACAAATCGGTAGCTACTTCAAAGTTAGTCATGGAAGTGGGAAAGAAATTGGTTGCATTTTGAAAATGAAGGATGCAAAATTGGAAAGAAATTTGTAGGGCCAAAATCAACTAGTCCCCTACCCTTGGGAGGAAATTTTACCACCTCCATCTAATATTTGGCAGATTTCAACTGCTACGGGAAAAAACTCAGTGGCTAATACAAGGCTAGGTGACGATTGGTTGTCTTGGATATCAACCTTCCACGTAATAGCTTGCAAGTACGAGTTTTTTGCTTTTAAGCTACAAAGAAATATGGAGTGGATGGACATAACTTTTAGGGATATATGGGCTTCAATTAGTTGGATTCTATCTTTGAAATTAAAGTATCCAAAAGTACTAACCCTTGCTGAAATTGCTAAGTGTCAATATGTGAGAACCACAACCTATGAAAGGGCTTTTCCTATACAAAACAACATCAAGAAAAAACTTTGAAATTGCATGGCAACATCAAATTTGGATAGTATCATCCAATTGGCTTTAGAAGGACTAGATAAAGACTTTGACAACATTCTATAGGATGCCATTGTCCAAGGGAAGAATTCTTCTAAGTTTCACCTTTCAAGGGCAATATAAAAACTAGTTGAAGGCGGTTAAATCTAAATTCTTTTGATTTCATGCAAACTTTTCATAACTATCTTCAATCCCATAATGTAAGGGTTGGAAGGATCCTAGGCCTTCAAATGGTGAAGGGCTTTTGGAGGTTGGTTCCTCCCAAAGATGCAATGTTAATTAGTAATTTTATTTTGGATTCTTATTATATTATAGGAATTTTGGAATTAGACCATTACCCGTTTCAATTTGGAAGAAATTGACTGGTGAAAAATTGGTATTGAAAGAAATACCCCAATACTTTTTGTAATTAAGAGGATGCAATCAGTATCCATTGAAAAAGATAGTTCCTTTTTAGGGAAGAAAGAAATCAATTGGAGGACCTTCAGAAATTTCTTGAACACTACCCCATGGTTGAAAATTGGACCAACTCAAATTGGGCCTAAGCCTGAATATAAAGTCACCTTTAAATTGAACTATTAATTTGTTTGTGGATCTTATAGGGAATAAAAAAATGATTCAAGATTTTCTTTAATTGCATTTTTAGGACACCATAAAATTATAATAATTTTTCAAAA